>CM035437.1:59571660-59799160 GCA_020310875.1 Ceratopteris richardii | reverse complement strand
CATAAAATGCTAGAAGCAATGATGATATCACCATTTGATAGATCATGAACTGTACATCTATCATCAACAAATTTCACAACTCAGCCAATCTTGGCTAATGCAGAAACTGATAACATATTTTTCTTGATCCCTGGCACAAATAAAGCATCCAACAAAGTGAAAGAACTACCATCAACAACAGTCAGAATGATCTTGCGAACTCTTGTGACAAGATAAGAGGAGTTATTGGTGCATGTGATAGTATTTTCTATAGGGGAAGGCTCAAGTTACGTGAAGAAACTGCTCTGTGAGGTAATATATTTGGTTGCCCCATTATCAAAATACGAAACATCTGAGTCGATCGCAGACATATACTGCTCATGAGAAGATGGATCAAAATTGCAAACAGTAGTAAATGCCCATTCTTCATTCTGCAGAAGATTAGCAGATTGTTTTCGGTGTAGAGGCCTTTGCAACAACCATTCTTGCCTCCTTTTTCTTTGCTTCTTTTGTAGCCAATTTTGGACAGCTCTTTATGATATGATCATTTCCTTTATAGTAATTTTTTTGTTTTTCTGATTGCCTATTGCCCTAACAGGCTACTTATCTTTGTACATTCTAGTGGTAAGACACATTGTGTGTTATGCTCCAAGCTTCTTCTTCTTCCTTGTGTTGTTTGCGTGCTTTCGTAGACGTCTAACTCCAACAATTGGTATCAAAGTAGGTCGCCACTTCATCTAGCGCATCGTCAACACTTCTTCGGACACTGCCTCAAAATCACACAAAATTTAGTGAGCATACTCAGGGTGTTTCAGAGATCAAAACTGCTTTGGTTTGTGGTGCCAAATTCGTGATCTGAGCTTGTTTTGGCTCCGAATGCACTATCGCAGTGCTTGTGTAGGCTATTTTGTCTTTTTGTGCTAAAGATATATACCAGTTTTGATTCGCCATTATAACCGTCTCGAAGTCTGCTACAGGTTTAACAAAACTTGTTAGGATAGTTCTGTTCAACTTGTTCAAATACATTCATTTTTCTGCATCAGGGTATTTATTCAGTGGCCATGGCTAAAAGTAGTGATGTATTTCGTATGTTGGTTGTTGAGGATAAGTTGGATGGTATGAATTATCCATTGTGGGCTTATATGATGCGCCATGTATTGGTCGCAAAAGGACTATGGAATATTGTACAGGGTGTTTAAAGATGTATTGTTACACTTGCGAATACAGGTACTGCAAATACATGTGCTAGAGCCAATGGAGATGGTGTCGAAGATGGTGATATTCTGCAGATTCCTGTTCGTGATGCAATTTCTGTTGCACCTACTGCAGAGCAAATTTATTGGGATGGTAGAGATGCTCAGGCACATGCATTTATAGCTTTGTTTGTCAAACGTGCCATTATTCCTCATATTCGCTCTTGCAGAATAACTAAGGATGCTTGGGATACACTTACCACATTGTATCGGGCTAGGAATGAGGCTCGTGTTTCTTTTCTCCAACAATAGTTGAAGAGTGAGTACATGAATGAAGGTGATTCTATGGACAGTTTTCTAACAAAGATCAAGGATTTTAAAGAACAATTGGTTTCTGCTGATGAAGTTATACGAGATAGCTCACTTGTGCAAACCGTTCTGAATGCTCTTCCTGATTCATATTAGACTTTTGCTTCTACTCTTCATTTGATGATGAAAGGCAATCCAAATGCCTTGTCATATAAGGAGTTAGTCTCTGTTCCATTACAGGAAGATCAGTCTAGGCAAAACAGGTTCATCATGCGTGTTGCAAATCAAGCTTTCTTGGCTAGTTAGAAGGGCAAAGGTAAATGGAGCTTAGCTACTAGCAAGAAGAAATCTGCAAATGTTGCACATTCAAAGAAGGAAGAAAAAGATAAGCCCGTTAGGGCAATAGGCATATATACAAGCGGGGAAGAAAAACCTCCTAAAGAGGAAAAAAAAGTACCTCGGCAGTCCTAGAGTGTTCACACACTTCACTACCTAAATACATCAACAAGATCACCCACATAGGAAAAATAATACAAGAATATATAATTGATATAAGAAGTCCAACAACCGAGGAGTGATAGGTATGGATAACTGGACTAGAGATGATAAAGGAGATCCCACAACTCAAGACCATAGGTATGAAGCAGGATATCTAGATTACAGGAACTCCCTTCAGGGAGATGAACTAGATACAACGAATGATTGTCTCGTACTACAAGATTACAACAAGACATTATAGGATATCCAAGAAACTAGACTAGACAAGGCTAGAACAAAGCACAATACTAGAACTGGCATTGGAAGTTGAAAAGTACTTACTCGGAGATCACGAGTCCTTGAGCTCCCAAGATTGGCATCGGCAAGATTATGTTTGTGGCCATCCCCTCCTTATATAGGTTTTTAAGGGAAATTCATCAATGAAAGTTACGAATTGATAATGCCATCAATTTGAAACATGACCTCTGGATATGTGAATCAAGCAAGTAGATAATCTATCTTAGGGTTTTGGCATGTTTTGGATGTAATGGAAGCATTGGTTTCTCCAAGTTATGAGCCAATCATGAGATATAGAAGTCACATGGAATTTGAGATTGAGGATGATTTTCTTTATCCATGAAATTACCTCCCTTTGAAGCAACAAGTTCTACGAGGAGCGGTCATGTTCTTTGGACTCGGCTTCATTGGATAAGATATTATTCCAATCTTCCTCAGGATATTCTCGAATCTAGGACATACTTGACTTCGAATTCTTCATGATCATCAATCTCGATAGGTGGTGAAGGACTAGATCTCTCCCTCCTTAATGGTGAAATATGATATTGGTTCCAACATGGACACATGGAAAACTACATGTATTCTCATGGTACTTGGTAACTCGAGCTTGAAAGTGATTGAATTAATCCCTATCAAGATGGTGAATAGACCACATCTTTGATGGTCTAGCTTTGCACAAGGCCTTGAAGTTTGCAAATTATTTTTGAGTAACCACACTTTATCCCCAATTTGATGGATGGATTTCAAACATGAGAGTGATCTATATAATACTTATATTGCTCTTGAGCTCTATGGATCTCTTTCTCGAGTTCTATGTGAATATCCATGAGGTATGGGGCCTTAGCTTTGGCCATTGGGTTTTTTATATGATTTGAGAGTCGTATATCCATCCTTGGATGTTGTCCATAATTTGCAAATGCTTTGTAGATGCATGAATATGTTGTTATAGGCAAACTCTACAAAGGGTAAAAGCTTGAACCAATCATTTTAATAATAGTTGATAGTGCAATAGAGATATTGTTCTAGAACTTGATTCGCTCGTTCTATTTGTCCATTAGTTTGTGGATAATTGGCTATAGACAATTTAACTTGAATACCAAGTACCGTGCAAAGGTTATTCCAAAAGCTAGATATAAACCATGAACCTCTATCACTTATATATCATCAGGCAATCCATGAAGCCTAAAGATATATCTGACAAAAAGTATACCAGTGGCTACACTTTTGATTGCCTTAGTAGTTGGAATGGAGTATGCCATCTTTGTGAATCTATCCACTATGATAAAAATTGCATCGTACTCCGACTTTGGTTGATCAGTGATGAAATCCATAGATAATGAAGCCCATGGCCTTTCTGGAATAAGTAAAGGTTGTAAGATCCCATGATGTTTATGTCGTTGTACCTTAGGTTTATGGCTAGTATCACAAGTTCATATATATTCTTTGACCACCTTCCACATTTAAGGCCACCAAAAATCAATTGATATGAGTTCTATTGTTTTAGTTACTCCAAAACCTCATGCTGCAAGATTATCATGATGTTGTTGAAGTACCTGGATCTTAGGCTTTCTTGGAGGGACATGATCAAATGAGTCAAAGCTGAATCTTCATGGTGGCTGGAGAGATAGCTGCTAACTAGAGCTATTCAGGCTTGAGTAATACACTCTCTCATTGACCAAAGGCCTCTTCGCTTTTCTTTGGTGCAAGGTAAGATCTTCCTTACAAGGCATCTGATTGACATTGCTTGCACCCTAGATGGTATGTGATGAAAAATTCAAACCTGGATAAAAAGTTACTCCATTGAGATTGCCTCCTATTGAGGATGTGAGTAGTCATAAAATACTCCAAATTCTTATGATACGTATACACAATGACTTTATGGGCTTCTTCTAGATCAGATGCATCCGCTATTGTTAGAATTTCATTATCATGGATTTCATAATTAATCTGTGGAGAGGAGAATTTCCTTGAGTGATATGAAACTAGATGTAGGTGTCCATCATCTCCATGTCAGGATAGAATGGTCCCTAAGGAAAAGTTTGATGCATTTGTCTCTAGGAAGAAAGGCTTGATATAATCAGGGTGAACTAGAATTGGACTAGTGGTGAATGCTGATTTCAAGGTCTAGAAGGCTTTCTTTGCTTCTTCGATCCATGAGAATTTTGCATTTCTTGTAAGCTTAGCTTCGCCCCTTTTAGGCTTAAGCGAAGACCAAGATTAAGAGTTAGTTTTCTTTAGCTCGCTTACAAAACCTAAGGTGTCACTATCTTGGAGTAATCTTAGATGAATATCCAATAGAAATTGGCAGTACATTAGGGGAAAAAATGAACCCTGCATGGGTCTTTTAGATTAAGGAGTGATTAGGGATAGACCAATGAGAAGAGGGTGGGGGACACAGTCTAGCTTCTTAATCCACTAGACTAGGCATAGGCTTCCCTTGGTTTGTGCTAGTTAAATCCTCCAAAACCACCCATAACTCGTGGGTTTTGATAGAAGAGTGGTTTGAAATTTGAATTCTTTGAATCATAACCATTGGATGGTTCAAAAGATCCAACAGACCTTGTTATCTTGCAAAAGTCAAGGCGCCATGTAATGTAGGCCATTGGACGATAGGAAGATTGTACTTTGTATGTTTGAAAACTTTAAGTAGTGTAGATATCATGCTGAGTATCTTATTCATAAGCTTTATTTGAGATCTGGGACATGGGCATGTGGTGAGAGCCAAAACTCGATTGTTCTAATCATGTTCTCTTTGGTCGGCCGATAGTTATGGGGCGGGCTAGGTAATAGTGGAAAACTGAGCCATTGTTTATTTATTGAGCCGTTTTGTGGTGCTTCCTAAAACTGTGGTTATACTTTGTGCCTTGGCACGGGGCAAAAAGAAGGATTTACTTGTAGTAAGTACAATGCTTCTTGCTAATGCACCCACAATGTAGGATTCTTTTCCAAAAAAATTCTCCTCTAGATAGGGTCAGCCATTCCAATTCTGCTTGAGTATAATTAAACGTTGTAGTCATAAAATTCATATCTAGATTCAGATCCTTCTGGGCCATTTTCTCGATATATCTGCATGTTTGTTCCTTCATGATGCCATATGGTACATTATACGGCTTCATTATTCTATCCAGATCCTTGGTTTTTATTTTTGCTTCCTCCATAACTCGTAGAATTGCATCCTCAAAATTCAGTGTCAAGCGAGACACTAATAGTGCCCATTTTCTTTTATCTAACTCTGTAGTGTACGACATTGGATAGTCATCAATGGCAGTCTCTTGTTGATCTGTTATATGCGATTGAACAATGGAGTGAGAAAGAGGACATTCCTTAGTAGCTAGAGTCCCGCCTTGTACTATTAGTGTCCCCATATTCAATGGCTGAGTGGCTATATCATTATGAAGTTGTATTAATTGAACTTGTAATTCTACTATCATTTGCTCTTTTTTTTCACTCTACCCCTTTACTTCTTTGAGCTTTGTGGTTATTTTTGTTTTATCTTCACATACTTCTTTGAGTTCTTCAACATCCTGGTGGCACTATTCTGTGTATTTTTGGATTGCTTCATTCCATTTCCTTTTCAATTCTGATGATTCCCTTGTGTTGTTTTCTTCTATTTGAGCATGTAATGCTTGTTCTGTCCTTAATTGATTTGTCATGTCTTCTGATTTCTCTTTCATACTATGTATCTCATTAGTATCTTTCAGACATCTGGTGGCTAATTGAAGATCAATGATGTCATTCAATCTTTGTTCCTGATCCTTAGTGAGTCCACATCTTCCATATACACTTTGATTTGTGTTTTCAGAATGTTTCTTCTATTGTAAAAATGTGTCTTTTTTGCTTCACATTGATCATATTTCTTTTGTATCTTTGTATTCTTCTCTTGCACTATCTCATTGAATGGTTGTTGGATTTGTAATTGAATATGTGGTTCAACCTCCTTCTCTAGGGTTGCCTTAGAACTGCCACCTTCATAAAGCACATCATGGAGACAACTTTGCAATAACCCTAAATGGCATGATAGGCTCTTCGGTCTTCATTTCAGTCTCTTGTTGAACTTATTTGGGATGAATGAAAGTCCTTGTTTCTTCTGAGGTGATCTCTCAAAATTGTATTTTCATTGAATCATTGATTTGAATTGTATGAATGTTTTTTGGTCCAAGAGTCCTTACAACATCTTCTTCTTCCACACTCTCTCTCATTTATTTGGGCTCACTGACCACTTCTTGTTGATCGACCATTTAATCCAATTCATCCCAATGTCCATCATCATTAATGTCTCTATTTAGATCAACATTCAGAGTTGTTTAATCATCTTTTCCCTTCGATCCTAAGCATGAACTCGACTTTTCAAGGCCCAACTCCTTATAATGATCCATTTTGGATAATATTTTTCTTGTTTGTCTCATTCCTTTAGCCTCACTCATCTACTTGTAATGATGTCCTTGAACAGTTAGATTCACTTGCCCATCCATGTATGTGTGAGTGGCCTAAAGGGCTTCTTGCAACTTAGCTTCGGTGATGGGCTGTGGTTGAGCCAGAGTGGACTTCAGAACCATATGAATTCTCTTTGTTGATGGAGTGAGAGCTATCTCCTCCAAATCGCTAATTATTTTAGAGCCTCTCATGGTGGGTTTAGTGTTGGTGCCAACCTCATCCGCCATCAATACACCATGGTTCTTCCTTGGGATAGTGGTTGACTTGACATACTTTAGCATTTCCAAAGTAGAAGACATTTCCCTTAAGTAATCTTGAATGTTTAAAGCATGATATATCAAAATTGTTAAGGCCATGTTGGCATTCAAAAACTTCTGATTCTTCACTGCTTCTTGGCTTCAAAAAGCCTTTCTTGTACATACAAGGTCCGATTGATTTAGTTTCCATTTTTTTTACGACATGTGATAATAGTGTTCAATTCCATCCTTGGTCAATGTGTCCATTACTCTAGTCAATTCATGAAAAATTTTGAAGTCTTCACTCATCATAGCGAATTGATGGTCGCAATCCATGATTCTTATGGTAATTAAGAAAAGGTGGTTGCCAGTTGGTTAGTCATCCCGAAACCAATGACCTTTTACTTTGTTTGCACACTCCAAGGGGAATTTGTTGACTTCCATATATTGGGTTGCTCCAAAATCCTTAGAAGCGATCCACACTTGAATTGCAATACGTGATTAATATATGAAATTAGGGAAGCTTCCTTTTTTCCATAGTGTTCAAGCATTCTTTGTTTTCATTTTAAATAGCTCCTTCTAAACATAGGCGAGTAAATCATGATACTTGAAGATATATTTTTGTTGATTTTTCTATTTGCTAAAAAGAAACATGAAATGGTTAGTCGTAGCTGAAGCAATTATTAGTAATAATTAGTAGAAATTCTACATTACTATAGTTCAAGTGAAGTCTTATTTCTGTTTAAGTGATGTGCACCACTAAATAATTTAAAGAAACTGTGTGACGAATGCGAGGCCTTGTAGTGTGGTCCTATTGTGCATACTCTAGGTGCATTCAACTCATCGTGAGTGCAATTCTGACATTGCTTCTCTTGAATTTGTTTTGCTAGTACATTCTTTGGTCTCCATATTTGATGTGTCTTTGTTGCTTGATGTTGAGACTTCTTTAATGCTATTTGAATTGGTTTTGTTGTTACTTCCTTTGTCTTAATCTTCCATATGTATTTGCTTTGCTTCCAGATTTCACTTAATTTATATGGCCTTTGTCGTCTTTTATTTGCCTGAAAAGCTTTAATAGTCTTTGTTTGGATGCTCCTCATTTGGACCAAGACTTCGATTTCTTCTTTGGCTTTCTTCAATGTCTTCTTTGGAATCCATACTTGCTTTTTTTTTGCCTTTGAGCTTCCATGAGTTGTTTGGGTAGTCACACTTGAATTTCCTATTCGAGTTTGAGGTCTGCGAAAGCACGTGAACAATGCAAGGACAAAGAAGAAGAAGCTTGGAGCACAACACATAATATTGAATGTATTACCAAGAGAATGTCCAAAGATAAATGACCCATAATGGTTATAGGTGTATATACAAGCCAGGGAAAAAAAACCTACTAAAGAGGGAAAAAAGTGCCCCGGTGATCCTAGTATGTTCACACACATCACTACCAAAATATATAAACAAATCATCTCAAGGAGTGATGCAATGAACAAGGAGCTGGAACTCATGTATAAGGAAGTACCAAGGTATGTGGAATCAATCCACAAAAGGAAGCAAGCTCAAAGCTTTACAAAAAGCTTCAAACTTCTCTCTAGGCGGAGCCTTTGTGAAAAGGTCTATAATGTTCTCTTGTGTGGGCACATATGCCAAATTGATCTCTCGAGCAGAGAACCTCTCCTTGACATAATGATAGTGCACCTCAATGTGCTTAGTGCGAGCATGGAACATAGGGTTCCTTGCAAGTGCCAATGCACTCTAATTGTCAGTGAAGATGGTGGTCGTAGAAGATTGACCAACACCCAAATCAGCCATAAGGCATCTCAGCCACACACTCAATAGTCCCTATGAAAGCTACCCTATAGTTAGCCTCAGTAAACTGCTTCTTGCTCTACCAGGATATGCATAACCTACCACGTATGAAGCAAAAACCACTGGTGGACACACGTGTCATAGGAACCAACCCAATCAAAGTTAGAAAAAAGCATGTAAACTTGGCGATAGTGATCTTCCCTTGGGATAAAACAATCCAAGTAGCCGGATAGCACTCAAGTAGTGAAAGATGCGCTTAACCACCTACCAATGCTTGACACCTGGGCAATGCATAAACCTGCTCATCTGTGAGACAACAAATTGAATATATGGCCAAGTAATTCATAAGTAAATCAAGCATCCAATAGCGTGCTGACAGAGAACAATATCAAATGCATCTCCAACAGCATGAAGACTCAATCGTAAACCTGTTTCCATAGGAGTGGCAATAGGTTTGTAGTCTTCAAGGCCAAAACACTACAATAATGTGTCAATATATTTTGTTTGACACAAAGCTATTCCTCCATCAACTTGCACAAACTCAATGCCCAAATGATGATGCAAATGCCCCAAATCTGACATCTCAAATGAGGCATGAAAATCAGCCTCAAAATCAACAATATGCTTCTCATGAGGACCAATGACTAGTATGTCATCAACATAGATAAAAATGATAAGAAGCACATCATTTGCATGCTTAACATACAAAATGATCTCAGTTGAACTATTCTCAAAACCATGTGCAATCAGGTAGGCATGTATCTTTTCATACCAAGCACGTGGTTCTTGCTTCAAACCATATAATGCCTTTTTCAACCTACACTCTTTGTTTTCATGCCCTTTCTACACAAAACCATGGGGCTAAAAAACATACACTTCTTCATGCAAGTCACCATTCAAAAATGCAATTTTAATGTCCAACTGATGTAGGTTCCAACCATGATAGGCTGCAAGTGCACAAATGCTACAAACAGTAGTCATTTGGCATCTAGGAGCAAAGATCTCATCAACATTAATGCCTCTTTCTTGAGCATAACCCTTTGCAAGGAGCCTAGCCTTATACCTGTCATTTGTTCCATCAGATGTACGCTTTAGCTTGTATACCCACTTAGCGCCATGGCCTTCTTGCTAGGAGGAAAATCACATAAAGAACAAGTACCATTTTTCATAATAGCATCATATTTTGATTGCATAGCAGTCATCTAAGTTTTTGAATTTTGTGATTCATCAAATGAAACAGGCACATTTCATCACAGCATAGCAATCTGATGCAAAAAGAGCACTAGGAGAGCATGAATAAGTACAATATGATAGAGATGCATCTAATTTGCTATCTCACAAAGTCTTCGCCAACCCTTTAGGCATAGATTTTACCTCCTCTATATTAGAACTCTCATAAAAAAGTGAAGCCTGTAAATCTACATAAGAAATGGAATGATCTACATCATCATGTTGAATCTACAAAGGATAATAAACTGCCTCATTTGGACCAACACTAGACTGTCCATTTGTAAAAAAGGAAGCAAAGTGTCATACATATCTTTGGAGCTAACTGATATCTCCTTAGTACATGAAAGTAATGGTTTAATTGCATCTTCCACAAAAACAACATTACGACTAATCAAAATGTGTTTAGACTATAGATGATATAGACAATAGCCTTTGCTTTTAGAATTGTATCGAACAAAAATACATTTCACTACTTTATCATCCAATTTCCTTCATTCTTGTTTAGGCACTAATGCATATGCGAGACAACCAAAAACACGCAGATGAGCAACAAATGGCTTGTGACCATGCTAAGCCTTATATGGAGTGATAGATTGCAGTGATATAGTGGGACACATGTTAAGTATATATGTTGCACACATAACAATCTCAAGCCAAAAGCTATGTGGTAAAGCTTCATTCTTGACCATAGACCTCGCCATCTCTATGAGTGAAATGTTCTTCCTTTCAACAACTCCATTTTGTTGAGGTGTATATGAGAGTGCACACTAATTTTTTATCCCACGTTTAGCAAAAAATGCATTAAAATAAGAAGCATATATTACCCCCCTCGATCAGAATGGAGGGTGCCCCTTTTACATGCCAATAGATTTTTACCCAAAAGTAGAAATTGTTTGAAGTACATAAACACTTCATAATTTTCTTTCAATTGATATATCCATGCATGTCTATAAAAATCATCAATGAAAGTCACAAAGTAAAGGTAGTGACAAGAAGAAGGTGTTTGCATAAGACCACAAACATCACTATGAACAAGCTGCAATTTCTGAGTAGCTCATACTGAACCATCTTTTGGAAAGGAGGAACACTACATTTTGCCCAAAATATCGCCTTCACAGACATGTTTACTAGGTGCCTCAAGTTTGGGTAGAGAGGAAAACATTTCAGATTTTTTGTAGGCATAGCAAACTAACCAAATTCAGATGACCAAAGCATGCATGCCAAAGCTTTGCATCTCACATAGCCTGAGAATCTTGAACTACACATGCTGAATCATTCATAGTTTTTTTATAGCCCACAACATAAAATGCCAAAAGTGCCATTTGATAGATCATGAACTGTACATCTGTCATCAACAAATTTCACAACCAAGCTGATCTTATCTAATGTTGAAACTCATAACAAATTTTTCTTGATCCATGGCACAAATAAAGCATTCGATAATGTAAAAGAATTACCATTAGTAGTAGTCAGAATGATCTAACCAATTCCCATGAGAGGATAAGAGGAGTTTTTGGCACATGTGATAGTATTCCTTGTAGGGGCAGGCTCAAGTGAAGTGAAGAAATTGCGCTCTGAGGTAATATGTTTGGTTGTCCCACTATCAAAGTACCAAACATCTGAGTCTACTACAGATATACAATGTTCATGAGAAGAAGGTTCATAACCACAAACACTAGTAAATTCCCATTCTTCATTCTGCACAAGATTTGCTGACTCTGATTTGGGTATAGAGGCCTCTGTAAAAACCATTCCAGCCTCTTTTTTCTTTGCATCTTTTGCAACCACTTATGGACAACTCTTTATGACATGATCATTTCCTTTACAGTATTTGCAAAACAGTTTTTGCATATTTGTTTTCTTCTCATCTTTTTCATCCTTCTTTGATTGTGTAGAATTAGTAGATTTCTACTTACTAGTAGATGAGCTCCAGTTACCTTTGCCCTTCTGATTAGCCAAGAAAGCTTGATCTACAACACACATAATGTTCTTATTCTGCCTAGACTAATCTTCCTTCAACAGAATAGAGACTAACTCCTCAAATATCAAGGCATTTAGATTGCCTTTCATCATCAATCAAAGAGTAGAAGCAAAACTTTGATATGAATATGGAAGTCCATTAAGAAGATTTTGCACAAGTGAACTGTCTGGCAAGACTTTATAAAAAAAAATCAACCACTCCTTCAAATCTTTGATCTTTGTCAAAAAATATCCATGTAATCTCCTTCATTCATGTGCTCACTCTCCAACTATTTTTGAAGCTAAGCAACACCAACCTCATTCCTTGCCTGGTATAAAGTGGTAAGTGTATCCTAAGCATCCTTTGCTATTTTGTAGGAGTGAATGTGAGGAATAATGGCACGTTTGACAGACAAGGCTATCAATGCATGTGCTTGGGCATCTCTGCCATCCCAAGGAAGTTGCTCTATAGTAGGTGTAGCAGGAACTGCAACACAAACATGAACCTGAAGAACATCATCGTCAACGCCATCTGCATCACCTTTAGTAACTGTATTTGTAGATCTAGTAGGATGTTTTTACAACACCCTGCATAATATTCCACAGTCCTTTTGTGACCAATACATGATGCATCATATATGCCTATAATGGGTAATTGTTATAATCTAACTTATCCTCAACAACCAACATATGGAATACATCACTACTTTTATCTAACTAAAATACCGTGATGCAAAAAAATGACTATATCTCAAAAATTTGAACAGAACTACCTTGTCGAGTTCTGCTAAACCTGTAGCAGACTTCATGGCGCTTATACTAACAAAAAAAAACATGTATATATGTTTGGCACAAAAAGATGAAATTGCTTGCATAGGCACTATGATAGTGCATTTGGAGGCCAAAATGAGCTCAAATTGTGATTTTGACACCATAGATTGAAGTTGTTTTGAACTCTTAATCGCCTTGGATATGCTAACCAATTTTCATGCAATTTTGAGACTATGATTGGAGGGGTATCAATGATGGCCTGGATGAAGCAACGACCTACTATGATACCAATGATTGGAGTTTCAGGTCTACAAAAGCACACGAACAACACAAGGGAGAAGATGAAGATTGGAGCACAACACACAATAATGAATGTATTACCAAGAGACTATCAAAAGATAAGTGCCCGTTAGGATTATAGACATATATACAAGCCAAGGGAAAAACCTCCTAAAGAGGAGAAAAAATGCCCCAGCAGTCCTAGTGTGTTCACAGACATCACTAGCAAAATATATTAACATTATCCTTATGCTGAGTTGTTGTGCTCTTGCTTCTTTGAAGTGCCTTCTTCTTCTAGGGTTTGTCGATTGTGCATGTGCCTCCTTGTATTGGTGCTCTTGAAGGTGATCTTCACAAATCCATATGTGTTTGACTCTCTTGCATGATGGTTATCGAGTTTCTTTTGACATTAGGCATGTAGATAACTCTCGACATTCCTTTTTACAATGAATGAATTCACCAAGACTCTTTGAGATAATTTCTTGAGAAGAAGGGATGGGTTGATTTGTGAGCTAGATTTTTCAATGGCACTTGTGATAGGTAGAAAGGTGAAATTCTTGGACAAGGGTTTTGGTTGAAATTCAATCTCATGCACACTTTGATTTTTTTATTAGGTTTTTTCATGTCCATTATATGTCCTTCCTTGGCTAATATGTATCCTTGGGCTAGATGAGTTGTAACCTCAAACTCATATATCCAATCTTTTCCTAGGAAAAGATCTTCTAGAAGATCAGAGTTTTTATAGACCAAGAGTCTTTGTTGCATTGTGTTATTCCCTGGGTGTAGGGATAAGGTTACTTCTCGTAGGCATTCGATGATATTACCTCCAATTCCAATCATATGAGCTTTTGTAGGAGTGATTTGAATCTTTAATTTTTCAATTAAAGAAGCACGTATACTACTCAGAGTTGCTCCTATATCAATTAAAGAGTCCACCAAATGATATTCCTCCTTTCCAAGCCTAAGTTTTAATAAAGTTGTCGTGGTATGTTTCCTAGGGTTTTGATGTTTGTGGCATGATAATTTGCCATTGGAACATGTTCTTCACCTCATAAGGATCTATCATCTTGTTCTGTGATCTATTCCTTATGGCTTCTAGTCTCATTTCTTCTATTATTCTCTCTTCTTCTTTTTTTCATGTTTTGTGCTCCTAAAAGTCTAGTCAACATTTGTCCTATCAAGGAATCCATATATTTTTTCATTATGCAATCACTTAGATAGTTTGGAAGTATATCTCCATCTAGAGTAGCTAAATTTATAGCTTCACAAGAGAAAATTCTATTTATGATAAATGAATCATATCCTCTTTGTTGTAGTTTCTTTGCATATCATTTCAAAGTGTAAATAGACACTAAGTCTTCGACTCTTAGAGATTTATCTTTGATGTGAGTGTCATAATAAGCTTTTTGTCTCTACTTAGCAACATAAATATCTGCTACCGCCTGTAATCTAGTTTCATGCAAGTTCTCTATTTGATCCAATTGCTTGCACAACTCATGTCATGACCATTCATATTTCTCAGATACTTGAAGAGTAGGAATCAAGAAATCAATTGGTAAAATTGCATTCTGACCATAAACTAGATTATATGGTGTTGTTCCTATAACAATTTTATAAGCTATTGTAAATGCCCAAATTGCATGATGCAATTGTTTATCCCAATCAGATCTCCCATTTTTTACTATCTTGGTAAGAACTATGCATAACACTTTATTTCAACTCTCTGCTTGCCCATTAGCTTGTGGGTGATAGGATGCACAATTTTTATGAATCACTAGAAATTCATTCATGAGTGACTCAATGACTTCGTTAATGAAGTGTATACCTCTATCACTTACAATCTATATAGGTAGTCCAAATCTAGTGAAGATGTTTTCAAATAGGAACTTTGTAGTGGTTTGATCATCATTCTTCCTAGTGGCTTTAGCTTCTACCCACTTAGTTAAGTAGTCTATGGCTACTACGATACACTCTGTAGGAGTTCCTCTTGTTGGAGGATTAATGGGACGAATGAAGTCTATTCCCCATTTAGAGAAAGCTCTTTCACTAACCATCGGTCTCAAAGGCATGTCATCTCGTCCTATTGGGTGTGTGGCTGGTTGACATACATCACAACTTCATATATATGTTTCAACATCCATATGTAGTGTTGGCCACCATAAGCGTGCAAAGAGAATCATTTTGGTAGTTTTGTCAGCTAAAAATGTTCCTCTAGATGCTCTCCCATATACCATTTCTAATATGGGTAAGTATTCTCCTTTGTGCACACACCGTTGTAGTTGATTGTCTTTTCCTCATTTGAGTAATTATTTACCCATGATTACATAATCTCTGGTTTTTTCTTTTAGGGATCTTTTTCTTGCTAGACTCGCTCCTTTTAGATAAGTCTATGCTTTCAATTAATCTACAATTAACTTACTCCACTCAGGTGCTATAGTCGAATAACATAAGCATGAATGTTCCTTAGGTGCAGATTCTTGACACAGGTGGCAACTTGTTACATATTCATGTACATCTTTTCACATGTTTGGCCAATACACTCCTTGTGTTTTTAAATCCTTTGTGGTTCCACTTTTCTTTACAACATAGACCATCCCTAGGACCTCTCATTGAGTCATAGTGTAGCTACATTCTACTTGGCTAGGTTGTCTACTGGCATAGGCTATTGGATGATCTAACTTTCCTTTGTGTATTGGTTTTGCTAAGATGCATCCACAGGTATATGGAATGGTTTATTCCAGTTGGGCACCTTTAATATTTGTGCTAAACTCAATCTCTTCTTTAACTCATTGAATGCTTTTTCACACTCTTTTGTCTAAGTAAACTGAGTAAAAAATATGTATTAGAGTTTTGCGATTATGGCGTACATGTGAATAAGTCAGTGATAATATCCACAATGACCCATAAGGGCTTGTTCTTCCTTTACAATGTTGGGTCTTGGCAAATTAATAAGTTTGATCTTATCTTCATTGTGGAGATACCATTCTTGGATACTATATGTCCCAATATCTTTCCTTGTCTCACCATGAAGACATATTTTTTCAGATTCAGACATACTCTATATTGCCTACATTTGTTGAATATTTTTCTTAATTCAGGTATATGGGTTGTGCATTGAGAAGAATATATACATAAATCATCTACATAGACTTCCATACTTTTCTTAAGGAATTATTTGAACACATGACCCATTAGTCTTTGGAAAGTTTCTTGGGATTAGTCAAACCAAATGGCATAACCCTAAATGTGTATACACCCCATTTTGTAGCAAAACCCGTCTTATGTTGGTCTTCAATAGCAATTGCTACTTGATTATATCCTGAAAACCCATTAAGGAATCTATAGGCTTTCTTGCCTGCAACCCTTTCCAAAAGATGGTTTGTGATGGGTAATGGATAGCTATCTCGAATGGTTGCGGCATTAACTTTTTTGAGGTTCATACAAACCCTAAGCTTTCCATTTTTCTTTGGTACAAACGCCAAAGGACAAACCCATCCAGTTTGTTCGATCTCGTATATAAATCCAATTGCCAAAAAATTTTCTATTTTTTCTTTAATTTTGGCAGAATATACATCATTGTAAGTGTAAGGTCTTTGCTTAGATAGTTTTGCTTCAAGAGTCATCGGAATTCTATGAGCACATTTTGAGTGATGTACACCTTTCAGGTCTTTGTAGGTCCAAGAAAACATATCCCTATATTCTTGAATTAATGCCATGAGTTCTTGTTCCTTCTCTACAAACACATCCTTGCATATGTAAGTGTCTCTCTTCATCTCCCCCTAGGGTTACTATTACCTTCTTGGTATGTTCTTTATTATCATATGCCATTCCATCCTGTGCCTCTTTTCTTAGCATTTACATAGCTATTTTTCTTTCCTTCACTTCATATCTATTAAAATTTTTTGGTACTTCAAAATGTCTATTTGGAAATTTTCATCCTTCGTTTCATTGTATCTTTTCTATGGTTGTCTTGATATTCTTCTATGGAGAATAATTTTTCATTTTCCTTGTTCTCTTTCCATTCTACTTCTTTTAGGTATTGTTCTTCTAAGTCAAACTTGGTTCCATTTCTATGCTTTTGTAGTCTTCTTTTCACTACTTTTTGATTATTTTTCCTTCTTCAGCCTCTTGAAGTATAACCATGTACAAGCTTAAGTCGTATCCTTCTTCATCCACACACTCATTCATGGTCAACAACTCTTCATTTACACATACATCTAGTGTTACTAGGATTTCCATCCATTCGTGTGGTTTGAATGCTTTGTTGTGAAATATTTGGGGCATGTAGGTTGGGTCTTCTATAGGTCTATCTCTCATGTCTTGCTTGCCAATATTGTAATCTTTCCTCCTCTCAATTAGCTACCTTGCAAATCCATAGTTGGGTGTCCTCATTCATCCTTGATTCGGCACTAGATCTAGCACTATGGATTGAAACATCCTCCTCCTCATGTACAAGGTTCTATTATAGAGATGGAATGTATCTATATGCAAAATTTTGGAGATTTATTTTAGTTGTTGTGCCTTGGTGTTGGAGATACAAAGCATCTCATCCCCAATCTTGAACTACCTTTACGTGTCACATGAATGGTCTACCTAGGATCACCTCATAATTGCTTGCCTTGCCAAATTGACATATAGCTAAAGTGTGTTCAAATTCTACTTTACAAGTTATCATAATTAAAATTTGAAGGAGTCCTAAAGGTCATTCTACATGACCATCTGCTAGTTGTAGCTTCATTCTAGTCGATTGTAGAGCCAGTTTTTGTTGGAGTTAATTGTCTGTGGAAGCATGCAAACAACACAAGGAAGAAGAAGAATCTTGGAGCACAACATACAATACTGAATGTATTACCATTGGAATGTACAAAGATAAGTAGCCGGTTAGGGCAATAGGCGTATATACAAGCGGGGGGAAAAAAACATCCTAAAGAGGGAAAAAAGTGCCCCAATGGTCCTAGAGTGTTCACACACATCACTACATACATCAACAAGTCCCTCTTGGGAGTGATGCGGTGAACAAGGAGCTAGCACTCATGTATAAGCAAGTGCCAAGCTATGTGGAATGAATCCGCAAAAGTAAGTAAACCCAAAGCTTTGCAGAAAGCTTCAAACTTCTCCCTAGGGAGAGCCTTCATAAAAAGGTGTACAATGTTCTCCTGCATGGGCACATATGCCAAGATGATCTCCACAGCAGAGAACCTCTCCCTGACATAATGATAGTGCACCTCAATGTGCTTAATGCGAGCATGGAAGACAGGGTTCCTCACAAATACCAATGCGCTCTGACTGTCACGTGAAGATGATGGTTGTAGAAGAGTGACCAACACCCAAATCAGCCATAACGTGTCTGATCCACACACACTCAACAGTTGCTGTGAAAGTTATCCTATACTCAGCTTCACAACTAGAAGTGGCCATAGTAGGCTACTTCTTGCTCAACCAAGATATACATGAGCTACCAAGCATGAAGCAAAAGCCACTTGTGGAAACACGAGTGTTATAGCAACCAACCCAATCACTGTCAAAAAAAGCATGCAAATTTGGCGGTGGCAGTAGTGATCCCCCTATAAAACAATCCAAGTAGTCGGGTACCTCAAGTAAGGAAAGATGCACTTAACTGCTTGCCAATGGTTGAACCTGGGCAATGCATAAATCTGCTCATCTCTTAGACAACAAATTGAATATCTGGCCGAGTAATGCATAAGTAAATCAAGCATCCAATAGCCTGCTAATAGAGAACAACATCAAATGCATCTCCAGCATCACGAAGACTCAATCGTAAAACTGTCTCCATAGGAGTGGCAATATGCTTACAATCTTCAAGGCCAAAATGCTGCAATAATGTATCAATATATTTCATTTGACACAAAGCCATTCCACCATCAAGTTGCATAAATTGAATGCCCTAATAGCAATGCAAATGCCCCAAATTAGACATCTCAAATGAGGCATGCGAATCAGCCTTAAAATCAGCAATATGCGTGTCATGAGGACCAATGAGTAGCATGTCATCAACAAATACCAGAATGATCACAAGCACATCATTAGCATGCTTAACATATAAGGTGCTTTTAGTTGGAATATTCTCAAAACCATGTGCAATGAGATAGGCATGTATCTTTTCATACCAAGCACGTGGTGCTTGCTTTAAACCATATAATGCCTTCTTTAATCTACACACCTAGTTTTCATGCCCTTTCTACACAAAGCCATGAGGCTTAAGAACATACACTTCTTCATGCAAGTCACCATTCAAAAATGTTGTTTAAATGTCCAATTCATGTACATTCCAACTGTGATGAGCTGCAAGTGCACAGATGCTATGAACAATAGTCCTTTGGTAAGTAGGAGCAAAGGTTTCAAAATCAATGCCTCTTTCCTATGCATAACCCGTTGCAACGAGCCTAGCCTTATACCTATCAACTGTGCCATTAGGTTTACACTTAAGCTTGTATACCCATTTCGTGTCAATGGCCTTCTTGCTAGGAGGCAAGTCACATAAAGACCAAGTACCATTCTTCATTATAGCATCATATTCAGATTGCATAGGAGCAATCCAATTTTTTGAACTTTGTGCTTCATCAAATGAAACAGGTTCATTCTCATTACAAATACTAGATGCAGCCATAGCATAGCAACCTGATGCAAACGAGGCACTATGAGAGCCTGAATGAGTACGATATGATAGAGGTGCACCTAATTTGCTATCATGTAAAGTCTACACCAACCATTTTGGCATAGTTTTTGCTTGCTCAATATCAGCTCTCTCATCAACAAGTGCCTCATGTAAATATGCATCAGAAATGGAATTATTTGCATCTCACATGAAACTTGCAAATGCTGAGAAGTTGCCTCAATAGGACCAGCACTAGACTATCCACCTATAAAAAGAGGTAGCAAAGTATCATACATGTCCTTGGAGCTAATAGATGTCTCCTTAGTACATGAAAGTAAGGGCTGAATAGCATCTTCCACAAAACAACATCACGGCTAACTAAAATGTGTTTAGTCTGTGGATGATACAGAAGATAGCCTTTACTTTTAGAAATTTACCCAACAAAAATACATTTTACTACTTTATCATCCAATTTTCTGCGATGTTGGTCAGACACTAATGCATATGCCAGACAACCAAAAACATGCAGATGAGCAACAGATGCCTTGCGACCATGCCAAGCCTCATATGGAGTGATAGACTATATCGCTTTAGTGGGACACCTGTTAAGTACATATGTTGCAAACATAACATGCTAGAAAATATGTGGTAAAGCTTGACTCTTGACCATACACCTTGCCATCTCCATGAGTGACCTATTCTTCCGTTCAGCAACTCCATTCTGTTGAGGTATATATGACACTGTATTATGATGTTTTATCCCACCGTCAGCCATAAATGTGTTAAGGTCCGAAGACATATATTCCCCCCCTCAATCAAAACAAAGGGTGTCCATTTACATGCTGACAAATTTTCAGTCAAAACCATAAATTGTTTGAAGCACATAAACACTTCGGACTTTGCTTTCAATGGATATAGCCATGCATGCCTGGAAAAATCATCAATGAAAGTCACAAAGTAAAGATAATTTCCAAAAGAGGGAGTTTGCATAGGACCACAGACATCACTATGAACAAGCTACAATTTCTGCGTAGCTCAAACTGAACCATCTTTTGGAAATGAGGAATGCTCCATTTTGCCCAAAATACAATGTTCACATACATGTTTACCAGGTGCCTCAAGTTTGGGCAAAGAGGACACCATTTCAGATTTCTGCAGGCGTAGCAAACTAGTAAAATTCAGATGACCAAAGTGTGCATGCCAAAGCTTTGCATCTGACATAGCCTGATAATCATGTACTGCACATGCTAAATCATTCACAGATTTTTCATAATCTATGAGCTTATATATCCCAGGAGATAAAATTCCATAAGCAATAATCATATCACCATTAGATAGATCATGAATTGTACATCTGTCATCAACAAATTTCACTACCAAGCGAATCTTGGCCAAAGCCAAAATTGATAACAGATTCTTCTTGATCCTTGGCACAAGTAAAGCATCTAAGAAAGTGAAAGAACTACCATTAGCAGTAGTCAAAATGATCTTACCAACTCCCATGATAGGATAAGAGGAGTTGTTGGCGCATGTGATAGTATTCCTTGTAGGGGCAGGCTCTAGTGAAGAGAAGAAACTGTTGCTACGAGGTAATATGTTTGGTCACCCCACTATCAAAGTACGTAACATCTCAGTCTACTATAGACATGCACTTCTCATGAGAAGATGGGTCAAAACTTCAAATAGTAGTAAACGCCTATTCTTCTTTTTGCACAAGATTAGCAGACTCTATTTTTTGTGTAGAGGCTTCTGCAAGAACCATTCCGGTCTCTTTCTTCTTTGCCTCTTTAGCAACCAATTTTGGAAAGTTCTTAATGACATGATCATTTGCTTTACAGTATTTGCAAACCAATTTCTGATTTTTTTATTTCTTCCCATCTTTGTCTTCCTTCTTCGATTGTGCAGAATTAGCAGATTTTTGCTTACTAGTTGAAGAGCTCCATTTTCCTTTGCCCTTCTGACTAGCCAGGAAAGCTTGATGTGCAACACATATAATACACCTATTTTGCCTAGACCCATCTTCGTGCAATAGAACAAAAACTAACTCTTCAAATGTTAAGGCATTTGGATTGTCTTTCATCATTAACCAAAGAGTAGAAGAAAAACTCTGATATGAGTCAGGAAGACCATTCAGAACAGTCTATACAAGTGAACTATCAGGAAGGACTTCATCAGTAGAAATCAATTGTTCCTTCAAATCCTTGATCTTTCTCAAAAAACTATCCGTAGAATCACCTTCATTCATGTGCTAGCCCTCCAACTATTTTAAGAGGTAAGCAACACGAGCCTCATTCCTAGCCTGGTACAATGTGATAAGTGTATCCCAAGCATCCTTAGCTATTATGCAAGAGCGAATGCGAAGAATAATGGCACGTTTGACAGACAAAGCTATCAATGCATGTGTTTGGGCATCTCTGCCATCCCAACCGATTTGCTTTGTAGTGGGTGCAGCGGAAACTGTAGCACGAACAAGAATCTGCAGAATAGCCCCATCTTGGATACCTTCTGCATCAACTTCAGTACATGTAGTTGTAACAGTTGCAGGTGTGATAGGATGCTTTTTAACACCCTGCACAATGTTCCACAGTCCTTTTGCAACCAATACATGTCGCATTATATTAGCCCATAATGGGTAATTGGTACCATCCAACTTATCCTCAACAACCAACATACATAATACATCACTGCTTTCAACCATGGCCAGTGACTGAAATATCTTGATGAAAAAAATTGATTGTATCTCAAAAAGTTGAGCAGAACTGCCCAGATGAATTCTACTAAAGTTGTAGCAGACTTTGAGACACTTATACTAGCAAACCAAAACTAGTATATACCTTTGGCACAAAAAGACAAAATAGCCTGCACAACCACTATGATAGTGCGTTCAGAGGCCAAAACAAGCTCATATCGCGATTTTGGCACAACAAATCGAAGTTGTTTTGATCTTTGAAACACCTTGAGTATGCTCACCAAAATTTGTGCAATTCTAAGACTGCAACCGAAGATGTGTTGATGACGCCCTAGATGAAGCAACGACCTGCTCTGATACCAATTGTTGGAGTTAGTCATCTGTGGAAGCACACAAACAACACAAGGAAGAAGAAGAAGCTTGGAGCACAACACACAATACTGAATGTGTTACCACTAGAATGTACAAAGATAAGTAGCCCGTTAGGGAAATAAGCATATATATAAGCCGAGGAAAAAAACCTCTTAAAGAGGGAAAAAAGTGCCCCGACGGTCCTAGAGTGTTCACACACATCACTACCTAAATATATCAATAGTTTTTCCCATTTTTCCTAAAATATCTTGGTTGCTATGCCTACTCTAGCTCTTGTATCTAGAATGGCTTTGGTCATATATCCTCAAAATGTAAGAAGAAGGCACATATTTCCTTCATCTCCCCACTAGAATCTCCAACTGTTCCTATCGATATCTTGATTATTGTTGCCTTCTCCATCTTTTCTTCCTAGACAAATATGTTATGTTCATCCAAATTTAGCTGATTAGCTAGTCTCCTCCATAGATGCGGCTTCACTTGTAGAAGTTCTTCTAGGGTTATTGAGCGTTGAACTTTAGTTCTCTTTGTCTCTTGCAATGTGGTTGATGTTTCCTTTGAGAGAAATTCCTTTCCTCGCCTCTTATTGTTAGGGCATGAAAAAATTTAGATTTTTGTTCATATTCACTCGTATAATTAGAAAGTGTAGTTAGCCTAAATGCTTCCTCCCTATCTTGGTCCAGACTAGATAGCTCTTCACAATTTTCTTCTTGCTCCATCATAGGTAGGTTTTTAGAAGCATGTAGTTCTTCAAAGTGAGGGACATCCTTCTCAGTGTTCTTCCATCTCTCTTCTTGCACTTTTCCCCACAAATCATGTGGCCAATTTTCTTCAACTTCCAGGTTTATTGAGTCTCTTTTCATAGTCTCAAAACCTACTTCCTCTTCAATCTCCTTAGTTTGTTCCAGTTTCTTCTATTGTGAATTATGGTTTTCTAAACATCCCTGTAATGTTCTTCTGGGATTCTCATTTCAAGGAGCCTTGGTATTGCTTGTTTTAGCATGGCCTGAGCAATTTCAATTAATTTCTTACATATTTCTAGTCTTCCCCTCTCAAGGTCTCCTCTTGGGTCTTTTTTATTATATTGCTCTAGACTAGGTCCTGTCCTGATTCTAGACTGGTAAGCTTTTAACCACATTTTTAAGTCTTCATGCATAGGATCAGCTAGAATTGATCCTGGCCGCTCCTTCATTTGGTTTTCCTTCACCATACTTTTTTTAACCCATGTACGGCCAAAAGAAAAATTCTTTACATGCATAAATAGTGCTTTGTATGCCATAGTGTCATGTCCCATGTATGCAGGTTCATATATTTCCTTCATAACAAACTTTTTAAAAGATTGTGTAATACATAAACTATTTTGAAAATATAAGAATCCATTATGAAACTATAATCGTGAATTTCATGTGATTTTTTATTTTTGTTCCATGCATGTGAAAAATACAGACCATATGCATAGGTGGAAATCATGTCATTAAATGAATGAAATTGAATGGAATAAATATTATATATATTAACAAAGTCAAATCTTTCAAAAATTAACAACTAAGAGCATCAACAACTATTTTAGCTTTTTGTGGTTCTTTATGAAGTAGAGGATGAAAATTTTTAGTAAAATAACCCCATTTTATATGTCTATAAAAAATCAACTATTGATGTAAAAAATGTTCAACTAGTTATTGGTTAGTTTTGATCAAGGCTTTGGAACCCATGAGATAATGCTTCTCTTTATTAAGGCTTAAGTTTTTTCTTTAAAAATTAATTGGATGATCACTTGTCATTAAAAATGCATCCATGCTTAAATGAAAAGAAAAGGAGCTTCAAAAGGGTAAGAGCTAGACCATATAATTCCTTTTTTAAGTAAATATTTTATTTTTCATTCTACTTATTTTATATGCAATGGTCCATTCCTATAGGGTGCCTTATGTGGAGGATCACTACCAAGAATAAGGCCAATACTATCGTCTAAGTCTTCTCTAGAAGGTGCTACATGTAATGGACAATCACCGATTTAAAAATCACTATAAGGAGCCATGAATATTTTATATGCATCTTATAGTGCATTGTAATATTATTAAGAAGTACATGGATTATGTCTACAAACTACATTATTTTCTTGTGTATAAAAAAATAGTGACAAAAAAATTTGAATATTATGTGTAACAGTCAAAGAAATGCACTACCCCTGGTATTGAGAAATAATAGCTTGTGTGTTATAATCAATGCATGGAGTATATTTATGAAAAAAATGCATTGTTGCATAGTAATACAACAATGCATTTAAAGGTAGTTCCATCCTTTAGGCTATCTTTGATGTTTGGGAGGATCAACTTGATGACTATGCAATAAACAACAACTAAAAATACGAAACCAAGCTATAAGTTTACCTCATCATAGATTCTCCCATGAAATGATTGCACTACATCCCTCTAAGTCCTGCAACAGTGCAGCCAATCCATGATGATATCCATAAGTTTCTTCGGTTCGCATCGGAGGACGACCCACTGCCAACTCCTATAATAAATATGCAAAATGTTAGATGAACATACATGATGTGCTTAACACAAAAAAATTCAATAATTAAAATGATACTTACAAATTGATAGCGCATACTATCGTATCCACCGCTACTTAAATGCGATGTTCCAACCATATCTAAACGTGTGGCCACCGCATCTCGTTGCTGAAAATATTGATTAGGAGTATGTTGCTGCTCATCCTGAATCGCTTCCCACTCTTCAACATCTAACCATATAGGCTTCGATAAGCCTGCTCTAAAAGCATCGCGAGCCTCGGACCCTCGATGAGACATCACCTCGTGTGCCATATGTTGAATCCATTCTGAACTCACACTAGGATGCCCAGGTACTGGTCGGTACTCTTCATATATCGACTCTATGATATAATTTTTGGAATCCTTATCCTGTTCGATCCATTTTACCATGAAAAAATATCCAAACTCTATGAAGCAAAGCTGTCGAATGCGCTGATGCATAGACTTTCCATGCGCATCCATGACTGGAGCTCCATCATGTATGTGATATATCTTGGAGTCCTCATGGGCTCCCCAAGGTGTACGTGGAGATCCCATCTAATCCAATGTGGAGATGTTAATATATATATATATATATATATATATATATATATATATATATATATATATATATATATATATATATATATATATATATATATATATATATATATATATATATATATATATATATATATATATATATATATATAAACCCTAAAAAATCTATAGATCTATTTTTTAGATATTTTCAATGTGTGTATGCATATGCATTTGTGTATGCATATGCATGAGTATGTGTATGCATATGCATGTGTGTATGCATATGCATGAGTATGTGTATGCATGTATCTATATGCATATGCATGTGTGTATGCATATGCATTTGTGTATGCATGTATGTATATGTATATGTATATGCATATGTGTATGCATATGCATGTGTGTATGCATATGCATGTGTGTATGAATATGCATGTGTGTATGCATATGCATGTGTGTATGCATATGCATGTGTGTATGCATATGCATGTGTGTATGCATATGCATGTGTGTATGCATATATGTATTTGTGTGTATCATATGCATGTGTGTATGTATATGCATATGCATGTGTATGCATATGCATTTGTGTATGTGTGTATGCATATGCATTTGTGTGCATAT
Source organism: Ceratopteris richardii (assembly GCA_020310875.1). Lineage (NCBI taxonomy): Eukaryota > Viridiplantae > Streptophyta > Polypodiopsida > Polypodiales > Pteridaceae > Ceratopteris > Ceratopteris richardii. The sequence continues at coordinate 59,772,822 of CM035437.1, read as the reverse complement.
GCATTTGTGTGCATATGCATTTGTGTATGCATATGCATGTGTATGTATATTCATATGCATGTGTATGTATATGCATATGCATGCGTGTATGCATATATGTATTTGTGTATGCATGTATGTATGTGTATATGCATGTGTGTATGCATATGCATTTGTGTATGTGTGTATGCATATGCATGTGTATGTATATGCATGTGTGTATGCATATGCATGTGTGTATGCATATGCATGTGTGTATGCATATGCATTTGTGTATGCATATGCATTTGTGTATGCATATGCATTTGTGTATGCATATGCATTTGTGTATGTGTGTATGCATATGCATGTGTGTATGTTGCATGTGTGTATGCTGCATGTGTGTATGCAGCATGTGTGTATGCATATGCATGTGTATGTATATGCATGTGTATGCATATGCATTTGTGTATGTGTGTATGCATATGCATTTGTGTATGTGTGTATGCATATGCATTTGTGTATGTGTGTATGCATATGCATTTGTGTATGCATATGCATGTGTATGCATATGCATGTGTATGAATATGCATGTGTATGCATATGCATGTGTATGCATATGCATGTGTATGCATATGCATGTGTATGCATATGCATGTGTATGCATATGCATGTGTATGCATATGCATGTGTATGCATATGCATGCGTATGCATATGCATGTGTATGCATATGCATGTGTGTATGCATATATGTATTTGTGTATGCATGTATGTATATGTATATGCATGTGTGTATGCATATGCATTTGTGTATATGTGTATGCATATGCATTTGTGTATGTGTGTATGCATATGCATTTGTGTATGCATATGCATTTGTGTATGCATATGCATGTGTGTATGCATATGCATGCCTATGTATATGCATGTGTGTATGCATATGCATTTGTGTATGTTTGTATGCATATGCATTTGTATATGTGTGCATGCATATGCATGTGTGTATGCATATGCATGTGTGTATGCATATGCATGTGTGTATGCATATGCATGTGTGTATGCATATGCATGTGTGTATGTATATGCATGTGTGCATGCATATGCGTGTGTATGCATATGCATGTGTATGTATATGTGTGTGTATACATATGCATTTGTATGCATATACATTTGTGTATGTGTGTATGCATATGCATATGCATGTGTGTATGCATATGCATTTGTGTATGTATATGCATGAGTATGTGTATGCATATGCATTTGTGCATGTGTGTATGCATATGCATTTGTGTATGCATGTATGTATATGTATATGCATGTGTGTATGCATATGCATTTGTGTATGTGTGTATGCATATATGGGTATATCCATTGAAGGCAAAGTCCGAAGTGTTCATATATGTCTTCTGATTTTAATGCATTTCTCGCTGAACGTGGGATAAAACATTAGTGTACAGTGCCGTATACACCTCAACAGAATGGAGTTGCTGAACGAAAGAACAGGTCACTCATGGAGATGGCGAGATGTATGGTCAAGAGTCAGGCTTTACCACATAGTTTCTGGCTTGAGGTTGTCATGTGTGCAACATATGTACTTAACTGGTGTCCCACTAAAGCGCTACCATCTATCACTCCATATGAGGCTTGGCATGATCGCCAGCCATCTGTTGCTTATCTATGTGTTTTTGGTTGTTTGGCATATGCCTTAGTGCCTGAACAACATCGCAAAAAATTGGATGATAAAGCAGTAAAATGTATTTTTGTTGGGTACAGTTTTGAAAGTAAAGGCTATCGTCTGTATCATCCACAGACTAAATGCATTCTGGTTAGCCGTGATGTTGTTTTTGTGGAAGATGCTATTCAGCCATTGCTTTCATGTACTAAGGAGACATTCATTAGCTCTAAAGACATGTATGATACTTGCTTCCTCCTTTTACAGGTGGACAGTCTAGTGTTGTTCCTAATGAGGCAACTTCTCAGCCTTTGCAGGTTTCATGTGATGATGCAGATCATCCATTTCTGATGCAGATTTACATGATGCACTTGTTGATGAGAGATCTGATATTGAGGAGGCAAAAACTATGCCAAAATGGCTAGTGCAGACTTTGTGTGACAACAAATTAGATGCACCTCTGTCATATCGTACTCGATTAGGTTCTCATAGTGCCTCTTTTGAATCAAATTGCTATGTTATGGCTGCATCTAGTCTCGGTGATGAGAGTGAGCCTCTTTCGTTTGATGAAGCACAAAATTCAAAAAATTGGATGGCTGCTATGCAATCGAATATGATTCTAGAATGAAGAATGGTACTTGGTCTTGATGTGGCTTGCCTCCTGGCAAGAAGGACATTGGCACTAAGTGGGTATACAAGCTGAAGCGTAAACGTGATGGTACAGTTGATAGGTATAAGACTAGGCTTGTTGCAAAGGGTTATGCGTAGGAAAGAGGCATTGATTTTGATAAAACCTTTGCTCCTAGTTGCCGAATGACTACTATTCATAGCATCGTTGTACTTGCAGCTCATCATCAGTTGGAATGTACATCAATTGGAATGGTGACTTGCATGAAGAAGTGTATGTTTTTTAGCCCCATGGTTTTGTGCAGAAAGGGCACGAAAACCACATGTGCATGTTGAAGAAGGCATTGTATGGTTTAAAGCAAGCACCACGTGCTTGTTATGAAAAGATACATGCCTATTTGATTGCACATGGTTTTGAGAACAGTCCAACTGAAAGCACCTTATATGTCAAGCATGCTAATAATGTACTTCAGATCATTGTGGTGTATGTTGATGACATGTTGCTCACTGGTCCTCATGAGAAGCATATTGCTGATTTCAAGGCTGATTTACATGCCTCATTTGAGATGTCTAATTTGGGGCATTTGCATCATTATTTGGGCATTCAGTTTATGCATGTTGATGGTGGAATGGTTTTGTGTCAAATGAAATATATTGACACATTATTGCAGAATTTTGGCCTTGATGATTGTAAACCTATTGCCACTCCTATGGAGACAGGTTTATGACTGAGTCTTCATGATGTTGGAGATGCATTTGATGTTGTTCTCTATCAGCAGGTTGTTGGATGCTTGATTTACTTATGCATTACTCGGCCAGATATTCAGTTTGTTGTCTCATAGATGAGTAGGTTTATGCATTGCCCAAGATTCAACCATTGGCAGGCAGTTAAGTGCATCTTTTGCTACTTGAGTGGTACTCGGCTACTGTTGTTTTATCCCAAGGAGGGATCACTACCGCTAGATTTGCATGCTTTTTCTGACTCAAACTGGGCTGGTTGCTATGACACTCGTGTGTCCACTAGTGGCTTTTGCTTCATGCTTGGTAGCTCATGTATATCTTGGTTGAGCAAGAAGGAGCCTACTGTGGCTACTTCCAGTTGTGAGGCTGAGTATAGGGAACCTTTCACAATGACTGTTGAGTGTGTGTAGCTCAGACGCCTTATGGCAGATTTGGGTGTTGGTTAGTCTTCTGCCACCATCATCTTCACTAACAATCAAAGCGCATTGGCAATTGCGAGGAACCTTGTGTTCCATGCTCGCACTAAGCACATTTAGGTGCATTATCATTATGTCAGGGAGAGGTTCTCTGTTGGGGACATCAGCTTGGCATATGTGCCCATGCAAGAGAACATTGCAGACCTTTTCACGAAGGCTCTACCTCGAGAGAAGTTTGAAGCTTTCCACAAAGCTTTGGGCGTACTTCCTTTTGTGGAGTAATTTCCACACAGCTTGGCACTTCCTTATACATGAGTGCCAGCTACTTGTTCACCACATCATTCTCAGGGGCAATTTGTTGATATATTTAGGTAGTGATATGTGTGAACACTCTAGGACCGCCGAGGCACTTTTTTCCCTCTTTAGGAGGTTTTTTTCCCCTACCTTGTATATACGCCTATTGCCCTAATGGGCTACTTATCAGTATTATGTGTTGTGCTCAAAGCTTCTTCTTCTTCCTTGTGTTGTTCGCGTGCTTCCCTAGACATCTAACTCCAACAATGGGGGGATCACTACCGCCAGATTTTCATGCTTTCTTTGATTCAGACTAGGCTGGTTGCTATGACACTAGTGTGTCCACTAGTGGCTTTTGCTTCATGCTAAGTAGCTCATGTATATCTTGGTTGAGCAAGAAGCAGCCTACTATGGCCACTTCTAGTTGTGAGGTTGAGTATAGGGAAGCTTTCACAGCGACTGTTGAGTGTGTGTGGCTCAGATGCCTTATGACTGATTTGCATGGTGGTGAGTCTTCTGCCATCACCATCTTCTCTGACAGTCAGACGCATTGCTAGTTGCGAGGAACCCTGTGTTCCATGCTCGCACCAAGCACATTGAGATGCATTATCATTATGTCAGGGAGAGGTTCTCTGCTGGGGAGATCAGCTTGGCATATGTGCCCACGCACGAGAACATTGTAGACCTTTCCACAAAGGTCTGCTTCGGGAGAAGTTTGAAGCTTTTTGCAAAGCTTTGGGCTTACTTTCTTTTGTGGAGTGATTTCCACATATCTTGGCACTTCCTTATACATGAGTGCAAGCTACTTGTTCACCGCATCACTTCTAGGGGGTATTTGTTGATATATTTAGGTAGTGATATGTGTGAACACTCTAGGACCGCCGGGGAACTTTTTTCCCTCTTTATGAGGTTTTTTCCCCCCGCTTGTATATGTTGGAGATAGACGTCTGAGGAAGCACGCGAACAGCACAAGGAAGAAGAAGAAGCTTGGAGCACAAACACACAATACTGAATGTATTACTAGAGAATGTACAAAGATAAGTAGCCCATTAGGGCAATAGGCGTATATATAAGCCAGGGGAAAAAAACCTCCTAAAGAGGGAAAAAAGTGCCCCGGCAGTCCTAGAGTGTTCACACACATCACTACCTAAATATATCAACAAATCCCCCCTGGGAGTGATGCGGTGAACAAGGAGCTGGCACTCATGTATAAGGAAGTGCCAAGCTATGTGGAAATCACTCCACAAAAGGAAGTAAGCCCAAAGCTTTGCGGAAAGCTTCAAACTTCTCCCTAGGCAGAGCCTTCGTGAAAAGGTCTGCAATGTTCTCCTGCGTGGGCACATATGCCAAGTTGATCTCCCCAGCAGAGAACCTCTCCCTGACATAGTGATAATGCACCTCAATGTGCTTAGTGCGAGCATGGAACACAGGGTTCCTCGCAACTACCAATGCGCTCAAACTGTCAGTGAAGATGGTGGTGGCAGAAGACTGGCCAACACCCAAATCAGCCATAAGGCGTCTGAGCCACACACACTCAACAGTCACTGTGAAAGTTGCCCTATACTCAGCCTCACAACTGGAAGTGGCCACAGTAGGCTGCTTCTTGCTCAACCAAGATATACATGAGCTACCAAGCATGAAGCAAAAACCACTGGTGGACACACGAGTGTCATAGCAACCAGCCCAATCTGAGTCAGAAAAAGCATGCAAATCTGGTGGTAGTGATCCCCCCTTGGGATAAAACAACCCAAGTAGCCGAGTACCACTCAAGTAGCGAAAGATGCGCTTAACCACTTTCCAATGCGTGACTTTTGGGCAATGCATAAACCTGCTCATCTATGAGACAACAAACTGAATATCTGGCCGAGTAATGCATAAGTAAATCAAGCATCCAACAACCTGCTGATAGAGAACAACATCAAATGCATCTCCAACATCATGAAGACTCAATCGTAAACCTGTCTCCATAGGAGTGGCAATAGGCTTACAGTCTTCAAGGCCAAAACGCTGCAATAATGTGTCAATATATTTCGTTTGACACAAAGCCATTCCACCATCAACGTGCATAAACTGAATGCGGAAATAGTGATGCAAATGCCCCAAATCAGACATCTCAAATGAGGCATGCAAATCAGCCTTAAAATCAGCAATATGTGTCTCAATAGGACCAGTGAGCAGCATGTCATCAACATAGACAACAATGATCAGAAGCACATCATTAGCACGTTTAACATATAAGGTGCTTTCAGTTGGACTCTTCTCAAAACCATGTGCAATCAGATAGGCATGTATGTTCTCATACCAAGCACGTGGTGCTTGCTTTAAACCATATAATGCCTTCTTTAACCTACAAACCTGGTTTTCATGCCCTTTCTGCACAAAGCCACGAGGCTGAAAAACATACACTTCTTCATGCAAGTCACCATTCAGAAATGTTGTTTTAATGTCCAACTGATGTACATTCCAACCATGATGGGCTGCAAGTGCACAAATGCTCCGAACAGTAGTTATATGGCATGTAGGTGCAAAGGTCTCATCAAAATCAATGCCTCTTTCCTGTGCATAACCCTTTGCAACAAGTCTAGCCTTATACCTGTCAACTGTACCATCAGGTTTATGCTTCAGCTTGTATACCCACTTAGTACCAATGGCCTTCTTGCCAGGAGGCAAGTCACATAAAGACCATGTACCATTCTTCATTATAGCATCATATTCAGATTGCATAGCAGCCATCCAATTTTCTGAATTTTGTGCTTCATCAAAAGAAACAGGCTCATTCTCATCACAGAGACTAGATGCAGCCATAGCATAGCAATTTGATGCAAAGGAGGCACTATGAGAGCCTGAACGAGTACGATATGACAAAGGTGCATCTAATTTGCTGTCACGCAAAGTCTGAACCAACCATTTTGGCATAGTTTTTGCCTGCTCAATATCATCTCTCTCATCAACAAGTGCATCATGTAAATCTGCATCAGAAATGGAATGATCTGCATCATCATATGAAACCTGCAAAGGTTGAGAAGTTGCCTCATTAGGACCAGCACTAGCCTATCCACCTGTAAAAAGAGGCATCAAAGTATCATATATGTCTTTGGAGCTAACAGATGTCTCCTTAGTACATGAAAGCAATGGCTGAATAGCATCTTCCACAAAGACAACATCACGGCTAACCAGAATGCATTTAGTCTGTGGATGATACAGACGATAGCCTTTACTTTCAGAAATGTACCCAACAAAAATACATTTTATTGCCTTATCATCCAATTTTCTGCAATGTTGTTCAGGCACTAATGCATATGCCAAACAACAAAACATGCAGATGAGCAACAGATGGCTTGCGGTCATGCCAAGCCTCATATGGAGTGATAGATTGCAACGCTTTAGTGGGACACCTGTTCAGTACATATGCTGCACACATGACAACCTCAAGCCAGAAACTATGTGGTAAAGCCTGACTTTTGACCATGCACCTCGCCATCTCCATGAGTGACCTATTCTTTCGTTCAGCAACTCCATTCTGTTGAGGTGTATACGGCACTGTACACTGGTGTTTTATCCCACGTTGAGCCAAAAATGCATTAAAATTTGAAGACATATATTCCCCCGCTCGATCAGAACGGAGGGTGCCCATTTTACATGCTGACAGATTTTCAACCAAAACCAAAAACTATTTGAAGCACATGAACACTTCGGACTTTGCTTTGAGTGGGTATACCCATACATGCCTGGAAAAATCATCAATGAGAGTCACAAAGTAAAGGTAATTTCCAAAAGAGGGTGTCTGCATAGGACCACAGACATCACTATGTACAAGCTTCAATTTCTGCGTAGCCCGAATTGAACCATCTTTTGGAAAGGAAGAACGCTGCATTTTGCCCAAAATAGAGCCTTCACAAACATGTTTTCCAGGTGCCTCAAGTTTGGGCAAAGAGGACACCATTTCAGATTTCTGTAGGCGTAACAAACTAGCGAAATTCAGATGACCAAAGCGTGCATGCCAAAGCTTTGCATCTGACATAGCCTGAGAATCATGAACTGCACATGCCGAATCATTCATAGATCTTTCATAGTCTATGAGCTTATACAGCCCACGACATAAAATGCCAGAAGCAATAATCACATCGCCATTTGAGAGATCATGGACTGTACACCTGTCATCAACGAATTTCACAACCAAGCCAATCTTGGCTAATGCAGAAACTGATAACAAGTTCTTTTTGATCCCTGGCACAAATAAAGCATTTGACAAAGTGAAAGAACTACCATTAGCAGTAGTCAGAATGATCTTACCAACTCCCATAACAGGATAAGAGGAGTTATTGGCGAATGTGACAGTATTCACTGTAGGGGCAAGCTCGAGTGAAGAGAAGAAACTGCGCTGCGAGGTAATATGTTTGGTCGCCCCACTGTCAAAGTACCAAACATCTGAGTCTACTGCAGACATGCACTGATCATGAGAAGATGGGTCAAAACTGCAGACAGTAGTAAACGCCCATTCTTCTTCCTGCACAAGATTTGCAGACTCTGTTTTTGGTGTAGAGGTCTCTGCAACAACCATTCCAGCCTCTTTCTTCTTTGCCTCTTTAGCAGCCAGTTTTGGACAGTTCTTTATAATATGATCATTTCCTTTACAGTACTTGCAGAACAATTTCTGCTTTTCTGATTTCTTCTCATCTTTATCCTGGTTCTTCGATTGTGCAGCATTTGCATATATCTGCTTACTAGTAGAAGAGCTCCATTTTCCTTTGCCCTTCTGACTAGCCAGGAAAGCTTGATCTGCAACACGCATAATGGACCTGTTCTGCCTGGACTGATCTTCCTGCAACAGAACAGAGACTAATTCCTCAAATGACAAGGCATTCGGATTGCCTTTCATCATCAACCAAAGAGTAGAGGCAAAACTCTGATATGAATCAGGAAGACCATTCAGAACGGTCTGCACAAGTGAGCTATCTGGTATAACCTCATCAGTAGAAATCAATTGTTCCTTCACGTCTTTGATCTTTGTAAGAAAACTGTCCATAGAATCACCTTCATTCATGTGCTCACTCTCCAACTGTTTTCGGAGGTAAGCAACACGAGCCTCATTCCTAGCCTGGTACAAAGTGGTAAGTGTATCCCAAGCATCCTTTGTTGTTCTGCAAGAGCGAATGTGAGGAATAATGGCACGTTTGACAGACAAAGCTATCAATGCATGTGCCTGGGCATCTCTGCCATCCCAATGAATCTGCTCTGCAGTAGGTGCTATAGAAACAGCAGCACGAACACGAATCTACGAAATATCATCTTCGACACCATCTTCATCAGCTCCAACACCTGTATTTGCAGTACCTGTCGTTACAGGTGTAACAGGACGTCTTTCAACACCCTGCACAATGTTCCACAATCCTTTTGCAACCAGTACATGTCGTATCATATAAGCCCATAATGGGTAGTTGGTACCATCCAACTTATCCTCAACAGCCAACATACGGAATACATCACTGCTTTCAGCCATGGCCGGTGACTAAAATACCTTGATGCAGAAAATTGACTGTATCTCAAAAAGTTGAACGGAACTACCCAGACGAGTTCTGCTAGACCTGTAGCAGACTTCGAGACGCTTAAACTGGCGAACAGAAACCGGTATATACCTTTGGCACAAAAGGACAAAATAGCCTGCACAAGCACTGCGATAGTGCGTTCGAAACACCCTGAATTTCGTGTGAATCTGAGACTGCAAACGGAGGAGTGTCGACGGCGCCCTAGAAGAAGCGACGACCTGCTCTGATACCAATTGTTGGAGATAGACGTCTGCGGAAGCACGCGAATAGCACAAGGAAGAAGAAGAAGCTTGGAGCACAAACACACAATACTGAATGTATTACTAGAGAATGTACAAAGATAAGTAGCCCATTAGGGCAATAGGCATATATACAAGCCAGGGGAAAAAAACCTCCTAAAGAGGGAAAAAAGTGCCCCGACAGTACTAGAGTGTTCACACACATCACTACCTAAATATATCAACAGTATATACGCCTATTGCCCTAATGGGCTACTTATCTTTGTCCATTCTAGTGGTAATACATTCAGTATTCTGTGTTGTGCTCCAAGCTTCTTCTTCTTCCTTGTGTTGTTCATGTGCTTCCGTAGACGTCTAACTCCAACAATGGGGGGATCACTACCGCCAAATTTGCATGCTTTTCTGACTGAGACTGGGTTGGTTGCTATGACACTCTTGTGTCCACTAGTGGCTTTTGCTTCATGCTTGGTAGCTTTATGTATATCTTGGTTGAGCAAGAAGCAGCCTACTGTGGCCACTTCCAATTGTGAGGTTGAGTATAGGGCAGCTTTCACAGCGACTCTTGAGTGTGTGTGGCTCAGATGCCTTATGGCTGATTTGGGTGTTGGTCAGTGTTCTGCCACCACCATCTTCAGTGACAGTGAGAGCGCATTGGCAGTTGCGAGGAACCCTGTGTTCCATGGTTGCACTAAGCACATTGAGGTGCATTATCATTATGTCAGGGAGAGGTTCTCTACTGGGGAGATCAGCTTGGCATATGTGCCCACACAGGAGAACATTGCATACCTTTTTATGAAGGCTCTGCCTCGGGAGAAGTTTGAAGCTTTCTACAAAGATTTGGGCTTACTTACTTGTGTGGAGTGATTTCCACATAGCTTGGCACTTCCTTATACATGACTGTCAACTACTTGTTCACCACATGACTCTCAGGAGGGCTTTGTTGATATATTTAGGTAGTGATGTGTATGAACACTCAAAGACCACCAGGGCACTTTTTTCCCTCTTTAGGAGCCTTTCTTTCCCCCAGCTTTTATATACGCCTATTGCCCTAATGGGCTACTTATCGTTGTACATTCTAGTGGTAATACATTCAATATTGTGTGTTGTGCTCCAAGCTTCTTCTTCTTCCTTGTGTTGTTTGCCTGCTTCCATAGAAATCTAACTCCAAGAATGGGGGCATCAATACCGCCATATTTGCATGCTTTTTTTGATTTAGACTAGGCTAGTTGCTATGACACTTGTGTGTCCACTAGTGGCTTTTGCTTCATGCTTGGTAGCTCATGTATATCTTGGTTGAGCAAGAAGCAACCTACTGTGGCCACTTCTAGTTGTGAGGCTGAGTATAGGGTAGCTTTCACAACGACTCTTGAGTGTGTGTGGCTCAGACACCTTATGGCTGATTTGGGTGTTGGTCAGTCTTCTGCCACCATCATCTTCATTGACAGTCAGAGTGCATTGGCAGTTGCAAGGAAGCCTATGTTCCATGCTCGCACTAAGCACATTGAGGTGCATTATCATTATGTCAGGGAGAGGTTCTCTGTTGGGGAGATCAGCTTGGTATATGTGCCCACATAGGAACATTGCAGACCTTTTCACGAAGGCTCTGCCTCGAGAGAAGTTTGAAGCTTTCTACAAAGCTTTGGGCTTACTTCCTTTTGCGGAGTGATTTCCACATAGCTTGGCACTTCCTTATACATGAGTGCCAGCTACTTGTTCACCGCATCACTCCCAGGGGGATTTGTTTATATATTTAGGTAGTGATGTGTGTGAACACTCTAGGACCACCGGGGCACTTTTTTCCCTCTTTAAGAGATTTTTTCCCCTGGCTTGTATATACGCCTATTGCCCTAGTGGGCTACTTATCTTTTTACATTCTACTGGTAATACATTCAGTATTGTGTGTTGTGCCCCAAGCTTCTTCTTCTTCCTTGTGTTGTTCGCGTGCTTTCACAGACATCTAACTCCAACAGATAGAACTATAATTGTTCATGTTTTTCATTCATGTACCTTAAAAAAAAGATAAAATAGAGAAAAAATGAAAAAGAGAAAAAATGCAAAAAAATAATGAAAAATATCCAAAACTTGCTATATTCAGTTCGAGTTTATGATGATTTTCAAATGTAATCTTTGATTTACAAACTATTATGATGACTTTGGTATCATCCATCTATGCATTTTGGAGGCGACCATGTTGGCCATCAACAACTTTATGTTAGGTACGTTTTGTATTACTCTCACCTAGTAGTTAGGAGTCTTCTTCATCGATATACTCTGAGCACTTTGCTTAACCCATCTTTTGCACCAATATGTGATTTTTCATTCCATGAGTATGCATGCATAGGGCCTCATTACATAACATGCACAAGGCACACCCTTTATATCACCCATGTACATGCACTACTCTATGAAATCCAAGATGGAGGGCATTGAAGACATTTTGTAGCAAAGAAAGACCATAAGGAAACATCGCTTTGACAATAGATTCCACATGATTCTTGATGTTGTAGACACCTCTGATGATGACTTGCATATAGACTACTTGACTTAATAGAACCACCCATCTAGACTTAGCAACCGTCTTTTTAAGGATGGAAGATCTAGGAGGGGGGAGTGTTACATAGCTATGGTGATGCCCAAAAATTTATTCAAATCTATTTTTTACTTTACCCATTTTTTAGATAAAAACGTTGTTGTAGTTTATCTACCATTGTAAAAATGCCTTTAAATTTTTTAGCAAAGAAGAGTTATATATATTCAAGGCTTGAATAATATTTTTTTGTAAATATAGGGAAGAGTCTTCTCTCATAAATCTCACAAGAAACAAAAGTTGTAGAGTTTTTTCATTTTATTTTTTAGGACCTTTTTCAAATAAAAAAGACAAGGGTATTGGGAGAAGCCTATATAAAGTCCAAGACCTCACTTGCATAAGGACTTTTTTGGTTGAATGAAGTTGTGAGCTCTCTTCTTGCAAACTCATACTTGTGCTTCTTTATGCATTTTGTGTGAGCTTAGTGACTAATTATGGGTGTGACACTTTTGAATTAGATTAGTCTCTACCTCCATATTTTCCTCCTCTACCTCTCCCTCTTCCTCTTCCTCTTGATTATTGACCTTCATCTTGGCTTCATTGACTCCCTTGATAGCTTTGGCTTCCTTTTTGGTAGTTTCTTCTACCTCTTCTTCTTGAACCACCTTTGTCGCCTTTGCCTCTTCCTCCTTTGCTTATTGGGGTGTCTATGCGTGTACAGTGATGTGGTTTGGTTTGCGAAATGCTCCAAGTATGTTTCAACGTTGTATGCAGGAAGTCTTCTCTCCTTATCTAACTACATTCATGAGAGTTTACTTGGACGACTTCTCCTTATCCGGTGATACTTCGGCACATCTGTATCATTTACGGTGCTATTTTTTAAAGTGTCTATTAGAGAAGCGTTTTGTTGTCGTACGTTCACAAACTCACACACAGAGAGATATGACCTGAAGTTCTCTACCCAACCACCGAGCGAGATCTCTAGTCTCTCATAATGAGACTCACTTAGTCTCTTCTACCATATGATATTACTCCAAATAGATGCCATGTGGCATGAGTGCCACCTCACCCAAGAGGATATACCTCCATAATATGACATTTCCTTCCCCTTGAAAGCATTTCGTCCTCGAAAATGTAGATGAAATGTCCGTAATGGTAGAAGTAAATGCTCGGACTCCCCTGAACCCCATGCACTCTATGTACATGGTCATCTCTGTGTGTTGTTTCCCCATATCCTTCCCCTTAAGAAGTATCATATGAGATCATCTCAAAGGTGGGAAGCCATCTGAGTGGTGCCTACTATCTCCCATGTACATTCCACTTCCAAACTATCACTCCCATAACATATAATATCATCAGAACGACCTGAGTCCATATGACGTATCCTCTATGGAGTAATAGTATGAGAAGCAAGTGTAAAGTGCCCAGCTTATAGGTTTGACCATACCATAATGGAGATAGTAAACCATAGAATCCCATGAAATATAGAACAAAGTCCCTGAACAAGTGACTCCAAACCCGTCTACGACTAAATGATAGATTGCCCTCAGAACAGTCCAGGTCTTCCTAACCTTAAGTGTAATCACAAGTGGTAGTTTTGTCTAAACTACCTTGTGAACTATGCAAATCCATCATCTAGTTCATATAAACCTCTGTCGTTTTCTCCATCCAAGGTGCCATTGCCGCCTAGCCTTCCTTCTTCCCCATGTCAATCGGCAGCCCAGCCTCTTCCCTCTTCACTGGATTATTTCCCTCCCTCGTCGTCTGCCACGGTTTCTGCTAACCCTTCTCACGATATGAGATGGAGAAGAAAAGTGCATGCACATTGGAAGTGATGTATTAGACATCAAAGAGGCTCAATAGAAGATTTATTCCAATAGTATCAAGATGTATTTGCTTGAACATGTATAGATTTGGAAGGTTTTGACCCCCAAAGTATGTGCCCATAGAGTCCCTATGGCACCAGATGCAAAAACCTTGATACAAAGGCCATGTACACTTACAATGATGTTAATTTGACATAAATCAAAGAGAAAATAGATAAAATCTTAGAATTAGGATTCATATATGCGATTGACGACACTGAATGGGTGTCCCCCATAGCTATGGTGCCTGAGAAAAATGGTAAATTAAGAGTCTGATTCAATCTAAAAAAGGTTAATGCTAATATATCCACTTCATATCACTATATAATCTTTTGTAAAGGGTAGCATGCAAACAAGCTTATGGTCTTTTAGATGGTTCTGGAGGCTCCTATCAAGTTGTGATTGCACCTAAAGGTCAACATAAGACTACTTTTGCTACCGAATGGGGAATATATGCTTTCAAAGTTATGTCTTCCATCTAGCAAATGCCCTTGCAACTTTCAAGGATTGATGTGTCATGTATTTAAAGAATCTCTTTGGAAATATTTGAATGTATATGTGGATGACTTATGTGCATATTCTACACTAAGACCTAAGAATATTCCTATGTTGGAGAAGTTATTTGTTAAATACAGACAATAGAGAGTCTCATTAATCCAAAAAAAGGCATCCTCATGGCAAGACAATTAGAGATCTTGGGTCATATTGTCTCAAAGAATGGAATTTCAAGGATGAAGAAAAAATCAAGGTGATAATGAATATGCAAAAGCCTAGGAATTTCAAGGAGGTCGAGGCTTTCATTGGCCATTGTGGGTATTACTGTAGGTTTATCCACATGTATGAAATCATTGCTAGACCGCTATATGCTTTGATTATAAAGTTTGAATGGAAAGAAGGGTGTGACAAAGCCTTTGAAGAATTGAAACAAAAACTTTTCATAGCTTGCATCTTGAAAACTCTAGGTAGGAATAAAATCTTCCATGTACATGTTGATGCATCTGACTATGCTTTGTAGGTTGAATATTAACACAACTTGCCACCAAAGGTAGGTTTGATTTTGTTGTTGCCTACACTAGTTGACAATTCAAGAGAGTAGAGGAAAACTATTCCACTACTAAAAGAGCAAGCTTAGGAATGACATGTGTATTCAAGATATTTAGATATTATTTGCTTGAAAATCACTTTAAGTTCTTTGTTGATCATCAAAGCCTTCTTTACCTTGTGAATAAACCTACAATACAAGAAGATTGGTAAGATGGTTTCTCCTTCTTATGGAATTTTATTTTGAAGTCATTGTCAAGAAGGATAAAATGCACATGTGCACGGATCAGCTTTCTAGGTTGGCAAATGGTGAACCACAAAGAAAGATTTCATATAAATTACCTGACCCCTATCTGGTCAACTTTGAAGTAGAGCAAAAATGGGTGGAATCCCATCTTCCCATGCTCACATATGGTCCATTGCACCACTACCTTCCATCAAATAAGAAAAAAATAAGGGAAGCTAGAGATCTTTAAATAATTGCTAGAAGCATCTGTAGAAAAGACGAACAAGGAATTTTGCCTTCTTCTATGTAAGAAGATGAGAAGTGGGATCTTTTCACACAAGCCCACATTGAAAGTTTGGGTTGGAATTTCCCCCAAACTAAAAGTTTTCAAAACCTGAATAATTAGGATATTATTGGTCACACATGGACAAAGTTCTTCATGATTATTGCTCAAATTTCCAATTTTGCAGTGAAATACCAACTACTAAACATTCAACTCTATATCAAGTGATGATAGTGCTAGAATGGATAAGCAACTTTTGCTCCTCCACAACTCTCAAGCAAATTCAGCATTGTCACAAGAAAACACGATGAAGGCCAATGGTCCCTTCAATAAGGTAAAACATGCTAGTCACAACTCTAGCAACACATCTAAACAAGGTTCAAACAATTCATCAAACAAGTTTAATTGCAATTAATGTGGTAAGCCAAGGACCTTGAGAAATTTTGTTACCAAAAGAAGATTATCTCCAAAGCCTTTAGCTCCTGGAACCAATCAAAATCCTCTCAACATAGGTCTCAATGTTCTAGTGAAGAATTATTTATTTCCATAGAAGCCAATTCCCTAGTTACTTCAAGTTCATCTCAAGAGTGGATCTTTGATAGTGGAGCCACATTTCATATGTGCAAAGATCATGACTGCAAACACACTATTGTGCACATCATCAATAGAGGCTTAACAAGGCATTAAACAACAAGACACCTTTTGAAGCCTACTATGGATGCAAGCCCAATATCAATTACTTTAGAGTATTTGGAAGTAAAGCTTTTGTACATGTACCAAAGGAAGAGAAAAGCAAGCTAGAATCCAAGTCAAAGAAACATATCCTCATTGTCTATAATGAGAAATCTAAATCTTATAGATTGTATGATCTTGAGAACCACTCCATCACTATCTCAAAAGATGTCACATTTAATGAAGCTTCAACATAATCAACTAAATATCCAAGTGCAAGTTTGAGGCCACCCATCTACACTTCAGAGGGGGACACCATCTTTCCTAATAAAAATTCAAAAGTGAGTACCTCTCACCAACCAAGAAGATGTCAAAGGCTCATTGAAAAGCAACAATGTGGACAAATTCACTATGTAAATTATGCATGTATGCATTAGATTCAACAAATTCTAGAGCCTTCCAACTACAAAGAAGATCAAGGTCAATGTGAGTGGGAAGAAGCTATGCAAGCAGAGATGGATGCAATTGAGAAGAAAAACACTTGGATGCTCATTCCAAAGCCTTCAAATCATCAATTCATTAGATTTAAGTGGCTATACAAAGTAAAGTACAAATCAGGTGGTACATTGGACAAGTACAAAGCAAGACTTGTAGCTAAGGGATACAAACAAAAACAAGGTATTGATTATGAAGAAACCTTTGCCCCTACTACAAGGTTCACAACTATAAGAATCCTTCTTGCACTAAGTGCACACTTCAAATGGACCATTTACAAGCTTGGCATCAAGAGTGCTTTCCTTAATGGAGATATTTAAGAAGAAGTATATGTTGAACAACCTAAAGGTTTCAAGACCAAAGGAAATGAGATCAAGTGTATAAGCTTCACAAAGCACTTTATAGACTTAAACAAGCTCCTAGGGCCTGGTATGAAAATATCCACAAGTTCTTTGAAGATAAAGGATTTGAAAGGAGCAATGTTGATGCTAACTTCTACATCTATCAGAAAGAGTCCTTAGTTCCAATAATCATCCTCTATGTAGATTACTTGATCTTGACACATTCAAATGAAAAATGCTTCCAGTTCATCATCACATAGCTTCACCTTGAGCACTCTATGATAGATCTTGGTCTACTTCACTACTTCTTAGGCATGGAAGTTTGGAAAACAAAAGAAGGCATATTCCTATCATATAAGAAGTACTACTATGATCTTCTTTCCATATATAACATGGACCATTATGTTGAGAATATGAGAGCGCATCTACCAGTATCTAAGAGACACTCCATTTCTAGTTCATTTTCATTTTATATTATATCCTTTTGTATTTGGGTAGCTCTCCATTTCTTCTACCTGCATATTCATTTTTCTTCACGGGTATTTATCCCACATTTGATGTACTTTGCAGAGCCCCCTCCAACTCTATTTAAGGAAGGCTTCTCCCCCCATTTGTACTCAATTAAAATCTTGAGGAGCATACTCCATACTCTTGGAAAGCTCACTTTAATCCATGTGAGTTTTCCCATTTCACGGTCTACTCACTTTTGAGTCCAACACTCTTTCATTTTATGAGTACACTAATCTTTTTGTTTTGCTTCTACTGATGTACTCTCTACATAGTGTCACTCAGTATCTACACCACTTGATTCAAACATCAAGCTTACACTAGAGGATTCATCATCACTTGTGGATGTGCATACTTATAGACAACTTGTTGGCTAATTAATTTACCTAACCAACACTAGAGTAGATCATGCCTATGAAGTTGGTATACTCATTTATTTTGTATATCAGCCTTATTACACACATCGGGATGCTGCTCAGAGACTACTTCGATATCTTGCACTCACCCAAAATCATTGTCTTTGGTATAGAGGGGGCATCAAACTTATCATATATTTAGATTCAGATTGGGCTGGTTGTTAGAAGCATCAACAGACAAGAGATCCAAAGGAAAGAGTTAGAAGGAGCAAGGAGATGGAACCCTCATGTAGATCAGGCAAAGAATAGGCCTAATCAATTTTTCATAGATTATTTTCAACCAAGAAAGATTTTCATCACTACACCAACCTTGTAAATATCATTTTTGATAGCTTTAGCTCCATTTTGTTCAAGCCGAGGAGTCCTTGAGCTTGAGGAGTACTAGAAGTATCCACATACCAATTTTCATATTTTTTAGACTCTGTTTGAGCCCTGACCCCCAAAAACTGTATGTACTATTTCTAATACATTCTCACTAACATGCTTGTCATGCAAAAACGATGCTCTTGATTGTTTACCAAGTTGACATGCTACACATACCTTTTTCATCTCTGCGACCTTGAAATTTGGTAGTCCTTTGACAATCTCCTTTGACTCCATCAATTTCATCCTCTAAAAAATTGCATGTCCAATTTGTTTGTGCCAGATCTCTATATCAGCAATAACTCTTGCACCTTTGCAATTCCTAGCCTAGCCTAAACACTAGTGGTGTTTACTAATTAGGGTGAGGATAAGCACAAGATAAGTATAAGGAACCCTAATTAATCAAGTGCAAGTATAGTTAATACATTGTTGTGGCAAAACCTAAGAGAAAAGAATATAACTTTGTCGACAAAAATTCAAGTGCAATAAAAATCAAGTATTCCTCACAACGTAAACTGTTAGACAAGAAGTGACAATTCAAGTAAAATAGAAAGAACAAGTGATTGATACATAGGAACATTGCTACACGATTGTATTCGAGAAATCGGGATTAATCGATAAGGTTTATGAATCTTAGATCAGGTAGACATCTAGGCCATGATAGACAAAGCACTAGATCTTCTGAGGCTAGTGTCAACCATACAACTAGGTTGTGGGCTCAACAACTCAATGATTATCCCTACATGATGAGATCAGATAGTAGTGACTCAAAGATGTCATATAGCATGGAGAGACTGATAGGTAGTTCTCGTGTCCCATACCCAGAGAATCCAAAAGGGCCATATAAGACTCAATTGGAGTATATTAGGACCAACCGATTAGGTTCTTGCATCTATGAGGATGGAATGAGAAGATCTCTTGTCCAACTTAGGAATCCAAATCACCTAGTTGGACTGGAACACCTAGTGGTCAAGTTTGAAGAAGGCTCCTACATTGATAAAGAGGGAACCATGTATGTGGTCACGAGCTTACCCGATAGAACTAATGAATTTGGAATTGTGATTCCAGAAATAGATCATGAAGACCTAGAATAAGGAACCATAGGAGGAGAGCCTAGGACCTCAAGAGGCAAATCAGTCTTGACTAGGGTGATCACCCCAGAGTAGACCCCCCTCCCCCAAGATAATAAGAGCATAGATTTATTCTTGAATAGAGAAATATACGAGGCATTCTAGAGATATGAACCCAACTAGCCTAAAAAAGTTGGGAGAATCACCATATATGAGCTTAAAGATCCTGACACATCAAGAAAGGTGGCCTACTTAGACAACATCCCAGAGAGAGTGTTCATGGTATTGGAGCATGGTAGGCATGCCTACACTTGGAAGGGTGAAATTGTTTTTGCCCAACCAAGATCAAATGTCTCTTTTGGCCAACAAGGAGTTGGAGCATCTCAAGCTCATGGAACTCGAAAGGATAAGACTAGAAACAAACCTGAAGTAAGTTTTGCACTTGGAAGAGAAAGAACCGGAGTAGAAATGGGTAGAATGGATAATGAGACGTATAGAGGCCCAAGACTTCAAAGAGGCATGAATGAGTTTCCCTTGCCAAGACCTAGAGAACATCCTAGGATCTTGAGGCCTACACAATCCGTAACATCCATGGAAAACTGCTTCGATGGCACAAGAGACCCATATGATCATGTAGCAGAGTTCAGGCAAGTTTTTAGACCTGAAAAAGTTGAAGACTTGTTCACTCAATACAATGCTTTTGGCCCAACTCTTAAGAACACTGCTTTGACTTGGTTTTGACCACTCCACCAGAGGAAATTTAGGAACATTGAACAGCTATTGGAAGCCTTCATCACTGAAATCTCTAAGAGTAGCATCATGCACAACACCTCATCACTAGCACATAGAGTCAAACAAACATCTCAAGAAATAGTTTGACTTGTAGGAAGATGGTTTAGATAGTACTTAGAGAGATGCCATGTTCTAGAGTTACCCACACTAGCCAAACAAGTGGCCTTATTCCTAGATGGTTTGTTAAGTACCAAATTAAGATTTTATGTGTACTTGAAGGACCCTAGTTCTATAGAACAGTGTGTATGCATGTGCATAGAAATTGAGGATAATATGGGTGATGAATTAGAGCTTTCAAAAATCTATAAAGATTTAGATAGGTCTACTAGCCTCACATCCAAACCATCTATATCTATTGAGCAATTGGAAGAGAAGATAGCTCAGAAGTTAGGTGTATCTAGCAAATAAACACCTAGATTTGTCTCAGTGAAATGATGCTATACTTGTGGAGGAGACCATATGGCTAATGTGTGCCCAATCATGGCTCAACCCTAGTGAACCCTAACGACCAATACTACACAATAGAAAGGAGGTATACTAACCACACCACACAAGATTTCCCATATGACAAGCAAGTGGTTAGGCAGAATTATCCATAGCCATATCCACAACAAGGGAGATACCAAAATCAATATCCACCACAACAATATGTTAGGCCCCAACAACCCTAACAACCACCCTATCAAGTGCGACAAAGTCCTCAGCCAGTGTTACTTCAACAACCTCCACCTGCAGCCAATGTGATCCTAGAGAAGTATGCACTTGCTTAAGAAAATTTGAATAGAGCCTTAGTGCCAACATCACCATTGATTTCAGAAAGTGACTCGAACAATCAGTTTTGATTCGGCTCACATGGATAGTCTGCCAGCCTACTATATGGAGTCACCAAAGCATAACAAGATATACCCTTATGAAAATCCTAGCGAAGCTAGTTGGGAACCGGAATACGCTAATGTCATGTATGCAAATCCTAACTCTAGACCCCAACCTAGACAAATAAGACCCCCAACACCTAGAGGTCCATGCTATAGATGCCAAGGAGATCACTTCATTCGTGATTGCCCTATACATGCACCTATGCAACCCCAATCAGTGAAAATTCAAGATTTTTGTTCGGATTGTGGGAAGGAGCACCTTTTACAGGACTATCCTAAGAACCCAAACAATGGGCCAAAGATCACTCCTATCAATGTCATTGGGTTAGTAGTAGATTCTACTGGAAGTTTGACTTCCATTGCCCCATTGCATGTAGTCACAAGAGCTCATGCATTATAGTAGAACCAAGGCTTAGGTTGGGAAAAGAGTTTTGAGGTTAGTGAGACTGAGAGTCTAACTAAGAAAAGGACAAGATCTTGGAAGGATAGGTGCGAGAGAAGGAAAAGTCAATGGTCAAAGAAGATGAGCAGACTTGACGAAAGCTTGAGAGAAACAAAATCCAAGATAATCGAACTCGCATCTCAAACGCACTCACAAAATTCACCATCCCCATCCATCCCAAACCTTCCCATTAATTCATCCCCACCTAAAGCATATATATATATATATATATATATATATATATATATATATATATATATATATATATATATATATTTATTTATTTATTTATTTATTTATTTATTTATATATATATATATATATATATATATATATATATATATATATATATATATATATATATATATATATATATATATATGTATATATATATATATATATATTTGTGTGTGTGTATGTATGTATGTGTTAAACTGTGTTTAAATTGTTTATCTTAATGGGTTCTTGGGATGGTTAGGGGTCTATAAAACAGAGGCCTTGTTTGTATTTTCCCAATCTATTTACTTATTTTATGCTACTGCTACACCGACTTAGTGTTCAGAATTAAACTATCTATCAACTACTTTTCGCTTCCGCGCATTACAACTTTCTTTCACCACAATATGCATAAACGCGCAACTTTGTCACTTTATTGCAATATCGCTTTAACTTAACACTTCAGCAAAGACTTAACTAATTATTGAACTTGATTAACGAAGTTACAGAATAACAACAAGATATCAACAATGCACCACGCTCAACTTCATGCGCTCACCCAGACTAACAGTCCGGCGTCTTTCACCTTTTGTTTCACGCACGCTCTTTTTCATTAATAAAAAAGAGTTACAATGGTTGCGGTATGCCCTTTTGGTGTGAGTGCGACTTTTCAGAATTACATTACAGAATATGTTAATTCCATTCCGGCGGCTCACACTGGCATGCACGGTGGAACCCAACCCAAAATGATAAGTACAAAAGTTAGGACTCATCTATAATGCCCTGTATATACATGGAATGGGCTAACTTAAAAGTGCGGGCTATTTTCTGCTTCAGAGAATCCAGCATATCCTTCAAAATTTGTGGCTCCACCAAGTGTGCATCAATTTTGACCGAATTGGCAGCAATCACCTGGTTGATCAGTGACTCAGTCTGAGTTTGCAGGAAAGCTTCTTGTAAGTAAAAGTCAATGGCGAGAGCAGCATCTCTGCACAACTTCATTTCTACAATTTCGCTCAGCCTGGAATCCTAACTGCTTTTCTCTACGCTCAAGCTCTTCAGACTGGAATTGCATCATCTTATAATAATCTGACCTTTCCTTTTGAATGGCTTCAATGTCCTTCTTCAGTTGAATGTTTCGGCCAATTTCTTCATCCAAGGAGCTACTTTTCTGGAATAATTCTTCGGACACTCTCTTTAAGTCAGTTGTGGCTTGCATAGCTAGATCCTCCATTTCTTGACCTTTTTGCTCCACTAGAGCCAGATTTGTGCGTGTAGTCTCGAGAAGGTTGCCCAAAGCTGCCTGGCATCTTCTTTGTCAATCATAGTCTGCTGTAATTGACTAATCTTATCATCATGTACGGCAATGATGGCATCTTTCTCTTTCAATTCTGCTTGCAGAAGGCGAATCTGCTCCTCGAAGGAACAGGCTTCAACTTTGGCGACAAGCACTTCTTCTTGAAGTGGCGCGATGTCGACTTCCAACAGGTCAACTTTGGCTTGGTACTGATGCCGGAGGGAGTGTTGGGCAGCTTGAAGGTGATGAGGAAGATGAGCGGATAGATGAAGGAGGTAATTTCCAATCTGATCTAATTGAGCAAATTGATCAGGGATGAGAGTATATATATATATATATATATAAGCCATCTTGAAAATTTACACACATACACACACACACACACACATATATAAATATATATATATATATATATATATATATATATATATATATATATATATATATATATATATATATATATATATATATATATATATATATATATATATATATATATATATATATATATATATATATATATATATATATATATGTGTGTGTGTGTGTGTGTGTGTGTGTGTGTGTGTGTGTGTGTGTGTGTGTGTGTGTGTGTGTATATATATATGTATGTGTGTGTGTGTCTGTGTGTGAGTGTGTACATACATACACACACACACACACACACATATATATATATATATATATATATATATATATATATGTGTGTGTGTGTGTGTGTGTGTGTGTGTCTATATATATATATGTATACACTCACACACACGTGTGTGTGTGTATATGTATTGTGTGTGTGTGTGTGATATATATATATATATATATATATATATATATATATATATATATACATACACACACATATATATTGGGTCATTGTATAGGGACACTTTGAGAGTAAGTCCCTTGATGTACTATTTTCATATTTTATGTATTCATATTTATGTAACGAAGGATATTGGGGACAAGGAAAAAATGAGTAGTTGTTGATGCACTTATATGCAAGGGTGCAAGAGTGGCATAGTCGATCAAACCTCCAAAGTAGTCTAAAATGATTGGCTTTAAAGTAGTCCAAAGGCATTAAGCCAAGTTTTCCAAATCAGTTAAACAAGTTTCCATGAAGTGGACCCATTCCCCGAAGTAGTACACGTTTCCAAAATGCACCAATTTCCCAATGTAGGCCAACTTCACAAAGTATTCTGATTTCAAAAAGTAGACTAATTTTAGCCAAAGTTTTCCACATTCTCAAGGTAGACCAAGTTTTGGCCAAAGTCATCCAAGTTCTCTAAGTAGAGCAATTTTCTACCAAAGTTTTCTAAATTTTCAAAGTAGACCAATTTTATGTGAAATTTTTCCAAAATAAGAAAGTCAAACAAACTTATGTAATGGAAAGATCGACCAAAATTTCTATGAAAAGTCAAGCAAGTTTTTGTAATGATAAAATAGAGCAAACTTGTAAAACTTGCGAAGTTGACCAAATTTCAATATGGTATACATTTTGAACTTAGTAGACATTGTTTGGAGGTGGTCAGAAAGCAAACAAATTTTCTAGCCATCCAAGTACATGGAGAAGATGGGACAAATTAAGGCGCACTGAAGACCACTTCATCCAAAAGATCCTCTATCGGAAATACCAAAATTTTGGAAGATAATGGCTTTTGTGGAATTGGTTGCAATGGAGCAAGGTTTGCCACCAGCCACACCTTTCTAAGGAGACCTCCCCTAAGGAGGAAGAGACATATAGTCAAAAGAGGAGGGAATTCCCATAGAGAGAAAGAGAGAGAGAGAGAGAGAGAGAGAGAGAAAGACAGAGAGACAGAGAGAGAGAGAGAGAGATTATCTCTAGGGAACTTGAGGTTTCTTTCTATACTATTGTGTACAACATTCGAGCACTTAGCTTCATCAATAGTACACCATTATTTGTGAATAGGAATTGGCTTGCTTGACACTTTGAGGACAGTCAATGGACAAGATATGATTGATTATTCTTCTCTTGATAGAAAACTAATGTATAAAGGTTGAAGTCTTAGTGCATCTGCACCTTTTATAATTGAGATTCATTGAGTTGGGTGCCTCTAAGGGTTATCACTTGTATTGTGTACTTATTACCTTCTTGAGTTTTGTATTCTTAACCACAGTCGTAAGAATCTTTATCCTTTCATTATTGTCATAGTGCAATTTTTGTGTGAAATCTTCTTCTCTTTAAGTCTCAAATTGCAACCCATAGTGCATATTGCACTTAAGAGAACACACCACGTAGAACACGAGAATAAGAAATTGATCTATAGCTACTCATTTTGACATGCACAGTGGGACATTGATGCAATTTGGAATCAAGAATGGTTCCATTGAGCTTTAGGAGTTCAATTCTTATTGGGAAGAAGTTCATGAGGAATGTTAAAGCTATCATCTACGATTCACACTCACTCCAAGTATAAGAAAGGATCTCTTAGTTCTATTTCAACCTCGACAAAGAGCTATCAGTGAAAAAGTTTCACTACATCCCTCTTGGAGTACCACCACATCCATTGCCACGTTCTGAAGCATCATCATCAAGATGTACATAATCAATCTTCAATGCCTCCTCCAATGAACGTGCTAGACAACATTCAAAGGCCTCAACTGGTGGTGATGGGAGATTATTTAATTAATCCAATGTCATACATCAACATGAAATTCCCTTCCTTCAAGGTAGCTCCCCATGAGGATGTAGATGACCATGTGAGAAGAATCTTGTCCCTATGTAAAATTAGGGTTCTATGTCAATGCAAAGATGTTTTCCTTGCCTTGTTATTGGCCACACTTGAAGGGCTAACAAATCAGTGGTACAACCAATATGATGAAAGATAGTTCACTTTTTGGGAAGCCCTCAAAAATTCCTTCACAAGTACATTTATCACAAATAACTCCATAGAACACACTCCCAAGATTTTCCCGAGAGGTTGGTATGTCAATTTTCTTGAAAAGCAATTCTTGAAGCAAGGGGCTGCTATTTTTTGGAAGGCATGCAAGTGGATTGAGAATGATCCAATGTACTTAAAAATCAGCCCCTATTACTAAATCTAGAATGCTAAAGTAGAAAACATTTATACTACCACTCAGGTAAACTCTTCTAATCAAAGAAAACTTCTATTAAGAAGGCCATCCCATTCTATAATGTGGTAAAGATGTGGAAAATATGGACACTTCCAAGGGAAATGCTCCCTTCCATAAGGGTCTCTGCCTTGTAGGTGTTGTCCAAAAACAACTTATCATTATTCTAAGGATTTTCCTAAGCAAAAGGCTTCCAAATGTCAAACCCTTGAAAATGGTCCAACTCCATCCTATCAAGTGAATGTTATTTATGTTAATAAGGGAAAGCAAGCAGTCAAGTGGAGTAATGTGCAAGAAGGCAATACATTAGCTATTCGGGTATTGTATATTTCTCTCAAGTACCACTAGATTCTATTAGTTCATTTAGGAAACATGGGAGACATGTAAAGGAAAGAGGTACATCTACTTAGTTAAGTTAGTATATCTCACAAAAAATAGGACAAGTTTATTAATGGAAATTGGTCAACTTAATGAGGTTGTTACATTTTATGGAAATGGTCTACCTCAAAGTGATTCATTAATAAAAACTTTACAAGTTCATGAAGTTGGCCTAGATTTTCTCAATTTGCTCCAATTCAAGGCACTCCATTAATGAAATTTTTTCAACCTCATGAAGTTGTTTCCTTCTAGAAGTATGATCCAGAGAAAGTAGCATCACTCCATACTCGAGAAATCAATCGACTGGAGGAACATGTTATGCACATGCATGACCTAGAAGAACACAACCAAGGACTAGTCAACCCATGTTCAATCCCTAGTCCAAAAGCTAAGTTGGTTTCATTGCAAGAAATGGATCAAGAATCAGGAATGCACACCAAAGCTCAAATGAAGAAAATGGAAGCAAGACTCTTGCAAGAGAAAGAACAAGGTATGAAAAATTTTGAAGTCTTGCAAGAGATTGATAAGGTTTTTGGAGAAACGATAAAGGAGATATATTAAGCAAAAGCATCTCCTCTAACTTCACCAACAGCATCCATCATCAATAGAGAGGAAATATTGAAAGAAAACTTTTGAGTAGGTATCTTTACATGACCTATTAAGATTGGATGAAAGATTTGACTCTTGAAACCATGCTTTCAATAAGTCCTAGGCATACTCCAAAAGATCTTGTGAAAGGCACAACCATAGATGACTTCACATATAGTCAATTAAAGACTTTAGAAGCCCATGCTTGTCAATCACTATATATGGAAGGATCATACATGGGGTAATCATATATGGAAAATTAGGTATAAATCTAATGCCAAAATTTACCTTCAAAGCTATAGGAACAAAGTTTGTGGTTACTGTAGCTAACTAAACTCAAGTTAGACAACTTGCTATTGTAGAAAAAATAGCTATACAAATGGAAGGTCTCACTTTTTCTTTAGATTTTATGGTGGTAAGTAAATGGAGGTTTTCCTTTACTTATAGGAAGGTCATGGATTAGGCACATCCAATCCATGCATGGTTGGGGTAATGATACCATTTGGGTTTATCTACCAAGACAAACGCAAAAGCAAGTACACTTAAGAGTGTGGAAGTCGAACTTCGAATGGTGACACTCATTCTTTCAAAATTATTGGAAGCCAAGACACTATAATCATTGATGTTACTAATGAACTCGAGCTCACCAATGACGAGGACCTTTTGGAATGATTAGAAGAAGAAACATATGCATCAAACCCATGTTATGGTGTATCTACGTGTGAAGAAGAAGGTGGACAGGTAGATGCTATTAATCTAGGAGGATTGGCCATGGATTTTCAAAGAGGAAAAAAAGGACCCACTTAGGACTTCATCCATTTTTACAGGAGGGAGAGAGAGAGAAAAAAAAAAAAAAAAAAAGAGGAAAAAAGAAAAGACGAAGAAAGCTTGTTCACTTCAGTTTCTCCAAGGACAGAGAATAATGCTTTAGTGGCGACCAACGGGTATAAGGGCAGTTTTATCATAAGTCCCTTGAAACTATGTACTGTTTTCATTTTTTTATGTATTCACCTTTACACAATGAAGCTTATTGAGGGCAAGGAAAACATAGTGGATCATGTTGTCAAAGTAATCTAAAATGAGTGGACTACGTATGAAGTAGTCCAAAACCATTAAGCCAAGTTTTTGAGGAGTGGTCCAAGTTTTCCAAAAAATTGACCAAGTTGCCATGAAGCGGACCAATTTTCCAAAGCAAATGTGGACCAATGTCCCAAAGTAGGCCAATTCGACAAAGTAGTTCAATTTGCAAAAGTAGACCACGTTTTAGCCAAAGTTGTCCAAATTCTCAAAGTAGACTAATTTTCTGCCAGAGGCATCGAAATTCTCAAAGTAGACCAATTTTTTTGCAAAAGTTTGTCTGAATGTTCAAAGTAGACCAATTTTATGTGAAAGTCATCCAAAATATGGAAGTTGACCAAACTTATGTAATGGACAAGTTGACCGAAATTCCTATTAAAAGTCACCCAACTTCGTGTAACCAAAAAATAAGGCAAACTTGTAAAACTTGTCAAGTTGACCAAACCTCAATATGGTCTACGTTTTTAAGTAAGTAGACTACTTATGACCAAATTTTCCAGCAAGAGAAAAATATCAGTGACTTTCCACGCAACAAGACTTTCCAAGGATGCGGAGAAAATGGCCATACTAACGCATGGAGAAGACCACTTCGTCAAAGGGACCCTCTGTCACAAGTACTAGAATTTAGAAGATAGTAGCCGTCAAGGAAACCACTAAAGTGGACCAAGCTTCAGACCTGCCAGTGAAACAGACTCCGCATGGCAAGAAAGTGATTTCGTCCCTTTTGCCACTAGATATAACGAGACCTCCCCAAGGAGGAAGAGACATACACAAAAAGGTGGGAATTCTCATAGAGAGAGCATCTCTTGGGTACTCGAGGTTGCTTTCTGTACTATTAGGTTGAAATCTTAGTGCATGTACACCTTGTATGATTGAAAGTCATTCGGTTGGGTACCTCTCAGGCTGGTAACTTGTATTGTATACTTAAACACCTTCGTGAGCTGTGCATTCTCCACCACAATCTTAAACATCTTTCTCCTTTCATTATTATCATTGTGCACTTGTGTGAAGTCTTCTTCTCTTCAAGCTCTCAAATTGCAACCCATAGTGCATATTGCACTTAAGAGAACACAGCACCTAGAGCACTAGAATGAGAAATAGATCTACAGTCCTTTTTCAAGATCGTGTTACAGTAGACTCTTTTGGGCTCTCCACCCGCTAATTTGTAGATGTAAATTCTATATTCTCACATCGGTGTGGTGGCAATGATTCATTCAAAAAAATAAAAATATTAAAATAAAATAAATCCATGGTGCTTCTATGGCGCTAGTTGAAGTCTTGATTGGTAGTGTTGCCAAAATATTACAAGAGCACTCAGTACAGTCAACGTGAACTAGAGTTGATTGCAAGAGATTCTGATTACAAAGTGATAATTTACAGGTGATCTCCATAAAGAGTGTGAAACTAAAGAATATGCAATGTTATCTTGATTAGATAGAATAGAATCTCACAACAGATCCGACTACTAAATATAAGATGATTTATTTGTTACAGGATAATCACACAAGCAGCATGAAGAAGATTAAATTCTACTAGATACGAGATAAATGACAGATCACGGGATAATCCCACTAACAACTTATGTACAGGATACGTAGACTAGAGTATTTCATTGGTTGAGCCTCATTGCTAATGCTCTGAAGACTAAAATCAACAAGACTAAAGAACATATGTACGAGCTTCTGTGTATAATTAATGAGTTCAATTAGGGAGTTTATGCCTGGGATCATTGATGACAAAGACCATAGTCTCAGTTGACAGCATATGTAGCGGTGTAGGCAATCAGACAACTGATAGTTTGATGCAAGACGTAGGCAAAGACCCAGGCACTTGTCCATTGTATGATCATGAGTATGGTGAGGTACAAACCAATGTGCAAGGGTATCCTGAGCTGCTTTATGATCCTTGAGTACGAGCATGGGTGATACAAAATTGATATGTAATGTCCAATCATCTTCTCTTCTATGTTGTCTTGAAGTGTTCCTTTTTGTGCGGTTTCAGTCTCTGGAGGGATCCTCAATATCCCTTTCCATTTTCTTGGAGCTTACTCACCCTTACAAAAGTTCTTTAGCACACATCAAACATAGGTTCTGCTATTTAAAACTGAAGAAGGTGGCTTGGAATGTGCTGATCGTTGTTCACTACATAATGTGCTAACTCTATCGCACATGATGCAAAACAGTATGCAAGACATACCACAAAGGTACACCATGTTCAATCATGACATCATAGTGCATCAACCCCACATTGATATGTGTTTAGGTCAATGACTTTGTGCCGACCTTGTTTATTGAGATTGCATACAATCAAAATTTTGGAGTTGAAAATCTGGGCACTCAATAGGTAGTGGAAAATAACTGCGACAACAGGCAGAAAAGACTATCCAAGGAAATCAACATTCTTGTGACTTATTTCTGACTTCATAATCATCCATTTTTTGTAGCCATAAGCACTCTTCACTATGCTTGAGAGTGCTATGAACTTCATTGCACAGTACATGCTTTTAAGGGCAAAGAGGCTCACATTATTGATGAGGACTATCTAGCAATCTTGCTATTCATGTCAGCTTCCAATAACATTCTCCACAGTGTATGTTGTCCAGCATGACTTCCATGCGCAGCTACAAAGGAAAACCAAGCTCTAGGATGAAAACGCCATAAATTTATATATCCATTCAAATAGTAGCCATGTATATAAGAAATGCTATAAGAAAATCTCCAGATTCACAATCTACAGGTAGACTATATCAAGCTAAAATTGGCATACAAAGTGATATACAGTATCACGGTTCACCTCCGGTTGTAAAATCAGCAGATGTGCACTAAACCTACCAAATATATCCAATCGGAACATTGCTACCTGAATATCCTTCATCAAGCAATCAAGACCAATGTAATGAATCCCTTTCAGTATCTACAACAGGACGTAAACCTCAAAAGAGCATGAATACACTCCATTTCGTGAAATAGATATCCGAGAGTTCTTAGTGCTTATCTGAGTATGCCGCAGAAACTTTCAGATTATATACAACAGAACATAACTCTCAAAAAGCATGAATACATTCAATTCAGCTGGATAGATCCTCTTGGAGAATCCTTCATACTCATCTCCATACGGGACAAAAACTTGCACATTAAACGAGTGTATTTTTCAGGTTAGTAATACCATGGAGTTCATCATGGCATTCAAGGTTTCATCGGCTTTATCCTCATCACCTACCTGTACAATGTTACTATGGCAATACAATATTACAACAATGAGGGTAGTATAGTCTAAAGGATAGTATACACAGCTGAGTTTGCCACCTTATAAAATACATTCAGAATGCATGCAGCATAAGCATCTACTTGCACGTTTTCACCAGTACGAGAGGCTAACGGACCATTCATTAACAAGCTAAATAAGCACAGACATGAAGTTGCTGCAGCTGTTGGCCCACAAAAAACTGAGCTGAAGTACCTAGCTTTGATCATCTCCATTAGCACCTATTCTGCCGCAACATTCTTCAACCCCATGACGCCATCTCTGATGCACTAATGTTCACACCATTTCTACTATGATTGTTATCCAGATATATATTTGACATTATAGCAAAAGTTCCAGACTGATTGCTGCTAAGCCTCTTTGCATGTTTAAAAGCTTCTCTTCCAAGCTCTAAATTTCCCCATTTTTGACAGGCAACCAACAGGATTGTCCATGTCACAGTGTCTGCCTGAAAAGGAAGATGCTCTACCATTGAAAATGCTTCTGTGACATGGCCTGAACGTGCAAGAAGATCAATTATGCAATTACAATGCTCGTAAGTGAGATACTGTTCTGAAACCTTACCAATTGCCTTAAGATATTCAAGGCCTTCATCAATCAAGCCTTCATGGCAGCATGCATTTAGTACACTGAGAAATGTCAGCTGGTCTGGATGCCATTCCTGGCTTCCTTGTCTACACATATCAATCACGTATTTGCTTTTACCAAGATGAGCATATCCAGCAAGCAATGCATTCCGAGCAGGAAGACCCTTCATAACACTTTCATCAAACAGTTTTTCAGCATAAACACCATCACCACACTTACAATACATTCCAATAAGGGAAACAATTAACCCTTCCTCTCTAGCTTCAAAAGCATCATCCTTAACTAGAGCATGAATTTTCTTCCCAAACATAGGGTTTGCAGAATTCCCACATGACTCTAAGATATCAGTGTATACCAAAGAATCTGGAAGAACGCCTTGCTCCTGCATCATGTAAAAGCACACCACAGACTTCTCAATATCTTCATGCGTGGAAAGACTAGCAATAATTGTGTACCAGAAAACATCGTCGGGGACAATACCATCTCTTTTCATCCACTGAACCAGATTCCAAGCCTCCTCTCCATATCCTTGCTCCATAAATCCAGCAATGAGTGCTGTCCACACAACCACATCCTTAAACGGCAGACTATCAAACACTTTCCAGGCTTCTTTCAGAAGCCCATGCTTCACATACATACTCACCAAATTGCTTCCAACAACCAGATCTGATTCAAGGCCACCTTTTGCTATTTCTGCATGTATATACATACCATTGCACAGCATTCCTGAGCTCATACATGCTGTTAGAGCAAAATAATAGGTAAGAATATCAGGGGAAACACCATTCTCTTGCATTTTCTCAATCAGCTCCAGCACCTCATTATAATGCCCACTTTCAACATACCCAGCTATTAAAATGTTCCATGACACTACATCACATAATGGTAAGCTCCTAAACACTTCCTGAGCCTCTATACAAGAATTACAACTCATGTACATATCTACAATTGAGTTAGCTATGGACATATCTTGATCCAGGCCCTTCTTAAGGATCTCTGAATGAACTGTTCGGCTGAGATCCATGATCCCAATTTCTCCACAAGCCTTAAGCATGCAAAGGTATGTCACTGTATTCGGAATCACACCCTCAATCTGCATGTGCTCAATGCATGTAAGAGCTTCTAGGTTTCTACCAAATTCAATATAGCCACTCATCAATATTGTCCACGAGACAATATTACGGAAGGGAAGATTGTCAAATGCTTTTTGTGCTTTATGTAAAGAACCACACTTAATATAAGAATCCACCAATACACTACCTATATGAGGATCCATGATGCACTTCTCTGTTTCAAGTATATTATGTATTGCTTCAACCAGTTGAATATCTCTGGTTATGCTTCCAGCGCTTAGGCAAGATGTATATGTAAGTGAATCACAGGGAACACCACTCAGATGCATCTGCTTAACACATTCTAAAGCTTCTTCACAGAATCCCTGCTCTCCATATCCAGCAATCAGAACATTCCAAGTCACTACATTCCGGATTGGAAGGCTTAAAAACACTTTGCGTGCTTCATTTAGGTAGCCACACTTGACGTACATATCCAACAAGGCAGTTCCTAGAAATACATCTTCTTCCCACCCTTTCAAACAGATCTCTGCATGCATAAAATGCCCATGAAGTACATCTGCCAAGGCGCTACAAGCTCTCAACGCACAACGGTATGTTGCAATATCTGGGCATACACAACTTTCCTTCATGCAATGAAAGCAGCTCAAGGCCTCATTGTGAAGATCATTGTTGATATATCCATTGATAAGAGCATTCCATGTGATCGTGGTCTGTGAAGGCAATTTACGAAAAACCTCATGAGACTCATACACCAAGAGGCATTTGGAGTACATGTCAACAAGAGAGTTTCCAACAAAGGAATCAGTTTCATATCCTTTCTTGATGGCATCTGAGTGGAACTTATAACCCAATACTGTGCTCCTCAAGCCAGCACATGCCTTCACACCACAAACTAAGGTGACAGGATCTGGAGGAATACCAACTAGGTCCATTCTGTTTAGATACTTCAATACTTCTTCAAAATGTCCATGTTTGGCAAATCCGGCAACAAGAGAAGCCCAAGCGACAGCATCCTTTGTTGACATATGGTCAAATATTTCAATCGCTCGCTGCAGCATGCCACATTTGGCGTACATGTTGAGTAATGAACTACTGACATGCATGTCCTCTTGAAAGCCTTGGTCCTTAATTCCATCGTGTAGAAGCTTCCCAAACTCTAAGCACTCGTGTCTTGCACATGCATTTAATAACAAGACGAAAGACACCTTGGTGAGGGATATGTTAAATTTTGTCGTTTGTCTGTAAAGTCCCATTGCACTGAGAAAATCACCAGATTCCATGTACGCCTCTATGAGAGACAGGAAAGAAAACTCGTTTACATCTGACATCCTGTCGAAAACCCGCCGTGCAGCAAGCAAATCTGCAGCGTGGACAAAGGCAGGAACCAAATGGTTACCCACAGATTCATGAGTTTCAATGCCATAGTTACAAGCATGCAAATGTGCAAGCTTAGTAAGGGGGAGATTCTGTTGTTTTCTGGCAGTATGTAGAAGGTTAATGATATCATCTACAGAGAACGGAGAATGGCCATTGAGAGACGGAACGCATTTCTCAACGTTCGCCATTTCCAGAGCCATGAAGAAGGCTCTATATCCAGCTAATAATAAAGAAAACTGTTAAAGGAAACTGTTACTGAATCTGGAACTTGCTCTTGAGAAGCTTTGACATGGTATGCTTCCGATGCATGACATGCTCCGTACATCTCAATCCAGCCTTGCTCATGCAGCGCTCTGAGCATGGCTTGCTCCCGTTGAAGCTCATTCGTGCTACTCTTTCCCCATGGATTGAACAACCAACTGTATGCGTGCCTCTGTGTGTGTGTGCGCGCGCGCGCGTGTGTGCGTGCGTGTGTCCGTGAATTGCGTCTCTGTGTGTGTATGACTGTGTGTGTGATCAAACTAGGTGCACGCTCTGTAACTCAGATGTATGTACGTCGGACTGTCCGTGTGTGGGTGTGTATGTGAGAGAAAGAGAGAGGTATCGAATTCATGATCAGTGATCATTTTTGCTCATTGTTACAGTTTTGCCTCACTCTTGGTCAGATTAGAAATTATTATTTATGCATGCAAAATCGGATAATGTATGCGAAATTAATGAATTAGTTGGCACGCCATAAGTGACTTGGTTGTTGGGCGTTCACCTTTTGAGGTGGAGATGGGGTTCGACCCTACTTTTGGGCTGTTGGAGATATATTGGCTGGGAGGAGGACCAAAACATGCCACCGAGAGACTCTACTAGATAGAACAAGAATGGGCTGTCGTATAGAGATAGAACAAGAATGGGCTGTCGTATAGGGTGGGGTAAGCTTCAATTACCCTTTTGCCGGCAAATGCTATATAGGCTTTGGATTCGGCAATAGCCAGCTTATATCTCAATTGTATTGCTTTCGGGGAGCTAAAACTAGATGCCTTTGGGCAGTCAATTTCTCAATGTTGTTTTACATAGTGTTACTTTTGTTTTGTGGGATGTTACTTTTGCTTTGTGGGATAGAGGGGTCCCACTAATATTATGTCATCTCTACAGTTGGTCTTTCAATCTAATTCAAGCAAGGGAGATTAAGCTTTAGCAAATCCGAAACCAATAATATTTATAGTTTTAGGAGACCTCGTTGCCAATTGACCCTTGGGTACATTGCTCAAATCATGCATCTTTTGCATTTTTTTAGTAGATGCATCTCAAAATTGCATTCATAGGGCCACTTTACAAGGAAGTGCATAGACACTCTTTGCCTATTAACCCATGTTGTGAGCTAAATAGTCCCCTATGACTACTTCCACGCATCCATTTGTAATAGATTTTTTTTCCTTTTTTAAGTCGTGGAAGTAGCATTCTTTTCAATTTTGATTTTCATCAGCTTTTGAACTCTTTTTTTTTGTGGCAATACAAGGAGCTTCTTGGAACACTCTTGTCTCTTGTCTACTCTTGAGTTGTGCATGTGTGTATGCTTGCCTCTCTCTTGTGTGGATGCATGAGCTTACTTCTTACTTCATGTATGGTCTTCATACCACTGATTGATCACTCTATGGATTGATCTTTTGTGCATGAATATTACTCCTTGGCATTGGTGTGTTGGTTGTGTATGTGGGTCTATGTATGAACACTATGGTAATCATAGGTTAGGTGAGTTGGATATATGGAACAAAAGGACTCACCATATATTAATGTGGGAAGACTTCAAGATTTTCCAAGAAGGAATACGGTGTAGGGATTACCAAATACTTCAAAGAAGAATCTGTCTCATTTCTGTTAATCTTGCCAAATGGGAAAGTTTTCTAGAATTTACTTTTGCAAAATATCTAAGTCAATGATTATCCTACTTAGTATACATAGATATTTGGGGTTCTGTTAGAGATGCCTTTCTCTCGAAATAAAAAGTTAATTAAATGGATACACAAAATAGAACGAAATAGTGATGGGTAGTCTCAAGATATAAAATCACATTTGTGGCTACCCCCATCAAGTCCGATGTAAAATTTAATGTTAAATAGGGAGATGATGTTAAGGATTAAATCATATATAGATCACTTGTTGGTTCTTTGAATTATCTAACAAGTACAAGACCTAATAGTCTTATGTGTTAGGGAACTTATCTCAACTTATGAATGCTCCATGAGTTCCTCGCTTTTTTTTTTAAGAAAGTTCGGCCTTGGCCTATTCTCCCGGACTTTAATTAAAATAAAGAAGAAAAGTTACACGTGAATGGGACTAGTGCCCAAGGGACCCCCCAAATCCCACAATGCAGGGGACAAGTTCGGTGAGCTAGAGAGCATTACAAATGAGGCGCACAAATCTATCATCTCCCTCATGCGGGACCCATTTGGGTTTCAGCTTGTTATCAACTAGGAGATAAATGCAGTGGTGCCTAAATGGTGGAGATCTCTTATCTCGCAAGATTCTTTTACCTAGAAGAAACAAGGATTTCTCAATCGACCATTCCTTTGGGGTTTGGCCAAAGTTGACAGCATATCACTCCCTCCAAATATTCCAAAGAGTCTCGCCCCTTATGGCATTCCACAGCCTCGATGAGCAGCCAATCGCCTCACCCAACAGTGCCTGTTGCCAATTGATTTGGTTCATGAGTCTCAAAACCTGTGTCACGTGAAGCCAGATAACACGAGACTTGGGGCAATCGAAGAAAAGGTGAACAAGGTCTTCGATGCATCGATGGCACCTCTTGCACCATGGAGGCACACCACAAATTTTGTTGGCCCTTGCATTGTACCAGATACCCTTATGCAAGATTTTCCACGTGAGAATGAAATTCTTGACCTCAATAAGGGGGTGCCAAATAGACATGAACTTAAGTTCCCATCAAAGTTTGGTCCAATAAAGGCACCACACCTTGTTAAGAGTGTGATGACCATCTAAGCTTTCTTTGAAGTTGGGAATTCTGGATAGTTTCTTACCATTGCTCCATTTGAGGCCCTCCAGGTAAGGAAGATCCCATCCGCAGAGAAGGTGGGTAGTTGAGTGGTCCCATGCGAAACACCTGTTTTGAAGAAGAGTCCATTCCTTGAGGGAAACTCTATATCTCGGGTCTAAGTCTTAAAACCTTACCCACTGGCCAATCTCTTGTTTCCAGGTCTGTTTCCATTGTTTGCCCTTATGCCGATGATCAGGAACCAGATAGAGTCATTTTGTCTTATCCCAACTGCCCACTTCCACTCAGCACTGATTCTGATGAATTATTTGGCTTTGTTCCAACTCTTCCATAAGGAACACATGAGGCTAGAGCCTTTAGGGGACACCGGGTGGGGGGAGAACAAAAGCGTGAGGATCCCAATGTCCTTCCAACCGGGAAGACCAACTAAGGTAAGGTCTTTCAAATTTATGAAGATCAATTTAGCCCAAGAGAACTCATTATTGCTCCAAGCCTTGATAAACCACTTTGCCGCCAACTTGTCAACCAACCCAGTGATATCCAAAATACCCAAGCCCCCCGAGTCTTTCGAGCTAATACAAGTTTCCCATTTGATTTTGGGAATCCCCCTCCTATTTGGGTCCCCAGTCCATAGGAAGTTTCTAATTCTTTCCACTTTGGCCAATTCTTTCTCCTTAAGTCTCCAATACAAATAGTCGTAGAAAGCATAAATGTGTTGACAACCATTGCACACCCTGCTTAGTTAGCTTGCATACCTTTCCAACAATTTAGTTTGCTATCCAGTTTGGATAGCACCCAGTTCCACCGTTAGTCCATTGAGATGTTGAAGCCCATCGGAATACCGAGGAGACAGAAGACATGACCACTATGGATAACTAGACACCCCTAATCAATCAGCAGTTGGGGTGGAGGTCCACGGATTGCTCTGAAAGCAGTTTTCGCATGGTTGATTTTTGAACCTGATGCCACACAAAAGGTGTCGAGGCAACTCCAAAACACCTCAAAGCAGTTGATATCGTTAAGAACAAAGGCATTCATGTCATAGGCAAAGAGTCTAGCAATCATTTGGCCGTGACCAAGAGGTAGGGAAAGACCCTTGAGATTGCAAGCATCTAAGTGATGCTTAAATAGGCGACTAAGGCCATCAGAGGTGATAGCGAAGAGTAGTGGAGCCAGAGGGCAACCTTGCCTGATATATTTTTTTAAACGTATGGGTTCAGAGAGCTTACCGTTGATATTTATTCTCATTGACGCGTTTTCGAGTAGAGTGGAAACCATCTTTGTGAACTTTTGGCTACATCCAAGATCTTTCAGTGATTGAAGAATAAAGTCCCATTCCAATCTGTCATATGTTTTGTCAAAGTCGATCTTAATGAATACCAGATCTTGTGCAGACTACTCCGCAAACGCAAGGCCTTCCCAAATATCGACAATTGCTTCAAGTATAGATCTACCTTTGATAAAACCTTTCTGGTCCTCACAAATCCATGACTTTAAATGACAAGAGATTCCCTTGGCAATAACTTTGGCAATTATCCTGTATCCAGTTTGGAGCATGGTAATTGGCCACCAGTTTTCAAATTTGTTCTTATCTCCCCTTTTGTGAATTAACTTGATGACACCATTATTAAGGCACTTAGGGAGGGCACCAAAGGAGAGAGCCTCTCGCCACACCAGGCATAGCGAGGTGGCCACCACATGTTTGAAGGACTTGAAAACTCATTGGTGAGTCCATCAAGGCCCGGACTTTTTCCATTGGGGAGAGCATCAATAACCTCGATAATTTCGTCCTCTGAAATGTTAGCATCCAGCAGAGAAATCATGTTCTGAGGGATTATAGGTTGAGCAACCCTTGAGATGCATGCCATGCAGTCACGCCTATGCAAGGAAAGAGGAGTCGAGACCCCAAGAAGATGGGTGAAGTGTTCGACGATGATAGATCTATTCTCAACTTCCGTGCTACATTCAATCCCATTGTTGTCAACCAAGAAGGGGATGGCTTCCCTCGCTTGTTTCCTTTTAAGGATGTTACACATCTCTTTCGAAGATTTGTCAGTCTTCCCCTCCCACCAATCTTTGAAGAATATATGCAAATTTTTCCTTTGAACCTCTTCCTCGATTCTTCGTCTTCCCCTACTTTTCACTTCTTCTTCAAGTCATGGGAGCCTCCGGTACACCGTTTATCTCCTTTTATTCCGGATATCTCTTATGGTCTTATGCTTCCTGATCAGAATTTGTCTAGTACTTTCCATCACGCTTCTCCAACACTTAGCCAGTTCGTTATAGTAGGCAAAGGCCTTCGGCCAAACTGCAGAAATTTCTTGGTGGACAGAGGGGAGGGAAAACGACGTCTTGCAAGCATGAAACCAAGGAGCTTTTCGGAGTGTGGGAATCGATTTGAAAGAAAGAGTAATCGGGTAGTGGTCCGAGATAGTCAGGTCCATGAGTTGGCAAATCGAAGGAATACCCCACTAGAGGATGGTGTTTTGGTCGACGTAATATCTATCAAGTCTTGCTTTCCTCAGAGAGTCCCCCAATTGGAGGTTAGACCAGGAGAACCCCTTCACGTCTTTCACCTCGACCAGGCCGAGATGGAGCTTAATTTTATCCCATATCTCTTTCTCCTTACCGTCAATAATTTTCCCTTTGTTATTCCAATAGTCCTCAAGGAATTCAACCATGTTGAAGTCCCCGCAAAGCAAAACATTGTGTGAGAAGGAGTCGAGGGAAGTCCAAGTGTCGATTCTATATGTCTCTCCATTAGGGACATAAATTGAGGCCATAGTGAACTGATTAGGGAACCCGAAAGAGGCAGCAATCCAACAATGATTCTGATCCTCACAAGTCGAGGTCAATTTGCCGGATCAGGAGTGACTAATACCAATTGCAGTGCCCCCCGCCTCCCCTAGGGTGCGAAGTGGAGAGCCAAAGGTGGTTTGGATCAATGTGTTTAAGCCGTTTCTGGAGATCCTCTACGTCAATTTTAATCTCCTGTAAGTAAATAAAGTCGGGGTTGAGGCACTTGTCTTTGAACCATTGACCAAGAATCACCGCTCTTGAGGGGTATGACAAACCCCTGACGTATAGCGAAGTGATTTCATTATTGATGGTTGCCCTCTTTGAGGGGAGGGACCCAATTAGTAAAGAACCAAGAAGGTTACACCACCAGTAAAGAGGATGGCTTCACTACTAGCAATGAAGACAACCAAGACAGTGAAAGCCAAGCTTATTGCAACAAAAGTCAAAGCTTAAAGGGAAACAACCATCGGGCATGCCTTGGAAGAGCCCCCTCAAGAGTAGGATCCATGAGTTCCTCACTTGAATGAAGCTAAATGGGTACTCACTAGATACTTTAAAGATATAATGAATGACGGCTTGTTTTATAGGTTTGGTGATGGTCGACCTTGAAAATATTTAATGATGTAGATTGAGCTAGAAAAATTGATGATAGAAGGACAGGAAGTGGATTTTATATGATGTTTGGCAATAAAACCATCACATGGGGCTCTAAAAAATAGCATACTATTGTAGTGTGGATTTTGTATGATGTTTGGGAATAAAATCATCACATGGGGCTCTAAAAAAAAGCCTATTATTGTAGTCTCATCCACATAGGCTAAGCATAAAGGATTATGGAGTACTACTCAATTGATTATGTGGTTGAAGAAGGCTTAGTTGATCCAAAGGTGTTAGCTCATGATGTCAATGTAAGTCTTAATGGATCCTGATATCAAATAGCATATGTGCTTACCAAAGGCTTGATGATTACAAAATTATGAAGGTAAAAAACTTATTGAGATGAGGCTTATACCGCTTGAAACATGAGGTGGAGATTTTTGGATTCCAACATATTTTTTTACTCCTACCCATTCACTTTTGTGTTGAGAAAGTCGAGATTTTTTTCTATGATTTTTTTTTTAATCCTTACATGAATGATTCGAGATACATAAGGTCTTCTTTGTAGGGGTCTCCCACCATAGTTGTATGTGAAATGTGTAGAGAAATTGTACATTGTAGAGGCCATATCTTTGCCTAGAACTCCAAATTTTATTACATGCAAATGAAAGAGGCTGAATTCTACTATATGGTCTTAGAAGGATTTAGTCACATCTTTTCTATTGTGAGAGAAAGTATCTCTACAATGAACAAGGTGTTCTATTGACATGTGTCTTAGAGATTATTTTGAGCTTCTAGATGTGTCCATACCACTTGTTGTATATCTCGAATTGAAATGCTCCAAAACATGAGGGATAGGCACTATTTCCAAGTCACTTCTTACAGGTGTATGCACTAGACCAAAATATTTCTGGGTTGGTGGTGTTAGTAACCATTATTTTTCTTAGAAGATTATT
The DNA here is from genome assembly GCA_020310875.1 of Ceratopteris richardii. NCBI lineage: Eukaryota > Viridiplantae > Streptophyta > Polypodiopsida > Polypodiales > Pteridaceae > Ceratopteris > Ceratopteris richardii. Next base: position 59,731,109 of record CM035437.1, on the reverse strand, counting down.
CATTTTATTGAGCCTTTTTCTAGGGATCATCATGGTCAATACTAATGATTTGTGATGATCTTTGTAGCTCCTCATCATGTTCATGATATGAAGTTGAAAGAGAGGCCAATTTTGTTTTTTTCTCTTCATGATGCTTGGATTCTGTTGGGAAAGATGGATGGATGATCCAAGAGATTGAGTAGGTACTGCTAAAACCTACTTTGTACCAGCCCTCTTTAGCTTCATACTTGATTAGTAGACTCCCTTAGCTTTTAAATGACACCAAGAATTGGCCTATGTCCTTTGGAAATGAAGTATGTAATGATTGAATCAAAACAGATAACTTTGGAAGTCACAAAGTTAAGAAAACCTTCTATTTTGGTCTTGACACCTGCTCAATGTTTTGTTCAGTGTGACTAGCACAATAACAATTGATAAAATTCCTTCTAGGTGTATTCAATTAGCTTAGTAAGCTACCATTTGCAAGTGGAATGATGTAAAATAACAAACTATACTCAGAGAAATTGATTTAGCAAAATTAGTTATACCCCCGACTTTTTAGGACTGTAGCAGAGATAGACCAGTGAGCACCTCGATGATGATTTCTCTGAATCTGCTGAATGGAATGTCTTCAATTTTTTACAGCGTGTAGTAGACTTAAAGATGAATCCAACAAGCTTTGAATCACTAAATTTGGTGGAGTATTGATTGAGATATGCCCTTGACAAGTTAACAGACTTTGGAGTAGACAAGCAGTGAATACAGAGATGAATGATGTAAATGTAGCTATTAATTAACACTTGTATACAATCCCATTGGCATGACTAGCATTGCCTAATGGTGTAGAGAGGTGTAGGCTATGGTATAGTCCTTACACACACTCAAACTCAACAGAATGAGCCTCCAAAATGGAGTGATCTACCCGCAACTTTTTCACATCCAATTTTATAGGAAAATGACTTAGGATTTGAATTCAAATTCAAATCTTTGGCTTCCTATGATCAAGCATCTAAAAGTTTGGAGATATTCTCTCAATCAAGTAATCTACTTTTCCACGAATCACTTAGGTAGGTGATTACAAAAGATTCTAAGTCAAATTAGACTTTTACAATGAGGTAAAGTGGTAATAAACCACTAGCATATGTTCCTATGGTTCTTCATGCATGTAGAGTCTTCATGATGTCTTCCAAGCCAAATGTGTAGGCTTGTGATTTACACCAACAGCTCCCCCTCAAGCCAAACATTTTGGCTTAAGTCTTCATCTTCAATCTTCAAGTACATCCTGCAATCCAATCATAGATTTGAACCTACAAAGTTTGGTCCCATCCAAAGCTTTAGTCAGCAAATCTGCACATTGCATGTTGGTTGACACATAGGTCAGCTGAATGTCCTTGCTTAGCAACTTCTCTCTCACATAATGATAATGAACTTCTATGTGTTTGGTCCTGGCATGATAGATAGGATTAGCTGCAAGGTGAAGAGAACTTGTATTATCTCCAAAGATAATTGGAGGCCTAGTATATAAGCCTAATTCTGAATACAAACGCTTAATCCAAATTGCTTCTTGAGTGGCATTAGCTAGCCCTCTATACTCTGCTTCTGTAGAAGACAATGCAACAGTTGGTTGCTTCTTTGCAGACCATGAAATTGGTTTGTCACCTGCAAAAGAAATGTATCCAGAAGTGCTTCTCCTATCATCCTTGCATCCTGCCCAATCTGCATCTGAATAAACTTTTATATCAATATCTGAAGTGTAAGGAAAGTACAAACCATGGTTCTGTGTACCCTTGAGATACTTCAAGATTCTTTTGGCAGCCTCTAAGTGAGGTATCCTTGGCTTGTGCATAAATTGACTTAGCACACTAACTCCATATGCAATGTCAATTCTGGTTAGAGTAGCATAGTTCAAGATACCCACCATACTTTGATAACCTGTAATGTCTTGGACTTCATCACCTTCATGGGCACTTAGCTTTAAGTTCACCCCCACTGGAGTACTAGCTGCTTTAGCATCCTGCAAAGTGAAATTTCTTCAACATGTCTTGCACATACTTCTTCTGAGTAATGTATATTCCTAAATTAGTGTAAACTAATTCAAGTCCTAAAAAATTCTTCAATAATCCAAGATCATTGATCTTGAATTCCTTCATCATCTTGCTTTTGATGCTTCTGATTCCATTGACATCATTGCCTGTAATGATGATGTCATCAACATAAACACAAAGATAGATTACCTCTGAATTACTTCTCTTAATGAACAGAGAAGTGTCAGCCTTACTCATGACAAAACCTTGGTCTTGGATGTATGTAGTTAGCCTGTAATTCCATGCCCTAGGTGCCTGCTTCAATCCATATAAAGCCTTCTTCAATTTGCAAACATAAGTTACCTTCTTAGGGTCTTCATAGCCAGGAGGTTGTGACATATAAACCTCTTCTGAAATCCATCCATTCAGAAAGCATTCTTGACATCGAATTGGTACATGTTCAAATTCTTTGATGCAGCCACACTAACCAACACTCTAATTGTTGGCATCTTGGCCACAAGAGAAAATGTTTCTTCATAGTCAATGCCTTGGGTTTGTGCAAAACCCTTGGCTACTAATCTGGCCTTGTACCTGTTAATTGTGCCATCAGAATTTCTTTTCAACTTATAGATCCATCTGGATCCTATTACCTTCATGGAGTCCTTCTTGGGTACTAACTCCCATGTATCACTCTCCTTGAGTGCTTCAATCTCCTCATCCATAGCTTCCTTCCATTCTGATTTTGTGATTGCTTCTTCATATGATCCTGGTTCTTCATTTAGCAAATCCTTTGCAAGATAAATTGAACGTTTAGTAACAAGAGATGTATCATACCCATATCTGATAGTTTTTTGCTTTCTCTCTGAGATCTCCTGATTGATTGAGTTGAAGATTCAGGTATGTCTTCAAGCTTCTTATCTTCATTTTGCCTTTGGACTTCCATGCCTTGAACTCTTCAAGGTTGATTGTATCTTCATCATCTGAACTTGACTCTCCATCCTGAGTAGGTTCCTCCTTTGTAAGTTTTGGAAATTCTTCTTCCAAATCATAGGGTAGTTTGACCTTCCTGCATTCATTCTCATACCAAGAATCATTCTCATCAAAGATCACATCTCTGCTTACCATAAATCCCTTATTGGTAGGGTTATAAAACTTGTAACCTTATTTATTTAAATCATATCCAATGAAAATACATTTTTCAGCCTTTGGATCTAGCTTTCCGCTTACCTGTGAAGGAATGTGTACATATGCTACACATCCAAAAATTTTGCAGTGATCCAATGATGGTCTCTTACCATGCCATGCTTCATATGGTGTCATACCATCAAGTGACTTTGATGGTAACTTGTTTATGAGATAGGTGGCAGTAGAAACACTCTCTGCCCATAGGTAGTTAGGTAATTTCTTCTCATTAAGCATAGATCTACTTGTCTCAACAATTAACCTATTTCTTCTTTCAGCTATCCCATTTTGTTCAGGAGAGTACCTTGTGGTTATTTCCCTTTTGATACCTCTGTCTTGCAAGAAGTCCTCAAATTCATTAGAGAAGTACTCACCTCCTCCATCTGACCTTAGCCTCTTCAAATTCCTTCCTGTCTGATTTTCAACTAATGCAAGATATTTCTTAAAACAATTAAATACCTCATCCTTGTGCTTCATAAAGTATAACACAGTCCATCTGCTATAGTCATCAATAAAAGACACATAGTACCTTGAACCTGAGACTGAGGGGTCTTTGCTAGGTCCCCATACATCTGTGTGTACAAGCTCTAGATAGTCTTCATGCATATATCCTTTCTTGGAGAAGGGTAACCTGTGAGACTTACCAAATTGACAAGCACCACACTTGTAAATCATATGTTGTTTGGATACATTAGGTATCCCAAGCACACATTGGTCCCTGCACATTTGCTTCAAGGTTCTTTCTCCTATGTGCCCTAATCTCTTGTGCCAAATCTCAAGCTCTGAAAGTGTTTGATCTTTATAACTGTATAATGCAATATTTTTTGTATCTTCCAACTCCAAAGTGAAAAGTCTACCTGATTTTTCTCCTTTAGCTATCCTTTTGAATCCATGTCTTGGGTCCTCCACAAATGCTCCATACTGATTGAATGTGACCTGCAACCCTTTCTCTACAATCTGACCAACACTCATTAAGTTCTTTGTAATGGTTGGTACATAGAGTACCCTGCTTAACAAATTCTGATTACCATCACAAGTTTTCACATCTCCAACTTTAACTACAGAATGCTTTGTATCATCACCTGTTTGGACTTGGTGTTTATCTTTTGGTTCCTCAAGATCAGAGAGTAGTGCAACATTACCAGCCACATGATTTGAACACCCTGAATCAATATAAAATAAGTGATCATCATTTGTACCTGACTTTGAAGTCATGTTCATGATCAAGAGAGAGTCATCCTGCTCCTCTCTGTAGTTGTTGTAGTCCTTTCTGTTTTTGAATCCTCCTTGGTAGTTGCCATTGTAATTGTTGTTGTAGTTGTTGTTATAGTTGTTGTTGTGGCCTTGGTGATGGTTGAACCTTCCTCTAGACTGAGAGTATCCACCTCTTTGGTAGCCTCTTCCTCTCTGATTTTTGCAATTCCTGTAACACTCATCTGTGGTGTGGTTTGACAAACCACAAATGTTACATGGTGATGAATTATAGGGTCTCCCCCTACCTTGCTTACCTCCTCTACCCCTACCTCTTGAAGATCTACCTCTCCCTGCATAGTTGGCTTGGGAGGTAGAGCATTCATCTTCCACCTTCTTACTCTTGCCTTTATCCTTAGATTTCTTATCGGTGTATAGGGCAGAAGAGTTGTTACCTTTGGTAGTATCTCCACTCTTGGTAAGCTTTGCTTCATGTGTGAATAGCTGACCCATGAGAGTTGTAAGATCTGGAGTGTGCATGTCCATGTAGAGATCCATTGCAGCGGTGAAGCTTTCCCACTTGTCATCAACCTTGATTCCATTAATTACCTGCCTTACAATTTGTTCTTCTTCAGTTTCTTCTCCTATGCTTGCTAACTGATCTGCAACATCTTTGATCTTGGTCACAAATTCTGAAACAGCTTGCTTAGGTTGCTTCCTTAGTGTTGTAAATTCAATCCACAACTGGTTTTTCCTAGCCCTTGTATTGGAGGAAAAATATGATGACAAGGTTTCCCAAGTCTCTTGGGAAGTCTTACAATTTCTGATATGAGGTAAAAGAAAGTCAGATATAGAGTTGAGTAAATAAGACCTTGCCAATGCATCCCTTGCACACCATGTGTTGAGTTTTTCTTGCTCCTCCTTGGTTGGCAAACCTCTTGCTTTGAATGAGGGCAATTCCTCATCTCCTGAGATGTATCCATAGAGACTCCTTCCTTGTAAGTAGGTCTTCATCCTTAGAGACCAAACTTGATAATTGTTCCTGTCCAATTTGTCAATAAATGAAGGAAAACCATCTCCCATTTTACCTTATTTGCTCTGATACCACTGTTGGGAAAGATGGATGGATGATCCAAGAGATTGAGTAGGTACTGCTAAAACCTGCTTTGTACAAACCCTCTTTAGCTTCAGACTTGATTAGTAGACTCCCTTAGCTTTTCAATGACACCAAGAATTGGCCTATGTCCTTTGGAAATGAAGTATGTAATGATTGAATCAAAACAGATAACTTTGGAAGTCACAAAGTTAAGAAAACCTTCTATTTTGGTCTTGACACCTGCTCAATGTTTTGTTTAGTGTGACTAGCACAATAACAATTGATAAAATTCCTTCTAGGGGTATTCAATTAGCTTAGTAAGCTACCCCTGACTTTTTAGGACTGTAGCAGAGATAGACTAGTGAGCACCTCGACGATGATTTCTCTAATCTGCTGAATGGAATGTCTTCTTGATAGCATGTAGTAGACTTCAAGCTGAATCCAACAAGCTTTGAATCACTGAATTTGGTGGAGTATTGACTGAGATATGCCCTTGACAAGTTAACAAACTTTGGAGTAGACAAGTAGTGAATACAGAGATGAATGATGTAAATGTAGCTATTAATTAACACTTGTATACAATCCCATTGGCATGACTAGCATTGCCTAATGGTGTAGAGAGGTGTAGGCTATGGTATAGTCCTTACACACACTCAAACTCAACAGAATGAGCCTCCGGAATGGAGTGATCTACACGTGACTTTTTCACATCCAATTTTATAGGAAAATGACTTAGGATTTGAATTCAAATTCAAATCTTTGGCTTCCTATGATCAAGCATCTAAAAGTTTGGAGATATTCTCTCAATCAAGTAATCTACTTTTCCACGAATCACTTAGGTAGGTGATTACAAAAGATTCTAAGTCAAATTAGACTTTTACAATGAGGTAAAGTGGTAATAAACCACTATCATATGTTCCTATGGTTCTTCATGCATGTAGAGTCTTCATGATGTCTTCCAAGCCAAATGTGTAGGCTTGTGATTTACACCAACAGATTCCGCATTGGATAAATTGTATAGATTTTCTATGTCTTCAAATTGATGGTGACTATGAAGGGATAGTGTAGCACATAGATATGCAAGATATGCGTCCAAATTGGCTGAACATGAGGATGGTGATTTTTCTCTCATATTGTGGCTTGTATATCTTCGTTAGACACTATGAGAGGCATAGCCAATAGAGCTCTAGGTAATATATGAGCACACTTTCTTGGAGGAACGTGTAAAACTTTGTCTCCTATGTGTTTTGAGTCCCTCATTATTGATCCTATGCTCAACATTGGGATGGCTTCAACATTCTCAATAGCAATGCTAGATACCTTTTAGCAATGCTAGATACATTTTAGGTGTGTTGAATGTTGATTGACTTCACATATTTTGTGATCACCACAATGGTAGGTGCCACTCTTGAATTTTCACAATTTTGAAAGTATAATGTATCCAAATTGCTAGCACAAACCTCCATTCAATTAGCATTTGTTCTACCAACACTTGGGTGTTTCTACTGATCTATCAATAATATATGGGCATAGATTGATGTGGTGAGACAAATGCCTCTTAGGATATGATAGATGCCAATAATATATGGGCATAGATAATAATCTTTTGTGACAAAGTTATCCACTCATTGACCAGTACCAAATCTCTAAGGTTTCAATGGATAGTTCTCAATTATGGAGCTCTTCATGCAACTTAGTTCCATAGTGTCTCACACACCACCGATTTAACCATGTCATTCCCTCAATATACAAGACTTATCAATCATGCTAATATGTCCTTTCAACACTCAACTTTCATGGTTCTCATTTCTAACGAAACTTATCCTTTTACTCTCTACCCTCTAGCTACCTTATGTTTCTAAGATTAAAGAGTAATTTTAATAAACTTTGAGCTCTCAAGTCATCAAATGAATAAGAAAACAAAAACAAACTTACCTAATCCTCTTACCATCAACTCCAAAGCTTACCATCTGACACTCCCCTTAGGTCAAATATGGGTTGAGGCACTTCAAGAACGCCATGGAGCTCAAGATGAAGAAGAAAATGAAGTAGAAAGATGCCCAAGGCAAAAGTGACGAGTTTTCTTCCAAATGTGTCAAAAAAATAGTTACAATAGAGTTCCATTGTCCTATATATTCAGACAAATGTCCCTTTCCCCTTGAAAGTGATCAAAGCTTAAAAATAATGCTTCTTGGATTAAATCCTACTACATGAAGAGGTAAAAAAATAAAACTACATAATTGAACAGTTAGGGCATGTGCTTTTGAGGCTCAAGGACTCCTTGGTCTTTAAAAAATGGAGGTCATATAATACAATAGAAATACCAATGAGAAAGAAAGTTTATCATAGGCTTTCCTTGGTTTCCATAAACTTCAACCGTTCTCCTCAAATGTTATTACTTAGATTCTTCTCAAAGAGGTATGATAGTCATTCCATCAGAGGATCTATTTGAAAATTTAGTGCAGACCCTATGTTGCATACTTTTGTATCCAATAGGCATATATACAATATGGGAGAAAAAAATCTCCTAAAAAGGGAAGAACATTCTCTGATGGTCCTAACTATGTTCAAACACATCACTACCAAAATATATCAATAAATTTATCCTTGGAATGATGTGGTGAACAAGGAGTTGGTACTCATGTACAAGGAAGTGCAAAGCTATGTGGATTGAAGTCACTTCACAAAACAAAGTAAGCCCAAATCTTTGTGAAAATCTTCGAACTTCTTTCTATGCTAAGCCTGTGTGAAACATAAGGGCAAAAAATTACAAAAAATGGGTCGTGTAAGAATTTTAATTAGTTGTGCTTAATCTAGAGTAGACTTGTAAAATCATCTCTTAAATTCCCATGGATGTTAATTTAAAATGTATCTTACGCAATATATCAAATTTGGAAGAGATAAAGTTCGTATGAACATCCTAAAAAGTGTTATGCCTCAAAGTTTGTGTCCATTAGAGCTTTGTTGAATTTTAACGCCTTCCCCTTATTCTTCAAGCTATATAATGTGCTTATAGGATGTGTTCTACTTTTTTACTCTATTTTTTGAAATAGATCTTTAGAATATCATATTCTCTCTTATTCACAAAACACTCATGGATACTCTCAATCCAAACACTTTTACTCAGCTTTCAATGAGCAAAAATGTGTGTGATAAGTTCCATGCCAATATTGCATTAAGTCAAGAGTATGAAATAATGAGAAAGGCAAATCAAAGAGCTCTACCAATTCCATTTGAGAATAGTAAAGTACTTAAGTGGTTTTTTCAAAGATAAACATTCCAAATGTTATTCAAAAGCAGCATTAAGGTGAATTGTTGATTGCTAAACATGGTGAAAAATTTAAAATTGAGTGGAAATTTGAAGAATTCAAGTGCTTTTTTGGCATCACTGGGGTTGAAATTTGTAAGTATCCTTGTCTATATTGCATAAAACTGAGGTTGGGCAAGCTTCTTCTAGATAAACTTTAAGCTAATTTCTCATCTTTTTCAATGATTTGGGATCCTATACTTCCAATACAATCAACAAATGTACACATATGTACATTGCATGCAAAGCTTAGAATCATTGACAAGTCAATTCATTGTCACTTAATTGTGCATATTCCATCAAACCTACATCTCTTGTAGATATTAAAAATGTGAAGCTTTGCTCTAAAAAATGGGATTCCATGGTGGAGATGCTCATTTTAGGTAAGATCCAAAGCTTTCACAAGGTACAAATAACGTACTACAAGATGTGTCAAGGGGAGATGCAAAAGCAAGCAAATTTTTTAGCAATAGTGTTGGTAAACAAGCTAATGCAATGTCAAATTGTTGGAAACAATTTTGTGAGGTTACAACAAATATAAAGAGCAATCCAACAACGGCAAAGAAAAGAATGGATGTTTGGCTTAAAGTTGATTTTTTAAGATCATGAGACAACAAGTTATTTCATATCTGTGTGTGATTGATTTCAAAACGGCAATCACATAGCTTATAGCAACTATCACATAAGCTTGGAGTTTCAAAGAATAACTTACTACTTGGTGAGTTTCAAGGAGATAATTGATTTTACCATTATCATCTCAAATAATTATCTCATGTTATTAATCTTGATTTTTTAATAACATATTCCTTTTTTGCATGGTCCATACTTTGTAGAAAAAGGACCACTTACCTGATGGAACACTTAGCGGATGGAAAAGTCACATTATCAATCAACCACAAGCTTCTTCAAATACACAAGAAAAGGAGGTGGAGTGGCAAAAAGTAATCCACTCAAAGATGTTTTTTTTTGTTCTTTAAAAGATAGATACAAAGGAGTGCATCCCAAATATTATAAAAAAATTGAAACTATAGAGATCATTTCATTATAACATGAGGATATGTAAGGAACAAAAGTGCATCCATGACTACAACGGGATTGAATACAAGAAAGATCACATCTAATTTGAAGCTTAAGGAACAAAGATAAAATAAAAAGGATTTACAATATCCTTTGGTATTTTGAGACCAAAATTAAATATGGATGTATATACAAGATAATCTTTTGTAGCAAGAAGATTGATGTCCTAATACAAGATCATTATTCCTTTTTGAGTCTCTTGAATGAGCTTGCCATAATCCATGGGTACCCATCATCCTAATTGATGCTCACACATCATCCTCATGATGTAACACCAACTAAGAGTTTGGTATCCCAATAGGTTAGATATGTCCCTATATCCTAGAAACCCTAAAGAGAGGAGTAATAACTCTACTTCAAATCTCACTAATGTCAATAACTAGATCATCTAATCTACTCAAGGACCATCCTTGGAAATACCATAATTGCTTCTCTCTAGAGTCTACAAGTGAGACTCAATCTAAGCACCATGATTAATTGATCTCCCTCTTGTCTTTCATCGAAGAGTGCCACTTCTATCTAGACAACCAAAATGAGAAATTGAAACCCTCTCTCTCTCTCTATCTATCTCTATCTATCTATCTTAAATCTCATCTAAGGAAATGGGCTCTAGTAGTGGAATCTATTCCACTCTCCCTTTCCTATTGAAAGTGATTTTATTGAATCCAATTGCTCTACTTATCCATAACTGAGAACATGTGCATATGTTCTCCATGTTTTTTCCTTCCAAAATAGTGGAGAATCAAACTCTATGAAAAAAATCATGTTTTTCTTTCCTTTTTCCTTTCAAAGAATAGGAGCTAAAGTGAGACATGTGATCTGTAGTGAGATCTCTCCTCAATCTCTAGAATAAATCCCACATTTTCCTTTATTTAAAAGAGAGATTTATGAATTTATTTGCTCCTCTCTTCCATAACTAATGCATAATCCCTCATTACATACATTCCTATGAAGATGGAGAGAAAACCTCCCATAAATAATGAAGATGTATGATGAAGAGTGGAGGAAATAAACTCCTTGTAAGGGTCAAAGCCCTCTGCTAAAATGGTCAGCAATGATGTGGCATGATATCATAATACACAAATGGGTATCCATACCAAAGAACTATCTCTACCAACCATCCTTTGTGCCTAGATCCGGATGATCCAATCAAACGAATGGAGTTATCCTTCCTGAAAACCACAAAGTGAGTATGTGATACTGATGGTGGTATTATCACCTGTCACATTCTCTATTGGAAGAATATCTTCCCTAAACTATGAAAGTTAACCCCCTAGTCCTAAGGATATGTCTACTATGAGCTCTCCTCTAATTTAATGAGACATGTTGCCATGAATGATGAGTCCTTTTCTCCTTGGCCATAGAAGAAGAGTGCTCAAAGGGAAGTTGTTTCCACCATCCCATACCAGTGGAACCTTCTTCCAATTCATGGTGTCATACTTGCACTAAACCAAATGTATATTCCATGTGTATATATAATGGAAGATGTAGGTGGACTCTAATGAATCCCATATCCTCAACTCATATGAGTGGACTCAAATGAATCCCATGTCCTCAAACTAGTATAATTTGGTTTTAGTCAACATGTGACAATGGATATCCCTTTATTATTCCAAACTAACTTATTTCTAGGTACCAAGACTAAGTCTAAGTACCTCTTTCTAGATCCCAACATTTATATATGTATTAGGTATTGGAGTTAGATGTCTGTGGAAGCACGCGAACAACACAAGGAAGAAGAAGAAGCTTGGAGCACAACACACAATACTGAATGTATTACCACTAGAATGTACTAAAGATCAATAGACCATTAGGGCAATAGGCGTATATACAAACCAAGGGAAAAAAACCTCCTAAAGAGGGACAAAAGTGCCCCGGAGGTGCTAGAGTGTTCACACACATCACTACCTAAATATATCAACAAACCCCCCCTAGGAGTGATGTAGTGAACAAGTAGCTGGCACTCATGTATAAGGAAGTGTGAAGCTATGTGGAAATCACTCCACAAAAGTAAGTAAGCCCAAAGCTTTGCGGAAAGCTTCAAACTTCTCCCTAGGTAGAACCTTCGTGAAAAGGTCTAGAATGTTCTCCTGCATGGGCACATATGCCAAGCTGATCTCCCCAGTAGAGAACCTCTCCCTGACATAATGATAATGCACCTCAATGTGCCTAGTGCAAGCATGGAACACAAGGTTCCTTGCAACTGCCAATGTGCTCTGACTATCAGTGAAGATGGTGGTGGCAGAAGACTGACCAACACCCAAATCAGCCATAAGGCATCTGAGCCACACACATTCAACAGTCGCTGTGAAAGCTGCCCTATACTCAACCTCACAACTAGAAGTGGCCACAGTAGGATGGTTCTTGCTCAACCAAGATATACATGAGCTACCAAGCATGAAGCAAAAGCCACTAGTGGACACACGAGTGTCATAGAAACCAGCCCAGTTTGAGTCAGAAAAAGCATGCAAATCTGGTGGTAGTGATCCCCCCTTGGGATAAAACAACCCAAGTGGCCGAGCACCACTCAAGTAGCGAAAGATTTGCTTAACCGCCTGCCAACGTTTGACACCTGGGCAATGCATAAACTTGCTCATCTATGAGATAGCAAACTGAATATCTGGCCGAGTAATGCATAATTAAATCAAGCATCCAACAGCCTCCTAATAGAGGACATCACCATGAAGACTCAATCATCAACCTGTCTCCATAGGAGTGGCAATAGGCTTACAATCTTCAAGGCCAAAATGTTGTAGTAATGTGTCAATATATTTAATTTGACACAAAGCCATCCCACCATCAACTTGCATAAACTGAACGCTCAAATAGTGATGCAAATGCCCCAAATCTGACATCTCAAATGAGGCATGCAAATCAGCCTTAAAATCAACAATATGCTTCTTAATAGGACGAGTGAGAGGCACGTCATCAACATAGACAACAATGATCAAAAGCACATCATTAGCACGCTTAACATATAAGGTGCTCTTAGTTGGACTGTTCTCAAAACCATGTGCAATCAGAGAGGCATGTATCTTCTCATACCAAGCACGTGGTGCTTGCTTTAAACCATATAATGTCTTCTTTAACTTGCACACCTGGTTATCATGCCCTTTTTGCACAAAGCCATGGGGCTGAAAAACATACACTTCTTCATGCAAGTCACCATTCCGAAATGCAGTTTTAATGTCCAACTAATGTACATTCCAACCATGATGGGCTGCAAGTGCACAGATGCTCCGAACGGTAGTCATACGGCATGTAGGTGCAAAGGTCTCATCAAAATCAATGCCTCTTTCCTGTGCATAATCCTTTGCAACAAGCCTACCCTTATACCTCTCAACTATTCCATCAAGCTTACGCTTTGGCTTGTAAACCCACTTAGTGCCAATGGCCTTCTTGGCAGGAGGCAAGTCACATAAAGACCAAGTATCGTTCTTCATTATAGCATCATATTCAAATTGCATAGCAACCATCCAATTTTTTGAATTTTGTGCTTCATCACATGAAACATGCTCATTCTCATCACAAAGACTAGATGCAGCCATAGCATAGCAATCTGCTGCAAAAGAGGCACTATGAGAGCCTGATCGAGTATGATATAATAGAGGTGCATCTAATTTGTTGTCACGCAAAGTCTGCACCAACCAGTTTGGCATAGTTTTTGCCTCCTCAATGTCAGCTCTCTCATCAACAAGTGCATCATGTAAATCTGCATCAAAAATAGGATGATCTGCATCATCGCATGAAACCTACAAAGGCTGAGAAGTTGCCTCATTAGGACTAGCACTAGACTATCCACCTGTAAAAAGAGGCAGTAAAGTATCATACATGTCTTTGGAGCTAATAGATGTCTCCTTAATACATGAAAGCAATGGTTGAATAGCATCTTCCACAAAAACAACATCACGGCTAACTAGAATGCGTTTAGTTTGTGGATGATACAGACGATAGCCTTTACCTTTCAAAACTATACCCAAGAAAAATACATTTTACTTCTTTATGATCCAATTTTCTACGATGTTGTTCAGGCACTAATGCATATGCCAAACAACCAAAAACATGCAGATGAGCAATAGATGGCTTGCGATCATGCCAAGCCTCATATGGAGTGATAGACTGCAGCACTTTAGTGGGACATCTGTTAAGTACATATGCTACACCCATGACAACCTCAAGCCAGAAACTATGTGGTAAAGCCTGACTCTTGACCATACACCTCTCCATCTCCATGAGTGACCTGTTCTTTCGTTCAGCAACTCCATTCTGTTGAGGTGTATATGGCACTGTACACTAGTGTTTTATCCCACATTTAGCCAAAAATGCATTAAAATCAGAAGACATATATTCCCCCCCTTGATCAGAATGGAGGGTGCTCATTTTACATACTGACAAATTTTCAGCCAAAACCAAAAGTTGTTTGAAGCACATGAACACTTTAGACTTTGCCTTCAATGGATATACCCATGCATGCCTGGAAAAATCATCGATGAAAGTCACGAAGTAAAGATAATTTCCAAAAGAAGGTATCTGCATAGGACCACAGAGATCACTATGTACAAGCTACACTTTTTGAGTAGCCCGAATTGAACCATCTTTTGGAAAGGAGGAACGCTCCATTTGCCCAAAATACAGCCTTCACAAACATGTTTTTTGGGTGCCTCAAGTTTGGGCAAAGAGGACACCATTTCATATTTTTGCAGGCATAGCAAACTAGCAAAATTTAGATGACCAAAGTGTGCATGCCAAAGCTTTACATCTGACATAGCCTGAGAATCATGTACTACACATGCTGAATCATTTACAGATCTTTCATAGTCTATGAACTTATACAGCCCACGACATAAAATGCCAGAAGCAATAATCACATCGCCATTTGAAAGATCATGAAGTGTACATAAGTCATCAACAAATTTCACAACCAAGCCAATCTTGGCTAATGCAAAAACTGATAACATATTTTTCTTGATCCCTGGCACAAACAAAGCATCTGACAAAGTGAAAGAACTACCATCAGCAGTAGTCAAAATGATCTTACCAACTCCCATAACAGGATAAGAGGAGTTGGCACATGTAATAGTATTCCTTGTAGGGACAGGCTCGAGTGAAGAGAAAAAACTATGCTGCGAGGTAATATGTTTGGTTGCCCCACTATCAAAGTACCAAACATCTGAGTCTACTGCACACATGCACTTCTCATGAGAAGATGGGTCAAAATTGCAAACAGTAGTAAACACCCATTCTTCTTCCTGCACAAGATTAGTAGACTTTGTTTTTGGTGTAGAGGTCTCTGCAACAACCATTCCAACCTCTTTCTTCTTTGTCTCTTTAGCATCCACTTTTGGATAGTTCTTTATGATATGATCAGTTCCTTTATAGTACTTGCAAAACAATTTCTGCTTTTTTAATTTCTTTTCATCTTTGTCTTCCCTCTTTGATTGTGCACAATTAGTAGATTTCTGCTTACTAGTTGAAAAGCTCCATTTTCCTTTGTCTTTCTTACTAGCTAGGAAAGCTTGATCTGCAACATGCATAATGGACTTGTTCTGCTTGGATTGATCTTCCTGCAACAGAACAGAGACTAATTCCTCGAATGACAAGGCATTTGGATTGCCTTTCATCATCAATCGAAGAGTAGAAGTAAAACTCTGATATGAATCAGGAAGACCATTCAGAATGGTGTGCACAAGTGAGCTATCTGGTATAACCTCATCAACAGAAATCAATTGTTCCTTCAAGTCTTTGATCTTTGTTAGAAAACTTTCCATAGAATCACCTTCATTCATGTGCTCACTCTCCAACTGTTTTCAGAGGTAAGCAACATGACCCTCATCCCTAGCTTGGTACAATGTGGTAAGTGTATCCCAAGCATCCTTAGTTGTTGTGGATGAGCGAATGTGAGGAATAATGGCACATTTGTCAGACAAAGCTATCAATGCATGTGCCTGGGCATCTCTACCATCCCAACAAATTTGCTCTGCAATAGGTGCAGAAGAAATCGCAGAACGAACAGGAATATGCATAATATCATCATCCTTGACACCATCTGCATTAGCTTTAGTACCTATACTTGTAACAATTGCAGGTGTGATAGGACGTTTTTCAACACGCTCCACAATGTTCTAGAGTCCTTTTGCAACCAATACATGTCACATCATATAAGCCCACAACGGGTAGTTGGTACCATCCAAATTATCCTCAATAACCAACATACGAAATACATCATTGCTTTCAGCCATGGCCGGTGACTAAAATACCTTGATGTAGAAAATTGATTGTATCTCAAAAAGTTGAACAAAACAATAGAACTACCCAGACAAATTTTGCTAAACTTGTATCAAACTTCGAGACGCTTATATTGGCAAACCAAAACCGGTATATAGCTTTGGCACAAAAAGATGAAATAGCCTGCACAAGCATTGTAATAGTGTTTTCGGAGGCCGAAACCAGCTCAAATCGTGATTTCAGCATGCTAAGTACGCTCACCAAAATTTGTGCAATTCTCAGACTGCAACCGGAGAGGTGTCGATGATACCCTAGATGAAGCGACGACCTGCTCTGATACCAATTGTTGGAGTTAGACGTCTGTCGAAGCACGCGAACTCTAAAACACCTTGAGTATGCTTACCAAATTTGGTGCAATTTTGAGACTGCAATCGGAGAGGTGTAGACAATTGCTGGAGTTTATTGACCTCCAAAATATAGCTAGAAGTAGGTGGAACCCCCTAGGAACAAGTTGACCTTCTCACAAACTTCAACACAAAAAACTAGTCATGCTTGCAGAGTTTACTATTCTCTTGTCCCTCAAAAACTTTTAAAACTGTTTTAACCACAAATACTAGAGACCAAGATCTTTCCAGTGAGCCAAAGAACACTCAATTTGGATAAATATACAAGGAGATATGACCTCTGCAAGTTTGAGGTTTAATGGAGACCTTCAGCAGGGGTGAACCCGAGAATACACAATACTTGCAGAGAAAACTGCTCTCAAGTCAGACATCCAATTATTATGAAACCTAACAGTATGAAAGTAGACACTAATATCTTTCAAATGAGCTATCAAACATGTAATTTGGATATATAATGAGGGGGATACAAGCTCTGCAATCTCTGCATACAAAATTATAGCAGCATAGAGCTACACATATGACTCTCTTGGACTTCCCACAAGATCACGACTTCTCCCCTCTTTTTATAGCATGGGGAACTAATCTTAAACCTTCCTAATACATCTAAATTCGTGTTAGACACTTGGGTGGAGGTATTACATGACTCAAGTGCTCAAATAAGCAAAGTATTGATGGACTTTGAGAACTAGCCACATCGACCTTCCACTAGGACACCACTACAGCTTCCTTGTGACTCACTAATTTGAGTGATCATGTTCTAGAACTCACATGGTATTTTGGCTATCTTTTATGAATAATATGAGCCTTCTTGAAGTATTTGAATACTTCCCAAAGGTATTTACATAATTTGAAACTTGTACCCTACATAAAACAAATGTTTGCAACATTCTCCCCCTCAAGTTTCAAAGGGTATTTCCTTCATGCCAAGAATATAGTTGAATCTTTGAAGCTTTGGTCCATCCAAGGATTTGCTGAAGATATCTACAACTTGATCCTTTGCTCCCACAAAAGAAACTTGTATGTCATTGTTTATGGCCTTCTCTCAAACATAATGATAGTGAACCTCTATATGCATTGTTCTAGTATGAAAAATAGGATTTGAGGTCATATGAATCCTACTCAAGTTATCCCCATATATCAGTGGTACATCAACCTGCACATTCAAGTCATGAAACAACTTTTTAAACCACATAACCTCAGTATTAGCCAATGCTAAACCTCTATACTCAGCCTCTGTAGAAGATAAAGCAACTGCAGAATGTTTCTTTGAAATCCATGTTAATGTCTTGTTTCCTGCTATTACCACATAACCATTTGTGGATCTTCTGTCATCTTTGCATCCAGCCCAATCTGCATCACTAAAGACTTTAAGAGTTAGATCAGCATCATGACTATAAAATAATCCTTTGTTCATGGTACCTTTCAAATACCTAAGCACTCTTTTTGTTGCATGCATATGAGGTACTCTAGGTTCATGCATAAACTGTGACAATACTCCCACTGCATAGCATATATCATGTCTAGTTTTTGTTGCATAAAAACGATGGATCTATATGCATTCATATCATGCAACTCATCACCTTCCTTTGCACTCAACTTTACATTACATTCCATTGGAGTAGAAACAAATTTACATTCTTGCATACCAAACCTTTTCAGCATATCACATATATACTTTCTCTGTATCAACCACATACCTTCATCGCTATACACAATTTCAATCCCAAGAAAGTATCTAAGCAAATCAAGATCTGAAATTTTAAATTCCTTTCCCAAATTACCTTTTATCTCATCAATTGCTTTTGCATCATTCCTTGTAATCAACAAGTCATCCACATAAATGCATACATAGACACACATGTCATCTACATGTTTTACATAAAGTGAAGGATCAACATGACTCGTTGTGTATCCTTGCAGCATAAGATACTTTACCAACCTTGCATTCCATGCCCTTGGTGCCTGTTTAAGACCATACAATGCCTTCTTTAACCTGCATACATGATTAGGAAATTTTGCATCCACATAACCATTTGGTTGTGACATATACACTTCTTCACTTAACTCACCATTAAGAAAGGCATTCTTTATATCGAGTTGATATATATTCCATCTTTTACTTGCAGCTAAAGCCAACAAAGTTCTCACCGTTGCCATGTTTGCTACTGGACTAAATGTTTCCTCATAGTCCAATCCTTGAGTTTGATTACATCCTTTTGCTACAAGTATAGCCTTATATCTTGACACACTACCATCACTATTTCTTTTAATCTTAGAAACCCACTTCCAACCAATTACCTTTTGTTTTGGTGTCTTTGGAACTAAATTCCAAGTCTTGCTATCCTGTAGTGCTTCCATTTCTTCTCTCATCGCTTTCTCCCACTTTTCATCTCCTTTTGCCTCATCATAACATGTGGGTTCATTTTCCTGCTCAACTTTTGTCATAAAAGCATAATGAGTATTCATAAAAGATTCATAAGTATGCCTTTGAGGTTGCTTACTTACTCTTGAAGTTCTTCTTACCTCCAATGTAGATGCTCTTCCTTTCTTATTAGGAACCTTTGATGATTCTCCATACTCATATACACCACTAATTTCCTCTCCTTCATCATTAACTTCAACAAGTTTGAGTTTACCTTTACTTTTAACACTTGGAGGTGACTCTTGCCTTGATCTTCCATTGAAAGGTAGCTCTCTTTCTTCATCCAAACCACTTTTCTCATCACTTAAACTTCTTATGGGCTGAGGTGAGCACTCATCTCCTTTGCCTATATCTTCTTCATCTCCATTTATGACCTGCAAACTTTTTTTATCTACATACCATGAAAGTGATTCATCAAAGTTTACATCTCTTGAAACAACCACCTTATTGGCATGAGGATTATAACATCTATATCCTCTTTGAGTATCTACATAACCAATAAATATACACTTTTCTGATTTCACATCAAGTTTTGATCTCACTTCACTAGGTACATGTACATAATATACACAACCAAATACTTTCAAATGACTTACACTTGGTTTCCTTCCATGCCATACCTCATATGGTGTCAAATGATGAACTCCAATAGTACATAACCTATTCATAATGTACACACTTGTGCTAACAACTTCAGCCCAAAAAGAATTAACACATATCATTTAGCATGCTTCTAGATGCTTCTGCTATGATTCTGTTTCTTCTTTCTGCGACTCCATTTTGTTGTGGAGTATACATGCATGTAACTTCTCTTTTGATACCTTCATCATACAAAAAATCAGTAAAAGCTTGAGAGAAATACTCTCCTCCTCCATCGGATCTTAGCTTTTTAACATATCTTCCTGTTTGCTTCTCGACAAATGATTTAAAATTTTTGAAACAATCAAATACTTCACTCTTATGTTTAATGAAATATACAAATGTCATTCAAACGTATTTACTAGTAATATCATCAGCAATTGCCTGAATTTCCAGGCGCTCTTCAAAACCCACATACCTGAGCTCAGACAAATCTTTGACAAATCTTGAGAATATTAGGTCTATCTGAACCCAAAAAAGTGTGTTTTTGTGGTCAGCAAGGAAGATTCTAGGACACATAGTGTCAAAGAATGGCATATCCACATATGAGGAGAAAGTTAGAGCAATTGCAGAGTTACTTAGGCCAAAGGATGTCAAGGAAGTACAAGCTTTGACCACATGTGGAGCATGCTACACTATATCAAGTGTCTCTAATACCAGATTGGAGTGAATCTTTAGTATCCTTTTTGAGGACGAAAACATTCCCTCCAAAAATGGCATTGGCTAGCCAATGGAGCTTAGAGCAAGAAGTGTCACGAGGAAGGAGATAAGGAAGAGAGCTCACACACACACTCTCACTCTCAAGGAGAAGCACACACACAAAGATTGAGGCAAGGAAGAATGATCTTCTTCTTCTTCTTCTTCTTCTATTACATAAAAAGGAATGTATAAGAATGACCTAAAAACAAGAATCCAACAAGTGCAATATATAAAGATCAATACATAAGGAAAAACCTAATGTTCGTGAATGAGTGAGCTTGCAAGGAACAAATGTGCCATCACTCTCGGTAGATAAATCTAATAAAGATCAATGAAGTATCCCTGATATATACCGGCATGACCACTATACGTGTCAGAGAAACAAAAAACTGGTACGTGACATCCTGGATCATCACATGTTGAGCTTGATATCTCAACACTCCCCCTCAAGCCCAAAGCCATATCCTCTAATCCAAGCATCTCCCGAAACTTCTTCAACTTCTCAGCTCCAAGTGCTTTGGTGAAAATATCAGCAACATGCTCATCTGTTCTTATATAAACAAGATCAATATCACCTGCGAATACCTTCTCTCTGATGAAGTGATAATGCACATTGATATGCTTTGTTCTAGCATGGAAAACGACATTCCATGCTAACTGTATGCTACTAAGATTATCACAATAAATAGTGATAGTCTTTTCCACTTCCACACCTAAATCTATAAGTAGCATTTCTAGCTATGATGCCTCACATGCTACCATTGCATCACCTCTATACTCAGCCTCTGTACTTGACAAAGCAACAGTGGGTTGCTTCTTACTTCTCCATGTAACAGCTGCACTCCCAAGTGAGAATAGAAAACCACTAGTAGATCTTCTATCTACAATGCTACCAGCCCAATCTGCATCGGTGTATCCATAACCTGCAAATCTACACCAGCCTCATAAAACAATGCATAATCCAAACTAGCACTCAGATAACATAGAGTGCACCTCAGAGCATCCAAATGTGGCTTCCTGGGAACCTACATAAATTGACTTTCAAGTCCAACAATATAACTTAGATCAGGCCTTGTAATTGTGAGATATATAAGACTTCCCACAATTTTCCTGTACATAGTAGCATTTTCCAATGCTTCAACTGCTGTAGTATCCAACTTAAAATTCTGATCTAATGGCACAGAAATTGGTTTACAATAAGCCATACCATACTTTTGCAGCATATTCAAGGCATATTGCCTTTGCGACCCATATACCTGTTTCTGTAAGTATAAACTCAATGCCCAATAATTAGCGCAGCACACCAAGATCTTTCATGTCAAATTATTGCATAAGAAGTTGCTTTACCTCTTTGATGCTTCCTTCATTATCACCACCTACAATCAGGTCATCAACATAAATAGCCACAATAGTGATGCCATCATCAACCTTCCTTGCATATAGTGAGTGAATTGCATCACACATAGAAAACCCAATGCTGGTTAAGTAATCAACAATCCTTGCATGCCATGCACGAGGGGCTTGCTTCAACCCATACAAAGCCTTTTGCAACCTACAAATATATTCTGGATGCTTTGAATCTTCATATCCTTGTGGCTGGTCCATATATACTTCTTCCTATAATCCACAATGTAGGAAAGCATTCTTCACATCCATCTGATGCAAAGTCCATCCTTTTGCTATAGCTAATGCAACAAGTGTTCTAATAGTAGACATTTTAGCTAGAGGGCTGAATGTTTCCTCATAATCAATGCCATATGTCTGTGCATATCCTTTAGCTACCAATCGTGCTTTATACCTGCTTATGCTACCATCAACATTATGCTTTACCTTGTAAACCCATTTGCAGCCTATGGGTTTCTTTACTTGTGGCAATGGAACCAACTTCCATGTATCATTTCTATAAAGTGCAGCCATCTCCTCATCCATAGTTTTTTCCTAATATGCAATTCCAATTGCATCTTCAAAGCAAGAAGGTTCAGCATCTTGTATGACCTTTGTCATGTAGGCACAATGACGAGCCATATAACTATGATACGTCAATCGTTGCATTAAACTCCGCATCCTCCCATATCTTCTTGGTCCTTGGTCACTTCTCCTTGTATCATCTGCATGTGCCCTTCTTACTTCTGGACTCTTCATAGAGGGCAGTCCAAGTTCCTCATCAAGACTGTTTTCTGAACCGCTTGAATCTCCATCAACGTCTTCAAAACTTGCACATGTTTTATGACCTGTAGAAAGCTTTTCTTTACCTTTCTTGGATGTATTTGATGAATTTGCTGGACTGAAATTTCCACGTAATCTTCCACTCCATGGATTTGAGTTGGAACTATTGCTTGGTGATGCATCTGGTCCACTCAAAACTTGAGATTCTGCACTTGATTTTTCAGCATTTTCTTTGTCATTTGGTTCAAGATTCAATCCTTCTTTGGCATCTGCATAGAATCTTGACATTTCATCAAATACCACATCTCTGCTCACCTTTACCTGTCGTGTGAGTGGGTTATAACATTTATATCCCTTTTGCTCAAGTGAGCATCCAATGAAGACACACTTTTCTGCATTTGGATCAAGCTTCATCCTCAATTCATCTGGGGACATGTAGATATGCAATACGTCCAAAAACTTTAGGATGTGATAAGTTTGGCTTTTTACCTGTAAACTTCTCTTCAAGTGTAACTTGATGTACAGAAGCAGTCAGAGTTCTATTCATGATGTATACAGTAGTATGCACAGCTTCTGCCCAATAACAATGAGGCATATTCTTCTCAGCCATCAAGGCTCTTGCTATTTCTACAATATTTCTATTTTTGCGTTCAGCAATGCCATTCTGTTGTGGTGTGTACATGCATGAAAATTGGCGCCGAATCCCATGATTTTTTAGAAAACTGCTGAACTCATTTGACATGTATTCACCTCCTCCATCATATATTAATGTTTGAATGTACTTCCCTGTCTCCACTGCTAATGGTTAATTCCAAGGCATCTACAAATACATGGAAAGGTTGGTTCTAGTTGGGACCTTGAAGTATTGTGCCTAAGTGAGTAACTAGTTTATTCTTTTTAAGGCTAATGCATACTCATCCATCCAATTGAACTGACTAAGGAGCACATGAGTCAATTAAATAAGGGGAACTTCAATGTGGGTAAGGTGTCTCAGGTGATGGAAATGCCATTGTATTTTTTCAAGAAAGCATTAGAATTCTTTAGGGGATAGGCGTAGGAGCCTTTTGGATAATTCTAACCTTGTTGATATCAACAGGGATCCCTAGCTTCGATATGGTATGTCCTAGTAATAATTTGAAACATAGTTGCAAGTGATCTAAATGGGCCATTTGAAAACCATAGAGAAAAATTCATCCAAAAACACTTTAAGAATTCTATTAGATAGGGAGAAACTTTTTGCACATAAAACATTGAAAAGTACTGGGTGCATTTTGAAAACCAAAGCATGTAACCTTGCATTCATAGGCACCCCAAATCAGTGTTAAAGGTTTCTTTTGCTACATCATATTCCACCATTTGAACTTGGTTATATCCATTGAATCCATCCATGAACGAATACATTTTTGTACCAAATAACTCATCTAGCATGGTGCCTAAGAATGTTCAAGGGAAATGGTCAAGAACTATTGCTGCGTTGTTTTTTTTTTGTAGTCTACAGGGATCTAGAGCTATTTATTTTTCTTGTGAACTATAACAACAGTAGACAACCATTTAGGATTTTTTCTTGGAAAATTAAATTCTATCTTTAAAATCCTATCTATTTACTAGAGTTGAGTTTCATTTGGTATCTCTGTTGCAACACGCTTAAGTAGAATTCTATGCTAGTAAAATTGAGTGTCTAATCCTTGCATATTTGTGTAATACCAAGCAACTAGATCATTAAATTCTATAAGAAGAGCAATTAATTGAGCCCTAAATGGTATGATAATTCATCACAAATCTTACTATTCTTGGATTAGCCTCCAAACCAAGGTTACAAATTCCTCTTGGTCCTCATGAATATTGCTTTGATCCAATAATCTTCTTTATTGAGTGGGCAGTATACTGGCATCTTCTTTAAAAATAAGGTTAGCGGCATTGATGGTTTGTAAATTGTGATTAGCATGTAAATAATGCATAGTAAACATATAAAAATTAATAATGTCTATTGATAGAAAGCCTTGATCAACCTTGAAAGAAGCTTT
This sequence comes from Ceratopteris richardii, assembly GCA_020310875.1. Taxonomy (NCBI): domain Eukaryota; kingdom Viridiplantae; phylum Streptophyta; class Polypodiopsida; order Polypodiales; family Pteridaceae; genus Ceratopteris; species Ceratopteris richardii. The sequence continues at coordinate 59,706,674 of CM035437.1, read as the reverse complement.
TCCTTCATCATCTATAAGACCATTGATAAGGTGCATTGGTTTGGCAAGGAAGTATACTAGTCCTATATAACCTTAGCCTTTTGAGCCATGGTCACCTAATGAACAAACAGTAGCAAGCTTCTACTCCAGTAAGATCAAGCATGAAAAAAATATTTTTAAAAGTGAATCCTTGCAATGTAATGGGAACATCCTTGATTATGCCATGGGTTGCACATGAGAATGAACTGTCATTTTGACAAAGAAGGGAGAAGGTTTAACATTCTTCTAGTTTAAATAGTTACAAATCTTTAACATAGATGTTTTAACTCTTGAGACACCAGCAATAAGCACCTTGTTTACTAGATAATATTTATACCACACTCTAATCAGCAAGAGCTGATTCAATTAGTTTCACATTGTGTATTTGGGAAAGCATCATATAATCCTCTAGATGTTGTCAAAATTCTCGAATTAAAATTAGGCATCACATAAGAAATTCTCCCAAGTATATTTAAATGGGGACCTAAAGAATATTTTGCATCACAAGATGTAGTTCCGCAAACATTTTTGGGAACTTTGGTGGAATTTGGTGCAGATTTTGATACTTCTTGAAGAATTCAATGGATTCAAGTTTTAGAACAGCTAAGTTTCCTTTCATGTTCATTCTCCTCACAGTTGTCTCCTAATATGAGTGATGATAGAATAATCTAAGTTGAATCTTTTAGTAATCCTTGGGAATCCTTGATACATACCTCTTCTTTTTCATCTATGGTGGGATTGAGTTGTTGTTCTTTCTCCCTTAAAATCTAATGTGATTGTGTTTGGACTCTAGAAATCTCTAGCGCTAGAAACATAACTCAATGATATTGGTATCACAGGTTGATGGTTGGCATCGTGTTGATCAAACTCTCAAACATGCTCTCATTTACTCTTATATGGCCTTTCTTCAAGAAAAGTATACATTTTACGGACCATATATATTACTACTTAATATTTTGGGGGTCATCTCTATTTCTAAAATCTTGGTTTCTTTGATTTTTTAAGAGATAATTAGGGAAATTTGTTCACTATATTTGAGGCTATTATTGTCCAGATTGTTGCTACAGTAGTCAATTCAAAGAGAATTGGCCATATTGTTGGGGTTGGTATTGAAAGTTATCTTAGATTGATGGATACTGAGGTACAAGAAGCGGTTGTGCATACTATGGAGGAGGTATATGTTGCCGATAAGGGTTAGTGGGTACACGAATTGGAGCAAGTTCGTATCGATCATTTTGGCAAAAACCTTGGGTGTGCACGGGTACTCCTCTCAATTGCTATTGAGTGGAATAATTTGGATAAGCCTGATTGAAAAAATCAATACTTTTTACAAGCCGAGGCAAAGAAGCTTCATAAAAAAAAAAAAAAAGTTCCCCAAAATTCCTAAGTGTGTCTAAACGATTTAAAGGATAGTGGATGGAACCATGCAATGGCTATTGCAACTAGTGCTAATAAAAAAACCTCGTATTAAGTGAATAGGTTAATAATCTATTTAGTTCTCAATACTTGTTTGAAATATGTTACATGATCGTATGGATTATAGAACCCATCATAACAATTTCATGCACTTAGCCATGTCAAAGAGTTGAAAGATTTTCCCTATATCCCAATTTCTAATGATAATGGGCCCTATCATCACTATTTCATATAGATTTCCACTCCTAGTTAAATAGGTGGTAAACTTGCTTGCACTCTAGAAAGTCCTTCTATGCTTAGATTTGTGTGTAATCTTTTTCTGGGGTCTAGTCTTGCCAATAGTGGTTCTTTTTTGTGTCTCTCTCCTTGGTTGTCTAAATTAGATTCCATATTTAGAGGTTTCTTTTCAAAATTCACTTTTGCTTTTTTCTAAAGATTTATTCCTCGATACAATTTCTTGACTTTTTCTATGTAGATACGGAGTTATTGTTGTCAAAATTGTGTTCTAATATTCATAAAGAGTAACTCTCTAAGTGGTGTTCATCTAGCATATCAAACTATACTTTTCGTCTCTTATCACTTTCATAGGTAGATTTTTGTACGAATGATGTTTTCAAGGTTGTACTTCCCCTAGGTATGGGAGGAGCTTCCTAAAATTGTTCTTGTTCTTCATCATCCCATGATTCCTCATGCACAAACTTTTCTAGATTAGTTGTGTGGCCTAGGTCTTCTATGAATAGTACATTATTCCTTCCTAATCCCTCATAATAATTTTTGCAATACAAAATTATAGGATGATTGGGGATCATACCTTTACTTGGGTTCCTCCATCTTATAACTTGTTTTTTTAATCCATCTAGGTATGTTGTTACACCAAGAGTATCATATTTTTCAAATTGAAGCACAGTTCAAAATCCACTGCTAGATGGTCTTACCTCACCTTGATTACTTGGCATTCCTTGCATGATAATCACTATGTGGGATTGACAATAGACTAGTCCAAGCTCCTTGCATGGAACCATAATAAATATAATGATTACTATCCAAAAAAATCGTTCCTCAAGATCATAAGATGTTTTTTTGTCACATGTCACATGCAATTCATATGTTTATCTCACTATATGATATTAGAGGGTAGAAGAATTAAATAGAGGGGGGTCTTGGAATGAGACTCACGAAATAGAGTATCGCTTCGGACATGGCTGGGTCGAACGTATTCTCAGTGTGACTGCGCGTGGTTAATTTCTGGGCTATGGCGATGATGAGGGTTTGCAAAAGGTTATAATATTGGTATCAGAGCAATTACAGGATGCATCTAGGTCGCTATTCTCCTCAGCGGTCTGCATTACCTGGCCGGGGTAAAACTGTGCAAGTTTATCAAAGAAAGAGCCCTCTTTCCTCTCATTCTGATCCGTTCCATCTCGATTTCGTCATAGAAGAGAAAAATTCAGGTGTCGATAAGTCAACTATTAATGTTGACACTTCTATGCCGGAAAGAATAAAAAACACCACTTTCGTCTCGGAAGAGAAGAATTTGAACATGGATAAGGGAACTATCACTGTTGACACTCCTCTATCAGAAGCAACAAAGAGCACCACCTTCGTCTCCGAACAGACTGCATCTGCCGACTCTTCTCCTCCTGCTCCACTACAACTTGAAGTCTTAATGGAAGAGACGACTCCGGATGCGGAAGAAAAGACTGTGGATGAGACAACCACAAATTATGGAACTCCACCACTAGAAGCAGCTAAGTACAGCACATCTGTACAGGTTGATGCATGTCTTCTTCGGTTCGTTGTTGGAAAGGGTGGAAAGACTAGAGAAAAGATTCAAAAGGATACATCAACTCGTATAAAAGTACCTTCACCATGTGAGGCAAAGCATGGGGCTTGTTTTGTGGTTGAAGGTCCTTCACAATCCAATGTGGATGCTGCTGTTTCTCAGATCGGTTTTCTGCTGGAACAAGCTATGCAAAGCTCAAGTCTGGACTATTCACACTTCATATCTCTGCCTCTGGCATCACATGCAGGCTATATATTGCAGGTGAACAAGTTTCATGATTCTGTGATGGATTTGTTTGCTGGAAAGGAAAAAAATGAAGATTCTGCCATTGATTGCCTTTCTATAGAAGTTTTATTAGATTTTGATGAGGACGTTAAGGCTTCTGTAGAGGTTATATCATGTGACATGTGACATTTCCTAACATTATAATGATTGAAAATGATGAAAGCAGGGGAATACAACCATCAAATACAGATACATATGATAGTGATCTTCTCGAAGACAATAAAACAGAGCTTAATGAAGCTTGCTCAACTGATAAAGACCAGATTACATTGGTTGAGAATGACGAAAGCAAAGAAGTTCAACCCTCAAGTCTAGACATGCATGATAGTGATCTTCCTGAAGAACATGAAGCAGATGATCCTCATGGGGACAAATTTGAAAATGGACAGAAAGGGAACAATTCCAGGAAAAAGTCACGTAAAAAAGGTCATGGTTTTGACAGATCTATCTTTATAGAACCAGCGACCCTCCATATAATTGTATTAATGCTCAAGTTATGGAACAAGGATCGTGTTGCAGCTGCAATAGACATCCTGCAGGTTTATTTCAAACAGTTCTAGTGAGACTTAAGGGTGTGGAGTCCGAACTCGGCCTATGAGACAAATCAATGTACATGGGTGTATCTTCTGTCAATCGGAAAAGATGATAGTGCTGGAAAAAAAGCTGATCTTCAGCTCTTGGAGGGTGCCTCCTCAGAAATGTATGAAAGAAGAGGCTACCTTTACACTATAGATGGTGTAGTGCGCATTTTTGCTGGTGCGATACTGGGTGGTGATTCTGTAGTCAACTGGTCTGCATCTTTAAAAACGCCAGCACATGTGTTACGTGAATGGTCGCAGAAATATGGACTTCACATGTTTGAAAGCCAAACCTTCACAATTGCAAGCAGCAACTGGTCCGCTCTTATCTTCTTGTATAATCCGAGGCAATGGGTCATCCGCTGAAAACTTGATCTCTTAGATCTTGACCTTCATTTGCATTCGATCAGTATCCCCTCAGGACCATTCGGACAATAGAGGATCTCAGTTGCCTTGGAGCACTGCCACTGTCAGAGGAGGATGGTCTGGTGCTACTCGCTTTTTTGCCTCAAGCTAGCAGCTGGAGGATGATGAGGGAGCCATCAAAGATGGTCCGAGAAACTGCTGCAGCACAACTGGGGGAAAGACAAAGCGATTGGGCATATTCAAAGCCTGTGGTCCTTTCAGACCTCATATGGAACCTTGCCTTTGTGATGGTTGGTTCTGTAATGATTGTTCTTAGTAAGAGAGAGAAGCCAACCACACCATTGAGAGTACGGATTTGTGGCTATTGCCTTCAGTGTGCTCTACACATGGTTTGTGTGTGCTTTGAATATAGACTGCACAATCAAAGGTACCAACAGCGTAATAGCAGGAATGCAGTTGCCCATGATATTTTGACGTATGAAAATGCAAGGCAAAATACAGACATATCCAGTGAACAGTCATCAGAAGATGGAGATTTAGATTTTCTTGCTGAGAATGTCAGACGATCAGGAAGGAGCTTATAAAATTTGCTCAGGATGCTGAGAACGTAGTGTCATCAGCTGCTGAACATTTTCCCAAGTTTAGTGAACAGTTGCAATTCTTAGCAGAAGTGTGCATTTTTCACAGGAAGTGATGGGGAGCTTTATGCTGAATGGGAGAAAGCTCCAGCATGGCTCAGCTGGGATAATAAGGTTCCTGGTCTGCAGTTTCTGCTATCACGACTCTCCAATTGCAACAAAGGACCGCTCAGATATGCACAGCAAAGACATTCCTTCCAGATGTGCACAGCTGATGGACACTTGACTGAAAGTCCAGCACCATGGAAAAGCAAGGTTCAGTGTAGGATATAAGAAGCTCAGCCACTAATGGAGATCTGAAATCTTAAGGAGCGCTACCACAAGGGCCAACAAAGAAAAGCCATTCAGGGAAGCATTTCTGAACCCTTGATTATTTTTGTTTGACTTCCTAAGTATGTAGATAATACTTATGCATGTTCTTTTATAAGAGACAACTAAAGCATTTAAATGGCTTTAAATTTTGTTTCTTACGTTTCATAAGAAAGAAGCATTGTTCTGCATTTGAACACGCCAAGTATATACACCTGTTTGATGGTTTGCAAGAAATGATTGCAGCAAATACAAGATCATGTAACACAGATTGTGTTGCTAGCATTTTATGGTTTTGCAGGTTATGTTCTTGTATGAGTATATGGCGTGCATGCCATGGGCTTGCCAAGCCCTTTGTTACAGTGAATGGCCGTATGCCATTGGCCACAAGGCCTTATGTTTGAGTTATGGTTAAAATTTTTTTGGGATTCCATTTCCTTGGGAAAATGTGTCGAAATTTTTCCCATCTCATGGCGTTATATTCGCACTTGCCTTAAGGTTAAAATGTTATGGCATGGTAACATGTTTTTTCTGCAAACATCAATCAGATGTAGGCATGCTTCTAAGCAAGTATTTGATGGACTTAGTACCATCACAGTATTATAGATAAGGCAACTTCAGTAGTAACAGGATCCCTACATATAATCCTTGTGGATTTAGACCATAGGATTGCTAAGGGGAAGGACATGTACCTTCACCACTAGGAATGTGCACAAGCAATCCTATAGGTTGTAGGAAGTTGCATAGAGGCATGGGAGATACGTTTATGATAATCTCCAAAGTAGTGAAGATTTATTTATCTTCAAAAGAGTCTCGCATGATGATTAGGAGACTATGGGGTATCATGATGAATACCCAAAGAGTGACTAGTTTCATTGATATACCTCACTTGAGCAAGTAGTGAAGCATTTCTGCTACACTACTAAGGAAACCAATTAGATGGGATCATAAAGATGGGTTTCATGAGACAGCATCGACGGGTGCTTATGTGATTTGAGTCTGGGTAGGAAGGCTAGAGGTATGGCACTAGCTCTATGATTCAGAGCATAGATCCCTTACTCAGAAATAGTTGGGGTACCCAATACATATATGTATATCGGGATCTACAGAAAGGTACTTAGACCTAGTCTTGGTACCTAGGAACAAGTTAGTTTGGAGTAAGAAAGGGATATCCACTGTCACATATTGTCATGTGATGATTAGAACCAAACTAACTTGAGGTGGGAATAACAATGGAAGAAAACTCAAAATCAAAAGTCCTAAGGAATTTTGACCCATGGTTCCAATTAGCATTTAGAGTCTGTGAAACTTTGGATCTATAAGCTACTTTATTCTCAATGTGGAAGAATAAAGAAGTCAAAGACCAGAAGTAGAAAAAGGAAAATATTGACCCAGAAGAGATGTCAAGGGAAAAGGGCCAAAAATTGGAATGTTGATTAAGGAGGCAACAAAAGATATAAAGCTCACTCCTTGGAAATCTCTATGGGGAATTAAAAATGAAACATTGATCATTTATACTCTATAGAGTAATCTTCAAGGAGATGGTGGCTGAAATCAACAGTAAGCATTTGAAGAGCTTCAATGCATTCATGAGGGAGCTTTTGGTATTTTTAATATTGGAATTTTTTTTTTGGGAGCCATAAGATTTACATGAAGGTTTAAGAAGTAATTATGAAGAGGTTGGGAAGTGCAAATGGGGTACTCATTCACGTCCTCTTGCATGGCCTTATTAGATTATTTTATTCTATTTTATTGCATGGGAAGATAATAATCTCATTTTCTTTGGGTTTCTATAGCATTGACTCCATGCTAAAAGGAAATCCATAAAGTCAAAGTAAGGCATCAATTATATTAAAAAAATTGATGTCTATTATTGACATTATGCATGAAGTATTTTTCGTGCATCCACATTTTATGCATGAAATCAATTTGAACCTTCATCTTCCATCAACAAAACTGATGTTTTAATGTTTTGCATTAATATTGTGTGTAAAATCAATGCTATATAAATTCAATCCAATTCACATAAATTCAATCCAATTCACCCATTCATTTAGGAAAAATATAACTTGTGATGAAAGAGGGTTGATAGATTTTTTTTTTTTGCACATATCGAAAGAACAAGACATCAAAACTGAAGCATTATAGCAAAAGAGTTGATATTTTGGAGGAATCTAACTCCATGAAGTCATTTCTCAACATTCAAGACCCCCTTAGAACATTGTGCTATTATATATTCTATGACGATGTATCAAATATATGGACAATATTACCTAAGAAACAATAACATACACATATTTTAAAGATGTTTGAAGATTTTGTTGAAATGATCCCTGCTTCTCTTTGGAAAATCATAATATTCCATAGTTGAGATAAAATATGTTGCTCATTTTCATGTTCATTTTCTAGGATTCAAATGAATGAACAACATGAAAATGAACAACATGAGAATGGTCTTGGATTCATTAGTGCAATTTAGTTTATCTTTGTAGGTTATTATGATCAGATTAGCAAGAAGAGGGTAAAAGGACATTGCCATCTACTTCATTCTTGTAGTAACAAAAAGATCAATGCATGTGCCTGGTGACATGACCTTAGTAAATCCCTACTAGAAGTCACACAAATTGATTATAATTTTAATTAAACTCTTTTCAAATGATGATGATTGGATAAACAAGCATTGTAAAATCTTTTCTTGATTTATTCCTCATTATTCTAAACTTATTCATTTTATACTATTTTCTATTTTTTAGGTACCATTCTAGCATGCACATTCAATCTTCTCAAACACTACATTTTAGTTGAGAAGGATGAATCTCAAGTAAGCTTCATCAAGATGCAAATCCATGGATTGATTGAGTGCCATGGTGAGGATCAAGAGGTTGGAAAGAAACATATTAACAACATAGAAAGATTCCAACTTACAGAGATGAGCCTAAAGAGCTAAGAAAGCTTCAAAAGCTTAAAGTTTGAAAAGAATGAAGAGATAGCTTGAAGTTCAGACGAATGAAGAGATACTAAATGAAGTTGAATAGTACTCTTCTTGTTATGGATATAATATCTACATCGACTTTCTAAATTGATCATTCCTAATGACATATTTTTCCTTTGATATTTCTTTAGTCATAAAGATTAAAAAATTGTCCTCTATAATGTGTTCCAATAAGACTGAATTTCTTCTTTGTGAATCTCCAATTTGAATTGAAATGCATGTAATCAAGATTGAACAAATGTAATTGAAAATGAAACTTGTGTCAGGTACGTGCTCGTGGTGAATTTTGGAGATTCAATTCTAATTTGAGGCCTTTATACCTTTGAATCATACAAAATGTGAATGATGCTTGGATTAAAGGTCAAGATTTATGGCCATGAAAATTGGTGTCATTACTGAGAATGTCATTTAACGCATTTGCCCATTGATTAGTGATGGAAAAAGAAAACAAAAAACAAAGGGAACGTTAATTCAATAAAATGCATTTATAAATGCATTAGTGCATAAGATTTTCAGCCAGCATTTTCATTTTCGGAAGCGAATCGGGAGCCGAAGAGATCCATGGAAAAGGAAAATTCCATTTATTTACTCTATAAAGGATAGAGATTTTATATTTCAAATTACACTTAGACCGATAAACATATCTTACAAAAACAAAATCAGTCGCAAGAATCTAGTCGCAACTATGTCATAACCCAAGACTTTATTATTTCTTGGACCCAAGAATTTAGTCGCAATAACGTCATAACCCTAATTCTCCTTAACGTATTATCTCCTTTCAGGTTTCTTCGACTTAGGAAGCTGCATTGACCATTTTCATCTTTTGTAGGACACACAACTTCTGCAATGCAACATATGTAATCCCATAACGTTAAAGAAGATTGGATTGGTAGACTTGGAGTTGACACACGTTCTTTTTGTCGTTTTGAGGTTGAAGCCGGTCGTCTTTTCTGTTCTAGCATCCTATGTTCTTCTGCTGGCAAATATAATATTATTTTCTTCATCTTCATTTCATCTTCAACGTAGAAATGATCGGATATTAGCATGTATCTTAGTGCATTGCTTCTTGACGGCAATGATATGATGTCCCCTTTCTCCAGCAACTTCAAGATATGTGAGTTAACGATGAAAGGGAAGTGCATGAAAATTATCTGGCTTCCTATTCTCTTTATATAAGCCAGCTTGGCGGAACGCTACTAATGGAAGGCATAGTACAAGAAGAGGTTTAAAAACGAGATTTAAATCGAGGTTAAATCGTTTAAATCGTAGAGGTTTATAAAATCCAAAATAAAAATCGGGGTTTTTATTCATTGTGAGAGATTTTATTTTTTGAAACATAAAGCTATGTACCAATGCATGTTTAACACCTTTTTGATATACCTGACATGAATAACATATAAAATCACCTAATAGTCTATAATCCCTAGTGACCACACTACTTTCTACCCATCTAGACTCTATAAGGCAAGTGGCAAGGGGTAAATAGTGTCAAAGTGAAGCTTGAAAAAAGGGGCAAATAGGGAAGGTTGAAGCAAAGGGAAAATAGAGAAGCCTGAGTTCCAAAGCAACTTGCAAGGGACTGATCGTGCTCTATTGCTGAATGCTCTAATGCTCATCTTATGTTCTAACTTCTTCCTAATGTAATCTCTCAAGATGAGTGTGTAAGAGAAGACAAAACTATTAGTGAAGCTAGAAGCGAATTTGAAAATAGATGACCATAGGTGTTTGGCTGAAATGATCTTTTTCGAAAAAAACCTTCATAAAAATCGTAAAAAATCATTTAAATCGTTCCAACGATTTAAAAAACGATTTTTATTTAAAAATCGTCGATTTTTTTTTACTATGATGGCAGGTCAAGCGATCGCGGCGTCTGTAGATATCACACAGGTTTTATTTAACTCTCGTTGGTCCTTTGCTGCGTATAATCCGGAAACGTTTTTGTTCTTTCCACGCCTGATCACTTCTCTAAGTTCCATACCTTTTGACGAACCTGTTGATGTCCTTGAAGACCAAATATCTTCATAGTTTGTTGCGTAGCTCATGTTGTAACTTGTATGAGGTTAGGAATGATAGCAATTAACAAGCTCTTAGGTCGAATCCAATTGTAAGGTCTCTAAGTTCAACTGTACTGAGTATTGATGCCTTTACGCTTAAAACATCTCATAAATTCCAAAGAAATGGCTCTTAAGAAATGGAAGGTCTCAAAAGAAGTTTTCTGTTTATATAAGCCAGCTTGGCAGAATGCTACTAATGGCGGAACGCTACTAATGGCAGAACGCTACCTATTCTGTTTATATAAGCCAGCTTGGCAGAACGCTACTAATGGCGGGCCAAGCGATTGCGGCGTGTGCAGATATCACACAGGTTTTATTTAACTCTCTCTGGTTCTTTGTTGCGTATGATTCGGAAACGTTTTTTTTCTTTCCACGTCTAATGACTTCTCTAAGTTCCATACCTTTTGACGAACCTATTGATGTCCTTGAACACCAAATATCTTCATATTTTGTTGCGCAGCTGAGATTGTAACTCATATGAGGTTAGGAATGATAACAGTTAACAAGCTCTTAGGTCGAATCCAAATGTAAGATCTTTAAGTGTAGCGGAACGCTGTACTAAGTACTGATGCCTTTATGCTTAAAACATCTCATAAATTCCAAAGAAATTGATCTTAAGAAATGGAAGGTCTTAAAAGAAGTTTTTTGTTTATATAAGCCAGCTTGGTGGAACACTGCTAATGGCGGAACGCTACCTATTCTGTTTATATAAGCTAGCTTGGCTGAACGTTACTAATGACGGACCAAGTGATCGCGGCATGTGCAGATATCATACAGGTTTTATTTAACTCTCGTTGGTCCTTTGCTGTATATGATCCAGAAATGTTTTTGTTCTTTCCTCGTCTGATGACTTCTCTAAGTTCCATACCTTTTGACGAACCTGTTGATGTCCTTGAAGACCAAATATCTTCATAGTTTGTTGCGTAGGTGATGTTGTAACTTGTATGAGGTTAGGAATGATAGCAGTTAAGAAGCTCTTAGGTCAAATCCAAATGTAAGGTTTCTAACTGTAGCGGAACGCTGTATTGAGTACTGACGCCTTTACGCTTAAAATATCTCATAAATTCCAAAGAAATGGCAAGTCTCGAAAGAAGTTTTCTGTTTATATAAGCGAGCTTGGCGGAACGCTACTAATGGCGGAACGCTACTAATGGCGGAACGCTACCTATTCTGTTTATATAAGCCAGCTTGACGAAACGCTACTAATGGCGGGCGAAGCGATCGCGGCTTGTGCAGATATCACACAGGTTTTATTTAACTCTCACTGGTCCTTTGTTACGTATGAACCCGAAACATTTTTGTTCTGTCCACGTCTGATGACTTCTCTAAGTTCCATACCTGTTGACGAACTCGTTGATGTCCTTGAAGACCAAATATCTTCATAGTTTGTTGCGTAGCTGATGTTGTAACTTGTATGAGGTTAAGATTGATAGCACTTAACAAGCTCTTAGGTCGAATCCAAATGTAAGGTCTCTAAGTGCAGTGGAACGCTGTACTGAGTACTAACGCCTTTACGCTTAAAACATCTCATAAATTCCAAAGAAATGGATCTTAAGAAATAACATGTCTCAAAAGAAGTTTTCTGTTTATATAAGCAAGCTAGGCGGAACGCTATTAATTGGGGAACGCTACCTATTCGTTTTATATAAACCAGCTTGTCAGAACACTACTAATGGCGGGCCAAGCGATCGCGGCGTGTGCAAATATCACACATGTTTTATTTAACGCTCGCTTGTCCTTTCTTGTGTATGATCCGGAAACGTTTTTGTTCTTTCCACATCTGATGACTTCTTTAAGTTCGATACCTTTTGACGAACTTGTTGATATCCTTGAAGACCAAATATCTTCATAGTTTGTTGCGTAGCTGATGTTGTGACTTGTATGAGGTTAGGAATGATAGCAGTTAACAAGCTCTTAGGTCGAATCCAAATGTAAGGTCTCTAAGTGTAGTGGAATGCTGTACTGAGTCTTGACGCCTTTATGCTTAAAACATCTCATAAATTCCAAAGAAATGGCTATTAAGAAATGGAAGGTCTCAGAAGAAGTTTTCTGTTTATATAAGCGAGCTTGGCGGAACGCTACCTATTCTGTTTATATAAGCAAGCTTGGCGGAATGCTACTAATGGCACGCCAACAATTGCGGCGTGTGGAGATATCACACACGTTTTATTCAACTCTCACTGATCCTTTGCTGTGTATGATCTGGAAACGTTTTTGTTCTTTCCATGTCTGATGACTTCTCTAAGTTCCATACCTTTTGACGAACCTCTTGATGTACTTGAAGACCAAATATCTTCATAGTTTGTTGCATAGCTGATGTTGTAACTTGCATGAGGTTAGGAATGATAGCAGTTAACAAGCTCTTAGGTCGAATCGAAATGTAAGGTCTCTAAGTGCAGCGGAACACTGTATTGAGTACTGATACCTTTACGCTTGAAACATCTCATAATCCCTTTGGGACACAACAGGAGTCAGAAAACACAATGTCGGGACAAACAAGCCATCGGAGCATTCCCAACTGAACCCATGTGCAATTCACAATGTCAAGGCTACAATCACACAATCAAACTCACCCTGGACTAGGCAATCACCATCGGCCACCAGTGAGGCCAAGACCACCACTAGGAGTGCAGCTTGGAATGCCTCCAATTAGACCAGCAATTCCTGTAATGCCTAGGCACGGAGAACCCATAAGAAGACTAAGACCAATTCAAGTGGCTAAGTGTATGAGAAATCATTATGACGGGATGGGAGAACCTTATGATCACATAGCTGAATTTAAACAAGTTCTATGGGCTGAACAAGTGGATGATTTCTTTGTGCAGTATGAGTCCTTTGGACTTACCCTCATAGGAACGGCTCTAACGTGGTTCCAACCATTGGATCCCAATCAATTTGGAAATATTGAGAAATTCTTTCAGGAATTCATTGGGGAATTCACTAAGAGGAATTAAACACAACCCTTCATCTTTAATCCATAGCTTCAAACAAAACCCAAATGAAACAGTGAAAACAGCTGCTCGGAGGTTCGATCAATATGTTTATAGATGTCCAGTAACAGAAAGACCCACACAGCAAAAAATGATATCACTATTCTTGGACGGACTGATGAACGGGACCTTGAGAATTTTAGTCTATGTAAAGAGGCTGCAGACGTTGAGCGAATGCCTTCAAGAGTGTATAGAGCTACATGACAACCTAACTGATGATCTCAAAAGTACACCAAGCCCTACAAAATCAAAAGACACTAGAAGTACATTGACATCCAACTCTAGTAACATAGAGGAGTTAGCGGAGCTGATGGTCAAGAAGTTAGGAGTGCACGGACAACGGAACTACCAACACCCACCCATGAGAATACCCATATTGTGAAGATGAAGCTTATGTGGAGGAGACCATCCTACTCACATGTGTGTAAGAGGAGTAGGCTTGCCTCAAGCCTACCCTTACAATAGACAGCCACTTCAAGCAACCACTCTGTATTGCCATATAGAACAGAAATACACTAATCATACCACTGAGAATTGTCCTTTCAACATGCAATCACGACCTTTAAATCAACCTTAGTATAGGCCATATGGATACCCACCTAGAGAGCCAAGAAGGGAGATTCCCAGATACAACCCTTATCCAGGACCACAAGGAGCACCTAGGCCATATGAGCAAGGGCAATATGCACAACCTCAGCCAGTGTTAGGATAGCAACCGCCATTTCCACCGAATGTAGTACTAGTTAAATATGCTCAACCAGAGGAAAACTTAGAGAGAGCCATAGTGCCAGCATCACCGTTAGCCAGCACAGAATCAATGAACCCAGGATACAAGCAAAACCAAGGGGATTACTATCCCTATGAAACTAGTATGATGGAGTACAAGCAAGCTTATGACCCGCAATACTATGGTTATGAGGTATATGACAATGTCTATGGACCAGAGTTGGCAACACTAATGTACACCGCACCCAAGGCACCAGCACCCATAAGGCCACCCATCAGACCGCCTATGCCAAAAGGACCGTGGTGTAGATGTGGAGCAAATCACTTTATAAGAGAATGCACTCAGCCATACAACCCACCACCCCCAGAACATGGGAAGGGTATTGCAATGATTGTGGGAAGGAACACCTATTTAGAGATTGTCCTAAGAATCCCAATAAGCCTCATGACACTGCAAGTATTAATGTAATAGAAGTAATTGAATTGTCAGGAAGTGAAAAAGAATACATAGTACCATGGAAAGCCATCACACGAGCACAAGCGAAAGGACCGGAAAGAAATCGAGTAGACTTAGAGCAAGAAAAGATTAAAACCCTAGAACCTAGAGTACAAGTAGTGGGAGACTCGGAAGACCCACTTGAGAATACCCAAACAAGGAAAAGCCAAAAGTGGAAGGATAGAAGGGAAAAACGCAAGGAAAGATGGATGAAAAATAAAATTAAGGAAGACAAGGACACAAGAGGCAATAAGAAACCTAAAGAACCTGAAATTCAGGAAGAAATTCCCATTACACCGTAGACACTAGAGCCAAACAAGCCAGGATCAATTCTAGCAGACCCAAGACCAGATGATTTAGACATGTGGTTGAAAGCTTACCAAGCTAGAATCTTGAATGGACCAAATGTAGAGCAGCACGAAAAGCTTTACCCACAAGGGGAGTTAGAAAAGAAGAGGCTAGCGATATGTAGAAAACTCATAGAGGTAGCTCATTCCACCCTAGAGAAGACTATCCCAGTCCTCCTTGAGACGAGAATATTCGAGAATCAATACAGTGATTGTCTTAAAACCAAGGACAAAAAACCAAAGGAGAGGGATGATAAGGAAGAATTACCGAATACTCAGAACAAATCCATGTCCACAGTCCTTGATTTGGAGGCTGATTGGCCAAGAGAGTTGTGGACTAGAATTCGAGAAGATCAATGGAAAAAGAATGGAGTTGCAAAATTGCCTTTTGAGGAATTAGATATGGAAGACTATCATCCAATGCCAAACATGGAGGAAATATATGAAGAAGTCTCTAGGCTAGACCGAAATAGGGAGGAAACACAAAGCATTTCCACCCTACCAAACTACATGGGAGAATATGAGAAGGAATCCACAATTTTCCATGCTCCCACAGTATAAGGAAAAGAAAAGGAGCCTTCAGACAAGACCTCACACAATCTAGCAGAACTCAAAAAGATGAAAGTACAATGTCAGTTGACTGTGGAAGAATTACTTCGTGCCAAACCACAATTATGGAAACAATTAGCAGGACTTGAAGTCGGAGCATGAGAAGAACAAAAAGGAAAACAAGGAAACTGAAAACCCTTCTATTGTACAAATTCTAGTGGATAAGGTTGGAGAATTTAGCGAAGGAGATGAGGGCAACACATGTTTACCTATCACATACAATGGATACATGACCAAGGCCATACTAGACACAGGAGTAGGAGTAGGTTTTGCCACCAAAGAGATTTGGGAGAAATGGGGAAAGCTAGCCCTACGACCAACTCGTATGAAGCTTCAATTAGCAGATGGTCATGTAGAGAAACCCTTGGGAATATTGGAAAAAATTAAATTAACCACTTGTGGAGTCGAATTTGAGCATACATTAGCTATTTCTCAATTTGGAAAGGCAAATAATTATGAAATGATATTAGGATGACCTTTCATGAGACAACTCAGGGTAGTGCAAGACTGGGGACGAGACTCTTTATACCTTCAACATCAATGAATCACTACCAAGATAAATCTACATACATTTGCGTACAGGGATGTACCCCCATTACAATGGAATCCCATACACAAGGAAGAAGATGATTTGTCTATCCATAGTGCCGGATCAAGTGATCAATCATGGATGCATGAGGATGCACAATTATGGATGTGTAAGGAAGCAAAGAGAGAGGATAAAAAACTTCAGCTATGGCCGTTAGGACATAAAAATTATCGACTCGTAGAGGACCCAATGTACATGCCTCAAGTTTTTCCTGATGAAGCATTCGAATCGTACGGATGGATGGAGATCCTAGCAACCTTGTATGTATGTGTAAACGAAGAAGTATTGACCATAAATGAATGTGTGGACGAAGAGGGCTATGACATAAACTTTTACATGGTAGTCCTTCAGGAGGTAGAAGTAGGAGAAGTATTATAAAAAGAATGGAAGGGAGAATACAAGAGCATAGAGATGGAATCGGAGTTTGATTCAGAGGAACAATATTTAGAAGCCATTCAAGCAAAAGACAAGTGTGGAACATCCAAAGTGTTAGCAATCGAAGCAGCCCCTATAGTACCGAACCATGAGGAAACCACGAGTGAGACCGAACCTACCTC
The DNA here is from genome assembly GCA_020310875.1 of Ceratopteris richardii. NCBI lineage: Eukaryota > Viridiplantae > Streptophyta > Polypodiopsida > Polypodiales > Pteridaceae > Ceratopteris > Ceratopteris richardii. The sequence continues at coordinate 59,689,921 of CM035437.1, read as the reverse complement.
GGATCTATTTGAAGTTCCTAAACACTTCAAAAAAGGATACGAAGTAGATGAAGGGAAAATAGCCATTCAGATTCCTAAGAGAGAGGCAAGAGAAGGAGAAGCTTATGACAACAAGGAACAAATGAAAAAAATCATAGTGACCGAAAATGGAGAAGACAGATGCACGTACATAGGAAAGGATGTATCATCTGAGGAGAAGAATTGATAAGATTGATTCGAGACTACGGAGATGTGTTTGCATGGACCTACAAGGATCTCAAAGGTGTGGAGCCCTCCATTTGTTCTCATCGAATACCAATGACACCGGATGCTAAACCATCAAAGCAACACCCTTACACTTATAATGATGTCTATGCAGTGAAAATTAAGGAAGAGATAGACAAGCTACTAGCAGCCGGATTCATTTATGAGATAGAGCATACCGAATGGGTGTCACTGTTAGTAGTTGTGCCCAAAAAAATGGAAAATTGAGAGTGTGCATTAATCTAAAAAAATTCAACGTAGCCATGAACTGTGATAGCTACCCATTACCAATCACTGATCACCTATTGGAAAGAGTTGCGGATAAGGAAGTCTATAGCTTCTTGGATGGATTCTCTAGATACAACCAAGTAGCTATTACTACTCAGGACCAACACAAGACTGCATTCGTGACAGAATAGGGAGTCTATGCTTTTAGAGTGATGCCCTTTGGACTCACTAACACCCCTGCTACTTTCCAAAGATTGATGTGTCACGTTTTCAAGGAATTCCTAAGGAAGAGTATGGAAGTATACGTAGACGACTTATGTACATACTCAGATATGAGACAGGAACATATTCCGGAGTTGAAAAATATCCGCAATATAGAGGCTGCATGAATCCTGAGAAGTGTGTTTTTATGGTAAGACAAGGAAAAATCCTAGGGCACATCGTATCTTGGAATGGAATATCTAATGATGAAGACAAGATCAAAGTAATTCTAGAACTTTCAAGACCAAAAAATGCAAAAGAAGTGCAAGCATTTATGGGTCACTCTGGATACTATCGCCGATCTATCCACATGTACACTATAATTGCCAAGCCATTGTATGGATTGTTGACTCAATTCACATGGACAAACGAATGCAAGAAAGTATTTAATGAGCTAAAAAAGCAACTGAGCACGACACCTATTTTGAAAACACCCAATTGGAACAAGCCCTTCCATATTCATGTGGATGCTTCCAATTACGCAATAGGATGCATATTAGCTCAAACGGAAGATGAAGGAAAATTGGACCATCCTATTTCCTATGCAAGCAGACAACTGAATCAAGCTGAAAGAAACTATACAACTATGGAGCGAGAAGGTTTAGGGATGGTATATGCTGTTAAGAAATTCAGACACTACCTGTTAGCCAACAGGTTCAAGTTCTTCATAGACCACCACACCTTATTGTACTTAGTCAATAAGCCTTGTAAAACGGGAAGACTAGTGAGATGGTTTCTATTGTTAATGGAGTTCGATTTTGAAGTAATTGTAAAGAAAGGAAATACTCACGTGAGGGAGGATCATCTCTCTAGGTTAACACACGGAGAACCACCAAGCGGAATACCCGACGATTTGCCAGACACTTACCTATTCAATTTGGAAGTATGTCCTAAGTGGGCAGAAAAGCTAATTCCAATACTCACTCATGGACCACAACACTCACTTAAGAGGGAGAGTAGAAAGGAAATTCTACAATCACGTAACTTACACATTGTAGCAAGAAGTGCGTATCATAAAGAATCCAATGGTGTATTGTCCAGATGTGTGGAGGAAGATGAACAGAAGAACTTGATTGAACAAGCACACGTAAAGAAATGGAGAATGCACAAGGGAACTCATGGAACTCTAAGAAAATTGAAACGATTAGGAGTCTATTGGCCTGATATGCCTAAGGATGTTCACGAATATGCCAGTAATTGCACGGAATGTCAGGAAACCACTCCCAATGATCATACATCTTTACCTTTCTCTACAATAGCACCCAACTGGAGTAAGACGTTAGTGAAATTCTTAAAGACACGAGAGCATGAGGACGGAATCAGTTTAGCAAGGAGACGATCCCTAGAAGAAATGAGTAAGGACTATGTTATCATGGGGAGACAACTATTCAAGAGAGGCAAGGATAATCAACTACGACTATGTGTGCATGAAGGAGAGTACCTACCCATATTAGAAATGGCACATGCAGGTGCTGCAGGAGGACATTTCTAAGCCGAAAGAACTATAAAAATGATCCTCTTTGGAGGCTTGTGGTGGCCAACTCAGACTACAACTAAGTTCCTTTTTGAGCACATCTTTACTCGCTTTGGTCTACCTATAGAGATAGTGAGTGATCGGGGGACGCACTTCATTAATGAACTAATATAGTCCTTGATGAATGCGTTCTTAGTGATTCATAAAAAATCAGCCCCTTATCATCCTCAAGCCAACGGTCAAGTAGAAAGTTCCAATAAGGTGTTGTGCACTGTATTGACGAAGATATCCAATATTTGAAGGGTAGATTGGGACAAACAATTGCATCATGCAACTTGGGCCTTTTGTGTGGCTTATAAGACAGCCATTGGAACTACACCATTTAACCTAGTGTATGGACAAAATGCAATCTTGCCAATCGATTTTTTAGTGCCTACTTTGAGAGTAGCCCAACACCATGAATGGACAGGGCATAAATTATCCAAGCAACTAGAACAAATTGAGAAGCTACATGAGACTAGTATACAACCTGTTGTGGGAATTTGTGTAGCGAAGAGAAGACAGAAAGCATATTATGATCTGCACATGAAAGATAAATGACTAAAAGAAGGAGATTTAGTCCTGGTATATACTTTGAAGCAACACGCTAAGAAGCTACAAAAACGTGGATATGGACCTCTAATAATCAATAGGATTTCAACGAGTGGAGCTGTTAACCTAGCCACACTGGATGGAGATGTTCTTCTTAATTACATAAGTGGTTGTCGAGTAAAACGCTACATAGAGCCATTGACGGACCAAATGTTAGCACGACTTGTAGGTGCACAAAATAGAAAAAAAGAGGAAGAGAGGATTAGAGAAGAGGCAAGGCAAGAAGCCCTAGAGTGTATCAAGAAACAGAAAGAGTGGATAAGGCAAAGGGATGAACGATATTTACAAGGAGAAGAGCCTATTACCATGGCCAACTATCAAGTTCACAAGGCCAACACGAACAACCTTAGCATATCCCAACCATATTTAAATCTAGGGATTGGAACGACAGAGTACCAGCTAATAGATTCCTTGATAGAATGGATGGCGGCACTCAATTGCATATGAAGGATGGTCATCACTTATCTTCAAACAACCATAACACTGACTAAAGCACACATGATAGGCATTGGGAACCAAGTCATAGAATGCATTGGAGCAACGAGTTCTGGTATGTAAAGACGAGGATTTGATAGAGAACCTGATCCTAGGACAAGACTGGATCATTGAGAATGAAGTGAGAATTCACCTAGCTCAAGGATACATATCAGCCAAAATAGGGCATAAGGAAATCTTCAGCTTGTTGAAGAAAGATCTTCTCACTTGCATATAAAACCATCAAGCATGAAGAAGAAACCCTAGAAGAGGGGTTAGTAAACGAATCAATCAAGAGTTCAACCGAGGATCCCTACGCAAGGATTGACATCCAATACCAATGCATCAGTTGTTGAGGTCGATTCATCCCCCATGAACGGTGAAACCAAGAGAAACGATGAAGACAACGCTTCTAAAATTGCCTACAACAAGGGAAGATCATCCACGTGGAAGTCCACTATTCGATTTTTGCAATCAGGAAGTACTAATCTACATTGGGTTCGCAAGGATCGAATAAGGGAAATAGAAAAGTCTACACCAATACATGTCACTCATCGTATGAAGGAAAGGGAAGAAAACGAATTCTCTTCATTACAAGCAAGACTGAAGAGACCCCTGAGAGTATGGCTTCCAAAGTCATTAGTAGAAGCCCAGAGGAGACGACCACAAATATGGATTTCGAAAAGGATAAGACAGATTGCAAGTCAAGAGATAGACAAACAAGAAGACATATTACACCAACAAAGCAAGACCATGAAACCAAACAAGATTTACCAAAGATACTAGAGGAACAGGATACTAACCAATCATGCTACAAAACGAAAAGCGAAAAAACCTAGAACATGACCAAACAGAGAGAAGATGAAGCCTCACACTTCAACTACAAAATGGATATGGAGCCCAAAGAAGCAGCAAGGACAGGAACAACGGATTCAACAGGATCTCGATTGCACTCGTGATGAGTTGAATGCACCTAACGTGTGCGTGCCAGGGCCACACTACGAGGCCATGCATTCGGCATAGAATTTGTTCAACAAAACTAGTGGTGCACCTTTCCCACTTGGGAACATGTCATAGATTCTACTTCCATAGGAATGGACCTACTATGTAAATAAATAAATGTTTCGACTAACTAACTCTTGTTTTCTTTCAGGAATAAAAATGAAAAGAGATGTGGTAAGAGATCTTACTTACTTAAGTAAGGGGAAACGGAACGACGCCATGAACAATATATCTCTAAGACACACATCACCAACGGCATACCTTCTATTAAAAAAAGCTAATGCTCTCCTTATTACAAGTGCAGATGGCTTCTAAGGACTCTAAAGCAACCATTCAAGAGGAGATGTTGGAATTCCCTCTACAGAGCATGACTAAGGCAAAAGGTCATTGGTTTCGAGAAGATCAACCTGATGGGGACTACTTGTTCTTGGTAACAATTAAAATTATGGACACAGACCATCAGTTCCCAGTAATATCCTAGGATTTTAAAGTAGTGCATGAACTTCCATTGACTATGGAGATTATGAAGAAAGATGGTATCCAGAAATACTTTGAACTCCCGATCTACAAACCAGATTTCGAGCATTGTACACAAGTCATGAACACCTTACAACCGGTGTTGCATGATCCACTGGTACCTGAAGCAAGATTCCTAGATGCAGCATGCGAGTGGGTCATCATACAATCCACCCACGACCTAATTAAAGAAGCTTTCGGATGGGAAAAGGACGGAAATACAATTTTGAAAGAAGAAAGCAGGGGAGCTAAGACCTGCACGTTCACAGATATCAATCGTATTGATATAGAAGAGGAAGTTTGGCTCATTCACCAACATTTTTGCTTTCCAAACATGCACAGATATACTGCTCCACAGATCATTGTGCAAATGTTGTCCCATGCCATCAAAGAAATAGGGAATCAAGTTAACATGACTCCATACATTCAAGAACGACTCTTTGAAGCAAAGAAACAATGGAATCATAAGAAGTTCTTGAACGAAAGTATTGCCTTGACAATACTGATCTATCATGCTTTGGGCATCAGAGAACATTTGAAAGAGATGTCATCATTTGAAGCTATGGCTAAGTATGCAAAGATTGCCACGGTTCTAAAGAAGAAGAAAGGAGTCAAGGTTGTAGAAGAAGTTGAAACGAACTCCAAACTGAGAATGAGAGGTACCAAAAGATTACGTGAGATGATGCAGACAGAAGCAGAGGCTCCATCTACAAAGAAGGCACATGTACTTCCAAGGACGAGGCTTGAAGAAACTCCACCCATTACGAAGGAAGAATTAACAAACACAATGGAACCAACTCAGCAATATATGGAAGGACAGGTAAACATATCCGTGCAAGGGCATCACTACCAACAAGCCCATCAAGACTCTGAACAAAGAAAAAGGTTGACCAAGGTTCATAGATACAGAGAATCGGGATTGATGAATTCAACCTCATCATCAGACACACAAGAAGAACAAGAAACCTCTGTGCTGAATGTGGATATTAGACGTGATTCATGAGATGATGGTCAATGGGAGGAACTAAATCAAGTAAACGATGACTTTGACATGGAAGGCATGAAGGTCGATCAGACGCCTAATCACACTATCAAGGACATGGTAAGGTAGGAAGCATCTCAAGAAGGAGTTCATATTATCAAATTGAATGAAGCATCCAACATCCAAATTAAAGAGACTCTTCTCGCTTGGAGAGGTCCTGGTAAAGAATCCCAAGGAAGAAAAGGTAGAAGACACAGTGAAAGAGTCTGAACCCTTCACGTCAATAAGGGTAGTGGCAGAACCCTCTCTGATGGATGTCACCTTTCAAGGGAGTGCCACCAAATCGACCAATAATGAAGAGGAAAGAAGAGACCAAGAAGTACAGCTCCAAATAAGGCAACCGCACAACGAGATGATACATGTGGAGCAAGGAAAAGACGTACAAATCGGGGAAGAACCAAGCATCCCTAAAACCTGGTTGAATGTGGATGTAGCTCAGCTCAAGCCAGTAGTACAACAAATGATACAAACTGCAATGGATACTCAACAGCTAATGCTTGAGGCTGATGCAGATTATGACAAGGCAATGGGGGAGAAGAATCAATTCCAGGAAATATGTGAGAATTTATCTACCAAATCAATTCAGGTGCAAAGGATAATATTAGAGAAAGAATTAGAACCAACAAGGCCAAGAGTAAATGCGCAAATTTGGGAACGGAAAACAAGAAGCTGCAAGAACAATTGAAGGAACTACAAAGCAAATATGAGGCTGGGAAGCACAAAAAATCCGAATGAATGCTAGAAGTAAAATCCTTGAATCTCAAATCAAGGTATACATGGATGAAGCCGATAATTTAAGGAACAGGAACAAAGAGCTGATGATAGCCCTATTATGCAACCAACCAATAGAAGCTCCTGAAATAATAGAAAACAACACAAAAGCATTGGAGGAGCGGATAGCAAAATGAAGTTCAGCTAAAGCAAGAGCAATCCATCATAACAGAATGGGTGAAAAGATACATGGATGACACCAATGAGCTCAGAAAGAAATGGAAGAAGGTAGAAAATCAGTATTTTTTACAATGCAATGAAGATGCCAATCAACTCGCAGCAATAGGAGAGGAGCTCCTCAAGAACAAGGATACGATTATGCGGGCCACCGAAGAAATCAAAGAAAAGGATGAAACAATAAAGAAATTGAAAGCTCAATTAGCACATCAAGTAAATGTGGGGACACTAGTAGTTCCACACTACATAGTAGCTACTAAGAGGACTGAGGTACGTCCTCTTTCTCCTCCCATACATCATTCACCGATAAGGGAGGAAATTGGGACCAACACTGAAAGACATACTCGAGCTATTGCAAAACTAAGCCGAACTGAGTGGGCACTACTGGTGTCCCAGCTTATTGAAGATTTTGAAGAACAAGTAATCAAAGTCATGAAAGAAGCGAATATTGAAAGCAGAAATCTAGAACAGGTAATGAAGACTTTCAATGTACCATATGGATTACTCAAAGAACAAACATGCCAGTACATACAGAACACAATAAATAAAGAACCAAATAGTAACCTACAGTTCAACATGTAGACATTTACCTATACTCAAGAGGAATTTGATAAAGCAAATCCTATATGGAGATGGAAAGTTTTGGAAAAGAATCCTACCTTAAGGGTACATTGGGAATCGGCACCGTATGTGCTTCAAGTAAATCCATCCTTTTGCCCAGTACCCCGAAGACGCTCTTGGATGCAATTTTGGGAAGCACAACACCAGGGAAGCATAAAATAGTCAATGGCTAAACTATCCCTTATTACCAAGTCCGCCACGTAATTACTTACCAACCGAAGAATACATGGTAAAAACAATAGAATTTTGGATTGCTAGATATGCCATTGTACCATATTTAGCCATGAAAATGACTAACAAAATTTTGAGTATGTTACTGTAATAAAGGTGTTTCAACATGCGCAATATACATTTTTGAACTTCATCGGCATTAACCAAGGATCAGATGCCCTTGTTTTTTATTTATCAACTATACTTAGTCGCTTAACACTCATGGCCATATACTCAAGACTCATGTTTTTTCCAAGTACATATATGCAGACATTTGAAGATGCATTTTTTACAGGGTTTTTTGAAATGCATTCAGAGATTTTTGCGAAAATATCTTCCAAACTAAATGCGAGAGTGGTGGCCTACGAATAAAGCTTTTTTGCAGATCATAGACAGGCACCAGATGATGGGGTGAAGTCAACTCAATGGAAGGAATTGATGTTATGTCAAGCCAATTTGCTTAACCATCGAGAGTAGAAAGTCATACAAACATACGCACGTTGCCACAAAAAGCCTGTCGGGGACGATAGAGTTCAAGAGGAGGGACGTGTGGAAGAGGAATCGAGCAAAAAGAGAAGAAGAAGATCAGATGCCCTCATTTTTTATTTATCAACTATACCTAGTCGCTTAACACTCATAGCCATATACTCAAGACTCATGTTTTTTCCAAGTACATATATGTAGACATTTGAAGAGGCATTTTTTATAGGGTTTTTTGAAATGGATTCAGAGATTTTTGCAAAAATATCTTCTAAACTAAATGCATGACTGGTGGCCTACGAATTAAGCTTCTTTGCAGATCATAGATAGGCACCAGATGACAGGGTGAAGTCAACTCAATGGAAGGAATTGATTTTATGTCAAGCCAATTTGCTTAACCATCGAGAGTAGAAAGTCATACAAACATATGCATGTCGCCACAAAAAGCTTGTCGGGGACGACAGAGTTCAAGAGGAGGGACGTGTGGAAGAGGAATCGAGCAAAAAGAGAAGAAGAAGAAGATGAAAGAATAAAATAGCTTAGTGAAGAACAAAGATCATAAAGAAAAGAACAACCCTCTACCCAAAGCCCTGTAGGGGCATGCATCAGGTGACAACACCAAAGAACCAGGTCCTGAGGATTGGAAATAAAGAAAGATAACAACGAGGACATTTCATGGGAGGTTGCACACAACTTCATCATCCACCAGGTGCATGCGGTGAAAGGAACAAATAGGGAAGGGAGACAGTACACAAAGGATTCTTCATCAGATAAGATAACCAATTGTTTGAAGGTCTTAACTGTCTCCTCGTCAACAAGGTGCGTGCAGTGGAAAAAAGTAAACAGGCTCCAAGCAATACAACAAGGTCAGTAATATGAAGACAAAGACATATCAGAGGACCAAAAGTTAGAAAGGGGGGAGGCTGAAAAGTTGAAGAGAGTGACTAAGACACATTCTTAGCCACTAATGGCGTGCGTGGCAGCCCGACTGAATGCAGCAACCCAGAGTTATGAATATAAGCAATACTAAGGGGCTTCTAGAAACACAAGTAACAAATTCTCTGACAAACTTTATCGCTCCTTCGACCACTGGTGTGTGTATTCAGGAGCCATAGACAAGCTGCGGACAAGAAGCAAAGCCTGTCAAGGGAGGACAGAGACAAAGAGGGGGAGAGTGTTGTAGGCACAAAAGAGGAGCCCCAAAATTTTCAAATTCATGGGCATAAAATTCTTCTTCAAAATCCCAAAAAATTCCCTCGAAGTTATGTAATTGCACGAGAGGAGTCCTCTAGATGCATAATCCCAAATCATTGTAATATACTTCTTGTAAAATAGTAGGAAGTTAGAGATTAGTCAATAAAGTGCCAGTCTCATGTGTGAAAGGACCATTTTTAGGGCACATGTATATAAGTCACTTTGTGACTCTTTGTAAAGACTTTTTGCCATTGTGAAGAAGGAGAACTGAAATTTCAAATTTGCTTCTTCCCTATTGATTTTCATCTTCTCTATGATCTTTTGTGTATGTGTGAAGCTTGGAATGTGTGTGTAGGACCGTTGTATATCCCTCCCCATGACTTTTGAACTACCGTAGCATGTGTGTGAATCAATACGAGCTGTGGAGTGAGTGCAGGTGTTTCTCGCCATTCACTATTTTGGTCATAACTTGAAGAACGGGTGTTAGATTCAATTGAAAATACCACCATTAGATGCGTCTCATCAAGAGCGTTGAAAAGAATCTGCTATCGACCATATTAGGAGTTCAGAGCTAGGAGAAACATTCGAATTTGTGCTTACTACTGTAAGTGGTATCATAGCAGACATTTCCAGAGATTTAATGAGTTGGAGAGGTAGTTTAGTCTTTTCACATGCATTATAGCTGAGCCACTTCACTTTCCATCATGTGTGCACATGTCCTCATAGACTTGGTTCATGTGGTTCTTTGGATTGATAATTAAACGCGTGTCAATCCACCACTATACGCAATTGTGGGGCAAATGAGATTTAGTCTCTTTGACAGAAGTCCCTAAGACCTCGTGACTCAGGTACATATGCACGTATTCACATGCACATGCACATGCACATGCACATGCACATGCACATGCACATGCACATGCACATGCACATGCATATGCACATGCACATGCACATGCACATGCACATGCATATGTGTGCACACGTATTCAATGCACATGCACGTGCACGTGCATGTGCACATATTCACATGCACATGCATGTATTCACATGCACATGCATGTGCACATAATCCCGTGCATGTGCACGTGATCATGTGCACATGCAGCTGGACACATTCACATGCACATGCACATGCAAGTTTTCACTTGCACATGCATATACTCACTTCTACATGCATGTATTCAATTGCACATGCACATTCACACACACTTATTTACATGCACATGCATATATTCACATGCTCATTCTCACATGTGTAAAGGCTCGTGCACATATTCACTACACATGCATGTGCACGTACTGACACATATGTTCACGTGTTCACACGCACACACACATTTTCACATGCATGTTTGCATATGTGTTCACATGCATGCACATGTGTTAACACACATGCACACGTATTCACATGCATGTTCCCATGCATGCGCACATGTTCACATGCATGTTCCCATGCATGCGCACATGTTCACATGCATGTTCCCATGCATGCGCACATGTTCACATGCATGTTTACACACGTGCATGTATTCACACGCACACACACGTCTCCACATGCACACAAATGCACATGCACACACAAGTGCACATAATCCCATGCATGTGCATGTAATCCCATGCATGTGCACATAATCCCATGCACATGCACATAATCCCACACACATATTCCCACACACGTGCACATGTTCCCATGCACATGCACGTATTCACATGCACATGCACGTGCATGGGCAAGTATTCACATGCATGTGCATGTATTCACATGCACATGCACGTAATCACATGCACACGTAGGGATTCACATGTATAATTGACATGTTCTATCTATATTGATGTTCTTGCAACAAAACAAAGATTGACTCCTCAAATGTTAAGGCATTTGACTTGCCTTTCATCATCAACCGAAGAGTAGAAGCAAAACTCTAAGATGAATCTTGAAGATTGCTAAGATAGTCTTCACAAGTGAACTATCTCATAAGACTTCATCAACAAAAATTGATTGCTACTTAAAATATTTGATCTTTGTCGAAACATTATCCATTCATATGCTCACTTTCCTATTGTTTATGGACAAAAGCAACATGAGCCTCAGTTATTGCACAATATAAAGGGGTAAGTGTATCCCAATCATCCTTTGTTTTTTTTTAGGGGTGAATGTGAGGGATAATGGCACGTTTGATAGACAAAGCTATCAATGCATATGCGTGACCATCTTTGCCATCCCAACAAAGATACTCCATAGTAGGTGTGGCAAGAACCGCAACATGAATACGAATTCAAAGATCATCATCTTCAACGCCATCTACATTACCTTCAATAACTATATTTGCAAGTGTAACAGGACATTTTCCACATCACTTTTGCTACCAATACATGATGCATCATATATGCTCACAATGGATAGTTAGTATTATCCAACTTATCCTTCACAACCAAGACACAAAATACATCATTCCTTTCAACCATGGCCAATGCCTAAATGGCTTGATGTAGAAAAATGATAGTATCTTAGAAAGTTGACAAAAAACACCCAATCAGGCTGTGCTTAACCTCTCGCATACTTTGAGATGCTTGTACTCATGAACCAAAACTTGTATATATGTTTGGCACAATAGGAAAAAATTGTCTACATAGTCACTATGGTAGTGCATTTGGAGGCAAAACAAGCTCATATGAAATTTCCAACACCATACAATGAATGTACTTTGAACTTCTAATCGCCTCGAGTCTACTCACCAGTTTTCATGTGATTCTAAGATTGATCGGAGGGGTATCGATGATGCCCCAGATGACATGGCGGCTTGCTCTAGTACAAATTGTTAGAGTTTTAGGTCTAAGGAAGCAAACAAACAAAAGAAGGAAGAAGAAGAAGAAGCTTGGAGCACAACACAATAGAGAATGTATTACCAAGTGAATATACAAAGATAAGTAACCCATTAGGGATATAGGCATATATACAATCTACGGAGGAAATACCTCCTAAAGAGGGAAAAAAGTTCTTGGGCGGTTCTACATGTGTTCACGCACATCACTATAGAAATATATCAACACTGTTTGTAAAACACAACAATGTCTCTAGGCTATCTTACATATCATTTGAAGTCTCTAGATTTTGTATACGTCCTATAGTCAAGTTTGAAACATGTTGAGAGAGAGAGAGAGAGAGAGAGAGAGAGAGAGAGAGAGAGAGAGAGAGAGAGAGAGAGAGAGAGAGAGAGAGAGAGAGAGAGAGAGAGAGAGAGAGAGAGAGAGAGAGAGAGAGAGAGAGAGAGAGAGAGAGAGAGAGAGAGAGAGAGAGAGAGAGAAGATGGCCCTTGATTCTTGATTGATTGGTTGGGTGTGGTAAGTGTAGGCCTACTTTCATAATGTGTAATTATTCCCTTTTCCCAATTACATACTTTTTTATCCTAAACTTGTAAGAGTTGTTCTTCTATATATATCTCAATCTAAGATGCGACTAAAAAAAATTTCAGCCTTGAAAGGTGTAAATATGAGTGGATAATGATAAAAGATACCTTTAACTCCTTGCTTTGGTCTCCTTTTGGCTCCTTTGTTCCAAATACTGAGTTTGCAAACTCCTCTTGAGTGTGTCCTTTTCTTCTTCAACTTTCATTGATCATTTGGCTGAGCTTCTACTTCAGAAGTTGGATTTCACAAAAGACTAAATGTATCCAATTGTTAATTGGAATTTAAATACGACAATGCATCTTTCACAACTATTTAAGTTATGAATGAACCAAAATACTCAATGGATAATTTTGGACAATTAAGATAGACTTAACCTTCTACACCAAAGCTTAATATATTCTTTGAGGATAAACATTGGCTGTGGCCTCTTAATTTGAACCGAATAGATAAGAAGATCTTGGTCCGAATCCATACATAACCATGAATGGACTATGTCAATTATCTTTGTACATTCACCTAGTAATATGTTTTGTATTATGTTGTGCTCAAAGCTTCCTCTTCTTCTTTGTGCTATTTGTGTGCTACCATAGACCTCAAACAACAATTGGTATAATAGCTCATCATTGTCTCATCTAGAACATTGTCAACACCCCTCTAGTCACAATCTCATATCCCCACCAAAATTGATGATCATACTTGAGGGAGTTAGGAGTTCAAAAAAACTTCATTTTGTGGCATCAAAATGTTGATTTGAGCTCATTTTGGCCTTCGAACATCATCATCTCATCTAGAACATTGTTGACACCCTCTATTCATAGTCCTAGAATCCCATAAAAAAAATTGAGCATATTTGAGGTAGTTAGGAGTTCAAAACAACTTCATTTTGTGGCATCAAAATTTTGATTTGAGCTCGTTTTGGCCTTTGAATGCACTCTCGGAACGACTATGCAAGTGATTTTTTCCTTTTGTTCCACCTATATATACACATTTTGGCTCGCCAAGACAAGCACCTCAAAGTTTGCTAAAGGTTTAGCAAAGCTCAACAAGGTGTTTCTATTCAAATTTTTGATATATACACAATTGTTTGCATAAATGTATTTAATCACTGGCCATGGTTGAAAGCAATGAAATATTTTGTATGTTGGTTGTTAATGATAAGTTGGATGGTACTAATTACCCATTGTGGGCATATATGATGCATCATATATTGGTAGCAAAAGGGCTATGGAATATTGTGCAAGATGTTGAAAAACATCCTAACACACCTGCAAATACAATTATTGAAGGTGATCTAGATGGTGTTGAAGATGATGATCTTTAGTTTCTATCCATGTGACAATTCTTGCTTCACCTAATCTAGAGTGACTTCATTCAGATGGCACAAATGTTTAGGAACATGCATTGATAGCTTTGTCTATCAAGGATGCTTGGTATACTCTTACAACTTTATATTAGGCAAGAAATGAGGCTTGTCTTTCTTATCTTTGACAATAATTAGAGAGTAAGCATACGAATGAAGGATATTCTTTGGACCATTTTTTGATAGAGATCAAAGTTTTGAAGGAGTAGTTGATTTGTATTAATGAATTTTGGCGAGAAAATTCACTTGTGTAGATTGTTCTTGACGATCTGCCATATTCATATCAAAGTTTTACTTTAACTCTTAGATTGATGATGAAAGGCAATCCGAATGCTTTAGCACTTGAGGAGTTAGTCTCTGTTTTGTTGCAAAGGTTACTCCAGGAAAAATAGGTCAATTCCACATGTTGGAGATCAAACTTTCTTAGCTAGTCGCAAGGGCAAAGGTAAATGGAGCTCATCTATTAGTAAGAAAAAAATTGTTAGTGCTTCATAGTCAAAGAAGGAAGACAAAGATGATAAAAAAGTAGAAGAGCAAAAATACTTTTGCAAGTACTCTAAGACAAATGATCATGTCATAAAGAGTTGTCCTAAACTAGATACAAAGGAGGCAAAGAAGAAAGAAGCTAGAATGGTTGTTGCAGAGGCCTGTATGCCTAAAACAAAGTCTGCTAATCTTGTTAAAAATCAAGAATGGGCATTTACTACTATTTGTAGTTATGATGCATCGTGTATGTCTATTGTAGACTCAAATGTTTGGTACTTTGACATTGTTGCAACCAAACATATTAACTTGCAACACAGTTTCTTCACTTCCCTTCAACCTTACCCTACAAAAATACTATGAGATCTATTAAGAACTCCTTTTATCGTGTAATGGGATTTATAAAGATCATTATGACTATTGTTGATGGTAGTTTCTTTAAATTGTGAGATCCTTTATATGTGTCAAGGATCCAAAAAAATCTATTTTCAATTTCAACATTAGTCAAGGTTGCCTTGGTTATCAAATTTGTTGATTATAAATGTACAATTCATTATCTATTGAATGGCAATGTCATAATTGTTTATGCCATCTTATGTCATGGGCTATACAAGCTCATAGACTATGCAAAATATATGAATGATTTAACATGTGCAATTCAAGATTCTCAAGCTATATCATATGAAAAGCTTTTGCATGCACGCTTTGGTCATTAGAATTTTACTAGTTTGCTTTGCCTGTAGAAATCTAAAATAGTTTGTAGTCCTTTGTAGATAATGTTGCGATATGCATTGCCGATCAGCTCTACTTTTTAATTCTCTTGTTTTTGTGGAAATCTAGGAATACCTTGATCTTTGATAATATTAATATGTTCATGAACCATATTCTTTCATCAATTTTCATGGAGCACCTACTCATAGCTACATGACCATTAGACCAGGACACCAGCTTTCATGAGCTTTGTAACATCTTCATGCTTCATTGTATAGTTCCATTAATATAGTTTGTTTCTCCCAAAAAACATTTAGATATAGATATACATATTGTTGTGGAGAATGAACCGTCAATCTTAGAAAGCACCATCCATTATTAGCTTTCCATTGAACCATTGAAAAAAGAATGGAACTAAATGAAAGCTTCACATACATGTACATATACATATATGTGTGTGTGCCCATGTAGCTCTCTTTTCCCAAAAAAAGATCATATAAATATACAAATACATATTGTTGTGGGGAATGAACTGCCAATCTCAAAAAGCACCATCCATGATTAGCTTTCCATCGAGCCATCAGAAAGAGAATGGAACTAAATGAAAGGCATACATACATGTACATATATGAAATACATATATGTGCGTGGGCGTGGGCATGGGTGTGGGTGTTGTTGAGATATCAAGCTCAGAATGTGATGATCTAGGATGACACATATCAGTTTTTCATTTCTTTGACATGTATAGTGGTCACATCGGTATATGTTAGTGATACTTTATTGAGCTTTATTAGATTTATCTACCGAGAGTGATGGAACATTTGTTCCTTGCCAGCTCACTCATTCGTGGACATTAGGTTTTTCTTTATGTACTGATCTTTATATATTGTGCTTAATATTGTATTCTTGTTTTTAGGTCATTCTTGTACATTCCTTTTTATGTAATAGAAGAAGAAGAAGAAGAAGATCATTCTTCCTTGCCTCAATCTGAGTGTGTACTTCTCTTTGATTGTGAGTGTGTGTGTGTGTGAGCTCTCTTCCTTATCTCCTTCCTTGTGACATGGTATCAGAGCTAGTGTGGCTGTAGAGAGCTCGTGGAGAAGGCCGACGGTGAAGAGTACGCGAGACGGCGTGGAGAAAGCATGATTCACAAATGACCTCAAATTGCTACGAAAATTGGTGTGGAGGTAGAAGGCCTCAAAATATTTTCGAGAGTTATCCCTTTAGGGTCATCACTTGTTTATGTTAGATCAAAGTTTCAGAGCCATCTCGACCTCCGTTTTAAGCTTGCAAGGTGCGGCCCATAAAAAAACCAGGTCAAAACCAGGTCAGTTTTGGAAATAGTAACGTGCCTCATGTTTGACAACACTCATATATTCCAGATCCAAAATTTCAAGTGATTCTGTGTACTATTGATACACAAAAACTTTGTTTTGCTGAGATCGAACTGTCATGTCATAGTGCGACAATGTTCAAGCAGAAGTGTTGCTTGTAGTGTTTTGCCGTGTTGTGAATTGCTGCACAAATGGCAAACGCAGATGGAATGAGTCAGCTTATGAGCGATAAGCTAGACAAGAACAACTTCCATGCTTGGAGATTCAGAATGATGAATTTCGTGATGGGAAAAGGCTACTGGAAGTACATCGAAGGAGAGAATGAAAATGATCCACAGTTACCAGAGAGGAATCGGATTGCAGAAGAGTTAAGAGCATATGAGGAATGGAATCAAGGAGCACGAATGGTAATGTATTGCTATCTGTTAGCATATAGGATAGCAGGATGGCAAGACTCTGAAAGAGGCTTGGAACAGTTTGGTCACATTGTATGAGACAATACAAAGGCACAAAAATTGCAACTCAAGAACGAGCTGCATACATTGGAAAAGAAGAGCATGTCAATAAGTGACTACACCCTGAAAATCAAAAGCATATGTGAGTCACTTGCATCTATTGGCATGAATGTAGATGATGATGATCAGGTGGAAGTGTGCCTTCGTGGTTTAGGGGCTACATATAAGCAGTTCAAAACTTCTATACAAACTAGAGAAAATATTCCGAATTTTGCTGATCTGGTATCTATGTTGATTATTGAAGAAAAGAATCTTGGTGAGGATTCAAACTCCCAAGGAAAATCTAGTTCTGAGCAGGTATTCTACTCTGGCAGAGGAAGAGACAGAGCTAGAGGTTTTGGAAGTGGAAGAGGAAACAATAACCAAGACTAAGGTCAACAACATAATCATGCAAGAGGAAGAGGACAGTTTCAAGGCAGGGGGAGCCAAAGAGGACGTAGAAATTTCCAAAGGAATGATTTAGGTAATGGCAGTAAAGGATGTTAGAATTGTGGTAAACCTGGACACTTTGAACGTGATTGCAGGTTGAAGAATCAAAATAACAAAAGGCAACAAAACAATTATGCATCCACAAGTGCAAATGATTCTGAGAAGTTGTTCATGGTTCAACATCACATGATGAATACGATGTGTGTTGGTGTTTCAAAATCAAATGATAATGTATGGTATGTTGATTCAGGTGCTTCAAATCACATGACCAATCATGTTGAATGGTTTAGTACTTTGCAAAAATTGGCAGTTCCTGGATATGTTGAAATGGGTGATGAAACATCACACCCTATCAAGCATACAAGAAATATAGCACTATCTATGGAGGATGGGAAGGTAAAACACATTGCTGATGTGCTCCATGTTCCAAATATAACAAAGAATCTAGCTTATGTTGGACAAATGGTTGACCAAGGATTACAAGTTAGGTTCAATGATGATGGGTTCTATGTAGAAGAATACAAATGGGATGGAAGATTAATTTCCAAGGGAAACAAAGTGGGTAGGATGTTCACCTTAAATGTGAAAATTCCTGAAATGAATCATCCATGTTTGCAAAAGGTGCAGGAGTTATTGCTGATATAGAGATGTGTCACAAACAAATTGGACATGCAAACTTGCAAAGGCTGAAATTGATGTAGTCAAAGGAGATTGTCCATGGACTACCAAATTTCAAGGTTGCAAAGATGCAAAAGGTATGTGAAGCATGTCAATTTGGTAAACAATCAAGATCATCATTTCTGCACGACAGGCATGTTAGTGAGAATGTGCTAGAAATAGTGCATACAAATGTTTGGGGTCCTGCAAAGACCACATCTATGGGCGGTTGCAGGTTTTATGTCACTTTCATTGATGACCATACACAGAAAGTGTGGGTATATTTCATGAAAGCGAACAGTGAGGTGTTCACTCACTTCCAAAATTTTAAGCTATGGTGGAAAAGCAGACAGGTAAGTATATTCAAACATTAAGGTCTGATGGAGGAGGTGAATACATGTCAAATGAGTTTAGCAACTTTCTTAAAAGGCATGGAATTTGATGCCAGTTTTCATGCAAGTACACACCACGACAAAGTGGTGTTACTAAATGTAAAAATAGACATATTGCAAAAATAGCAAGAGCCTTGATGGTTAAGAAAAATATGCCTCATTGTTATTGGGCAGAAGTTGTGCATACGGCTGTATACATATGAATAGAACTCCAACTGCTATTGTACATCAAGTTACACCTAAAGAAAATTTCAGAGGTAAAAAGCCAAACTTATCACATATGAAAGTTTTTGGTTGTATTTCATATATACATGTTCCAGATGAGCTGAGGACAAAGCTTGATCCAAAAGCAGAAAAATGTGTCTTCATTGGATACTCCCTTGAGCAAAAGGGATATAAATGTTATATCCCACTCACACAACAGGTGAAGGTGAGTAGAGATGTGGTATTTGATGAAATGTCAAGCTTCTATGCAGATGTCAAAGAAGAACTGAATCTTGAACCAAATGACAAAGAAAATGCTTAAAATTGAGTGGACCGGATGCATCACCAAGCAATAGTTCCAACTCAAATCCATGGAGTGAAAGACTACGTGGAAATTTCAGTCCAGCAAATTCATCAAATACATCCAAGAAAGGTAAAGAAAAGCTTTCTGTTGGTAGTAAAACATGTATAGTTTTTGAAGACGTTGATGGAGATTCAAGCGGTTTAGAAAAGAGTCTTGATGAGGAACTTGGATTGCCCTTTGTGAAGAATCCAAGAGTAAGAAAAGCACATGCAGATGATACAAGGAGAAATGACCCAAGACTAAGAAGATCTGGGAGGATGCAGAATTCAGTGCAACGATTGATGTATGATAGTTATATGGCTTGTCATTGTGCCTACATGACAAAGATAATACAAGATGTTGAATCCTCTTGTTTTGAAGATGCAATTGGAAATGTAGATTGGGAAAAAGCTATGGATGAGGAGGTGGTTGTGCTTTATGGAAATGATACATGGAAGCTAGTTCCATTGTCACAAGGGAAGAAACCCATAGGTTGTAAGTGTGTTTACAAGGTAAAGCACAACATTGATGGTAGCATAAGTAGTTACAAAGCACGATTGGTAGCAAAAGGATGTGCACAACCATATGGCATTGATTATGGGGAAACATTCAGCCCTGTAGCTAAAATTTCTACTGTCAAAACACTTGTTACATTAGCTACAACAAAAGGATGAACTTTGCATCGGATGGATGTGAAGAATGCTATCTTACGTGGTGAGTTACATGAAGAAGTATACATGGACCAGCCACAAGGATATGAAAATTCAAAGCATCCAAAATATGTTTGCAGGTTGAAAAAGGCTTTGTATGGGCTAAAGCAAGCTCCTCGTGCATGGCATGCAAGGATTGCTGATTACTTAACCACCATTGGGTTTTCTATGTGTGATGTAGATAATTCACTATATGCAAGTAAGGGTGATGATGGCATCATAATTGTGGCTATTTATGTTGATGTCTTGATTGTAGCTAGTGATAATGAAGAAAACATTAAAGAGGTAAAGCAACTTCTTATGCAAGAATTTGACATGAAAGATCTTGGTGTGTTGCGCTATTTCTTGGGCATTGAGTTTATAAATACAAAAACAGGTATATGGATGTCACAAAGGAAATATGCCTTGAATATGCTGCAAAAGTATGGTATGGATGATTGTAAGCCAATTTCTATGCCATTAGATCAAAATTTGAAGTTAGATAATACAACAGGTGAAGCATTGGAAAATGCTACTATGTAGAGGAAAATTGTGAGAAGTTTGATATATCTCACAATTATGAGGCATGATCTTAGCTACACTGTTGGAATTGAAAGCCAATTTATGCAAGTTCCCAAGAAGCCACATTTAGATGCTCTGAAGCGCACTCTACGTTGTGTGAGTGCTGCTTCGGATTATGCATTGTTTTATGAAGCTAGTGTAGATTTGCAGGTTCATGGATACACCGATGCAGATTGGGTTGGTAGCATTCTAGATACAAGATCTACTAGTGGCTTTCTATTCTCACTTGGGAGTGCAACTATTACATGGAGCAGTAAGAAGCAACCCATTGTTGCTTTGTCGAGTAGAGAGGTTGAGTATAGAGGTGCTGCAATGGCAGCATGTGAGGCATCATGGCTGGAGATGCTACTTGCAGATTTAGGTTTGGAAGTGAAAAATCCTATCACTATCTATTGTGATAATCTTAGCAATATACAGTTAGCATAGAACCTTGTTTTTCATGCTAGAACAAAGCATATTGAGGTACATTATCACTTCGTCAGAGAGAAGGTATTAGCAGGTGATATTGATCTTGTTTATGTGAGGACAGATGAGCATGTTGATGATATTTTCACTAAAGCACTTGGAGCAGAGAAGTCGAAGAAGTTTTGAAAGATGCTTGGATTAGAGGACATGACGTTGAGCTTTAGGGGTAGTGTCAAGATATCAAGCTCAACATGTGATGATCGAGGATGACACGTATCAATTTTTCATTTCTCTTACATGTATAGTGGTCACGTCGGTATATGTTAGGGATACTTCATTGAGCTTTATTAGATTTATCTACTGAGAGTGATGGCACATTTGTTCCTTGCCAGCTCACTCATTTGTGGACATTAGGTTTTTCTTTATGTACTGATCTTTATATATTGCACTTGTTGTATTCTTTTTTTAGGTCATTCTTGTACATTCCTTTTTATGTAATAGAAGAAGAAGAAGATCATTCTTCCTTGCCTCAATCTGATTGTGTGCTTCTCTTTGATTGTGAGAGTGTGTGTGAGCTCTCTTCCTTATCTCCTTCCTCGTGACAGGTGTGGGTGTGGGTGTGGGTATGGGCATGAGCGGGGGCGGGGCACGAGTGCCGCATGGCATGGCATGTGTGCATGGCATCTGTGCATGGCACTTGTTCCTTCCCTCTCCATTCTCCACTTATAACCCATGCCCCCACTCAAGCATGGGCATGGTCCCAAGCACGAGTAGGGATGCCACGTGGCATGGCTCGACATGGCATGTGTTTGTGGCATGTGATCCTTCTCTCTCCATTCTCCACCCATAATCCATGCATGGATGGCCACATATTGTCCACTTTTGGGCTTGACTCCTTGGCGGGAACCCACGATATGGTTGTTCGCATTTCAGGTTGGTACCACTAGACCAACCCTTCATGTATATGTATGTGTACATATGCATATATACATGTACATGTACATATACATACACAGGGATACATATTCAGATACACACAAAGACACACATACATACATACATAGGGGTTTGGAGGTGGTTGTGCCATGGGCAGTGGCTGAGGTGTATGCCTAGTTCTTTCCGTGGTAGTCCCTCCAAGTGGGTCGAATTAGAGTTTCCTTCTAACTCCTGTAGTCGCTTCTATCAGGAATAATGGTCCTAATATTCCACCCACCAGCCTTGCCTCTGCTGCACCTATTCCTCCTTCCTCCTCTTCATATTCTGAATTAGAATCCTCGTGTGATTTGTACCAAATCGTACGGTTTAGAAGATGAATCCATGTTACCCACTTATGCTTGTGCTCTTGTGTAGTAAAATTTACTAAATCTTCCTCTTCTTCTCGTCATGCATTTCTTGCTTCTTTAGCGAACGCAGTAGGATCACCAAATGTGTTGGGGTTCAACAACACATAGATACTAACTCAAACAATTCACTCTCATGAATAAATCATAGCACAGACAACTTCTCGCACACAAGCCGATTATTCAGATGCAGACCACTTTTACAACACCATATAACTATAATGCAAATTTAGAATTCTTATGTTCAAAACAAAGGACAATACACATCTGTGCAACTGGATCAGAAAGAAAATACTTCACAAAATGTCTTCATAATACAAATAATAGGTCCGACCAAATAGCTAATAGGCTTTTACTTCATTAGTCTCATCAAGTCTGAGCTCTATCAAGCTGTGCAATCCTCAAAACTGAGTCTTTTTCACTTCTCTCTCCTTCTTCTTCCCAAGAGACACTTCCTCTTCCTCTTACATATCCACGCCAAGAAAATTACCACAATCATGATCACATGACATTCCCCTCAACTAACTTATAACTGTTTCTTTTTTAAATATCCGATTGACCAACATATGGATTTAGCAAACTCCAAGTCAACAACATCAAAGTTAGCAAAATTCGGACTAACCACTTTAACTTCCAGTTTCTCACCCTTCAACAACATGCACATGCACATGCACGCTTTCACTTGCACATGCATGTATTCACTTGCACATCCACATGGACATATTGACATGCACATTCACATGCACGTATTTGCATGCCCATTCACACACACATACATACATGGACATGCATGTATTCACATGCACATTCACACACATGTGCAAAGGCTCATGCACATATTCACATGCACATGCACATGCACCTACTCATATGTATGTGCACGTGTTCACATGCATGCGCAATTTGTTCACACGCATGTTCACACGCATGCACACATGTTCCCATGCACGTGCACATGTTCACACATGTGTTCACATGCACACACACGTATTCAAACACACATGCATGTATTCACAAACACACACATGCACATGCACATGCACATGCACATGCACATGCACATGCACATGCACGTAATTCCATGATATGCACATAATCCCATGCACATGCATGTAATCCCATGCACATGCATGTAATCCCATGCACATGCATGTAATCCCATGCACATGCACATATTCCCACACACATATTCCCATGCATGTGCATGGATTCCCACACACGTGCACATATTCCCATGCAGATGCATGTATTCACATGCACATGCACGTGCACGTATTCACATGCATGTGCACACATTCACATGCACCTACACAGATTCACATGCATAATTGACATGTCGAGAAGAGTAGAACTATGAGAAGATTAGAACTATGAGAAGAGTAGAAGAGTAGGAGCAGAACTCTGAGATGAATCTTGAAGACCATTAAGATAGTCTTCACAAGTGAACTATTTGATAAGACTTCATCAACAAAAATCAAGTGCTCAAAATATTTGATCTTTGTCAAAACATTTTCCATAGAGTCTCCAACATCCATATACTCACTCTCCAACTTATTGTGTGGTATAAAGTGGTAACTATATGACAAGCATCCTTTGTTGTTTTGTAGGGGTGAATGTGAGGGATAATGGCATGTTTGATACACAATGCTACCAATGCATGTGCCTGAGCATCTCTACCATCCCAAAAAAGTTACTCCATAGTAGGTGTAGTAGGAACTCCAACATGAATAGGAATTCAAAGATCATAATCTTCAGCACCATCTACATCACCTTCAATAATTGTATTTGCAAGTGTCATAGGATGTTTTTAAACACCCTGCACAATATTCTACATCCCCTTTGCTACCAATACATGATGCATCATATTACACTCGGTAATTAGAATTATCCAGCTTATCCTTGACATGCAATATACAAAATACATTGTTGCTTTTAACCATGGCCAATGACTAAATACCTTGGTGTAGAAAAATGATTGTATCTCAAAAAGTTAACCAAAGACACCCAATCGGACTCTACTTAACTTGTCATATACTTTGAGCTTCTTCTATTGATGAACCAAAATTGTATATATGTTTGGCACAATAGGACAAAATTGCTTGCATAGTCACTCTGATAGTGTATTTGGAGGTGAAACGAGCTCACATCCAAATTTCAACACCATACAATGAATCTATTTTGAAATTCTAATCGCCTCAAATCTGCTCACCAGCTTTCATGTGATTTGGAGACTGATCGAATTTTCATGTGATTTGGAGATTGATTGGAGGGATGTCAATGATGCCCCTGATTCCATGGTGACTTGCTCTGATACCAATTGTTAGAGTTTGAGGTCTACGGAAGCACACAAACAAAACAAGGAAGAATAAGAAGCTTGGAGCACAACACAATAGAGAATGTATTACGAAGTGAATATACAAAGATAAGTAATCCATGAGGGATATAGGCGTATATACAATCCAAGGGAAAAATACCTCCTAAAGAGGGAAAAAAGTGCTCGGGAGGTCCTACATGTGTTCACACACATCACTATAGAAATATATCAACATTGTTTGTAAAACACAACAATGTCTCTAAGCTGTCTTAGATATCATTTGAAGTCTCTAGATTGTGTATATGCCCTATAGTCAAGTTTAAAACATGTTGAGAGACAGACAAAAGATGGCTCTCTTATCTCTCCCATTCCATTAATTGAAGGCCCTTTATTCTTGACTGATTGGTTGGGTGTGGTATAAGTGTAGGCCTAGTTTAATCACGTAATTATTCCCCCTTCCCAATTATATACTTTTTTTATCCTAAACTTGTAAGGGTTGATCTTCTATATATATCTCAATCTAACATGCGACTTAAAAAAATTTCAGCTTCGAAAGGTGTAAATACGAGTGGATAATGCTAAAAGATACCATTAGCTCCTTTCGTTTGTCTCCTTTTGACTCATTTATTCCAAGTACTCTTGATTTCGCAGCCTCCTCTTAAGTGTGGTCTTTTCAGCAAAATTTGTGCGATACCTCCCTGGTGCAAATGTTCCTACCGCTTCATCAAAGATGTTTCTTGCATCTTCTTTACTTGTCCCAACTCCAATAGGCTCAGGCAGATTGTGAGAAAGAAAATTAAACTTCAGAAACATATCAATTGGAAGCAAGCTCTGCTGGGAGAAGCGATCGGCTACTCCATGACACTTTGGAATGCCATTAGAGGGGAGGTCCTATGGAAGATCTGGTGGGAAAGACGTGCTTTTAACTTTGGTGACTCCCCCAAAGAGTGGTCGATCGAGAAATTGTTGTTCCTCCTTGGCCAAAGGATCGCCAATTGTAAGAAATCCCCCCCTTCAGGCATCATCAGGTGCTCCTTTTGATCAATGACAAGCTTAAAGCCATGTGGGCCCCACATGAGGGTGATGAGAGGGTGATTAACCTTCTTTGTAATGCTATCTAAACTCCGTAAAAGCTTTCCTTGCTTTGAGGGATTTGGAGGATCCCGTGGGCACTAGTCCCCTTCTCTTGTACTTTTGTTTTAATTAATTCAAGTCTGGGAGAGTAAGCCAAGGCCAAACTTCCTTTATTTAAAAAAAAATGTGGCCTTTTCTTTGTCACTTCAGAAGTTTGATTTCACAAAAGACTGCATGTATCCAATTGTTGATTGGAATTTAAATACGACAATGCATCTTTCACAACTATTTAAGTTATGAACGAACCAAAATACTCAAGAGATAATTTTGGACAATTAAGATAGACTTGACCTTCTACACCAAAGCTTAATATATTCTTCGAGGATAAACATTGGCTTTGGCTTCTTATTACACAAACCGAATAGATAAGAAGATCTTGGTCCAAATCCATACGTAACCATGAACGGACTATGTCATTGGAAAGTGATTGCCTCTCATATATACAAGTTCTTTTATAGACAAGTATTAATACCAATTGATTTTCCATTTATTTACGAATTTTTGAAGTGTTGATGTATTTCGATAGTGACATGTGTAAACACACTTACAGTCATCGGGGTACTTTTTCCCCCTTTTAGGAGGTCTTTTTCCTTTGGTTTGTATATACACATATAACCCTAAGAGGTCACTTATCTTTGTACATTCAGTTGGTAATACACTTTGTATTATGTTGTGCTTGAAGCTTCCTCTTGTTCCTTATGCTCTTCCTATGCTACCCTAGACCTCAAACAACAATTGGTATCAGAGCATGTCATCTAGAAGATCATCAACATCCCTCTAGTCACAATCTCATAATGACACAAAAATTGATACTCAAGGCAATTAGGAGTTCAAAACAACATTTTGTGGCATCAAAATTTTGATTTGAGCTCCTTTTGGCCTTTGAACATCATCATCTCATCTAGAACATCATCAACACCCCTCTTGTCACAGTCCTAGAATCCCATAAAAATTCTTGAGCATATTTGAGGTAGTTAGGAGTTCAAAACAACTTTCTTTTGGGGCATGAAAATTTTGATTTGAGCTTATTTTGGCCCTCGAATGCACTCTTAGAATGATTGTGCAAGTGATTTTGTCCTTTTGTTCCAACTATATATATAGGTTTCGATTCGTGGGGACAAGAACCTCAAAGTCTCTTAGAGGTTTAGCAGAGCTCAACAAGGTGTTCTAATAAATTTTTTGATATATAGACAATTGTTTCCATAAATGTATTTAATCACTGACCATGGCTGAAAGCAATGATGTATTTTGTATGTTGGTTGTTAATGATACGTTGGATGGTACTAATTACCCATTATGGGCATATATGATGCATCATGTATTGGTAGCAAAGGGGCTATGAAATATTTAGTAGGATGTTGAAAAACATCCTACTGCACTTGCAAATACAGTTATTGAAGGTGACACAAGGTTTTAAAGATGATGATCTTCAGTTTCCTATTCATGTCACAATTCATATTGCATATAATCTAGAGAAACTTCATTGAGATGGCACAAACGCTTAGACACATGCATTGATAGCTTTTTCTATCAAATGTTCCATTATCCCTCACATTTCCTCCTACAAGACAACAAAGGATGCTTGGGATACTCTTACAACTTTATACTAGGCAAGAAATGAGGCTCGTGTTGGGTACCTTTGAAAATAACTTAGAGTAAGCATATGAATGAGCGAGATTCTTTGGACCATTTTTTGATAGAGATCAAAGTTTTGAAGGAGTAGTTGATTTCTATTGATGAAATTTGACCAGAAAATTCACTTGTGTAGACTGTTCTTAACGATCTTTGAGATTCATATTAGAATTTTGTTCTAACTCTTGGATTGATGATGAAATACAATCCAAATGCCCTAACACTTGAGGATTTGGTCTCTATTTTGTTTCAAGAAGATCATTTCATGCAGAACAGGTGAATTACACATGTTGGAGATCAAACTTTCTTAGCTAGTCAGAAGGCCAAAGCTAAATGGAACTCATCTATTAGTAAGAAGAAATTTGTTATTGCTTCATAGTCAAAGAAGGAAGACAAAGATGATAAAAAAACAAGAAGAGAAAAAATACTTTTGCAAGTACTCTAAGGAAAATGATCATGTGAGAAAGAGTTGTCCTAAACTAGTTGCAAAGGAGGCAAAGACGAAATAGGCTAAAATGGTTGTTGCAAAGGCATCTATGCCTAAAACAAAGTCTTCTAGTCTTGTTCGAGATGAAGAATGGGCATTTACTACTATTTGTAGCTATGACTTGCCTTCACATGAGCAATGTATCTCTATTGTAGACTCAAATGTTTGGTACTTTGACAGTGGTGCAATCAAAGATATTAACTCGCAATATAGTTTCTTAACTTCGCTTCAACCTTACCATACAAGAAATACTATGACATGTATTAACAACTCATCTTATCTTATAATGGGATGTATAACGATCATTCTAACTACTGTTGATGGTAGTTCCTTCACACTGTCGGATGCTTTATATGTGTCAAGGATCAAGAAAAATCTGTTTTCAATTTCGACATTATTCAAGATTGAGTTCGTTAACAAATTTGTTGATGATAGATGTACAATTCATGATATATTGAATGGCAATGTTATTATTGATTATGGCATCTTATGTCATGGGCTATACAAGCTCATAGACTATACGAAATCTATGAATGACTCAACATGTGCAATTCAAGATTCTCAAGCTATCTCATATGCAAAGCTTTCGCATGCACGCTTTGGTCATTAGAATTTTGTTAGTTTGCTTTGCCTATAGAAGTCTAAAATGGTTTGAAATCCTTTATAGATAATGCTATTATATGGATTAATGATCAGCTTTGCTTTTGGATTCTCTAGTTTTTGTGGAAATCTAGGAACACCTTGATCTTTGTTAATATTAATATGTTCATGAAGCAAAAACGTTATGCTCATTGGCAATTTCTATATGATGCATCATGATTCATGGCATGTGCATATACCATGATGGCATAATGTGCATTGGGCAACTATGCAATATGAAACATTGATATATATGCTAAAGTGTAAATATGTGTGCATAATAAAATATTAAATTTATCATTATGAATATTTTTTCATATTTTTTAATGCATGTAACATGTTTATTGTCTAGAGACATTATGCATGTATCTCTTTATGAGTACATATATGCTTTTTTATTGAATTTATGTAAAAAAAAATCACATTCATAAAAGTCAAAAACCATTTTGACGGACCCATCACACATCAGAATCTTGTTAGAAGTGAGAAGTTAGAACCTTGTCAATAATAACTATGCATATACATGTGTGTATATATAGACACACATATACACATAGTTATTACTGACATGATTCTGACTTCTAACTTTTGACACACAAACACATATGTGTGTGTGTATATGCAAACACATATAGCAAGTACCATATGTTTTTTGGCATGTTGAGAAGGTTTAGTTCGTACTATATGAAAAGGGGGGGTGGAGATCGGTTGTTTTTTTAATCTTCTCATGCTTATGTGACATACACATCCATATGACACACACATCCATGCACACATAGATATGCATACACATAAGCATACATACACGTACACAAATACATACACCTACCCGACACAAACACTTTCATATATGAAATTCCATACACTAAGCATATGTTTATACATACACTTATGCACACACATACACATGTATACACATATGCATACATATGCAAACACATACATACACAAACACATACACATACACACATACACTTACACATACACACATACACTTACACATTATTAACACATACACATGCTTATTTGCATAAGCATACACACACATGGATGTACACATATACACACATACAACACATACAAAGACCTAGACGTACACATATGGACATACATATATAACACATGCATATGCATATGCATGTGTATGTGTATGTATATATGCATACACATACACATGCATATATACATACACATGCATATGCATACACATACACATACATGCATACATGCACCTCCACACACATGCACACACATGCATGTGCACATGCACATATTCATACACACACATTCACATGCATGCGCACACATTCACAGGCACCCGCACATGCACACGCAGATGCATAAATTCACATGCATGTGCACATGCACACATTCATACACATTCACATGTGTGCGCACTCATTCACATGCACACACATTCACATGCATGTGCACATATTTGTTGAGATATGAAGCTCAACATGTGATGATTCAGGATGACACATATCACTTTTTTATTTTTCTGACATGTATAGTGATCATGTCAACATATGTCAAGGATACTTCATTGAGTTTTATTAGATTTATTTACTGAGAGTGATGGCATATTTGTTTTCTTGCCACCTCACTAATTTGCGGACATTAGGATTTTCCTTATGTGTTGTTCTTTATATATTACACTTCTTGTATTGTTTTTTCAGGTCATTCTTCAGTTCACTAGCTCTATACTTTATTCATCCCCTCCTTTCACGTCGTGTTCACCAGGTATGCCACAAAATTCTGAGAAAAGAGGGTGAATGAGTGAAGAATCACTCGACTTTGAGTGACTTAAAAGCATGCTTAAATATGAGAAAGGGAAAATAAATACAGATACTTGAGAGTAACAAGTTCTCTGGCTTTCAGTATGGATTCACAAATGGTGTAGACAAAGATCACATGTTCTCTTGCGAAAAAGAAGCATCATCATATAGTATACACTCGGGCTTCTTATGTAATGTAGTAAGAAATGTGAACACTCATAAATGACTTGAATTACTATCATTCTTATGTAATTTGATGAGGTTCATTAGCTTCAGATTTAGTATTCCGAATTCATACAATGGGGTTTCTTTCATGCGATTTCTTTAATAGTCACAATCAGCCGTTGCCAAGCAAGCAATTCCCTTTCTTTCCTTCCACATATCATTGCTTGCTCTCGTAAATCCTGTTAGACTCGAGTTTGATCAAGGTTACATATATGTGAGAATTTATGAAAAGTGGACTTCGGCTGTCGAGCTCGAATGAATATGTGTTTATGAGCTATTGATAGATGATGAGTAGCGTGAAAGTACAAGTTATATGAATACTCATATGAATAGACATAAACTTTACGTAGCTCCTTCATATGGCCATGGCCAAGAAGACTTATGTTAAAGTATGACTTTATACGCTTTCCTTAAGCAAACACATTTCCTCAACCACAAAGAGTTCTCCGTGAGCTTAGCACCATCTTCTTTCCTTCAAGATAACTACAAAGTACTCTCTGATTGTAGAATATGCAGTACACTACATGGTTTCACGTATCTAACTTCTGCATGACCTCTCCATTAGCGCACAACATTCCCACAAATGTTGAAATTCCAATTATGTGTCTTGCTACTAGCTTGATTTTCTTTTGTTGATTGCTAGGGCTCCTCATCACATGTACACACACACTCTTCCAACCTTGGCACCATCACATGTACACTAATGACTTAATGCAAATAGATTTATTGGATGACATGATGTCCAAAGCATGATCTTCTCATGTAATTTCTAATATGGATGTCTAATCCTGCGTTTAAGTGCAAGTATGACTACACATGATATGAGTACCAACATATACATACATGTTTGCATAAGATGTTATGCTTCAATATGCTTTGAATGAGAGCTTCAGGGATAGAGTTCACCATGCTTTTAGCCATATTGATATCTTGCCATTTAAATCAATTTAATGCTTTGTAATGATTCCCAAGCTTGAGTGTTAGTTCTCGACTACAACGTGCATGTATTCACATGCACATGCACTTGTAGAGATTCACATGCATAATTGACATGTTCTACTTGGATTGATCTTCTTGCAACAAAACAAAGACTGACTCCTCAAATGTTAAGGTATTTTGATTGCCTTTCATCATCAACCAAAGAGTAGAAGCAAAACTCTCGTATGAATCTTGAACACCATTAAGATAGTCTTCACAAGTGAACTATGTGATAAGACTTCATCAACAAAAATCAATTGCTCCTTAAAATCTTTGATCTTTGTCAAAACATTGTCCATAGAGTCTCCTGCAATCATATGCTTACTCTCCAACTGTTTATGGAGGTAAGCAACATGAGCCTCACTATTCCCTGGTGTAAAAAGGTAACTGAATCCCAAGCATCCTTTGTTGTTTTTTAGGGGTGAATGTGAGGGATAATGACATGTTTTACAAAGAAAGCTATCAATGCATGTGCCTGAGCATCTCTGCCATCCTAGTAAAGTTACTTCATAGTACTTATAGCAGGAGCCTCAACAAGAACAGGAATTTGAAGATCATCATTTTCAACACCATCTTCATCGCCTTCAATAATTGTATTTGCAGGTGTAGTAGGAAGTTTTTCAACACCCTCCACAATATTCCACATCCCTTTTGCTACCATTACACGATGCATCATATATGCCCACAATATGTAATTAGTATGGTCCAACTTATCCTTGATAGCCAACATACAAACTACATAATTGCTTTCAGCCATGGCCCATGACTAAATACCTTGATGTAGAAAAATGATTGTATCTCAAAAAGTTGACCAAAAACACCCAATCAAGCTCTGCTTAACCTGTCGCATACTTTGAGTTGCTTGTATTGATGAAGCAAAACTTGTATATGTGTTTGGCACAAAAGGAAAGAATTTCCTCCACAGTCATTGTGATAGTGCATTCGAAGGTGAAATGATCTCATATAAAAATTTCAATGCCATATAAGGAATCTATTTTGAACTTCTAATTGCCCCAATTTTGCTCACCAATTTTCATGTGATTCTAAGACTAATCAGATGGGTGTCGATGATTCCCCAAATGACATGGCGACTTGCTCTAATATCCATTGTTAGAGTTTGAGGTCTACAGAAGCACACAAACAAAACAAGGAAGAAGAAGAAGCTTGGATCACAACACAATAGAGAATGTATTACCAAGTGAGTATACAAAGATAAGTAACCCATTAGGGATATAGGTGTATATACAATCTAGGGGGAAATTACCTCTTAAAGAGGGAAAAATATGCTCTGGCAGTCCTATGTGTGTTCACACACATCACTATAGAAATATATCAACACTCTTTGTATAACTAAGCTCTCTTAGATATCATTTGAAGTCTCTAGATTTTGTATATGTCCTGTAGTCAAGTCCGAAACATGTTGAGACAGAGAGAGAGAGAGAGAGAGAGAGAGAGAGAGAGAGAGAGAGAGAGAGAGAGAGAGAGAGAGAGAGAGAGAGAGAGAGAGAGAGAGAGAGAGAGAGAGAGAGAGAGAGAGAGAGAGAGAGAGAGAGAGAGAGAGAGAGAGAGAGAGAGAGAGAGAGAGAGAGAGAGAGAGAGAGAGAGAGAGAGAGAGAGAGAGAGAGAGAGAGAGAGAGAGAAAGAGAAGATGGCTCTCTTATCCCTCCCATTCCATTAATTGAAGGCCCTTGATTCTTGATTGATTGGTTGGGTGTGGTAAGTGCAAGCCTAGTCTCATCACTTGTAATTATTCCCCCTTCCGAGTTATATACTTTTTTATCCTAAACTTGTAAGAGTTGTTCTTCTATATATATCTCAATCTAAGATGCGACTAAAAAAATGTTCAGCCTCGAAAGGTGTAAATACGGGTGGATAATGATAAAAGATACCTTGAACTCCTTTCTTTGTTTTGTCTCCTTTTGACTCCTTTTGTTCCAAATACTCTTGAGTTTGCAACATCCTCTTAAGTGTGCCCTTTTTTTCTTCAAATTTCAAATACTTTCTTCAATTGGATTCCACAATAGACTACATGTATCCAATTGTTAATTGGAATTTAAATACAACAATGCATCTTTCACAACTATTTAAGTTATGAACAAACCAAAATACTCATGAGATAATTTCGGACAAGGTCTCGCTCTCATGGTCTTAGATGTGACGAGAAAGTTAAGATAGACTTGACCTTATACACCAAAGCTTAACATATAGCTTTGAGGATAAACATTGGCTTTGGCTTCCTATTTTAGACTCTATCATTACACAAACCGAATATATAAGAACGGACTATGTCCTTGGAAAGTGATTGCCTCTCATATAGACAAGTTCTTTTCTAGACAAGTATTAATACCAATTGATTTTCCATTTATTTACGTATGTTAGTGACGTGTGTGAACACGCTTACAATCATTGGGACACTTTTTTTCCCCTCTTTAGGAGGTTTTCTTCCCTTGGTTTGTATATATATAACACTAATGGGTCAGTTATCTTTGTACATTCACTTGGTAATACACTTTGTATTATGTTGCTTAAGCTTCCTCTTCTTCCTTGTGCTATTTGTGTGCTACCATAGACCTCAACCAACAATTGGTATTAGAGCATGTCATCGCCTTATCTAGAACATCGTCAACAACCCTCTAGTCACAATCTCATAATCCCACAAAAAATGGTGATCATACTCGAGGCAATTAGGAGTTCAAAACAACATTTTCTGGCATCAAAAATTTTATTTGAGCTCATTTTGGCCTCCGAACATCATCATCTCATCTAGAACATCGTGGACACCCCTCTAGTCATAGTCCTACAATCCCACAAAAATTGTTGAGCATATTCGAGGCAGTTAGGAGTTCACGATATGATAGAGGTGCATCTAATTCATTGTCATGCAAAGTTTGCACTAGCCATTTTGGCATAGTTTTTGCCTCCTCAATATCAAATATCTCATCAATAACTACATCATGTAAATCTACATCAGAAAAGAAATGATCTACATCATCACATGAAACCTATAAAGGCTGAGACGTTGCCTCATTAGGACCAGCACTAAACTATCCACCTGTAAAAAGAGGCAACAAAGTGTCATACATATCTTTGGAGCTAATAGATGTCTCATTAGTGCATGAAAGTAATGGCTGAATAGCATCTTCCACAAAAACAACATCACGGCTAACTAGAATGTGTTTAGTCTATGGATGATACAGACAATAGCCGTTACTTTCAGCACTGTACCCAAGAAAAATACATTTCACTACTTTATCATCCGATTTCTTGCGGTGTTGTTTAGGCATTAATGCATATTCCAGACAACCAAAAATATGCAGGTGAGCAACATATGGCTTATGACCATGCTAAGCCTCATGTGAAGTAATAGACTGCAATGCTTTAGTGGGACACGTTAAGTACATATGATGCACACATGATAGCCTGAAGCTAGAAACTATGTGGTAAAGCCTGACTTTTGACCATACACCTCGCCATCTCCATGAGTGACCTATTCTTTCGCTCAACAACTCCATTCTGTTGAGGTGTATATGGCATTGTACACGGATGTATTATCCCATGTTTAGCCAAAAATGCATTAAAGTTAGAAGAGATATATTCCCCCCTTGATCAAAATAGAGGGTGCCCATTTTACATGCTGATCGATTTTCAGCCAAAAGCAAAAATTGTTTGAAGCACATAAACATTTCATACTTTGTTTTCAATGGATATAACCATGCATGCCTGGAAAAATCATCAATGAAAGTCACAAAGATAGCTTCCAAAAGAGGGTGTCTGCATAGGACCACAGACATCACTGTGAACAAGCTTCAATTTCTAGGTAGCTCAAACTGAACCATCTTTTGGGAATGAGGAACGTTACATTTTGCCCAAAATACAACCTTCACAAACATGTTTACCAAGTGCCTCAAGTTTGGGTAGAGAGGAAACCATTTCATATTTCTATAGGTGTAGCAAACTAGCAAAAGCGAGATGACCAAAGCATGCATGCCAAAGATTTGCATCTCACATAGCCTGAGAATCATCTACTACACATGTTGAATCATTCATAGATTTTTCATAGTCTATGAGCTTATACAACCCATGACATAAAATGCATGAGGCAATAATTACATCGCCATTTGAAAGATCACTGTACATCTGTCATCAACAAATTTCATAACCAATCCAATCTTGGCTAAAGCTGAAATTGATAACAGATTCTTCTTGATCCCTGGCAAAAATAAAGCATCTGACAATGTAAAAGAACTACCATCAGTAGTAGTCAGAATGATCTTACCAACTCCCATGACAAGATAAGAGGAGTTGTTACCACATGTGACAGTATTCCCTGTAGGGGCAGGCTCGAGTGAAGTGAAGAAACTACGCTATGAGGTAATATGTTTGGTTTCCCCACTATCAAAGTACCAAACATCTGAGTCTACTAGAGACATACATTTTTCATGAGAAGATGGCTCATAACTGCAAACAATTGTAAATGCCCATTCTTCATTATGCACAAGATTAGGAGACTTCGTTTTGGATGTAGAGGCCTCTACAACAACCATTATAGCCTCTTTCTTCCTTGCCTCTTTAGTAGCCACTTTTGGACAGCTCTTTATGACACGATAATTTCCTTTATAGTATTTGCAAAACAATTTCCACTTTTTTGTTTTCTTCTTGTTCTTGTCATCCTTCTTTGATTGTGCAAAATTAGCAGATTTTGCTTACTAATAGAAGAGCTCCATTTTCCTTCGCCCTTCTAACTAGCCAAAAATCTGCAACACGCATAATGGACTTGTTCTACCTAGACTGATCTTCTTGCAATAGAACGGAGACTAACTCCTCAAATGTTAAGGCATTTGGATTACCTATCATCATCATATGAAGAGTAGAGGTTGTTAGGCTGTCGGTAAGGAATGTAATTATATTTAGTGGAAAATGTAATTAGGAAAAGATGCACATCAAAAAGATGTAGTGCAATCATTGTAACCTTTTGATCATAGAAGAGGCATGTGGCAGAGAGAAGCAGAAGCGTCGCCGAACTATGCATCTGGGCGATGTGCTTGTGGATTGATTCCAATGCAGTTTATCTACATTGTTGTATTGTCCTGTTCTATTTATGTTTGGTATTAAATAAATGTGGTGCTATATTGATATTCGGTGAGTCATTGGTGAATTGCAAGGTTAATGATGATAGTGTGCTACTAGGCATTAAGAACTTGCATATTTGATTGCGGTGAACATTATATTCTATCACGTACTGGTTGTGGAGATTAGCAATTAAGTTCGTTGGAATTGTCAGATAAGTAATGAAGAAGTTATTACAGTAATGAAGTGACTGGGAAAATATATATAGGGCCTATGTATTACAGACCCCTGACCATCCCTAGAACCTATGAACAGTCTGGTTTACATTATTATTAATCTGACACATCAATACGTTAAACACTGGCATCAGCCATGGGGCGTGGAATAGCCAGTCTTAGAGCAGATTAGGGTTTGAGAAAGAATCCTATTATATATGCATGTAATGCGTTCTGGAGAATCTTACCCAAATTACAGAAGTGATCAGCATCCCTGGAAAGTTCCTAGCGTGTTGGGAACACCTCCTTGTGGTAGTGGTGAAGGACAATCATCGGAAGGAAAGTGGGACATATGGGCTAGTGGAGTGCCACCTCAGTATTTTCTTGTTCAAGCACTACAGGGTATACCAAAAGTGCAACCAACCCCATCCGTGGAAAGTATGGTTGGTGGGGTAATCGCTGATTCCAGTGACAGTTTGGAGAATCCGGTGGTAGTTTGTTGAATTCCGATGATAGCTTGGCGAATTTCGGTGGTGACTTGCTGAATTTTGGTGACAGCTCCACTTTGGGTTTCGATTTTGGTGAAACTAGTGTATTGGTGGATGAAAGTTCTGGTGAAAAGTTTACCTTAGAAGCCAAATGCAAGGAATGGCAGTTGAGTTTAGGCGTGTGTAACCGACTCAATGATATTATATTACCGGAGAATTTGCAAGGTGGGGAGACGACACAATAGCAATTAAGATCAACTTGTTCAAACCATTCGGAAGTGATACTTCCTCTTGATTCAAACAACATGAGTGGTACGCAACAACAACATCAGCAACAATAGCATCAGTAGTAACATCAACAATAACAACAACAACAACATCAACAACAACATCAACAACAACAACAAATCATACCCCCATGATCGGTACCCGTTGGAGTTACGTATACAAAATTTGGTGGATTCCCAAGTGATGATCCTGATGCTCATGTGCATACTTTTGAAATTAATTATGTTGTACTCAATTATCCAACGGATCCGCCATATAAGGCTATAGTGTTCCAATCGACCCTTGTTAATGAAGCTACTCGTTGGTTAACCAAATATGATATTAATCATTTCGGTCAATATGACGATGTTAAGGATGCCTTCTTACAATGTTTTCGATTAAAGAAAAATGCGGCTGAGATTATTGATTATCTACAACACAATAGACAGAAACCACATCAGAATGTGCAAGAGTATGCAACCTTATTCCGCACTCATCTATGGTAGCTGCCATCGGTGCATGCTAACCTATCGGATGATGTGATTACCTAGTGGTTCATTAATGGATTAAACCCTCAACTCAAACAAGTTATGATTATACGATGTGTGGGCGGTATGACCTTGGATGTAGTCATAGCCATGACATTGCAGTTGGAGCATAAAGTTGGTGGTTTTACTGAAGATTTGGATTGGTTAAAGGCGTCCAAGGGCATGAGCGAGGATCCATTGAAACAGGTGTATTGCACCAAATGTAAGAACCCGGGACACACCACTTCAGTATGTGCATTAAATCAAATGTATTGTGCTATTTGTAGTACAACGAGTCATTCCACTGAAACGTGTCCATATAATGCCAAAGTGCAGAATAGACCGATCGTAAATGCCATAATACAGGAGTAGGGATAACAAGCTACCCACTATGTACCACCGCATTTGAGAAATACTTCTTACCAAAGTTACAAAACCTACAGGGGACCACGACAAAACAATTTTGGACAGACCCGGTGGAACTCGAGCTAATCGGGTGAAGGTGCATCTCTTCCACCACCAAGATGCCATTTTTGTGGCGAAATTGGACATATCTGTAGATATTGCAAAGAAGCAGTTGAGTATGATAAACGAAGAAAAGAACGATAGCATCCAATGGCGAATATGGTATATATTTCAGCAGTGGATACCTAGGCAGCAGTAGTTTAAACACGGTTCGGCAAGAAGTTACAACCAACTGCTGAGATTTTTGAGCCATGCATTCGAGAACAACTGAGAATTTTTACTAAAGCTAGTATGTGGGCCAGTCAAGAACCAACTATTTTCCCTGATCTGGTACCGGTGCTCCAACAAGTAGTACTAAATACACCACCGGAAGATATGAATCCGATCAAATTATCACCGGAGACTCCATCGGACTCGGTACTGGGTATGTCAAATCTTGACTCAGTGTGGAATATTTTATCAAAAGCATCTATTACGATGCCATTGGGGCAACTGTTAGCCTTGGTCCAGGGCGTACGACAACAGTTCTAGAAACAAATCAATCCAGGATCTTCGTGTACACCTGCTACAACAACTATTAGTTTGGAACTTGATTCTACGGTGGACCACGATGTTCCTTTAATTATGGTATGGTATAAAAACCACAAAATTCCTCAAGTATTAATTGACAGAGGCTCCGATGTGAATATTGCTACAACCGCACTTTGTAAAAGGTTAGGGTGGACTCAGATTGAACCCATCCAGTTTTTTGTGAGAATGGCTAATCAATCTAGGGTACATCCAATGGGTTTGGTGTGTGATATACCCATTACCCTCCAGGGAACGGTGTTCAAAATGACTTTTGTTGTTTTGGAATTACCTGAATCAAGTTTGGATTACAACTTACTATTTGGGAGGCCCTGATTGAAACAAGCAAAAGTGTTACATGATTGGTTTGCACATGAACTTATTTTCAAAAGCAATCATCAGAAATATGTGGTACCCTTGGACGAGATGAAGCCTTGTGACCTTCATGCTCAACCTTACGTGGCCGAACCCGTGCATATGTTGGATGGACTCTCAGATGATGAAGAAGAAGTTTTCCTAAATGCTAACCAGGATTTGCTAGCACTGGGTACAGTTGATTTACAAGCTATTGTAGATAATTGGACTTCGGTCGCTTGTACGGTAGTTCTGCTTACTGAAGGAGTGGACCCATTTCCAGATCAGGTCTTGAATGCCACAAATTTACAACAATTATTCCATTCATCTGAGGATATCTCCATGCCTCGATAGTTTTATGTACCGAAAGATCAGCTAATCACTTGTAATTTGGGAGATGAGGCTAATCCGCGATCGGTTAAGATTAAGGCTAAGCTATTGAAAACTTTTCAAAACGATTTACTACAGTTGCTGAAAGAATTTGATGATGTATTTGCATGGGATTATCATGATATGAAAGGATTGGACCCTCGCATTTATCAACACCGTGTGATGATGAAGCCGGATGTGCGGCCAATTAAACAACCTAGTTACCGAATGAATCCCAACTATGTTGCTCAAGTGAAAGCTGAATTGGATCACCTGTTGAAAGCAAGCTTCATTATTCCCATTGAACATGCTAAATGGATTTTGCCTATTGTTATTATCCCAAAGAAAAACAAGCAATTGCGTATTTGCGTAGATTACCGAAAGTTGAATGTAACGATAGTGCTTGATCCCTTTCCACTTCCCTTTTTGGACACGATACTAGATGATGTTGTTGGACAAAAAATGTATTCCTTTTTGGATGGCTATAGTGGCTATAATCAAGTGTGCATGGCTGAAATGGACATCCCAAAGACTGTGTTTATTATGAATTGGGGCATATATACTTGTACGGTGATGTGGTTTGGTCTCTGCAATGCTCCCAGTACCTTTCAACGATGCATGCAGGAAACCTTTTCTCCCTACTTAATTATGTTTATGCGGGTGTATCTGGATAATTTTTCGTTATCTGGTGATGCATCGGCTCACCTCTATCACCTACGTTGTTGCTTTTCTAAGTGTAGGGAGTTTCGTTTGTTCTTAAATCCCAACAAGTCGGTCTTTTCAGTTTCCTGTGGCGAATTGCTTGGTCATATCATTTCACAACAAGGCATTCAAGTGGACCTTGATAAAGTGAAAGCAGTGTTGAATGCACCTGCTCCTATGACACCAAAGGAAGTTATGCGATTCCTTGGACAAATATGCTGGAATGGATGACATGTTCGGTGGCTCGCTCATGTAGCTATACCACTGAATTAGTTGATTACTAACCATCCTTGACAGTTTGCGTGGACTAAGGAGTGCCAACTTTCGTTTGATCGTCTAAAAACACTCTTAACACAGGCTCCTATTCTGCAGAATCGAATTGGCAGCTCTTGTTCCATGTTTTTGTGGATGCATCTGACATAGCAATCAATAGTGTGCTAATGAAGCAACAGGATAAGTGGTTCCACCTTATTTATTATGCTAGTCGACGATTAGCCACTGCTGAACGAAATTATTCCGTAATTGAGCACGAATGTATGGGTTTGGTTTATTTGATGAAAAAATTCTGGCACTATTTACTAGGATGTGCATTTACCTTTCATGTGGATCATGCAGCTCTAGTTTATCTTATCCGCTAGCAACATGTAGGGGGCAGATTAGCCAGGTGGGTGTTGTTGTTGCAAGAATTTGATTGTGAGGTTGTACATCATCCGGGGTCAGCGCATGCTCTTGCTAATTTTCTATCTCGGCTTGATTCCGGTGAACTCCCCGGTGGTGTTGATTATACCACTGCCGCTATCTATGCAATTGATTCGGTTCAAGATGATTCCCAGGTGCTTCCTGTGGCACCATCGTACTATGATACCCTCATGATTTTTCTAACCAGTGGATGTTCCCCAACTAATACTTCCACTTCTGATTGCTGTAAATTGGCCATGTATAGTTAACGATTTCGGGTAATTATGGGACAGTTGTATTATATGGATCCACCTCGTGCACTTTTACTGTGTATTCCACCACATGAAGTTTCTTCGGTCCTTGCAATGGCTCATTCTTCTCCATTCGGTGGTCATTTTTTGGTAGATCTTACATACCAGAAAATTTTGCAGAGTGGATTATGGTGGCCCACTATGCAGCGTGACATTGCTACTCATGTCCAACAGTGTGATGCTTGCCAATGATCTAGCCAACCTTTACAACATCATCATTTTCCCCTTCAGCCTGTCCCTCCCCTTGAGCCTTTTCAGAAGTGGGGCTTGGATTTTATTGGCCCCATTACGCCTCCTACTATGGTTACCAATCATCGGTATATACTTACCTGTACTGATTATGCCACTCGGTGGGCTGAAACCTGGGCTTTACAATTCGCAACTGCAGCGGTGGTCGTCAAATGTTTGATGAGTGATGTTTTTCCTCGCTATGGTCTTCCCTTAGAGATCGTTTTTGATCAAGGTACACATTTTGCGAATACCTAAATGCAAGTGCTTAGCTGCACCCTGAAAATTGTCCATAAATTTAGCTCCCCATTGATGGAGAGTGTTAATCTCCAAAAGAACAAGTTGACCTTGAATTTAAACCACCTCTATATCAAGAACAACTTCAGACTCAACTAAATTTAGAGAACAATCACCAACTTATCAGAAAATTGACTATTCTGGAAAAACTCAAACTCTTAGAAAAGTCTGCTGCAGATTAATCTCTGATTGACTAACCATTCGTGTAAAGTTTTTGATAAAACTTTGTAGGTTGTTTCGCCTTAAGGTTGCACACCTTTTGCAAATTAAATCTCCTCAAATGACTGAGTATACTTTGAGAAATGACTCAAACACTTTACCTATGTGTGAAACTGCTTCACTGCAGTAGCGACTTTGACACCTGTAAATTCTTAGCTACAGTTCTCCCAATGTCGAACCCGTTTGGTCAAATGCTTTTAGCTGTAGATAGCTTATCTCTCAACTTAGATTTTGAGCTATCACTTGTGTAAAACTTTACACTGTGCACTGAGCACTGTCCATTTTTCTGAACTCGAAATCTGCGCCTGTTTTAGAAGTCACTCAAACTTTTCTACATACAAATGTTCCTAATCAGAATTCTCTCAGCTTAATCACATTTGGAAGCTAAAACTTTGTACAATAGTCGATCAACTCTAGACTTAGACTTGTACAAAAGCATCCCACAAAAGATCTACCACAGAAGGAGAAGACACGAAAACTTCGGGCGCAAAAATTCTGTCATTTCTGAAGAAGACTACAACTGAATGAGAGAGAGACTCAACTAACTTTTCATGTGTCCAATGACACTTACAACTCATACTTTCTCTATTCCTATCTTCTCATCTAGTCTCTCCTCGTCTCCTCTCGATGTCTTCTTACTGCCCCGACATTTTTCCAAAATCTTTATAGGCAAATATGTACAGACTTATAACTAATCAAAAGTGTAAGTGATCTATATCTTCACTAATGTACATATGTGTACATGCCCTTCAACCTGTGAATGTAACCACCTTCTTTGCTTCAAGAATTGTTCTTATCTCCATCCTTTGTCTTTCAAAACTTCAATTGGTGATTGGTCTGCACCAACAGCTCCCCCTCAATCATCAATTGAGGTTTCTCTTATCTTCTTTATGCCTGCTATATCTTTGAACTTCTGTAACTTTGGTCCATCCAAGCCT
This sequence comes from Ceratopteris richardii, assembly GCA_020310875.1. Classification (NCBI taxonomy): domain Eukaryota; kingdom Viridiplantae; phylum Streptophyta; class Polypodiopsida; order Polypodiales; family Pteridaceae; genus Ceratopteris; species Ceratopteris richardii. Next base: position 59,646,846 of record CM035437.1, on the reverse strand, counting down.
TTTGTAAGCATATCAGCTATCTGATCTTTTGTTGAAGTATGTATAACTTCAATCTCCTTATCCATCACCTTCTCTCTTAGAAAGTGATACTGTATCTCAATGTGTTTGGTCCTGGCATGAAAAACAGGATTAGCAGCTAGATATAATGAACTCATGTTATCTCCATAAATGATAGGTATGCTCTGTATAGTGTCAAAACTCTTCATGAGAGTCTTACGCCATATCACTTCCTTTGTAGCTTCAACCATGCCTTTGTACTCTGCTTCTGTAGATGACAAAGCAACTGTATGTTGCTTCTTTGAGCACCAAGAGATTAACTTATCTCCCACATAACACATGTAACCATAGGTTGACCTTCTATCATCTGGATTACCTGCCCAATCTGCATCACTATATATTTTGATATTTGTATCTGATGTAAAACCATAATACAAACCCTCTTTGAGTGTACCCTTAATGTACCTCAACACTCTTTGACCTGCAATCCAATGTTCTTTCCTAGGACAATGCATGAATCGAGACAACACCCCAACTGCATATGATAAATCAGGCCTAGTTAATGTAGCATAGATAAGACTACCAACCAAACTCTGATATTGTTTCATGTCCTTGAACTCTTCACCTCCAAATCTGCTTAATTTGTGATTCACCTCCATTGGAGTAGGTGCTACTCTGCAATCATTCATTTTAAACTTGGTTAACAAATTCTTCAAATACCTTTCTTGAGTCACATACACTCCATGTTGAGTGTATGAAATCTCCATGCCCAAGAAGTATGAAAAATCTCCCAAATCACTGATTTTGAACTCTTTCTCCATTTGCTTCTTTAGGCTTTGTATGCCTTTCTCATCTGTACCTGTAAATATTATATCATCAACATATATGCATATGTAAATGAACCCATCATCACTTGCTTTAACAAGCAAGCTACTATCTGCTTTAGATACTTGAAAACCAAGTTCCTTTAGGAACTTTACAAGCCTATAGTTCCATGCCCTTGGGGCCTGCTTCAAGCCATATAAAGCTCTCTTGAGCTTACACACATGATCTGGATATCTTCCATCTCTGAATCCTTGAGGTTGTTCCATGAAAACATCATCTGAAATATAACCATTCAAAAAAGCATTCTTCACATCTAATTGACACAATTTCCAACCTTTACATGCAGCAATTGCTATAAGTGTTCTGATGGTTGTCATCTTTGCTACAGGACTATAAGTCTCATCATAGTCAATACCATATGTCTGAGCAAACCCTTTTACAACAAGTCTAGCTTTGTACCTAGACACACTTCCATCTGCAAATCTCTTTGTTTTATAAACCCACTTACATCCAATGATCTTCTGACTATTTGGCTTTGGAACCAAATCCCATGTTTGATTTTCCACCAATGCACCATATTCTTCTTGCATAGCTTTTTCCCAAATTTCTTTACCTTTTGCCTCTTCATATGTAGAAGGGTCTTCATCTGCTTTAATCATGTATGCATAATCCTTAGTAGTCAAGAATGAAGTATCATAGCTATACCTTGTAGGTTGCCATTTGTGCCTTGTAGACCTCCTGAGTTCTCCACTCCTTGAGGTTTCTGGTTCTTCACATTCAGGATCAAATCTTGGTATCTCTTCAACTTCAACCTGCACTTCATTATTCTCTTGTTCATCAAATATTTGAACCTTTGATTTACCTTTCCTTTGAATCACAATTTCTTCATCATCTGTATTAATATTAATAGTACCTGCATACCAAGTACCTTGCTCATCAAATGTAACATCTTTTGATACAAGAAAATGTTTTGTGGATGGATTCCACAACCTGTATCTCATCTGCTTATCATCATAACCAATAAACACATATTTTTCAGCTTTAGGTTCAAATTTATGCCTTAATTGTGATGGCACATATGCATAGGACAAACATCCAAATACTTTGCAATGGTCTAATGTAGGTCTCTTACCCCACCATGCCTCATATGGTGTCATACCCTGCAAGGCTTTACATGGTAGCCTATTGACCAAATAAGTAGCTGTATTTACAGCCTCAGCCCACAAATAATTTGGGCAATTTTTCTCCTTCATCATGGATCTTGCAAACTCAACAAGAGTTCTATTCCTCCTTTCTGCTACACCATTTTGTTGAGGAGAGTACCTGCAAGTAACCTCCCTTTTTATACCTGCATTCCATAAGTAATCACTGAACTCATTAGAGAAATACTCTCCCCCTCCATCAGACCTTAGTCTCTTCAATTTATGTCCTGTAATTCTCTCTACATACACATGATAATGTTTGAATGTATTGAATACTTCTAACTTATCTTTGATCACATAGATAGTGACCCATCTGGTAGCATCATCAACATAAATCACATAATACCTTGAACCATTGATACTGAAATCCTTTGATGGTCCCCACACATCTGTGTGTACCAACTCAAGTTTCTCTGAATACATAAACCCATGCTTAGAATAGGATTGCTTATGAGCCTTACCTACTTGACATGCCTCACGTCTGTATGTCATATGTTGACCTGCAACATTAGGCAATCCAAGCACTGAACCATTATTAATCATGTCTTTAATACCTCTTTCATTGAAATGTCCAAGCCTCTTGTGCCAAAGATCTAACTCAGAGATCTTATGTCCTCCATAAGTGAACAAGGCATGACCAACATTACCTTGAATCTTCAACGTGAACAATCTTCCTTCTTTCTTCCCTGAAACAATTTGTTTATACCCATTGCTAGGGTCTTCCACAAACACTCCTTCATTAGTGAACCTCACTTCATATCCTTTTTCCACAATTTGTCCTACACTTATCAAATTCTTAGGAATTGTAGGAACATACAAGACCTTACTCAATAAGGTGCTACCATTCTTGGCCTTCACTGATCCAATTGACTTCACATTGTGCTTTGTATTGTCACCTGTTTGAACAACATGATTAGATACCTTATTCTCCAAATCAGTCATCAAGGCTATGTTACCACTCAGGTGATTGCTACACCCTGAGTCAATGTAGAAGACTCTTTGATCTTCACTCTGCCTTTCACAAGTTGCATTCATTATCGATGTTGAATCTTCCTTCTGATATGAAGCATAATTGTAGTAGGTATTGTTATATTGTTGACTTTGGAATCCTCTACCTGCATTTCTTCCAAAGTAACCCCTACTACCTCTACCTCTGAAATTACCTCTTTGATTTCTACCACCTCTTCCTCTTGAATTATAATTCTGATTATATCCATTATTACTCTGAGTGTTATGCCAACAATCATTAGCTAAATGATTTGTCTTACCACAAATCCAGCAAGCTTTGGCTCCATCTTTGTTACTCCTGCCTCTTCCTCTACCTTTGCCACCTCCTCTTCCTCTTAGGAAGTTGGCTTGACTAGTTGTGCCTTCTTCTTCATTTGCTTGTTGCTTTCCTTTGTTAGCTTTCTTCTTGTCTTTCGAGTACATTGCATGACCTGCACTCTTGTCAACATCTCCTTTGATATCATTCTCAAAAGTTAGCATATGTCCTAACAATTGATTCAAATCAGGAGTGAAATGATCCAATGAAAGTTCTGTAGACAAAATAAAAGGCTTCCACTTCTCATCACCTCTTAGTCCTGTGAGAATTTGCCTTACCAATTTATCCTCTTCAATGTCTTCATCCACTGCTCCTAATGCACTGCAATGTCCTTCATCTTTGTCACATAATCAGATATTGACTATGAAGCCTTCTTCTTGAAAGTAGTAAACTCTGCCCATAAGGATGCCTTCCTTGACTTTGTAGTGTTTTGGAAATGCTCCTCCAAAGCATTCCATATTTCACTTGCACTTTCAAGACCTCTAATGTGAGGTAGCAAGTAGTCATTGACTGCCATATAAATAATACTCCTAGCTTGAGCATCTCTTTTCATCCAATTCTTCAAATATGACAACTCCTCTCTTGTTGGAACACTAGAATCTCTGAACTGTGGCTTTTCTTCTTCTCCTGTAATGTAGGCTATCAAATCTTTGCTCATTAGATGAGCTTCCATCCTCATTGACCATGCAGGATAGTTTTCTCTATCCAATTTCTCTATCTGAAGAGAATCTCCCATCTTTTCTTCACCTGTACTAACAGATCTTTAAGCTTTATGAGAAATAAATGTACCTTGGCTTCGAATATTACTCCTTCTGATCCTTTTGACAACTTCAATGTGTCTTCCTTTAAGCTTTCTTCAATCTTTATCCTTTTGATCCTTCAAGATGTAAAGTTTGTATGTCTGCAACAGTCGGAGTCTCCTTTTCCTTAATTCTGATGCTTCCTGCTCTGATACCACTGATGGAGAGTGTTAATCTCCAAAAGAACAAGTTGAACTTGAATTTAGACCACCTCTATATCAAGAACAACTTCAGACTCCACTAAATTTAGAGAACAATCACCAACTTATCAGAAAATTGACTATTCTGGAAAAACTCAAACTCTTAGAAAAGTCTGCTGTAGATTAATCTCTGATTGACTAACCATTCGTGTAAAGTTTTTGATAAAACTTTATAGGTTGTTTTGCCTTAAGGTTGCACACCTTCTGCAACTTAAATCTCCTCAAATGACTGAGTATACTTTGAGAAATGACTCAAACACTTTACCTATGTGTGAAACTGCTTCACTGCAGTAGCGACTTTGACACTTGTAACTTCTTAGCTACAGTTCTCCCAATGTCGAACCCGTTTGGTCAAATGCTTTTAGCTGTAGATAGCTTATCTCTCAACTTAGATTTTGAGCTATCACTTTGTAAAACTTTACATTGTGCACTGAGCACTGTCCATTTTTCTGAACTCAAAATCTGCGCCTGTTTTAGAAGTCACTCAAACTTTTCTACATACAAATGTTCCTAATCAGAATTCTCTCAGCTTAATCACAATTGGAAGCTAAAACTTTGTACAGTAGTCGATCAACTCTAGACTTAGACTTGTACAAAAGCATTCCACAAAAGATCTACCACAGAAGGAGAAGACACGAAAACTTCGGACGCAAAAATTCTGTCATTTCTGAAGATGACTACAACTGAATGAGAGAGAGACTCAACTAACTTTTCATGTGTCCAATGACACTTACAACTCATACTTTCTCTATTCCTATCTTCTCATCTAGTCTCTCCTCGTCTCCTCTCGATGTCTTCTTACTGCCCCGACACTTTTCCAAAATATTTATAGGCAAATATGTACAAACTTATAACTAATCAAAAGTGTAAGTGATCTATATCTTCACTAATGTACATATGTGTACATGTCCTTCAACCTGTGAATGTAACCACCCAGGCTTACGACTAAGGCGGCGACCAAGGCATAGACCTTGGCATACCTTGTCATTCGAGTCACCGAAGTCACCGTTGGCGCCGTTGGCTGCGCGCGAGAGAGGACCTCAACGATCAAGGAATATAGAGGTTCCCGGTACTTCCCGAGAGGTCACCCATCCCAGTACTGTTCCCCCCAGAGCTCGCTTAACCATGGCAATCTCTTGCCACTAAGCTACACTCTTGTGGTGTTTGAAGAAGGGGAAAGACTAAGGTTGACATTACCTTGAACAAGTTTTGGTCCCTCAAAGCTTCATTTTTGCTTTTAAAGCCTATTTCTGAAGCAATTTTGGGGTGTTTTTTGGAGCCATTTCGGAGTACTTTCGCACGTAGTTCTCTTCACACAGGTCCAAGAACATCAAGAAGAGTGTTCCTTGTACTTCTCAGACAATAAATATCAACCTTTGGGGCTGTATTTTCAGCCACACTCGTAAAACTACAGGTTTCTCGAGGGGTTTTCAGTTTTGGTGGGAGCAGTTGCTGCAAATTTATGCAGGTTTTTAAAGCCTAAAACATCAGAGTTGATAGACACTTGCAGGTGTTATTGGCTAGTTTTTGGGCTGTGTATTCAGCCTTTCAGTGTCATTTTACTGCATATATTGAGCACATACACACCATGTACGCTTCTGTGGATACCGCTTATGTACGTCCATGTGGGCATTGATATAGTGGTTACGTTCTTTGCATAAAGCCTTTTACGTTTGATAAAGAGGGTCGTGGTGAGGTTTTCTTAACTGGGAGACACCTAGATGTCGGGGTCTCTTCGGTGATGCAGGTGGAAGACCTACCCAGCCTCGCCATAGGAGATGTATGATAGTTGTTCATAGGTGCTCGATAAGCCTAGTTGGCATATGCAGTGGAGTCAGTGATTCACTATGCAGGTAGACATGTCAGTACTTGCAGTTTTATGATACTTTGACACTAGTCATATGCTAATTTTGTAGAGGATACTCTGGCAAAATTTTTCCAGATTTCTGGTTTAGTCAACTATATAGTGGTCGATTTACTCCTTGATACACTTATTTGTTGGTGTTTGGACTCTTCTAGCTCCATTATCATTCTATTCAGTTCTCTACGATCATGGCATCGGAGGTCTCAGGCACATTCGGTGGATCAGGGTCTAGTGCTAGCGTTCCGAGGAGGAGCTATAACTTGCAGGGCAAAGACCATTTTGAGATCCGAAAATTTGATGGCACAAACTTTGCTCTATGGAAGAATCAGATTAAAGATGTGCTGATTCAAAGAAGGCAATGGAAGCCAGTAAATGGGATTTCAAAGAAGCCTGCTGACATGGATGAAGATGATTGGGATGAGTTAGATGAAATGGCCAGGTCTACCATTCGCTTGCACCTAGCAGATAATGTTTACTTTACAGTATTAGACTGTGAAAGTGCAGAGGAGCTTTGGAAGAAGTTATGCAATACATATGAAAAAGAGACGACATCAAATAAAGTATATTTGATGAGAAAATTATACGACCTTCGTATGAAGGACACAGATAGTGTTGCTGCTCATCTAAATGAGTTTGATGCCATATTCTCCCAGTTACAGGCTCAGAAAATGGATATGGACAATGAAATGAAAGCAGTATTGCTGTTATGCACCCTGCCATCATCATGGGATACATTTTGCACAGCTATTAGCAATAGTGCACCAGGTGGTAAACTCGTCTATGATGACATATGTGGAGCACTCTTGAGTGAGGAGATTCGTAGAAAATCTATGGTTGGCACTCAGAGTGGAGATGCATATAATGTTCGTGATTCTTACCAAGGAAAGAATCAACAACGTGGTAGGAGCAAGAACAAGGAAAAGAATGGTCAACAGAATAAGAGCAAAAGTAAATCAAGGAAGAGGGATATTGAATGCCATTATTGTCATAAGAAAGGACACATGAAGAAAGACTGTTATGCATTAAAGAATGCTAAAGGTAAAGGACAGAATGTTGATGGGCATGTTAAACAGTTACCTGCACCATCTACTTTGACTGTGAAGATTGAAGAAATTAATGCTATTTCTGATGATGCTGATGTGTTGACACTTGATAGTACTGTGCCATCTGAGGCACTTATAGCTGATTCTCTTTCCCACACCTGGCTGCTAGATTCTGGTGCTTCTTTCCATGTGACACCACATAGAGAATGGTTCTATAATTATGCAGCAAATTCTCTTGGTACCGTGAGACTTGGTGACTCTTACCAGTGTGATGTTGTGGGGATTGGAGATGTGGTTGTGCAGTTCATTGACGGTTCAAAATTTACTATGCATAATGTACGCCATGTACCTCAGTTATCACGCAGTTTGATGTCAGTTGGTCAAGTTGATGACCTTGGTTACAAGGTGGTCTTCTATGCTCAGTCCTTTCATATATCAAAGGGCAATATGGTTATTGCAAAAGGAAGGAAAGTTGGCTCACTTTACCCTTTATTTGTATCACAGAAAGAACACTTTTTAGCTGTTACTGAACAGCCTATGGCTTGTATTTGGCATGGTCGTTTGGGCCATATATCTTGTAGTGGAATGGAAAATCTTTCTCGTTCTGGCTACTTACCTGTGTTATCTTTCTCTGATTTTTCATTTTGTGAGCATTGTCAATATGGAAAGCAAACCAGAAATGTGCATAAAACGCACATTGACTCTTCAATTCAGCCTTTAGATCTTGTTCATACAGATGTCTGTGGTCCTATGTGTTGCGAACATTTGTTTTATGTAGGGTACAAGTTTCAAATTATGTAAATACCTTTGGGAAGTCTTCAAATACTTCAAGAAGGCTCATATTATTCATAAAATTTAGCAAAAATACCACGTGAGTTCTAGAACATGGTGAGTCAAATTAGTGAGTCACAAGGGAGCTTCAGTGGTGTCCTAGTGGAAGGTCGATGTGGCTAGTTCTCAAAGTCCATCAATACTTTGCTTATTTGAGCACTTGAGTCATGTAATACCTCTATCCAAGTGTCTACCACGAATTTAGATGTATTAGGAAGGTTTTAGATTAGTTTCCCATGCTATAAAAAGAGGAGAAAAGTCGTGATCTTGTGGGATGTCCAAGAGAGTATCTCTATGCTACTCTAGTTTTTGTATGCAGAGCTTGCAGAGCTTGTATCTCCCTCATTATATATCCAAATTACATGTTTGATAGCTCATTTGAAAGCTCTTCTTGTCTATTTTCATAGTACCAATTTTCATAATCATTGGATTTGTGAGCTGAGAGCAACACTCTTTGCAAGTAGTGTGTGTTCTCTGTTTTTTATCCCTGCTGAAGGTCTCCATTAAACATCCAACTTGCAGAGGTCATATATCCTTGTGTATGTATCCAAATCATGTGTTCTTTGGCTTGTTAGAAAGCTCTCCAAGTCTATTTGTATTCTGGAAATTTTCAGATTCATTGGAGTTGTGAGTTAAGAGCAGTAGTCTCTGCAAGTGATGTATGTCCTCAGGTTCATCTCTGTTTCAAGGTCTCCATTAAAGCTGCATATTGCAGAGGTCATAGCTCATTGAGTATTTATCCAAATTGAGTGTTCTTTGGCTCATTGGAAAGCTCTTGGTCTCTAGTATATGTGTTTAAAACAGTTTTAAAAACTTTTGAGTGAGTAGAGAGTAGTAAGCTCTGCAAGCATGACTGGTTTTCTATGATGAAGTTTGTGAGAAGGTCAACTTGTTCCTAGGGGGTTCCACCTACTTCCTGCTATACTTTGGAGGTCAATAAACTCCAACAGTGGTATCAGAGCAAGTACTTGGAGGCTTGGAGAAGGTTATCATACCTTGACGAAGAATTTGAAGCTATCAAAGAAGCAGTTCATCATCAACACTACACAAAGGTAGAAGAAGATTGCAAAGAGGCATCTAAAGCAACATCCAAGCAAAGAAAGGTGCACATACCTCATTTACAAGGTAAATATTATATTTCTTCTCATCACACACATTGGAAAGGAGGCTTAAAGGAGGAAGCTTAGCATTTGTATTATGGGAGACCAACATGCACAAATAGAGAAGCTTGATAAGACCAATTATCAGGCATGGAAGTTTAGAATCACAGCATACTTGCAAGGTAGAGGCTTGTATGGTTTGATTGACGGCACAGATATCAAACCCACATTACCAGAGGACCCAAATCAGCAACAATTGAGGGAGTTTAGACTTTGGAATGAGAGAGACAAAAGGGTTATATTCATTTTATCACAAAATATTCAAGATTCAATGGTAGGACACATACAAGATCTAGACACAAGTAGAGATGTTTGGCTTGCATTGGAAAGGTTGTATGCTACAGGTACAAGAGCAAGGAAGATTCAACTCAAAAATGAGTTGAATAACATAAAGAAAGATACAAGGACATCGGTCAATGATTACATATTGAAAGTTAAAGAGATTGCAGATCAACTAGGATCAATTCAAGCTCATGTGGAGGACGACGACTTGGTTGCACATACTCTCAACGGACTCAAAGATGATGAGAGATGGAAACCCTTCATTACTTCAGTTTATGTCAGAGGAGAATTACCAGATTTTGATCAACTTATTGCCCTCATGGTCACGGAGGAGATGAATCTAAATGGTTCTACTTCAAATCAAAAAGGATCTCAAGGACAAGCTCTTTATGTAGGATCATCAAGAGGTGGAAACAGAGGTGGAAGAGGTTCAAATAGAGGTCGAGGAAGAAGGATCGATGATCAAAGGACTTCAAGTGGCTTCTTCAACACAAGAGGAAGAGGAAAATCAAGCGCTAGAGGTACGAGAGGCTACTACAACTACAACCAAAGACAAAGGAGTGAAGATAATAAGAACAATTGCTATATATGTGGAAGGTATGGACACTATGCCAAAGATTGTTATCAAAATGAAAATAATCAAGGTGGTAATCGAAGAGGAGGCTATTCAAGAAGAGGTAAACAACAAGGAAATTATGCAGTTGAAGGTAAAAGTGATGATTATGATTCTCTTCTTATGATGAATGTAGAAACTAAGATGAATTCCAATAGTGATGTATGGTATGTAGATAGTGGTTGTTCTAATCACATGTCTCATGATGCTTCATGGTTTTCTAATATGCATAATCCGTCATGTAAAGGTCATGTTGAAACAGGAGATGATACAACACATAAGATTATGCAGGTTGGAGATGTTGTTATGCAGGATAAGAGCAAGAAAAATTGCTTGAAGGATGTACTTTATGTGCCAACGATCACTAAGAATTTGATGTCGGTTGGTCAAATGGTAGAAAAAGGTCTACAAGTGAGATTTAATCATGCAGGTTGCTTCATTGAGGATCCAAAGCAAAGGAGGTTAATTGCTAGAGGTCAAAAACAAGGTAGATTGTTTACATTCAAGGTAAACCCAAATCATACAAACTATTTCTCTTATGGTATGCATCGAATAGCAGAGCTTGATCTATGGCACAAAAGGATTGGACACATGAATGTACACAGGTTAAAGGAGCTATCAAAGAAGAGGATTGTTGAAGGATTACCTGATCTTACTAAGCAACATATGGTGCATCTTTGTGAAGCATGTCAAATGGGTAAGCAGAGTAGACAACCTTTCAAGCATTCAAGTTATGTAAGTGATGGTTTGCTAGATCTCATACACACAGATGTGTGGGGACCTACTAAAGAGGCATCCTTGATTGGTAATAAGTACTATGTATCATTCATTGATGATCATAGTAGAATGACATTTGTGTATTTCATTAAACATAAGAGTGAGGTCTTTGATTGTTTCAAGAAGTTCAAATCATATGTCGAAAAGCAAACAGGAAGGTATATTAAGAAGCTAAGGTCTGATGGAGGGGGAGAGTATTTCTCTCAAGTTTTTACTGATTTTTTGTATGATGAAGGTATCAAAAGAGAAGTTACATGCAGGTATACTCCACAACAAAATGGAGTCGCAGAAAGAAGAAACAGAATCATAGCAGAAGCATCTAGAAGTATGCTTAATGATATGTGTTTGCCTAATTATTTTTGGGCTGAAGCTGTTAGCACAAGTGTTTACATTATGAATAGAGTTCCGACTGCTGGAGTTCATCATTTGACACCATATGAGGTATGGCATGGAAGGAAACCAAGTGTAAGTCATTTGAAAGTATTTGGTTGTGTATGTTATGTACATGTACCTAATGAGGTGAGATCTAAACTTGATGCAAAATCAGAAAAATGTATATTTATTGGTTATGCAGATAAGAATTGTTTGCAGGTCATGGATGAAAATGAAGAAGGTGTGGTTGAAGGAGATGAATGCATAGTTCAGCCATCAGGAAGTTTAAATGATGAAAGGAGTGGTCTAGATGAAGAAAGAGGATCACCTTTCAATGGAAGATTAAGGCAAGAGTCACCTCCAAGTGTTAAAAGTAAAGGTAAACTCAAACTTGTTGAAGTTAATGATGAAGGAGAGGAAATTAGTGATGTATGTGAGTATGGAGAATCATCAAAGGTTCCTAATAAGAAAGGAAGAGCATCTACATTGGAGGTAAGAAGAACTTCAAGAGTAAGTAAGCAACCTCAAAGGTATACTTATGAATCTTTCATGAATACTCATTATGCTTTTATGACAAAAGTTGAGCAGGAAAATGAACCCACATGTTATGATGAGGCCAAAGGAGATGAAAAGTGGGAGAAAGCAATAAGAGAAGAAATGGAAGCACTTCAGGATAACAAGACTTGGAATTTAGTTCCAAGTACACCAAAGCAAAAGGTAATTGGTTGCAAGTGGGTTTTTAAGATTAAAAGAAATAGTGATGGTAGTGTGTCTAGATATAAGGCTAGACTTGTAGCAAAAGGATATAATCAAACTCAAGGTGTGGACTATGAGGAAACATTTAGTCCAGTAGCAAATATGGCAACGGTGAGAACTTTGTTGGCTTTAGCTGCAAGTAAAAGGTGGAATATATATCAACTCGATATAAAGAATGCCTTTCTTAATGGTGAGTTAAATGAAGAAGTGTATATGTCACAACCAGATGGTTATGTGGATGCAAAATATCCTAATCATGTATGCAGGTTAAAGAAGGCATTGTATGGTGTTGGCAGCAGCCAGAGGCACAGACGCCACGGAAGCATGTGAAGACAAAGCAGGGAGCCAGGAGGATCAATTTTTAAAACAAATATATTTCTTATTAATTCTCCAAACATTCAACAGTGATTATTATCACTAATTGTAACATATGTATCATAGAAAACCCCATTTTGTAATCTATAGCTCCATTTTGTGCAAGCCGAGGAGTCCTCGAGCTTGAGGAGCTTAGGTAGAATGCTCGTACCAATTTTCGTTATTTTTAGACATCGTTTACCCTTTCAAATAGCCTCTAGGACCTATTTTTTAACTAGGCCGGCCACTAGATGTGAAACCGGTCAAAACTAGTCTAGAAACTATAAAAAGAGCTAGAGAGCTCATTTTGGAGGTTGGTTCATTTTGGTTAGTGTGAGCATAGAGCTAGTTTGAGCTTGTAAGAGTATTCTTGAGTAATAGAGCTAATTTCCCACCTTCCATTGTGTCTTGCTTGTCTCTTCATTGTGTGTGTGTATGTGTGTGTGCATCTTTGTGCTTCTCACCTTCACTCTCACATCATCTCACGTTCACGATCTTCATATCACTCCTACCTCTCCCACGGATTGACATTAAGGAGGTGAAGCTTCTTAACGTGGTACTTACCATTGTGCTAGAGCAACACCAAATTTGGCGCCGTTGCCGGGGATCGAGTCTAGGACGAATGTGTGATGGTAAGAGTATAGCAAGAAGTGGCGTTGGAAGGTAAAAATTTCAGTTTTTGTTGTTGTTTTTACTTAGTTTTTAGTGTTTTTCACCTTCCCCATACTCCATCTTCATCATCGCATCATCATCTCCATTTCCAAAAAAATCAGAAAATTCACCATACCCACCCATTCACCTCATTTCCCCTCATTTGTGCATGCGAGAGAGCGAGAGAGAGTTTTTGCGATTGTATGTGCTTGCTTTTTCTTGAGTTTTCTTGCAGGTACAGAGCTTCAGAGCATCAGGAAAGCTTCCAAAAGGTAAAAAATGTACTTTCTGTCAGAGATTTCCGAGTGTGGCGGACCATCGCGATGGTCTGCAATTTTCGGATTTTGAGGTAGGCGACCACACCACGAGGTAGGCGATCCTTGCGCACACACGGCACTATAGTTGCATTTCAAAAATTCGTTGTTTGGTGGACCATCGCGATTGGCTCGGACCATCGCGATTGTGTCACACCATCGCGATAGGCTCACGCCATCGCGACGGCTCGGCCGGACCATCGCGACGGTTCGCTTTTTCGGACCATCGCGACGGTTCACTTGAGCCATCGCGACGGTCCATTTGGACCATCGCGACTGTCCAGTTGACCCCGTACCATCGCGATTGGCCCACGCCATCGCCACGACAGTGCCACGTGTCACGATAGACCATCGCGACGGTTCAACTTTTGGACCATCGCGACAGCCCAAAATCGGACCATCGCGATTGGCTCAAGCCATCGCATCGCGGACCATCGCGACGGTTCACTCCGGACCATCGCGATTGTCCATCTTTGACCGTTGACCGCACCATCGCGATTGTCCGCCCGATCACGCCATCGCGACGGTTCATTTTTTGGACCATCGCGACGGTTCGACCTCACGCCATCGCGATCGTTCACTTCGAGCCATCACGACGGTTCGCCTTTTCGCGCCATCGCGATTGTCCAAATCCCGCGCCATCGCGACGGTTCGCTTGGACCATCGCGACGGTCCCAGACCATCGCGATTGCCCACCCCCATCGCGAATTTTGGACTTCAATTTTTGACCAATTTTGAGGGTATTTTTGGAAAATTTTTGGACCATTAGACTCATAGGAGACCCCTTAGCTCATATTTGAGGGAAAACTGGATTGTCAATTTTTACCCCCCAGGGCCTGAACGCGTGCAACTTTCTCATCCGAAGTCCGTTTTTTGAGCTTAATAGCTCGTTAGAAAGCTCGCGACGTGTACTACGTGACCTCAACTGTTTTTTTCATAAAGAATACATCTATTTTTGGATAGGCTAATTTGAGGTTCACCTAGTTTGGGACTAGGAAGTCAGGGGGCAAGTATTAAAAAGTTGGGCAAAAAGGGAAGGAATTAAAAAGGTGTACATGCTCAAGTGTTTGATCATCTTGTGAATTGGTCTAATATTGGGATTTTCCAGGTCCAGCAAGGGCAATCAAAGGCAAGCAAGCAAAGCAGTGAAGACAGCAGAGCTTGGGAAGCGCGGCTTCTTGGGCAACAGGGCATCAGAGCAACAGAAAAGCCGACTCGAGGTTGGAAGACTACTCAACCCCCTCAGTCAATTCTTAGCTTAGGCTAAACGGTAGTTGTGGATTAACGACGATAGGAACGCCTCAAGTTCAAGATACTTAATTCTTTCAAGTTTAAGACTACAAGTAAAGGTGTGTGTGACGCGAAAACCTAAAGAAACGAACCTAAGTCTGACGGAACGAGAACTCAAAATCATAACGAAAGTCGAATTCCTGACGCATATATTAAGACAAGAATCCAAAGAAATAAACTAAAAAGAATCAAGAATTAATCACAAAGGACCATTGACGATCTAAGGGTGTAATTGAGCGTGCAAGGAAGGAAATTAATGAACCTTAGATCAGGGAGACACATAGGTAAGTCGGACCGAAGAAGCCTTAGATCATCAGAGGCTAGTGTAAGAACTACCGCTCGATCTTGGGCTCAGCAATTGAATAGTAATTACCCCTACGAGAGCTCAGAGACTAGCGAATCAAAAATGGCATTTAGCGCAGACAGACCAGAAGGAGGAGCTCATGTAGCATACTTAGAAAAACCTGAAGGACCCTATAGAACACAATTAGAGTTTCTCCGAACCAACCGACTAGGTGCTCGCATCTATGAGGATGGTTTGCAAAGGCAAGTGGTGCAACTGCACAACCCTGATCAACCCATTGGATTGGAAAGACTAGTGGTGAAATTTGAGAGAGACGCTTACATAGACAAAGAAGGAACCATGTACATTCTAAGTACGCAGCCAAACGATACTAATGAGTTTGGCACAATTCAATTAGAAACGGGAGCGAAATTTCAAGGAAAAGAACCATTAGAAGAACCTAGAACACCTAGAGGGAAATCCGTATTAACAAGAGTACTCATCCCAGAGTGGATCCCTCAAGACAACAGGAGCACCGAGTTGTTCGTAAATAAAGAAACAGACGAAGCCTTTTGGAGGTACAGAAAGGAAAACCCCAGTGAGGTAGGCATCATTACAATCTATGAATTCAAGGACCCAGATACACCTGGAAAGGTTGTATACCTGGATGAGACTTCAGAAAGAGTCTTTGTGGTGCCTGAGCGCGCTAAAAACACATACACATGGAGAGGAGAATTGATATTCCCTCCACCTAGAACAAACATGAATACAAGTCAACAAGGGGCAGGAACATCCTCAGCCCATGGAAATCAAAGAGAAGGAAATCACGAGAGACCGGAAGTAAGCTTCAATCACTCCATAGGGAGAGATAGAACAACCACGAACACTAATAGGACGGATAGACAAAGAGAACATGGAATACCAGGTGGTAGAGATGATTTTCCTCTACCTAGACCACGTGAGCACGCAAGAGTATTGAGGCCCACGCAGTTAGTGAAATCAATGAAAAATTATTTTGATGGGACAGGAGATCCCTATGACCATGTCGTAGAATTCAAGCAAGTACTAAGAGCAGAACAAGTCGAGGACATGTTCACGCAGTACAACGCATTTGGACTAACGTTAAAGAATACCGCTTTAACTTGGTTCCAACCACTGCAACAAAGGCAATTTAGAGACATCCATCACTTTTTAGAGTCATTCATTACTGAATTCTCTAAAAGTGGGGTTAGACATGACACGTCCTCGTTGATTCATAGTTTTAAGCAAACCCCTCAGGAAACAGTAAGACTGGCAGGACGTAGATTCAGACAATATGTTGAACGATGTCCAATGCAAGAGCTACCCTCACAAGCTAAACAAGTATCACTGTTCTTAGATGGCTTGTTGAGCGCTAAACTACGCTCTTATGTGTACCTAAAAGAACCCAGAACGCTAGAAGAGTGTGTAAGAATATGTATAGACATCGAGGATAACCTAGGAGAGGAATTAGAACTCTCAAAGGTCTATAAGGACTCAGATTGTTCTTCTCTAGCATCCACAAAATTGTCTAGCTCGATAGAGGACCTAGTAGAAAAAGTGGCCCAAAAACTAGGAGTTTCTAGTAAACAGGTGCCCAAGCTACCCACCAATGTACGTTGTTACACTTGTGGTGGAAATCATTTGGCAAACGTGTGTCCCAATGCACCTCAACCTCAAGCCAACCCTAGTGGCCAATATTGCACAATTGAGAGAAGATACACGAATCATACGGCTCAGGACTGCCCATACAATAAACAAACTGTGAGACCGAACTACCCGCAAGCATACCAGCAGCCAGGTAGGTATCAAGGCCAATACAATGCTCAGCCTTATTACTATAGGCCTCCTCAGAACTACCCATACCAGGCTCAACAGAGACCTCAACCCGTCTTAGCTCAGCAGCCACCCCCACCAGCGAATGTCATCTCAGTCAAGTACGCTGCTGCAGAAGAGAACCTAAGTAGGGCCTTAGTGCCTTCTTCACCCCTGATCACCGAAAGTGACCCGAACTCCAACAGTTTTGACTCTACTCATGTAACTAGTCCACCCGCTTATTACACAGAGTCACCAGAACATGTGGAGACATATCATTATGATAGTCCACCAATGGAACCTAGTTGGGAGCCAGACTGTGCTAATGTGATGTACGCAAACCCAAACCCACGGCCCCAACTGAGACAACAGAGACCACAGGGCCCTAGAGGACCATGCTTTAGGTGCCAAGGAGATCACTTCATTAAGGATTGTCCACATCCCCCAATAGCAAGGCAATCACAGTACTATAGCATCCAAGGCTTTTGTGCCGATTGTGGCAAAGAGCACGTAATCAAAGATTGTCCTAAGAACCCAGTTAACACTTCAAATGTGACACCGATCAACGTGATAGGTATTGTAAACAACGCAGATGGATCCAACCCTACATACGTGCCTATCCAAGCTATAACCAGAGCCCAGGCGCTCTTACAAAACCAACAACTTAATCAAGAGAAAGTAGCCGGAACTAGTGAAGTTGCAGAATCTAGCAGTAAAAAGACAAAATCTTGGAAGGATTCCAGAGAAAGAATAAAGAGAAAATGGAGTAAAAAGATAAGTGAGTTGGAAGGAAGTTTAAGGGAATCTAGAGCCAAAATACAAGAATTGACCTCACAAGAATTAAACCAAGAAAATCCAGCTCAAGAATCAGGATCAGTTTTAGCGGAACCCATACCGGAAGATCTAGACATGATGTTTCGTGCATATCAGGCTAGAATAAAAGAGGGACCTCAAGTCACGGAAATGAGTAAAAACTACCCTCGAGCTGATCTAGAAATTGAGAGAACTAAACTGTGCATGAAAATGGTAGAGTTAGCACAAGCCTTGTTCGAAGCCTCTAGATATCTTAATTGGAATAACATGGCAAAACCGGAACTACACTTTCAAGGACTAATGGAGAGGCTAGAACACTTGATAGAAAGCGAAGAGAAAAAGGATCAGTCTAGGAACCCTACTGTTCCAGAGACACAGGAAAGGAATGCACCATCCCTGTCTCAAGTACCCAATACAGAAAGTCAAGATAACCTATCTTCCATACATAGGTACTCACATGAATTTTTGAGAGAAATACAAGAAGAGAAATGGAGAAAAGAACAAGGAACTCATCCTCCTATTCAAGAAATAGACGATTTGCAGGAACAATTTCCCCAAGACATCCCCTCTATATACGATGATGTAGAGGTGGAACGACTGAGTGAACCCACAGGATTTGAATCTAATTCTCTACAAGAATTACCTCAGTTCACAGGACCTTGGGAAGCTAAGTCTATTAGTATGAGAGCACCCACGATAATAGTGAGGAATGAAGAATCAGTGATCCCTAGAAATACGGAAGTGATCAAGAATACGAAAGTACAGTGTAATCTCACTCTGGAGGAACTGTTAAAGGTAAAACCAGAATTGTGGAAGCACGTAGCAAATCAATTCCCTGAGCTAGCTACCACACCCTCTCAGATAGGATCACAGAAGAAGGTACCAGAGATACCCGTGGAAAAGATTGGAGACGTAAGCGAAGGAGAGGAAGGTAACACATATCTTCCTATAACCCATCAGGGCTACACCACGAAAGCCATCTTAGATTCAGGAGCCGGAGTAGCCATAGCTACCACCGCTTTATGGAAACGTTGGGGTAAGCCAGCACTCAGACCCACCAGGATGAAACTACAAATGGCTGATGGACACATAGAGAAACCATTAGGCTTACTAGAAGGCATATCTCTCACCACTTGTGGTGTAGAATTTGAGCATACCTTTGCCATTTGTGACTTTGCGAAAAACCGTGCTTATGAGATGATATTGGGAAGACCATTCATGCGTCAGTTGCAAATTGTACAAGATTGGGGAACTAATTCTTTGTACTTGCAACATTTAGGAGTGACTACCAAAGTCAACCTTAAAGACTATTCACACAGAGATGTACCCCCAATACAATGGAATACCATCCATAAGACACCAGTAGAGACGGAATCCGTGCACTCATTAGATTCAGATCCTTCTTGGTTGCATGAGGATACCCATTTATGGATGTGTAAAGTAGCCAAGCAAGAGGAAGAACGATTAGAAGCAAGGACCTTAGGTGCAGAACAACATCCACGAACCCTTCAAGATCCAGCATATGCACCTGTAGTATTCCCAGACGAGGAGTTTGAACCCCATGGTTGGGCAGAGATTCTAGCAACCATGGATGTAGCCATCAATGAAGAACAATGGACACCCCACTGTGACGAGGATGGCTATGACATTTCAGTTTTCACGATAGAGCCAATCATGGGCGATGCAATTTTAGAAGAGTGCGAACCAAACACTGATGCATTTGAGGATGCAAGCGATTTTGATTTAGAATCAATTCTCATGGACTCACCCTTTGCATCAGAGGAAGAATATTTCTACGAAGTAGAGACTCACACTCAGAGACACGAGGAAATTACGAATGAAGTGAGATTAGCCACGGAAGTGACTACCAAGAGTGAAGGCAAGAAAAGAAAGAAGAAAGAAACCATGTCAGAAAAAGACGAATCTTTGTTTGAAGTACCCGAGAATTTCAAGAAATATGAAATCGACGATAGAAGAATCATGGTACGAATGCCTAATAGAAAAGAGAAGAATGGACAAGTATATGATAACCGAGAGAAAACCAAGAAAATAATAGTGGCCATAGAAGGAGAAGAAGAAAAATGCACCTACATAGGGCATGATTTGACGACTGAAGAAGAAGAAGGGTTAGTTGCCCTATTGCGCGAATATAGAGATGTTTTTGCTTGGAGTTACAAAGATTTGAAAGGAGTAGACCCAGATATATGTTCTCATAGAATCCCTATGACTCCAGATGCAAAACCGACAAAACAAAAACCTTACACGTACAATGATAATTACGCTGCGAAGATTAAAGAGGAGATAGATAGATTGATAAGTTGTTTCAGCGTTTATGTTAAGTAAACGGGAAGGGCACCGCCGGCTGAACTGAAGGTTGAACGCAGCAGAGAGAAATTACACCACGACGGAACGAGAAGGATTAAGGATGATCTACGCTGTAAAGAAGTTTAGGCACTACTTGTTGGCCAACAAATTCAAGTTCTTTACAGATCATCAAGCCCTATTATATTTAGTCAACAAACCATGTAACACCGGACGACTGATACGTTGGTTTCTATTACTCATGGAGTACGATTTTGAAGTGGTAGTTAGGAAAGGAAAGACACATCTTAGAGCTGACCACCTTTCAAGATTAATCTCAGGAGAAGCCCCTCAAGGAGTAGCGGATGATCTGCCAGATGCATACTTGTTTAACCTTGAGATAGCACCAGAATGGGCTAAGCCGTTAGTCCCTATTCTGACATACGGACCCAAGAGTCCTAGGATAAAGATCAAAGAAGGAGAGATTACCAAATCTCAGAGGTACCAAATAATAGCAGGAAGCATATATAAACAAGATAATCAAAAGATTCTTGCTTGTTGTGTAGATGAATCAGAACATGCGAATTGGTTGCAATTAGCACACATAGGTGCACTAAAGCAACATCATTCAAGACATAGAACACTACAGAATCTACAAAGACTAGGAGTATATTGGCCTACTATGGAAGCAGATGTCTACAAGTTGTGTAAGGAATGCCATGTTTGCCGTGAAAGACCACCAGTAGAACATGCTACACTATATCACGTGTCTCTCACACCAGATTGGAGTGAACCTTTAGTGACATACTTGAGGACGAACACATTCCCTCAAGGAATGACCTTAGCTCGACAACGCAGTCTAGAGCAGGAAGCTCAAGGCTACTCACTTATTGGCGATAATCTATACAAAAGAGGACGAGATGGATATCTAAGACAATGTGTTCATGAGAGCAATTATCTGAGCATACTAGATACTGCACACCAAGGTGTTGCAGGAGGTCATTTTGAACCCGATAGGATAATCAAAGCCATCCTCTTTTCAGGATTATGGTGGCCCACTCTTCACATGGATGCACATACCTATGTAAAGAGATGTGACGTGTGCCAAAGAACTCAGTTTCCTACTCGCAGAGATGAAATGCCATTGAAACCCATGATGGGCGGACGTGCATTTTCTAAGTGGGGTATAGACTTTGTAGGACCCATCAACCCCCCTGCAAAAGGTACACATGCGGAATACATTATTGTTGCCACAGATTATCTGACGAAATGGGTAGAGGCAAAAGCCACAAAAAAGAATGATGCTCACACGACGGCAAAATTCTTATTTGAAAACGTCTTTACAAGATATGGACTGCCTATAGAGTTAGTGAGCGATCGAGGCACTCACTTTCTAAACCAAGTCATTGAATATTTGTTACAGGATTTTATGGTGATTCACAAGAAATCTGCACCATATCATCCTCAGGCCAATGGTCAGGCTGAAAGCACTAACAAGATACTATGTACCGTACTGACGAAACTCGTGAACAACAAACGTTCAGATTGGGACAAACAGTTACACCACGCTGTTTGGGCATATCGAGTGGCCTACAAGACCGTACTCAATGCAACTCCCTTTCAGATGGTTTTTGGTCAGAATGCAGTGCTTCCTTTGGACTTCTTGATACCGACCCTTAAGGTGGCACAAGAACATCAGTGGACCGGCCATGAATTATCAGCGAGAATAATGGACTTGGAACGATTAGGAGAAACCAGGCTAAAGGCAGCAGCAGGAATATACGCTGCGAAGAAGCGACAGAAAGCATATTTTGATGCGCATGTGAAAGATAAAGGCCTAAAAGAAGGAGATTTAGTTCTAGTGTATACGCTGAAACAGCACGCACGGAAGTTAGAAAAGCGAGGTTATGGACCTATGATCATTAACAGACTTTCGACTAGTGGAGCAGTACAGTTAGCCACTTTAGAAGGAGATATAATGCCTAATTACATTAGTGGCTGTAGAGTCAGGTTATATCAAGAACCTCTTACTGAGGATATGCTTAGACGACTCACGTTGGCAAAGAAGCGTAAGGAGGAAGAAAATAGAATACGAGCGGAAGCTGAGGCAGAAGCCATAGAACGCATTAAGCGCATGAAGCTAAGAAGACAAGGACTAGGGAGAGAACATTATAACCATCTGGAAACATCACCCAGATATCCCATGGCCATGTGTCAAGTAAAGTCAACCACTCATCCTAGCATAGTAGACAGGAGACCATTCATTACAGTAAGGCTAGCGCACGGTAACCATAGCCAAGAACTCAGGGCTTTGATTGACTCAGGTGCTGCGACTAGTGCGATTAGATGGTCCCACTATAAGGCTTCAGGAATAGAAATGCGGCCAATTGAGGCATACCTCATAGGCCTAGGAGGCATGGAAACCCCTTGCATGGGCGAGGTGGACCTTCCCATCCTCGTTAAGGAGGTGGCCATGACAGCGAAGCTATTAGTGTGCCATGATGACGACCTGATAGAACCCCTAATCCTTGGCCAAGATTGGCTATACGATCACTCAGTGGACCTAAATCTTAGACAAGGCTCCTTACAGATTGGAACCTTAGAGCAGAAGCGAGTGATACCGCTTGACTTCCCTAACGGCATTCCGCTTGACGGTTGTGACCCTAGACCCTATGAAATACATGCGACAGAAGACCGGAAGATCTTTCATCCGACCAGTCACGTTACGTCTACACCAACCCACTCGGGCTTGGCTATAGACAGTTGTCAATCAGAAGGACGACAGGAGATCTTCCCTGGGACTTCCTGCAAACTAGAAGAGGCAGTTACCCAACCGCAAGGGCAGATGGGCACAATAAGAGGTCAGGTGGGTTGCATCAGCGGCCAAATGAGCACGACACCCTGCGGTGCTCATCCTTCCAAACTTGTTGCGGACTGGCCTAGATTAAAGTTACAAAAGGCATCACTTCCTAATGGGCAGGTCACGCAAGTGTTGGATCTCCCTTCTTTTCCAAAGCAGAGCGTCCATCCGACCTCTCACCCCCGACTACGACAGAGTCAACCACGACGAAGGAACCCAGACCGACGGCAGTATCAGAAGACACGACAAGGAAGGCAGTTTAGGCCTCCCAAAGGACGCGGCACCAGACAAATATGGGTGCCAAAAGGACAAAAAGCACCGAAGGACTCCAACCAAGCAGAGATCGACAAGAAAAAGGCCGAACAGAAACAGAATCAATATCCACCATCCCCTCGACCTTCTTCTACAGGTCCGAGAATTCGACAAATGTGGATCGCCAAGAAGTACCTTACCCATAGACCCACGCCCACGCAGATTTGGGTACCCAAACCATGTATCATAGCTCAACCCATAAACCATGTAAGATATAACCCCCATAACTCATCTCATCCCTCGATACCACCACACCCGACACCACCTTTTGCCCCTCAGCAGAAACCCACCACCCACTCCAAGATCTTTAGGAAAGGGATACCGAAACGTGTCCAACCGTCTCCCCCTAACCCATTGTCTAACTACCCCCCGACTAACATACAACCATGTACTAAATCACTAACCTTTAAACCTTGTATAAATTCACACACCATCATCACACACCACTCGTAATCTCATCTCATCAAGAAATGTATGCATGATCTGAAACGTATAGGTGTCTAGAGACCTGCACTAGTGCTGCAAGAAACATTGCATCCATCACATCACAGCACTTGGCTACACGGGTTACGCATCAGTTATGGAAAGGGATTGCGGTCTCACTTTAATGGGATCATGATTAATTTCCATGCTAATGTGTTAATCTTTTGTAGCAGATCCTTCTCACTAGCGCACCATCCACCATGCAAACCGACGAAGGAACATCAGGAGCAGGCCCCAGTGTAGCGGCTGTGCCACTCAACGTGCTACGAGCAGAATCCCACCCGACTGCTCCACCGCCGGAATTTCAGGGATTTCCAGGGCCCATGCCTATCGATAACCCCCCTATGGGCTACACCGAAAAGATACACAGGAACTCTCATTGGTTTCAGGGCCTTGCAGGACCCCTTGCGGACGCGGACTTTATATTTGAATCCTCTCTGACTTTTGATGACCGCACGTGGGGAAAGTACCAGTTTTTCTCCAGAGAGTTCGAAGCCCTACAAAGCACCCAGGATTTAACTCATGTTTGGGCCAGAGCAGGCTTCACAGAGTATTTCAGTGATCCTCTGCCCAAACCGGATTTTTACAGGTGCTATTACTTAATCACTACCTTACTGGCATCAGAGAATAAGGACATCCCAGGAACCTTCATATTGCCTACTCTAGTGGACGATCCACCTTACAAGAGATTTTATCTCTCTAAGGACTTAATCAGAGCAGCCATCAAGATCCATGGCACCCACACACCCACAGATCGAGAGAGATTAATTCCAGAACCGATGAAACGTGGGGATGTCACGAAGTGGGAGGAGATTTCGGCCATTACACCTGAGCTGTCAAAGCCACTAAGGATATGCATGCAACATTTCGCATTTCCAGCTCAGGACAGATTTACCATGCCCCATAAACGAATCTGGTTCGGATTATATTTGGCATGTACGGGACCTCAAACAGTTGATCTGGCAAGCTGGATCATAGATCAAATGTATCTGGCACAGCACAGATGGGAGCGCAAGAAGGTGCTTAACGGATGTTGTGCGCTCACTAGAATTGTGTATATGTGTTTGGCTTATGACTTGCCCATCGAGCGTGCACTAACAGGAGAGGAATTGAAGGCATTCAAGGGCACAACGAAGAAAGCCAGGAAGCCCAGTAGGACACGGGCAGGTAAGCGCATGTGAGGCACCATCCCTTGCCTTCAAGTGCCAGAGTCGCCATCACCACAACCTTCTCCCGAGCGACCACAGACAGAAGCGGCTCCCACTGTACAACCTATTCGCATACGGTTGTCCAGACCAGTGATTACAGAGGCCACCACTAGTACCGCTGCACCTCAGGCAGCTGCCACCTCAGAACCCACCACCACACCAGCAGAAGCTCCCACCACCATTGGTGCGGAAGCGTTTTCTTTCCCGATACCACATATGGAGGCCGACCCCATAAACACGACATTTGATTTTGAGATGCCTGATGCATTCTCAAACGAATTCCAGTATTTAGAAGCCCAACTGTTCTCCCAGGAATATGAACGTCCCAGCTACCCTACTACGCCGCGAGATTTGCCACAAGGACAAGCTGTGTCGGGCTCTGAAGAAGAAAGAACCGAAACAGACGACGATCAAGGCGACGATGAAGCCAGCCAGGACTCACATGACGAACAGACAGAGGGCCAAGGCCAACAAACCGACACACACGGCGACACCAGCACATATGAAGATGAGACATTCGAAGCCGCAGCGTACACACTGGCTATAAAGAAATTATATCGTACCATGGAGAAAGTCTGGGCACGAAAGAAGTTAACTGAAGAGGAAAGCCAGGCATTAATTGAACAGGAACTCATCTCCGGAGGATTCGAAGACGCATATATCAGAGGGTTCAGAGAGTTAGTCAAATCAGTAGGCTCCCATGAAGCACTCAGGTTTTTACAAAGAAAGCAACTACCACAGTTTGATCCCCGCCGAGTGCAACTACTCTCAAAACCTGGGGAGTATATTCGTGTACCAACAGGAGCCCAATCTTCAGCACAAGCCAGGGAGGCACGCCTCGCCCCCGAACGTTCATTAACCACAGAAACCATCCTTGTAGATTCGCCACCCCATACCACCGTTGTACATACCACTACTATCCTCGAAATAACATCCACCCCTTCGACTCCTCTCTCACCTCATCTTTCACCAACCCATCCCGTATCACCCGCACACCCACCTGCTTTCCCCACATCCACACCTGTACAAAGCAACATAGCCACAACCTCTTCCTTACCCATTCAGACCACCATGCCCACACCCAACCCTCCGCATCCATATGTTAGCCCCTTCACCCCTTCATCCTTCCCAGCGTTTCCCCCACCTCTAAGACCCCCATTCCCCTTCCTAACCCCACTAACCTTCTCACCAGTCTCACCTCCCCAACCTACCATCACCCCTATTTCCCCGTTTCACCAAGCTGCTCCAACCATTTCCCCTGTAAACTACACTACATTCGCAAATCCCGTATTCACACCTACACAACCACCCACAATCACACCACTTTTCACAGTCACAACACTAAACACGTCCAATGGCATGGACATATCACCATCCACCTCACCACCACCCACTCCACTCACAGCACCCTCATATTTAGGCACTTCACAATTTTCCACAATCACCACTGCATCCACTGTCCCAACCCCATTTCCCATTCCCACTGCATCTACTACCACTGCATCCTCATTTAGCACTTCACTACTACTATCGCCCACCATAGACACCGCATTTCAACACATGGTCGCATGCATGACGCAAGTCCGCGATGAGTTTGCATCACTCGGCACCAACTATCAACAGCTGCAGAAAACGACGAACGAATTACAAACGCAGCTTAACTCACTATCAATTGAGAACGCCTCACTGAACAGCCGATACCAAGATTTACGAGAGGCCTATCACAAGTTAGAACTAGAAAGTGAGGAGAAAACCAAAGAGGCCACCGTGGATTTGGATAACCTACTTAGAGCCCAGACTGTCCGCAATGCAACGCTTACTAGAAATATGGGCTTACTAAGAAGACACTTAGCCGCAGCAAAAGAGGAGAACCAGAGACTCCAAGAGCAGAATAGAGAGAACTTGGAAGCGGCTTTAGATCATCCAGAACAGCCACTAAGTCCGAGCAGATTCAAGGCAATCCCATTCGAGTCGATGCGGATGCTGCTAGACGACCATGTTAGATTGCTCGAGGACTATGATCGTATGAACGAAGAACATCAAAAGTTAAAGGAAGATCACAAACTGCTACAACTCAGAGAACCAGCAACACAACAAGTACAAGTAGCAGCGGAATTACCAGCGCCTGTGGACCCTGCCCCTGAAGTTTTAGAGGAACTCAACGCACTTCGGGCCCAGGTAACAAATCTTGAATCTAGGATTGCCATCTATGAAGTGCCACCAAGGCCAGACTCCCCACCGGAGCTACCAGCTGAGGAAGAAACCGTCACTATCCCGGTGGAGGAGACATTCGAAGAGGCATATGAACCGATACCCATCCCAGGCGGACGTGTCACGGCCGAAGGCCAGATGACCTACGAATTACCTACCCCCGCGTGGATGAAGACAGTTGAAGAACTCGGAACGACACACTCGGCCAGAGTAGAGGCACAGCTACATGCCATGGCCATAATTGAAGAGAAAATTTTACAGTCACCATTCTTTGCTCAATTGGCCCCGCGACGATACATATCTGGGCATGAGCTCCAATATAAACCGTACTTCATGTTAATGGCCGAATACCAGTTAACCATAGAGAAAGAAACAGGTATGAAACCAACGCATGCCACTCAATTCGAGCCAGAGGACTTGCCACCAAGGGCGCAGAGAGGTGAAATCCTTCAACCAGACTGGCGCAAAGATTTACTGCAAAATTATCCAGAGATGATGAGCACGTGGGTAAAAGCGCCGCTTCACTTAAAATTTAACCCATGCTGGGGACCAGTACCACGACGCCGCTCTTGGACTGCCTTCGCTATAAAGCTACAGAACAATAAGCAGTGCCAAGACTGGTTGAACTATCCCTACTTCAAGCCACCAGTCGCGTTACCCACAGTAGGCTACATGATGGCGACGATCCGCCACTGGCTCCCTCGATTAAAACATATGGATGATATTGCCGCGCACATGACTGTCAAAATCTTTGACATGATGCAGATGGTCTTTAAAGTCTTCCGACGCATCAAGGCTCCCCATGTTAACACCCCGGGCTTTGAGCATGGCAACTTTGATTTAGTCTATGATATGAGCACAACGCCATCGCTACGAGTGTGTTACGCCTGGCACTACAGGATCAAATATCTGCCGGCATGTTACAAGCAAACATTCGAAGAAATGTTCACCACCGGCTTTTGGGAGTACCATTCAGAGGTATTTATAAGCAGGCCCACACACTTATTGCAATTATTCGCCTGTGAACGAATGGTGTACTCCACACATTATCAGCTCCCACCACCAGACGAGCCACAACCTATAGATTGGGAGAAACTCGAGGCTGATCTAGCCCAAGGTATTCGCATATCAGAGCACACCCTCGCTCAAGACCTCCTACAGAATTACATCCGGCAGACCTCACAACAAGGTTCTGTCAGGGACGACAGAAGTGAGAGGGAGGGGGGTGTTGGCAGCAGCCAGAGGCAAAGACGCCACGGAAGCATGTGAAGACAAAGCAGGGAGCCAGGAGGATCAATTTTTTAAACAAATATATTTCTTATTAATTCTCCAAACATTCAACAGTGATTATTATCACTAATTGTAACATATGTATCATAGAAAACCCCATTTTGTAATCTATAGCTCCATTTTGTGCAAGCCGAGGAGTCCTCGAGCTTGAGGAGCTTAGGTAGAATGCTCGTACCAATTTTCGTTATTTTTAGACATCGTTTACCCTTTCAAATAGCCTCTAGGACCTATTTTTTAACTAGGCCGGCCACTAGATGTGAAACCGGTCAAAACTAGTCTAGAAACTATAAAAAGAGCTAGAGAGCTCATTTTGGAGGTTGGTTCATTTTGGTTAGTGTGAGCATAGAGCTAGTTTGAGCTTGTAAGAGTATTCTTGAGTAATAGAGCTAATTTCCCACCTTCCATTGTGTCTTGCTTGTCTCTTCATTGTGTGTGTGTATGTGTGTGTGCATCTTTGTGCTTCTCACCTTCACTCTCACATCATCTCACGTTCACGATCTTCATATCACTCCTACCTCTCCCACGGATTGACATTAAGGAGGTGAAGCTTCTTAACGTGGTACTTACCATTGTGCTAGAGCAACATATGGTCTTAAGCAGGCACCAAGGGCATGGAATGCAAGGTTGGTAAAGTATCTTATGCTGCAAGGATACACAGCGAGTCATGCTGATCCTTCACTTTATGTAAAACATGTAGATGGCATGTGTGTCTATGTATGCATTTATGTGGATGACTTGTTGATTACAGGGAATGATGCAAAAGCAATTGATGAGATAAAAGGTAATTTGGGAAAGGAATTTAAAATTTCAGATCTTGGTTTGCTCAGATACTTTCTTGGGATTGAAATTGTGTATAGCGATGAAGGTATGTGGTTGATACAAAGAAAGTATATATGTGATATGCTGAAAAGGTTTGGTATGCAGGAATGTAAATTTGTTTCTACTCCAATGGAATGTAATGTAAAGCTGAGTGCAAAGGAAGGTGATGAGTTGCATGATATGAATGTATATAGATCCATGGTAGGATCTTTGATTTATGCAACAAAAACTAGACCTGATATATGTTATGCAGTGGGAGTATTGTCACAGTTTATGCATGAACTTAGAGTACCTCATATGCATGCAGCGAAAAGAGTGCTTAGGTATTTGAAAGGTACCATGAACGAAGGATTATTTTATAGTCATGATGTTGATCTAACTCTTAAAGTCTTTAGTGATGCAGATTGGGCTGGAAGCAAAGATGACAGAAGATCCACAAGTGGATATGTGGTAATAGCAGGAAACAAGACATTAACATGGAGTTCAAAGAAACAGCCTACAGTTGCTTTATCTTCTACAGAGGCTGAGTATAGAGGTTTAGCATTGGCTACTACTGAGGTTATGTGGTTTAAAAAGTTGTTTCATGACTTGAATGTGCAGGTTGATGTACCACTGATATATGGGGATAACTTGAGCAGCATTCATATGACCTCAAATCCTATTTTTCATGCTAGAACAAATCATATAGAGGTTCACTATCATTATGTTCGAGAGAAGGCCATGAACAATGAAGTGCAGGTTTCTTTTGTTGGAACAAAGGATCAAGTTGCAGATATCTTCACCAAATCCTTGGATGGACCAAAGCTTCAAAGATTCAACTATATTCTTGGCATGAAGGAAATACCCTTTGAAACTTGAGGGGGAGAATGTTGCGAACATTTGTTTTATGTAGGGTACAAGTTTCAAATTATGTAAATACCTTTGGGAAGTCTTCAAATACTTCAAGAAGGCTCATATTATTCATAAAATTTAGCAAAAATACCACGTGAGTTCTAGAACATGGTGAGTCAAATTAGTGAGTCACAAGGGAGCTTCAGTGGTGTCCTAGTGGAAGGTCAATGTGGCTAGTTCTCAAAGTCCATCAATACTTTGCTTATTTGAGCACTTGAGTCATGTAATACCTCCATCCAAGTGTCTACCACGAATTTAGATGTATTAGGAAGGTTTTAGATTAGTTTCCCATGCTATAAAAAGAGGAGAAAAGTCGTGATCTTGTGGGATGTCCAAGAGAGTATCTCTATGCTACTCTAGTTTTTGTATGCAGAGCTTGCAGAGCTTGTATCTCCCTCATTATATATCCAAATTACATGTTTGATAGCTCATTTGAAATCTCTTCTTGTCTATTTTCATAGTACCAATTTTCATAATCATTGGATTTGTGAGCTGAGAGCAACACTCTTTGCAAGTAGTGTGTGTTCTCTGTTTTTTATCCCTGCTGAAGGTCTCCATTAAACATCCAACTTGCAGAGGTCATATATCCTTGTGTATGTATCCAAATCATGTGTTCTTTGGCTTGTTAGAAAGCTCTCCAAGTCTATTTGTATTCTGGAAATTTTCAGATTCATTGGAGTTGTGAGTTAAGAGCAGTAGTCTCTGCAAGTGATGTATGTCCTCAGGTTCATCTCTGTTTCAAGGTCTCCATTAAAGCTGCATATTGCAGAGGTCATAGCTCATTGAGTATTTATCCAAATTGAGTGTTCTTTGGCTCATTGGAAAGCTCTTGGTCTCTAGTATATGTGTTTAAAACAGTTTTAAAAACTTTTGAGTGAGTAGAGAGTAGTAAGCTCTGCAAGCATGACTGGTTTTCTATG
The DNA here is from genome assembly GCA_020310875.1 of Ceratopteris richardii. NCBI lineage: Eukaryota > Viridiplantae > Streptophyta > Polypodiopsida > Polypodiales > Pteridaceae > Ceratopteris > Ceratopteris richardii. The sequence continues at coordinate 59,615,967 of CM035437.1, read as the reverse complement.
ATGAAGTTTGTGAGAAGGTCAACTTGTTCCTAGGGGGTTCCACCTACTTCCTGCTATACTTTGGAGGTCAATAAACTCCAACAGTGGTATCAGAGCAAGTACTTGGAGGCTTGGAGAAGGTTATCATACCTTGACGAAGAATTTGAAGCTATCAAAGAAGCAGTTCATCATCAACACTACACAAAGGTAGAAGAAGATTGCAAAGAGGCATCTAAAGCAACATCCAAGCAAAGAAAGGTGCACATACCTCATTTACAAGGTAAATATTATATTTCTTCTCATCACACACATTGGAAAGGAGGCTTAAAGGAGGAAGCTTAGCATTTGTATTATGGGAGACCAACATGCACAAATAGAGAAGCTTGATAAGACCAATTATCAGGCATGGAAGTTTAGAATCACAGCATACTTGCAAGGTAGAGGCTTGTATGGTTTGATTGACGGCACAGATATCAAACCCACATTACCAGAGGACCCAAATCAGCAACAATTGAGGGAGTTTAGACTTTGGAATGAGAGAGACAAAAGGGTTATATTCATTTTATCACAAAATATTCAAGATTCAATGGTAGGACACATACAAGATCTAGACACAAGTAGAGATGTTTGGCTTGCATTGGAAAGGTTGTATGCTACAGGTACAAGAGCAAGGAAGATTCAACTCAAAAATGAGTTGAATAACATAAAGAAAGATACAAGGACATCGGTCAATGATTACATATTGAAAGTTAAAGAGATTGCAGATCAACTAGGATCAATTCAAGCTCATGTGGAGGACGACGACTTGGTTGCACATACTCTCAACGGACTCAAAGATGATGAGAGATGGAAACCCTTCATTACTTCAGTTTATGTCAGAGGAGAATTACCAGATTTTGATCAACTTATTGCCCTCATGGTCACGGAGGAGATGAATCTAAATGGTTCTACTTCAAATCAAAAAGGATCTCAAGGACAAGCTCTTTATGTAGGATCATCAAGAGGTGGAAACAGAGGTGGAAGAGGTTCAAATAGAGGTCGAGGAAGAAGGATCGATGATCAAAGGACTTCAAGTGGCTTCTTCAACACAAGAGGAAGAGGAAAATCAAGCGCTAGAGGTACGAGAGGCTACTACAACTACAACCAAAGACAAAGGAGTGAAGATAATAAGAACAATTGCTATATATGTGGAAGGTATGGACACTATGCCAAAGATTGTTATCAAAATGAAAATAATCAAGGTGGTAATCGAAGAGGAGGCTATTCAAGAAGAGGTAAACAACAAGGAAATTATGCAGTTGAAGGTAAAAGTGATGATTATGATTCTCTTCTTATGATGAATGTAGAAACTAAGATGAATTCCAATAGTGATGTATGGTATGTAGATAGTGGTTGTTCTAATCACATGTCTCATGATGCTTCATGGTTTTCTAATATGCATAATCCGTCATGTAAAGGTCATGTTGAAACAGGAGATGATACAACACATAAGATTATGCAGGTTGGAGATGTTGTTATGCAGGATAAGAGCAAGAAAAATTGCTTGAAGGATGTACTTTATGTGCCAACGATCACTAAGAATTTGATGTCGGTTGGTCAAATGGTAGAAAAAGGTCTACAAGTGAGATTTAATCATGCAGGTTGCTTCATTGAGGATCCAAAGCAAAGGAGGTTAATTGCTAGAGGTCAAAAACAAGGTAGATTGTTTACATTCAAGGTAAACCCAAATCATACAAACTATTTCTCTTATGGTATGCATCGAATAGCAGAGCTTGATCTATGGCACAAAAGGATTGGACACATGAATGTACACAGGTTAAAGGAGCTATCAAAGAAGAGGATTGTTGAAGGATTACCTGATCTTACTAAGCAACATATGGTGCATCTTTGTGAAGCATGTCAAATGGGTAAGCAGAGTAGACAACCTTTCAAGCATTCAAGTTATGTAAGTGATGGTTTGCTAGATCTCATACACACAGATGTGTGGGGACCTACTAAAGAGGCATCCTTGATTGGTAATAAGTACTATGTATCATTCATTGATGATCATAGTAGAATGACATTTGTGTATTTCATTAAACATAAGAGTGAGGTCTTTGATTGTTTCAAGAAGTTCAAATCATATGTCGAAAAGCAAACAGGAAGGTATATTAAGAAGCTAAGGTCTGATGGAGGGGGAGAGTATTTCTCTCAAGTTTTTACTGATTTTTTGTATGATGAAGGTATCAAAAGAGAAGTTACATGCAGGTATACTCCACAACAAAATGGAGTCGCAGAAAGAAGAAACAGAATCATAGCAGAAGCATCTAGAAGTATGCTTAATGATATGTGTTTGCCTAATTATTTTTGGGCTGAAGCTGTTAGCACAAGTGTTTACATTATGAATAGAGTTCCGACTGCTGGAGTTCATCATTTGACACCATATGAGGTATGGCATGGAAGGAAACCAAGTGTAAGTCATTTGAAAGTATTTGGTTGTGTATGTTATGTACATGTACCTAATGAGGTGAGATCTAAACTTGATGCAAAATCAGAAAAATGTATATTTATTGGTTATGCAGATAAGAATTGTTTGCAGGTCATGGATGAAAATGAAGAAGGTGTGGTTGAAGGAGATGAATGCATAGTTCAGCCATCAGGAAGTTTAAATGATGAAAGGAGTGGTCTAGATGAAGAAAGAGGATCACCTTTCAATGGAAGATTAAGGCAAGAGTCACCTCCAAGTGTTAAAAGTAAAGGTAAACTCAAACTTGTTGAAGTTAATGATGAAGGAGAGGAAATTAGTGATGTATGTGAGTATGGAGAATCATCAAAGGTTCCTAATAAGAAAGGAAGAGCATCTACATTGGAGGTAAGAAGAACTTCAAGAGTAAGTAAGCAACCTCAAAGGTATACTTATGAATCTTTCATGAATACTCATTATGCTTTTATGACAAAAGTTGAGCAGGAAAATGAACCCACATGTTATGATGAGGCCAAAGGAGATGAAAAGTGGGAGAAAGCAATAAGAGAAGAAATGGAAGCACTTCAGGATAACAAGACTTGGAATTTAGTTCCAAGTACACCAAAGCAAAAGGTAATTGGTTGCAAGTGGGTTTTTAAGATTAAAAGAAATAGTGATGGTAGTGTGTCTAGATATAAGGCTAGACTTGTAGCAAAAGGATATAATCAAACTCAAGGTGTGGACTATGAGGAAACATTTAGTCCAGTAGCAAATATGGCAACGGTGAGAACTTTGTTGGCTTTAGCTGCAAGTAAAAGGTGGAATATATATCAACTCGATATAAAGAATGCCTTTCTTAATGGTGAGTTAAATGAAGAAGTGTATATGTCACAACCAGATGGTTATGTGGATGCAAAATATCCTAATCATGTATGCAGGTTAAAGAAGGCATTGTATGGTGTTGGCAGCAGCCAGAGGCACAGACGCCACGGAAGCATGTGAAGACAAAGCAGGGAGCCAGGAGGATCAATTTTTAAAACAAATATATTTCTTATTAATTCTCCAAACATTCAACAGTGATTATTATCACTAATTGTAACATATGTATCATAGAAAACCCCATTTTGTAATCTATAGCTCCATTTTGTGCAAGCCGAGGAGTCCTCGAGCTTGAGGAGCTTAGGTAGAATGCTCGTACCAATTTTCGTTATTTTTAGACATCGTTTACCCTTTCAAATAGCCTCTAGGACCTATTTTTTAACTAGGCCGGCCACTAGATGTGAAACCGGTCAAAACTAGTCTAGAAACTATAAAAAGAGCTAGAGAGCTCATTTTGGAGGTTGGTTCATTTTGGTTAGTGTGAGCATAGAGCTAGTTTGAGCTTGTAAGAGTATTCTTGAGTAATAGAGCTAATTTCCCACCTTCCATTGTGTCTTGCTTGTCTCTTCATTGTGTGTGTGTATGTGTGTGTGCATCTTTGTGCTTCTCACCTTCACTCTCACATCATCTCACGTTCACGATCTTCATATCACTCCTACCTCTCCCACGGATTGACATTAAGGAGGTGAAGCTTCTTAACGTGGTACTTACCATTGTGCTAGAGCAACACCAAATTTGGCGCCGTTGCCGGGGATCGAGTCTAGGACGAATGTGTGATGGTAAGAGTATAGCAAGAAGTGGCGTTGGAAGGTAAAAATTTCAGTTTTTGTTGTTGTTTTTACTTAGTTTTTAGTGTTTTTCACCTTCCCCATACTCCATCTTCATCATCGCATCATCATCTCCATTTCCAAAAAAATCAGAAAATTCACCATACCCACCCATTCACCTCATTTCCCCTCATTTGTGCATGCGAGAGAGCGAGAGAGAGTTTTTGCGATTGTATGTGCTTGCTTTTTCTTGAGTTTTCTTGCAGGTACAGAGCTTCAGAGCATCAGGAAAGCTTCCAAAAGGTAAAAAATGTACTTTCTGTCAGAGATTTCCGAGTGTGGCGGACCATCGCGATGGTCTGCAATTTTCGGATTTTGAGGTAGGCGACCACACCACGAGGTAGGCGATCCTTGCGCACACACGGCACTATAGTTGCATTTCAAAAATTCGTTGTTTGGTGGACCATCGCGATTGGCTCGGACCATCGCGATTGTGTCACACCATCGCGATAGGCTCACGCCATCGCGACGGCTCGGCCGGACCATCGCGACGGTTCGCTTTTTCGGACCATCGCGACGGTTCACTTGAGCCATCGCGACGGTCCATTTGGACCATCGCGACTGTCCAGTTGACCCCGTACCATCGCGATTGGCCCACGCCATCGCCACGACAGTGCCACGTGTCACGATAGACCATCGCGACGGTTCAACTTTTGGACCATCGCGACAGCCCAAAATCGGACCATCGCGATTGGCTCAAGCCATCGCATCGCGGACCATCGCGACGGTTCACTCCGGACCATCGCGATTGTCCATCTTTGACCGTTGACCGCACCATCGCGATTGTCCGCCCGATCACGCCATCGCGACGGTTCATTTTTTGGACCATCGCGACGGTTCGACCTCACGCCATCGCGATCGTTCACTTCGAGCCATCACGACGGTTCGCCTTTTCGCGCCATCGCGATTGTCCAAATCCCGCGCCATCGCGACGGTTCGCTTGGACCATCGCGACGGTCCCAGACCATCGCGATTGCCCACCCCCATCGCGAATTTTGGACTTCAATTTTTGACCAATTTTGAGGGTATTTTTGGAAAATTTTTGGACCATTAGACTCATAGGAGACCCCTTAGCTCATATTTGAGGGAAAACTGGATTGTCAATTTTTACCCCCCAGGGCCTGAACGCGTGCAACTTTCTCATCCGAAGTCCGTTTTTTGAGCTTAATAGCTCGTTAGAAAGCTCGCGACGTGTACTACGTGACCTCAACTGTTTTTTTCATAAAGAATACATCTATTTTTGGATAGGCTAATTTGAGGTTCACCTAGTTTGGGACTAGGAAGTCAGGGGGCAAGTATTAAAAAGTTGGGCAAAAAGGGAAGGAATTAAAAAGGTGTACATGCTCAAGTGTTTGATCATCTTGTGAATTGGTCTAATATTGGGATTTTCCAGGTCCAGCAAGGGCAATCAAAGGCAAGCAAGCAAAGCAGTGAAGACAGCAGAGCTTGGGAAGCGCGGCTTCTTGGGCAACAGGGCATCAGAGCAACAGAAAAGCCGACTCGAGGTTGGAAGACTACTCAACCCCCTCAGTCAATTCTTAGCTTAGGCTAAACGGTAGTTGTGGATTAACGACGATAGGAACGCCTCAAGTTCAAGATACTTAATTCTTTCAAGTTTAAGACTACAAGTAAAGGTGTGTGTGACGCGAAAACCTAAAGAAACGAACCTAAGTCTGACGGAACGAGAACTCAAAATCATAACGAAAGTCGAATTCCTGACGCATATATTAAGACAAGAATCCAAAGAAATAAACTAAAAAGAATCAAGAATTAATCACAAAGGACCATTGACGATCTAAGGGTGTAATTGAGCGTGCAAGGAAGGAAATTAATGAACCTTAGATCAGGGAGACACATAGGTAAGTCGGACCGAAGAAGCCTTAGATCATCAGAGGCTAGTGTAAGAACTACCGCTCGATCTTGGGCTCAGCAATTGAATAGTAATTACCCCTACGAGAGCTCAGAGACTAGCGAATCAGAAATGGCATTTAGCGCAGACAGACCAGAAGGAGGAGCTCATGTAGCATACTTAGAAAAACCTGAAGGACCCTATAGAACACAATTAGAGTTTCTCCGAACCAACCGACTAGGTGCTCGCATCTATGAGGATGGTTTGCAAAGGCAAGTGGTGCAACTGCACAACCCTGATCAACCCATTGGATTGGAAAGACTAGTGGTGAAATTTGAGAGAGACGCTTACATAGACAAAGAAGGAACCATGTACATTCTAAGTACGCAGCCAAACGATACTAATGAGTTTGGCACAATTCAATTAGAAACGGGAGCGAAATTTCAAGGAAAAGAACCATTAGAAGAACCTAGAACACCTAGAGGGAAATCCGTATTAACAAGAGTACTCATCCCAGAGTGGATCCCTCAAGACAACAGGAGCACCGAGTTGTTCGTAAATAAAGAAACAGACGAAGCCTTTTGGAGGTACAGAAAGGAAAACCCCAGTGAGGTAGGCATCATTACAATCTATGAATTCAAGGACCCAGATACACCTGGAAAGGTTGTATACCTGGATGAGACTTCAGAAAGAGTCTTTGTGGTGCCTGAGCGCGCTAAAAACACATACACATGGAGAGGAGAATTGATATTCCCTCCACCTAGAACAAACATGAATACAAGTCAACAAGGGGCAGGAACATCCTCAGCCCATGGAAATCAAAGAGAAGGAAATCACGAGAGACCGGAAGTAAGCTTCAATCACTCCATAGGGAGAGATAGAACAACCACGAACACTAATAGGACGGATAGACAAAGAGAACATGGAATACCAGGTGGTAGAGATGATTTTCCTCTACCTAGACCACGTGAGCACGCAAGAGTATTGAGGCCCACGCAGTTAGTGAAATCAATGAAAAATTATTTTGATGGGACAGGAGATCCCTATGACCATGTCGTAGAATTCAAGCAAGTACTAAGAGCAGAACAAGTCGAGGACATGTTCACGCAGTACAACGCATTTGGACTAACGTTAAAGAATACCGCTTTAACTTGGTTCCAACCACTGCAACAAAGGCAATTTAGAGACATCCATCACTTTTTAGAGTCATTCATTACTGAATTCTCTAAAAGTGGGGTTAGACATGACACGTCCTCGTTGATTCATAGTTTTAAGCAAACCCCTCAGGAAACAGTAAGACTGGCAGGACGTAGATTCAGACAATATGTTGAACGATGTCCAATGCAAGAGCTACCCTCACAAGCTAAACAAGTATCACTGTTCTTAGATGGCTTGTTGAGCGCTAAACTACGCTCTTATGTGTACCTAAAAGAACCCAGAACGCTAGAAGAGTGTGTAAGAATATGTATAGACATCGAGGATAACCTAGGAGAGGAATTAGAACTCTCAAAGGTCTATAAGGACTCAGATTGTTCTTCTCTAGCATCCACAAAATTGTCTAGCTCGATAGAGGACCTAGTAGAAAAAGTGGCCCAAAAACTAGGAGTTTCTAGTAAACAGGTGCCCAAGCTACCCACCAATGTACGTTGTTACACTTGTGGTGGAAATCATTTGGCAAACGTGTGTCCCAATGCACCTCAACCTCAAGCCAACCCTAGTGGCCAATATTGCACAATTGAGAGAAGATACACGAATCATACGGCTCAGGACTGCCCATACAATAAACAAACTGTGAGACCGAACTACCCGCAAGCATACCAGCAGCCAGGTAGGTATCAAGGCCAATACAATGCTCAGCCTTATTACTATAGGCCTCCTCAGAACTACCCATACCAGGCTCAACAGAGACCTCAACCCGTCTTAGCTCAGCAGCCACCCCCACCAGCGAATGTCATCTCAGTCAAGTACGCTGCTGCAGAAGAGAACCTAAGTAGGGCCTTAGTGCCTTCTTCACCCCTGATCACCGAAAGTGACCCGAACTCCAACAGTTTTGACTCTACTCATGTAACTAGTCCACCCGCTTATTACACAGAGTCACCAGAACATGTGGAGACATATCATTATGATAGTCCACCAATGGAACCTAGTTGGGAGCCAGACTGTGCTAATGTGATGTACGCAAACCCAAACCCACGGCCCCAACTGAGACAACAGAGACCACAGGGCCCTAGAGGACCATGCTTTAGGTGCCAAGGAGATCACTTCATTAAGGATTGTCCACATCCCCCAATAGCAAGGCAATCACAGTACTATAGCATCCAAGGCTTTTGTGCCGATTGTGGCAAAGAGCACGTAATCAAAGATTGTCCTAAGAACCCAGTTAACACTTCAAATGTGACACCGATCAACGTGATAGGTATTGTAAACAACGCAGATGGATCCAACCCTACATACGTGCCTATCCAAGCTATAACCAGAGCCCAGGCGCTCTTACAAAACCAACAACTTAATCAAGAGAAAGTAGCCGGAACTAGTGAAGTTGCAGAATCTAGCAGTAAAAAGACAAAATCTTGGAAGGATTCCAGAGAAAGAATAAAGAGAAAATGGAGTAAAAAGATAAGTGAGTTGGAAGGAAGTTTAAGGGAATCTAGAGCCAAAATACAAGAATTGACCTCACAAGAATTAAACCAAGAAAATCCAGCTCAAGAATCAGGATCAGTTTTAGCGGAACCCATACCGGAAGATCTAGACATGATGTTTCGTGCATATCAGGCTAGAATAAAAGAGGGACCTCAAGTCACGGAAATGAGTAAAAACTACCCTCGAGCTGATCTAGAAATTGAGAGAACTAAACTGTGCATGAAAATGGTAGAGTTAGCACAAGCCTTGTTCGAAGCCTCTAGATATCTTAATTGGAATAACATGGCAAAACCGGAACTACACTTTCAAGGACTAATGGAGAGGCTAGAACACTTGATAGAAAGCGAAGAGAAAAAGGATCAGTCTAGGAACCCTACTGTTCCAGAGACACAGGAAAGGAATGCACCATCCCTGTCTCAAGTACCCAATACAGAAAGTCAAGATAACCTATCTTCCATACATAGGTACTCACATGAATTTTTGAGAGAAATACAAGAAGAGAAATGGAGAAAAGAACAAGGAACTCATCCTCCTATTCAAGAAATAGACGATTTGCAGGAACAATTTCCCCAAGACATCCCCTCTATATACGATGATGTAGAGGTGGAACGACTGAGTGAACCCACAGGATTTGAATCTAATTCTCTACAAGAATTACCTCAGTTCACAGGACCTTGGGAAGCTAAGTCTATTAGTATGAGAGCACCCACGATAATAGTGAGGAATGAAGAATCAGTGATCCCTAGAAATACGGAAGTGATCAAGAATACGAAAGTACAGTGTAATCTCACTCTGGAGGAACTGTTAAAGGTAAAACCAGAATTGTGGAAGCACGTAGCAAATCAATTCCCTGAGCTAGCTACCACACCCTCTCAGATAGGATCACAGAAGAAGGTACCAGAGATACCCGTGGAAAAGATTGGAGACGTAAGCGAAGGAGAGGAAGGTAACACATATCTTCCTATAACCCATCAGGGCTACACCACGAAAGCCATCTTAGATTCAGGAGCCGGAGTAGCCATAGCTACCACCGCTTTATGGAAACGTTGGGGTAAGCCAGCACTCAGACCCACCAGGATGAAACTACAAATGGCTGATGGACACATAGAGAAACCATTAGGCTTACTAGAAGGCATATCTCTCACCACTTGTGGTGTAGAATTTGAGCATACCTTTGCCATTTGTGACTTTGCGAAAAACCGTGCTTATGAGATGATATTGGGAAGACCATTCATGCGTCAGTTGCAAATTGTACAAGATTGGGGAACTAATTCTTTGTACTTGCAACATTTAGGAGTGACTACCAAAGTCAACCTTAAAGACTATTCACACAGAGATGTACCCCCAATACAATGGAATACCATCCATAAGACACCAGTAGAGACGGAATCCGTGCACTCATTAGATTCAGATCCTTCTTGGTTGCATGAGGATACCCATTTATGGATGTGTAAAGTAGCCAAGCAAGAGGAAGAACGATTAGAAGCAAGGACCTTAGGTGCAGAACAACATCCACGAACCCTTCAAGATCCAGCATATGCACCTGTAGTATTCCCAGACGAGGAGTTTGAACCCCATGGTTGGGCAGAGATTCTAGCAACCATGGATGTAGCCATCAATGAAGAACAATGGACACCCCACTGTGACGAGGATGGCTATGACATTTCAGTTTTCACGATAGAGCCAATCATGGGCGATGCAATTTTAGAAGAGTGCGAACCAAACACTGATGCATTTGAGGATGCAAGCGATTTTGATTTAGAATCAATTCTCATGGACTCACCCTTTGCATCAGAGGAAGAATATTTCTACGAAGTAGAGACTCACACTCAGAGACACGAGGAAATTACGAATGAAGTGAGATTAGCCACGGAAGTGACTACCAAGAGTGAAGGCAAGAAAAGAAAGAAGAAAGAAACCATGTCAGAAAAAGACGAATCTTTGTTTGAAGTACCCGAGAATTTCAAGAAATATGAAATCGACGATAGAAGAATCATGGTACGAATGCCTAATAGAAAAGAGAAGAATGGACAAGTATATGATAACCGAGAGAAAACCAAGAAAATAATAGTGGCCATAGAAGGAGAAGAAGAAAAATGCACCTACATAGGGCATGATTTGACGACTGAAGAAGAAGAAGGGTTAGTTGCCCTATTGCGCGAATATAGAGATGTTTTTGCTTGGAGTTACAAAGATTTGAAAGGAGTAGACCCAGATATATGTTCTCATAGAATCCCTATGACTCCAGATGCAAAACCGACAAAACAAAAACCTTACACGTACAATGATAATTACGCTGCGAAGATTAAAGAGGAGATAGATAGATTGATAAGTTGTTTCAGCGTTTATGTTAAGTAAACGGGAAGGGCACCGCCGGCTGAACTGAAGGTTGAACGCAGCAGAGAGAAATTACACCACGACGGAACGAGAAGGATTAAGGATGATCTACGCTGTAAAGAAGTTTAGGCACTACTTGTTGGCCAACAAATTCAAGTTCTTTACAGATCATCAAGCCCTATTATATTTAGTCAACAAACCATGTAACACCGGACGACTGATACGTTGGTTTCTATTACTCATGGAGTACGATTTTGAAGTGGTAGTTAGGAAAGGAAAGACACATCTTAGAGCTGACCACCTTTCAAGATTAATCTCAGGAGAAGCCCCTCAAGGAGTAGCGGATGATCTGCCAGATGCATACTTGTTTAACCTTGAGATAGCACCAGAATGGGCTAAGCCGTTAGTCCCTATTCTGACATACGGACCCAAGAGTCCTAGGATAAAGATCAAAGAAGGAGAGATTACCAAATCTCAGAGGTACCAAATAATAGCAGGAAGCATATATAAACAAGATAATCAAAAGATTCTTGCTTGTTGTGTAGATGAATCAGAACATGCGAATTGGTTGCAATTAGCACACATAGGTGCACTAAAGCAACATCATTCAAGACATAGAACACTACAGAATCTACAAAGACTAGGAGTATATTGGCCTACTATGGAAGCAGATGTCTACAAGTTGTGTAAGGAATGCCATGTTTGCCGTGAAAGACCACCAGTAGAACATGCTACACTATATCACGTGTCTCTCACACCAGATTGGAGTGAACCTTTAGTGACATACTTGAGGACGAACACATTCCCTCAAGGAATGACCTTAGCTCGACAACGCAGTCTAGAGCAGGAAGCTCAAGGCTACTCACTTATTGGCGATAATCTATACAAAAGAGGACGAGATGGATATCTAAGACAATGTGTTCATGAGAGCAATTATCTGAGCATACTAGATACTGCACACCAAGGTGTTGCAGGAGGTCATTTTGAACCCGATAGGATAATCAAAGCCATCCTCTTTTCAGGATTATGGTGGCCCACTCTTCACATGGATGCACATACCTATGTAAAGAGATGTGACGTGTGCCAAAGAACTCAGTTTCCTACTCGCAGAGATGAAATGCCATTGAAACCCATGATGGGCGGACGTGCATTTTCTAAGTGGGGTATAGACTTTGTAGGACCCATCAACCCCCCTGCAAAAGGTACACATGCGGAATACATTATTGTTGCCACAGATTATCTGACGAAATGGGTAGAGGCAAAAGCCACAAAAAAGAATGATGCTCACACGACGGCAAAATTCTTATTTGAAAACGTCTTTACAAGATATGGACTGCCTATAGAGTTAGTGAGCGATCGAGGCACTCACTTTCTAAACCAAGTCATTGAATATTTGTTACAGGATTTTATGGTGATTCACAAGAAATCTGCACCATATCATCCTCAGGCCAATGGTCAGGCTGAAAGCACTAACAAGATACTATGTACCGTACTGACGAAACTCGTGAACAACAAACGTTCAGATTGGGACAAACAGTTACACCACGCTGTTTGGGCATATCGAGTGGCCTACAAGACCGTACTCAATGCAACTCCCTTTCAGATGGTTTTTGGTCAGAATGCAGTGCTTCCTTTGGACTTCTTGATACCGACCCTTAAGGTGGCACAAGAACATCAGTGGACCGGCCATGAATTATCAGCGAGAATAATGGACTTGGAACGATTAGGAGAAACCAGGCTAAAGGCAGCAGCAGGAATATACGCTGCGAAGAAGCGACAGAAAGCATATTTTGATGCGCATGTGAAAGATAAAGGCCTAAAAGAAGGAGATTTAGTTCTAGTGTATACGCTGAAACAGCACGCACGGAAGTTAGAAAAGCGAGGTTATGGACCTATGATCATTAACAGACTTTCGACTAGTGGAGCAGTACAGTTAGCCACTTTAGAAGGAGATATAATGCCTAATTACATTAGTGGCTGTAGAGTCAGGTTATATCAAGAACCTCTTACTGAGGATATGCTTAGACGACTCACGTTGGCAAAGAAGCGTAAGGAGGAAGAAAATAGAATACGAGCGGAAGCTGAGGCAGAAGCCATAGAACGCATTAAGCGCATGAAGCTAAGAAGACAAGGACTAGGGAGAGAACATTATAACCATCTGGAAACATCACCCAGATATCCCATGGCCATGTGTCAAGTAAAGTCAACCACTCATCCTAGCATAGTAGACAGGAGACCATTCATTACAGTAAGGCTAGCGCACGGTAACCATAGCCAAGAACTCAGGGCTTTGATTGACTCAGGTGCTGCGACTAGTGCGATTAGATGGTCCCACTATAAGGCTTCAGGAATAGAAATGCGGCCAATTGAGGCATACCTCATAGGCCTAGGAGGCATGGAAACCCCTTGCATGGGCGAGGTGGACCTTCCCATCCTCGTTAAGGAGGTGGCCATGACAGCGAAGCTATTAGTGTGCCATGATGACGACCTGATAGAACCCCTAATCCTTGGCCAAGATTGGCTATACGATCACTCAGTGGACCTAAATCTTAGACAAGGCTCCTTACAGATTGGAACCTTAGAGCAGAAGCGAGTGATACCGCTTGACTTCCCTAACGGCATTCCGCTTGACGGTTGTGACCCTAGACCCTATGAAATACATGCGACAGAAGACCGGAAGATCTTTCATCCGACCAGTCACGTTACGTCTACACCAACCCACTCGGGCTTGGCTATAGACAGTTGTCAATCAGAAGGACGACAGGAGATCTTCCCTGGGACTTCCTGCAAACTAGAAGAGGCAGTTACCCAACCGCAAGGGCAGATGGGCACAATAAGAGGTCAGGTGGGTTGCATCAGCGGCCAAATGAGCACGACACCCTGCGGTGCTCATCCTTCCAAACTTGTTGCGGACTGGCCTAGATTAAAGTTACAAAAGGCATCACTTCCTAATGGGCAGGTCACGCAAGTGTTGGATCTCCCTTCTTTTCCAAAGCAGAGCGTCCATCCGACCTCTCACCCCCGACTACGACAGAGTCAACCACGACGAAGGAACCCAGACCGACGGCAGTATCAGAAGACACGACAAGGAAGGCAGTTTAGGCCTCCCAAAGGACGCGGCACCAGACAAATATGGGTGCCAAAAGGACAAAAAGCACCGAAGGACTCCAACCAAGCAGAGATCGACAAGAAAAAGGCCGAACAGAAACAGAATCAATATCCACCATCCCCTCGACCTTCTTCTACAGGTCCGAGAATTCGACAAATGTGGATCGCCAAGAAGTACCTTACCCATAGACCCACGCCCACGCAGATTTGGGTACCCAAACCATGTATCATAGCTCAACCCATAAACCATGTAAGATATAACCCCCATAACTCATCTCATCCCTCGATACCACCACACCCGACACCACCTTTTGCCCCTCAGCAGAAACCCACCACCCACTCCAAGATCTTTAGGAAAGGGATACCGAAACGTGTCCAACCGTCTCCCCCTAACCCATTGTCTAACTACCCCCCGACTAACATACAACCATGTACTAAATCACTAACCTTTAAACCTTGTATAAATTCACACACCATCATCACACACCACTCGTAATCTCATCTCATCAAGAAATGTATGCATGATCTGAAACGTATAGGTGTCTAGAGACCTGCACTAGTGCTGCAAGAAACATTGCATCCATCACATCACAGCACTTGGCTACACGGGTTACGCATCAGTTATGGAAAGGGATTGCGGTCTCACTTTAATGGGATCATGATTAATTTCCATGCTAATGTGTTAATCTTTTGTAGCAGATCCTTCTCACTAGCGCACCATCCACCATGCAAACCGACGAAGGAACATCAGGAGCAGGCCCCAGTGTAGCGGCTGTGCCACTCAACGTGCTACGAGCAGAATCCCACCCGACTGCTCCACCGCCGGAATTTCAGGGATTTCCAGGGCCCATGCCTATCGATAACCCCCCTATGGGCTACACCGAAAAGATACACAGGAACTCTCATTGGTTTCAGGGCCTTGCAGGACCCCTTGCGGACGCGGACTTTATATTTGAATCCTCTCTGACTTTTGATGACCGCACGTGGGGAAAGTACCAGTTTTTCTCCAGAGAGTTCGAAGCCCTACAAAGCACCCAGGATTTAACTCATGTTTGGGCCAGAGCAGGCTTCACAGAGTATTTCAGTGATCCTCTGCCCAAACCGGATTTTTACAGGTGCTATTACTTAATCACTACCTTACTGGCATCAGAGAATAAGGACATCCCAGGAACCTTCATATTGCCTACTCTAGTGGACGATCCACCTTACAAGAGATTTTATCTCTCTAAGGACTTAATCAGAGCAGCCATCAAGATCCATGGCACCCACACACCCACAGATCGAGAGAGATTAATTCCAGAACCGATGAAACGTGGGGATGTCACGAAGTGGGAGGAGATTTCGGCCATTACACCTGAGCTGTCAAAGCCACTAAGGATATGCATGCAACATTTCGCATTTCCAGCTCAGGACAGATTTACCATGCCCCATAAACGAATCTGGTTCGGATTATATTTGGCATGTACGGGACCTCAAACAGTTGATCTGGCAAGCTGGATCATAGATCAAATGTATCTGGCACAGCACAGATGGGAGCGCAAGAAGGTGCTTAACGGATGTTGTGCGCTCACTAGAATTGTGTATATGTGTTTGGCTTATGACTTGCCCATCGAGCGTGCACTAACAGGAGAGGAATTGAAGGCATTCAAGGGCACAACGAAGAAAGCCAGGAAGCCCAGTAGGACACGGGCAGGTAAGCGCATGTGAGGCACCATCCCTTGCCTTCAAGTGCCAGAGTCGCCATCACCACAACCTTCTCCCGAGCGACCACAGACAGAAGCGGCTCCCACTGTACAACCTATTCGCATACGGTTGTCCAGACCAGTGATTACAGAGGCCACCACTAGTACCGCTGCACCTCAGGCAGCTGCCACCTCAGAACCCACCACCACACCAGCAGAAGCTCCCACCACCATTGGTGCGGAAGCGTTTTCTTTCCCGATACCACATATGGAGGCCGACCCCATAAACACGACATTTGATTTTGAGATGCCTGATGCATTCTCAAACGAATTCCAGTATTTAGAAGCCCAACTGTTCTCCCAGGAATATGAACGTCCCAGCTACCCTACTACGCCGCGAGATTTGCCACAAGGACAAGCTGTGTCGGGCTCTGAAGAAGAAAGAACCGAAACAGACGACGATCAAGGCGACGATGAAGCCAGCCAGGACTCACATGACGAACAGACAGAGGGCCAAGGCCAACAAACCGACACACACGGCGACACCAGCACATATGAAGATGAGACATTCGAAGCCGCAGCGTACACACTGGCTATAAAGAAATTATATCGTACCATGGAGAAAGTCTGGGCACGAAAGAAGTTAACTGAAGAGGAAAGCCAGGCATTAATTGAACAGGAACTCATCTCCGGAGGATTCGAAGACGCATATATCAGAGGGTTCAGAGAGTTAGTCAAATCAGTAGGCTCCCATGAAGCACTCAGGTTTTTACAAAGAAAGCAACTACCACAGTTTGATCCCCGCCGAGTGCAACTACTCTCAAAACCTGGGGAGTATATTCGTGTACCAACAGGAGCCCAATCTTCAGCACAAGCCAGGGAGGCACGCCTCGCCCCCGAACGTTCATTAACCACAGAAACCATCCTTGTAGATTCGCCACCCCATACCACCGTTGTACATACCACTACTATCCTCGAAATAACATCCACCCCTTCGACTCCTCTCTCACCTCATCTTTCACCAACCCATCCCGTATCACCCGCACACCCACCTGCTTTCCCCACATCCACACCTGTACAAAGCAACATAGCCACAACCTCTTCCTTACCCATTCAGACCACCATGCCCACACCCAACCCTCCGCATCCATATGTTAGCCCCTTCACCCCTTCATCCTTCCCAGCGTTTCCCCCACCTCTAAGACCCCCATTCCCCTTCCTAACCCCACTAACCTTCTCACCAGTCTCACCTCCCCAACCTACCATCACCCCTATTTCCCCGTTTCACCAAGCTGCTCCAACCATTTCCCCTGTAAACTACACTACATTCGCAAATCCCGTATTCACACCTACACAACCACCCACAATCACACCACTTTTCACAGTCACAACACTAAACACGTCCAATGGCATGGACATATCACCATCCACCTCACCACCACCCACTCCACTCACAGCACCCTCATATTTAGGCACTTCACAATTTTCCACAATCACCACTGCATCCACTGTCCCAACCCCATTTCCCATTCCCACTGCATCTACTACCACTGCATCCTCATTTAGCACTTCACTACTACTATCGCCCACCATAGACACCGCATTTCAACACATGGTCGCATGCATGACGCAAGTCCGCGATGAGTTTGCATCACTCGGCACCAACTATCAACAGCTGCAGAAAACGACGAACGAATTACAAACGCAGCTTAACTCACTATCAATTGAGAACGCCTCACTGAACAGCCGATACCAAGATTTACGAGAGGCCTATCACAAGTTAGAACTAGAAAGTGAGGAGAAAACCAAAGAGGCCACCGTGGATTTGGATAACCTACTTAGAGCCCAGACTGTCCGCAATGCAACGCTTACTAGAAATATGGGCTTACTAAGAAGACACTTAGCCGCAGCAAAAGAGGAGAACCAGAGACTCCAAGAGCAGAATAGAGAGAACTTGGAAGCGGCTTTAGATCATCCAGAACAGCCACTAAGTCCGAGCAGATTCAAGGCAATCCCATTCGAGTCGATGCGGATGCTGCTAGACGACCATGTTAGATTGCTCGAGGACTATGATCGTATGAACGAAGAACATCAAAAGTTAAAGGAAGATCACAAACTGCTACAACTCAGAGAACCAGCAACACAACAAGTACAAGTAGCAGCGGAATTACCAGCGCCTGTGGACCCTGCCCCTGAAGTTTTAGAGGAACTCAACGCACTTCGGGCCCAGGTAACAAATCTTGAATCTAGGATTGCCATCTATGAAGTGCCACCAAGGCCAGACTCCCCACCGGAGCTACCAGCTGAGGAAGAAACCGTCACTATCCCGGTGGAGGAGACATTCGAAGAGGCATATGAACCGATACCCATCCCAGGCGGACGTGTCACGGCCGAAGGCCAGATGACCTACGAATTACCTACCCCCGCGTGGATGAAGACAGTTGAAGAACTCGGAACGACACACTCGGCCAGAGTAGAGGCACAGCTACATGCCATGGCCATAATTGAAGAGAAAATTTTACAGTCACCATTCTTTGCTCAATTGGCCCCGCGACGATACATATCTGGGCATGAGCTCCAATATAAACCGTACTTCATGTTAATGGCCGAATACCAGTTAACCATAGAGAAAGAAACAGGTATGAAACCAACGCATGCCACTCAATTCGAGCCAGAGGACTTGCCACCAAGGGCGCAGAGAGGTGAAATCCTTCAACCAGACTGGCGCAAAGATTTACTGCAAAATTATCCAGAGATGATGAGCACGTGGGTAAAAGCGCCGCTTCACTTAAAATTTAACCCATGCTGGGGACCAGTACCACGACGCCGCTCTTGGACTGCCTTCGCTATAAAGCTACAGAACAATAAGCAGTGCCAAGACTGGTTGAACTATCCCTACTTCAAGCCACCAGTCGCGTTACCCACAGTAGGCTACATGATGGCGACGATCCGCCACTGGCTCCCTCGATTAAAACATATGGATGATATTGCCGCGCACATGACTGTCAAAATCTTTGACATGATGCAGATGGTCTTTAAAGTCTTCCGACGCATCAAGGCTCCCCATGTTAACACCCCGGGCTTTGAGCATGGCAACTTTGATTTAGTCTATGATATGAGCACAACGCCATCGCTACGAGTGTGTTACGCCTGGCACTACAGGATCAAATATCTGCCGGCATGTTACAAGCAAACATTCGAAGAAATGTTCACCACCGGCTTTTGGGAGTACCATTCAGAGGTATTTATAAGCAGGCCCACACACTTATTGCAATTATTCGCCTGTGAACGAATGGTGTACTCCACACATTATCAGCTCCCACCACCAGACGAGCCACAACCTATAGATTGGGAGAAACTCGAGGCTGATCTAGCCCAAGGTATTCGCATATCAGAGCACACCCTCGCTCAAGACCTCCTACAGAATTACATCCGGCAGACCTCACAACAAGGTTCTGTCAGGGACGACAGAAGTGAGAGGGAGGGGGGTGTTGGCAGCAGCCAGAGGCAAAGACGCCACGGAAGCATGTGAAGACAAAGCAGGGAGCCAGGAGGATCAATTTTTTAAACAAATATATTTCTTATTAATTCTCCAAACATTCAACAGTGATTATTATCACTAATTGTAACATATGTATCATAGAAAACCCCATTTTGTAATCTATAGCTCCATTTTGTGCAAGCCGAGGAGTCCTCGAGCTTGAGGAGCTTAGGTAGAATGCTCGTACCAATTTTCGTTATTTTTAGACATCGTTTACCCTTTCAAATAGCCTCTAGGACCTATTTTTTAACTAGGCCGGCCACTAGATGTGAAACCGGTCAAAACTAGTCTAGAAACTATAAAAAGAGCTAGAGAGCTCATTTTGGAGGTTGGTTCATTTTGGTTAGTGTGAGCATAGAGCTAGTTTGAGCTTGTAAGAGTATTCTTGAGTAATAGAGCTAATTTCCCACCTTCCATTGTGTCTTGCTTGTCTCTTCATTGTGTGTGTGTATGTGTGTGTGCATCTTTGTGCTTCTCACCTTCACTCTCACATCATCTCACGTTCACGATCTTCATATCACTCCTACCTCTCCCACGGATTGACATTAAGGAGGTGAAGCTTCTTAACGTGGTACTTACCATTGTGCTAGAGCAACATATGGTCTTAAGCAGGCACCAAGGGCATGGAATGCAAGGTTGGTAAAGTATCTTATGCTGCAAGGATACACAGCGAGTCATGCTGATCCTTCACTTTATGTAAAACATGTAGATGGCATGTGTGTCTATGTATGCATTTATGTGGATGACTTGTTGATTACAGGGAATGATGCAAAAGCAATTGATGAGATAAAAGGTAATTTGGGAAAGGAATTTAAAATTTCAGATCTTGGTTTGCTCAGATACTTTCTTGGGATTGAAATTGTGTATAGCGATGAAGGTATGTGGTTGATACAAAGAAAGTATATATGTGATATGCTGAAAAGGTTTGGTATGCAGGAATGTAAATTTGTTTCTACTCCAATGGAATGTAATGTAAAGCTGAGTGCAAAGGAAGGTGATGAGTTGCATGATATGAATGTATATAGATCCATGGTAGGATCTTTGATTTATGCAACAAAAACTAGACCTGATATATGTTATGCAGTGGGAGTATTGTCACAGTTTATGCATGAACTTAGAGTACCTCATATGCATGCAGCGAAAAGAGTGCTTAGGTATTTGAAAGGTACCATGAACGAAGGATTATTTTATAGTCATGATGTTGATCTAACTCTTAAAGTCTTTAGTGATGCAGATTGGGCTGGAAGCAAAGATGACAGAAGATCCACAAGTGGATATGTGGTAATAGCAGGAAACAAGACATTAACATGGAGTTCAAAGAAACAGCCTACAGTTGCTTTATCTTCTACAGAGGCTGAGTATAGAGGTTTAGCATTGGCTACTACTGAGGTTATGTGGTTTAAAAAGTTGTTTCATGACTTGAATGTGCAGGTTGATGTACCACTGATATATGGGGATAACTTGAGCAGCATTCATATGACCTCAAATCCTATTTTTCATGCTAGAACAAATCATATAGAGGTTCACTATCATTATGTTCGAGAGAAGGCCATGAACAATGAAGTGCAGGTTTCTTTTGTTGGAACAAAGGATCAAGTTGCAGATATCTTCACCAAATCCTTGGATGGACCAAAGCTTCAAAGATTCAACTATATTCTTGGCATGAAGGAAATACCCTTTGAAACTTGAGGGGGAGAATGTTGCGAACATTTGTTTTATGTAGGGTACAAGTTTCAAATTATGTAAATACCTTTGGGAAGTCTTCAAATACTTCAAGAAGGCTCATATTATTCATAAAATTTAGCAAAAATACCACGTGAGTTCTAGAACATGGTGAGTCAAATTAGTGAGTCACAAGGGAGCTTCAGTGGTGTCCTAGTGGAAGGTCAATGTGGCTAGTTCTCAAAGTCCATCAATACTTTGCTTATTTGAGCACTTGAGTCATGTAATACCTCCATCCAAGTGTCTACCACGAATTTAGATGTATTAGGAAGGTTTTAGATTAGTTTCCCATGCTATAAAAAGAGGAGAAAAGTCGTGATCTTGTGGGATGTCCAAGAGAGTATCTCTATGCTACTCTAGTTTTTGTATGCAGAGCTTGCAGAGCTTGTATCTCCCTCATTATATATCCAAATTACATGTTTGATAGCTCATTTGAAAGCTCTTCTTGTCTATTTTCATAGTACCAATTTTCATAATCATTGGATTTGTGAGCTGAGAGCAACACTCTTTGCAAGTAGTGTGTGTTCTCTGTTTTTTATCCCTGCTGAAGGTCTCCATTAAACATCCAACTTGCAGAGGTCATATATCCTTGTGTATGTATCCAAATCATGTGTTCTTTGGCTTGTTAGAAAGCTCTCCAAGTCTATTTGTATTCTGGAAATTTTCAGATTCATTGGAGTTGTGAGTTAAGAGCAGTAGTCTCTGCAAGTGATGTATGTCCTCAGGTTCATCTCTGTTTCAAGGTCTCCATTAAAGCTGCATATTGCAGAGGTCATAGCTCATTGAGTATTTATCCAAATTGAGTGTTCTTTGGCTCATTGGAAAGCTCTTGGTCTCTAGTATATGTGTTTAAAACAGTTTTAAAAACTTTTGAGTGAGTAGAGAGTAGTAAGCTCTGCAAGCATGACTGGTTTTCTATGATGAAGTTTGTGAGAAGGTCAACTTGTTCCTAGGGGGTTCCACCTACTTCCTGCTATACTTTGGAGGTCAATAAACTCCAACACTATGCCCACTAGGTCCTTAGGTGGTTCTCTTTACTTTGTCACTTTCATAGATGATGCTACTAGAAAAGTCTGGGTATATCCTATCAAATCGAAGGATGATGTATTCCCTACTTTCAGAAAATGGCTTGCTTCAGTTGAGATTGAAAAAGGAACTAAGCTTAAGGCTTTACGTTCAGATAATGGGGGTGAGTATACCTCACATGAATTCAGCCTTTTCTGTCAGTGTAGAGGGATTCGTAGAGAGTTTACAGCTCCTTATACCCCAGTACAGAATGGTGTAGGTGAGAGGATGAATAGAACTATTCAAGATAGAGTAGTCTCTATGTTGCATCATGCAAACCTCTCACAAGGTTTTTGGGCAGAAGCAGTATTGACTGCAGTTCATCTGATTAACCTTTCACCTAGTACTGCCAAAGGTCTGAAAGTGGCACAAGAGTTATGGACAGGGAAACCACCATATTATGATCATCTTCGAGTTTTTGGGTGTGAAGCATATGTTCATATACCCAAGAATCTTAGACAAAAGTTGGACCATAAGTCAAAGAAATGCATTTTTCTTGGATATGGTCGAGAAGGACAATTTGGATATCGCTTATGGGATCCTGAAACACGGTCAGTGATCAGAAGTAGTGATGTCATTTTTAATGAGTCTAAGATGCATAAACAACCGATTAAGGAGGTTGAAGTGAGAAGAGTGGTGTTTGAGGATACTAGTCCTCCGGTTAGCATGCATAAAAATGCTGCACATAGGGATGTTCAAGAGAATGTCCATTCAGATCAGTCTGCACATGTTCCTGTTCAGCAACCATTGAGACGTTCTGCACGTGTCTCATATCCACCTGATAGATATGTTCCAGGTTTAGATTTTGTTATGCTAACAAATGCCGGTGAGCCCTCTTGCTACAAAGAGGCTATGCAGACAGAGGATCATGTCAAGTGGGAGCGTGCCATGAAGAGTGAGTTGGATTCTATTCACAAGAATGGTACTTGGGACTTAGTACCTTTGCCAAAGGCAGGAAAGCTTTACCATGTAAATGGGTATATAAGCTGAAATTCACATCAGATAGTGCTTCTCCAAAATATAAAGCACGACTTGTTGCAAAGGGTTTTAAGCAACAACATGGTGTTGATTTTGAGGAAATCTTCTCTCCAGTGGTCAAGATGACTACTTTGCGCATGTTGCTTGGATTCGTTGCAATGGAGGACTTAGAGCTAGTCCAAATGGATGTGAAAACAACTTTCTTGCATGGAGATCTTACAGATGAGATCTATATGGAACAACCAGAGGGTTATGTAGTTCCTGGCAATGAAAGTCTAGTTTGTAAGCTCAAGAAGAGCTTGTATGGACTTAAACAGTCTCCTAGACAATGGTACCAAAAGTTTGATGCTTTTATGAAGTCCCAAGGCTATTCTCGGAGCAATGAGGATCATTGTCTCTACAAAAAAAGAGATGTTCTGATGGCAGCTTGATATGCTTGATACTTTACGTCGATGATATGTTGATTGCTGGGAAGTCCTCTTATGATTTGTGAATTCTCAAAAAGAAGTTGAGTCAGACATTTGATATGAAGGATTTGCGGGATGCCAAACATATTCTTGGCATGCGCATTACTCGTGATAGGAGTAAAACATGCATATACTTGTTTCAAAGTGAGTACATATCCAAAGTACTTCATCGATTCAATATGCAGGGTGGAAAGGCATTGAGTACACCTTTACCCACATATGTGAAATTGAGCAAGGACGACTGCCCCAAATCAGATGAGGAAAAGGAATTCATGACCAAAATTCCCTATCAGTCTGCTGTTGGTAGTCTCATGTATGCTATGTGATGGAGAGTGTTAATCTCCAAAAGAACAAGTTGACCTTGAAATTAGATCACCTCTATATCAAGATCAACTTTAGACTCCACCTAATTTAGAGAATCTTCACCAAATTATCAGAAAATTGATTATTCTGAAAAATTCAGTTTCTTCAGAAAAGTCTGCTGCAGATTAGTCACTCATTGACTAATCAATCCTGTAAAGTTTTTGATAAAACTTTGCACAACACTTCGCCTTAAGGTTGCGCAAACCTTTCCAAGTTAAATCTCTCAAAAAGATTAAGTACACACTGAGAAATGTGTGAAACACTTTACCTATGTCTGAAAGTGCTTCTCTGCAATGGCGACTTTGACACCTGCAACTTCTTAGCACTGGTTCTCCCAACTCTGAACCCGTTTGATCAAGATCTTCTAGCCATAGATAGCTTACCTTCCAACTTAGATTTTAAGCCCTCACTTGTGTAAAACTTTACACTGTGGACTGAGCACTGACCATTTCTTTGAAGATGAAATGTGCGCCAGATTTTTCGACTCTCAGAACATCTTCACATATGAATGTTCCTAAACAAAATTCTCACAGCCTGATTGAAATTAATCTCTCAAATTCTAGCCATAGATAGATTAGCTATGGACTTAGATACGTGCAAAAGGATTCTTCAAAAGATTAAGCACAGAAGGAGAATGGGAGAGAAGATCGACGCGCAGAATTCTACAACATTTTCTTCTTCATTACTTTTCATACATATGGTTGATGATACATACAATGTTCATCACCTCTTCACCTATTCTTCTCTATCTGATCTATATCACTCTCTCCTCCTATGAATACGTATCTGTAGGTATATATACGAGTCTAACTCGTCATCTTTTTCAAAATACATTGAACTATTTACAAGAATAATATACAAAAGAAACCTTTCTGATTCTATTTTCTTCCTCTGAAAGTAATCTTCATTCTTCCACATATCTTCTCAATTTGATCTTCATATAATCACTATTGATGATTGTTCTGCTCCAACAGCTCCCCCTCAATCTTCAATTGTGATTACCTGCATCTTCTTTATTCCTGCCATATCTTTAAACCTCTGCAATTTAGGTCCATCCAAACTTTTAGTCATCATATCTGCAAGTTGATCTTTTGTAGGGGTGTGTATGACTTCAATTTCCTTCTCAATGACCTTCTCTCTCAGGAAATGATACTGTATTTCAATATGCTTAGTTCTAGCATGAAATACAGGATTAGCTGCCAAGTATAATGAACTCATATTGTCTCCACAAATAATAGGAGTATTCTGAATCACATCGAAAACTTTCAAAAGTGTCTTTAGCCATATTACCTCCTTTGCAGCTTCCACCATACCTTTATATTCTGCTTCTGTAGATGACAAAGCAACTGTATGTTGCTTCTTGGAACACCATGAAATCAATTTGTCTCCTACATAGCACAAGTATCCATGTGTTGATCTTCTATCATCCACATTACCTGCCCAATCTGCATCACTATATATCTTGATTCTTGTATCTGAAGTAAACCCATAGTACAACCCTTCTTTGAGTGTACCCTTGATGTACCTAAGTACTCTTTGTCCTGCAATCCAATGTTCCTTTCTAGGACAATGCATGAATTGTGAAAGCACACCAACTGCATATGACAAGTCAGGCCTTGTCAATGTAGCATAAATCAAGCTACCAACCAAACTTTGATAGAGTTTCATATCTCTGAACTCTTCTCCTCCAAACCTAGACAATTTATGGTTCACTTCCAAAGGTGTAGGTGCAACCCTGCAATCTTCCATTTTAAATTTGGTTAGCAAATTTTTAAGATACCTTTCTTGGGTCACATATACTCCATGTTGAGTATAAGAGATCTCCATTCCCAAGAAGAATGATAGGTTCCCCAAATCACTGATTTTGAACTCTTTCTCCATCTGCTTCTTGATCATTTGTATCCCTTTATCATCTGTTCCTGTAAGTATTATGTCATCAACATAAATACAAACATAAATGAATCCATCTTCACTTGCTTTGACTAGCAAGCTACTATCTGCCTTTGATGCTTGAAATCCAAGATCATTCAAGAATTTTACAAGCCTATAATTCCAAGCCCTTGGGGCTTGCTTCAACCCATACAAAGCTCTCTTGAGCTTACATACATAATTTGGACTCACTTGATCTTTGAACCCATCTGGTTGCTCCATGTAGACTTCATCTGAAATGTAACCATTCAAGAAGGCATTTTTAACATCTAATTGAGATAACTTCCAACCTTTGCAAGCAGCAATTGCTATGAGTGTCCTGATGGTTGTCATCTTTGCCACAGGACTATAAGTCTCATCATAGTCCACTCCATATGTCTGTGCATATCCTTTCACAACAAGTCTAGCTTTGTACCTAGACACACTTCCATCTGCAAATCTTTTAGTCTTGTAAACCCACTTACAACCAATGATTTTCTGGCTATTAGGTTTAGGAACCAAATCCCATGTTTGATTCTCTATCAATGCATCATACTCCTCTTGCATAGCATCTTCCCAATTCTTCTTCCCTTTGGCCTCTTCATATGTAGAAGGGTCTTCATCTGCTTTTACCAAATAAGCATAATCTTTAGTAGTTAAGAATGAAGTGTCATAGCTATACCTTGTAGGTTGCCATTTGTGCCTAGATGATCTCCTAACTTCTGCACTTCTTGAGGTCTCTGGTTCATCACATTCTGGATCAAACCTTGGCCTCTCTTCAACTTCAACCTGCACTTCATTACTCTCACTTTCATCAAGTAATTGAATCTTTGCTTTACCTTTTCTTTGATCCACTACTTCTTCATCATCTGCATGTACATTATATTTACCTGCATACCAAGTACCTTGCTCATCAAATGTAACATCCTTGGATACAATAAATTGCTTTGTGGATGGACTCCACAACCTGTATCCCATTTGCTTATCATCATAACCAATGAATACATACTTTTCTGCCTTAGGCTCCAACTTATGCCTCAATTGAGATGGCACATATGCATATGCCAAGCATCCAAATATTCTGCAATGATCCAAGGTAGGTTTCTTACCCCACCAAGCTTCATATGGTGTCATACCCTGCAAAGCTTTACAAGGCAATCTATTAACCAAATATGTAGCTGTATTAACAGCCTCAGCCCACAAATAATTTGGACAATTCTTCTCTTTCATCATGGACCTTGCAAACTCAACAAGAGTCCTATTTCTTCTTTCTGCTACCCCATTTTGTTGAGGAGAGTACCTGCAAGTGATTTCTCTCTTTATACCTGCATTCCACAAATAATCATTGAACTCATTTGAAAAATACTCTCCCCCTCCATCTGACCTTAGTCTCTTCAATTTTTGACCTGTAATCCTTTCTGCATATGCATGATAGTGTTTAAATGTATTAAACACTTCTGACTTTTCCTTAATCACATAAATTGTGATCCACCTGGTAGCATCATCAACATATATGACATAATATCTTGAACCATTTATACTAAAGTCCTTTGAAGGACCCCACACATCTGTATGCACCAATTCAAGTCTTTCTGAATACATAAACCCATGTTTGGAATAGGATTGCTTATGAGCCTTACCTAATTGACATGCCTCACATCTGTATGTCATGTGTTGACCTGCAATGTTAGGCATTCCAAGCACTGAATCATTGTTAATCATTTCTTTGATACCTCTTTCATTAAAGTGTCCAAGTCTTTTGTGCCAAAGATCCAATTC
The DNA here is from genome assembly GCA_020310875.1 of Ceratopteris richardii. Lineage (NCBI taxonomy): Eukaryota > Viridiplantae > Streptophyta > Polypodiopsida > Polypodiales > Pteridaceae > Ceratopteris > Ceratopteris richardii. Next base: position 59,588,400 of record CM035437.1, on the reverse strand, counting down.
TGACACCTTTTGCTCTCCATATGTGAACATAGCATGTCCAACATTTCCTTGTACCTTCAATGTGAAAAGCCTTCCTTCTTTCTTTCCTGCAATAATTTGTTTATACCCTTGACTAGGGTCTTCCACATAAACTCCATCATTTGTAAACCTTACCTCATATCCTTTTTCCACAATTTGACCTACACTGATCAAATTCTTTGGAATTGTGGGAACATAGAGTACCTTACTCAGAAGAGTGCTCCCATCCTTAGCTTTGACTGAACCAATTGACTTTACCTTATACTTTGTATTATCACCTGTCTGAACTGTATGATTAATTGCATTATGATCTAGGTCAGTCATCAAAGCAATATTTCCACTCAAATGATTACTACATCCTGAATCAATATAAAACACTCTCATATCCTCATGTGAGGTTTCACATGTATTCATAATGAGAGTCGAGTCCTCCTTCTGATCTGATGCATAGTTGTAGTAGGTGTTATTATAGGATTGACTTTGGAAGCTTCTTCCTCCACCTCTTCCAAAAGAATTCCTACCACCTCTACCTCTGAAGTTTCCTCTCTGAAATCTACCACCTCTTCCTCTTTGATTAAAGTTCTGATAATTACCATTGTTTTGATTATTATGCCAACAATCATGAGATAGATGATTGGTCTTACCACATATCCAACAAGCTCTTGCATTCTCTTTGTTGTTTCTGCCTCTTCCTCTACTTCTGCCATTTCCTCTTCCTCTTATGAAGTTTGCTTGGTTTGAAGTACCTTCTTCTTCACCTGATTGTTGCTTTCCTTTGTTGGCTTTCTTCTTGTCTTTAGAGTACATTGCATGACCTGCACTCTTATCAACATCTCCTTTGATATCATTCTCAAAAGTTAGCATATGACCTAACAATTGATTCAAATCAGGAGTAAAATGATCTAATGAAAGTTCTGTAGATAAAATGAAAGGCTTCCACTTCTCATCTCCTCTTAGCCCTGTGAGTATTTGTCTTACCAATTTGTCTTCTTCAATGTCTTCATCAACTGCACCTAAAGAATCTGCAATGTCCTTCATCTTTGTCACATAATCAGAGATTGATTGTGAGGCCTTCTTCTTAAAAGTAGTAAACTCTGCCCATAGTGAAGCCTTCCTTGATTTGGTTGTATTTTGGAAATGCTCTTCCAAAGCATTCCAAATGTCACAAGCACTCTCAAGTCCTCTAATGTGAGGAAGCAAATAGTCATTGACTGCCATGTAGATGATGCTTCTTGCTTGAGCATCCTTCTTCATCCAATTCTTCAAATCTGCAAGCTCCTCCCTAGTTGGAACACTAGGATCTCTGAATTCTGGCTTTTCTTCATCTCCTGTGATGTATCCTATCAGATCTTTGCTCATAAGATGAGCTTCCATCCTCATAGACCATGCAGGATAGTTCTCTCTATCCAACTTTTCAATTTGGAGACTATCTCCCATCCTTGCTTCACCTGTAGTCTCAAAACTTTAACCTTTACAGATAATGAATGTACCTTTACTTCGAATGTTGCTCCTTCTGAACCTTTTGATGCTCTTTGTATGTCTTCCTTCAATCTTTCTTCAACCTTTACCCTTCTGCACCTTCAAGATGTAAAGATTTGTACTTCTGCAATAGTCGGAGTCTTCTTCTTCTCAATTTTGACACAACCTGCTCTGATACCACTGATGGAGAGTGTTAATCTCCAAAAGAACAAGTTGACCTTGAAATTAGATCACCTCTATATCAAGATCAACTTTAGACTCCACCTAATTTAGAGAATCTTCACCAAATTATCAGAAAATTGATTATTCTGAAAAATTCAGTTTCTTCAGAAAAGTCTGCTGCAGATTAGTCACTCATTGACTAATCAATCCTGTAAAGTTTTTGATAAAACTTTGCACAACACTTTGCCTTAAGGTTGCGCAACCTTTCCAAGTTAAATCTCTCAAAAAGATTAAGTACACACTGAGAAATGTGTGAAACACTTTACCTATGTCTGAAAGTGCTTCTCTGCAATGGCGACTTTGACACCTGCAACTTCTTAGCACTGGTTCTCCCAACTCTGAACCCGTTTGATCAAGATCTTCTAGCCATAGATAGCTTACCTTCCAACTTAGATTTTAAGCCCTCACTTGTGTAAAACTTTACACTGTGGACTGAGCACTGACCATTTCTTTGAAGATGAAATGTGCGCCAGATTTTTCGACTCTCAGAACATCTTCACATATGAATGTTCCTAAACAAAATTCTCACAGCCTGATTGAAATTAATCTCTCAAATTCTAGCCATAGATAGATTAGCTATGGACTTAGATACGTGCAAAAGGATTCTTCAAAAGATTAAGCACAGAAGGAGAATGGGAGAGAAGATCGACGCGCAGAATTCTACAACATTTTCTTCTTCATTACTTTTCATACATATGGTTGATGATACATACAATGTTCATCACCTCTTCACCTATTCTTCTCTATCTGATCTATATCACTCTCTCCTCCTATGAATACGTATCTGTAGGTATATATACGAGTCTAACTCGTCATCTTTTTCAAAATACATTGAACTATTTACAAGAATAATATACAAAAGAAACCTTTCTGATTCTATTTTCTTCCTCTGAAAGTAATCTTCATTCTTCCACATATCTTCTCAATTTGATCTTCATATAATCACTATTGATGATTGTTCTGCTCCAACACTATGGTAGCTACGAGACCAGACATTGCATTTGTAGTGGGAGTTGTGAGCAGATATATGTCTAATCTTGGCAAGAAACATTGGGAAGCGGTCAAAATGATTTTGAGATATCTGAGTGGCACTAAGGACAAGTGTCTATGCTTAGGTAGAGGGAAAGCATCCATTATTGGTTACACAGATTCTGACTATGCTGGTTGTGTAGACAATCGTAAGTCTACATCAGGGTACATTTTTCATTTTGCTGGAGGTGCTATCTCTTGGAGATCTCGTCTTCAAGAATGTACAGCTGTTTCCACCACAGAAGCAGAGTATGTTGCAGCAAGTGAGGCATGTAAGGAAGCATTGTGGCTTTCTCATCTTGCTTGTGATATGGGTTTGCCTCAGCATGTACCTCACTTGCTCAGTGATAGTCAGAGTGCCATTGCTTTGGCTAAGAATCCGGTCTATCATGCAAAGACCAAGCACATTGAGGTGAGGTATCACTTCATTAGAGATTGCTTAGCCACTGAGAGCATTATTCTTGAGAAGGTTCACACTCGAGATAATGCTGCAGATGCTTTGACTAAAGCTCTACCACAGGATAGCTTTCGACACTGTTGTCACTTGATGGGGGTTACTTGATTCTTGATCTTACGCAGTCACTTGTATACTGTGTAACATGCCCATCAGGTGGGAGGTATAGTTTGTCTACTTACACTCAGGTATTCTTTATCATTCTTTCTTTTTTCTCCCATAGTTACTCTGGCCATATTGGCCTTTAGTGGGAGATTGTTACCGTTAGTGTCCATGTGAAAGGCCAAATGGCCACCGGACACTTCTTTGTATATGTTCTTTAATAAAACATATAGTGGCCTGGTCAGTCACAGACTGTAAGTTCGACCGCATTTGTAAGACCTAAGAAGTCTGTCTTCGTGCTCCCTGTGTATTGCGTTTTCTGCGTATTCTACAACCTCTGTGCGGAGTACTGTGTGTGGCATCAGGAGCTCGGTTTTCTACTCCGAGCATATCGTCGTGGAGCTCTCGAGAAGGAGAGTGCAGTGTGGTGCATCGCCATCGAAATACTTCAAAATATGTACAGACTTATAACTAATCAAAAGTGTAAGTGATCTATATCTTCACTAATGTACATATGTGTACATGTCCTTCAACCTGTGAATGTAACCACCTTCTTTGCTTCAAGAATTGTTCTTATCTCCATCCTTTTTCTTTCAAAACTTCAATTGGTGATTGGTCTGCACCAACACCCGTACTATCCTTGTGCAAATGGACTAGCTCAAAGTACCAATAAAACCCTTCTTAACATGCTAAAGAAACTTGTGTTGGAATGTCCGGAGTGTTGGGATCAATTCCTTCCTTCAGTCCTATGGGCTTACCACACTACTTACAAAGTTGCGATAGGAAGTACACTTTTTAAATTGGCATATGGGCTGGAGGCAATTGCACCTATGGAGTTGGTGGTACCTAGTTTACAGGTAGCATTGGACCATAAATTATTACCTGATGCATCCTTTCCTTTCCGGTTGGATGTGTTGCGGTCTTTGGATGAACAACATCTTGAAAGTTTTCTGGTGCTTCAAGAAGTGCAACTGAGGCAAGCCAAGATCCATGATCGATTCCTCAGGACTCCCGTCTTTACCAAAGGACAATTAGTTCTTTTCTACAATGCTAAGTCTAATCATTCAGCTGGCAAGTTCAAGCTTTAGTGGTTTGGTCCCTACCGTATTGTAGATCTGGTTGGACCATCTACTTTTCGGTTATCCACTTTAATTGGTACTCTTCTTCCTAAACCCATCAATGGGTCGAAACTTCATTCGTATTGTTCACCGTCTACTTTATCTTAACTTGGTGATGGTATTATTTTTATTCTTTGGCTTGTGTTTGTTTTGTATCTTGACCATTGTTTACATTACATGCATTTCGGTTGACCATCTGACCGTAAACTTCTTGTTTTGATTAATTATCCATAATTAGCCACCACACTCCACGATTCGGAATGCCTTAATGCACGAATGTTGGCATTATACATGCATGTTCCCCTCCACTGGTGATGATTGCATTTTCTACCTTCGCTTCCATTCTGTGTTCTTACTTAACCAAGATCTTCATCCTCTTTTTCGCTATTGTGTATATGCACTTTGTGTACTCTCTGCTATACTATTGCACATTTGCCTTATGTCAACCGCCATGGAAGCTCTAGCCAACATTACCACCTCTGTGCTAGTTTATCTCTTGACTTGAGTGAGTTCTTGCATGCCCATGGGTTATTGGCATTCGTCGAATTGCCTTGGCGTTCGTCAAATTGCCTTGGCATTCGGTCGAATGTCATCCCTTCTTTGCTCAAGTCATTGCCGCTATTGCTGATACCCCTCAGATGGAGACCTGTTGGCCAATCACGTGCCTCAATCCATGTGTCATCGTCACACTGAATATTGTAGTTGAAGGATTCCATCTCCCTCAAGATGGAAGTGTGGATGTCCCTCTACTGCCTATGGCGACGATGAAGCAATTATTTCCTCGCCAATCTTCTAACGCGTTCACTATTCTTTGCTGACCTGAACCAGAATACTCTGCCTTGCAATTTTTGGTGGCTGCTCTCAACCTCCAGAAATGCATGTATGGGATCTCTCGACCCTTTTATTCCATGATCGACGTTGCTGCCCACAAAGCTGTTAATTGGGCATTATTCTTCTTTCAACGAATCCACCGTGAATGTCAAGCGATTTTAAGATAGATAACCAAAGGTGATATCCCTCAGACTCATCTTCCTCATCTTCTCTCTTTTCTCCTTCCTACTGTTCAACCTGTTCAGCCTCTTTCGACGAACACCCTCCTTTTTTGCAAAGAATCAGAGCAAGTCACGGGTGTTGATGATGATAACGGCGATCTTCTACAATTTTTTCGAGGAAAGCATAGGAAAATCAATCCCTCGTAGAGTCACACACAACCTTCTTCCACGACAGTAATTTTGCAGGACACAGCTTCCTCTGTGCAGGTCCTTTCCGCCCCACCATCTCCTAAGGGTCAAACTGATAAGGACACAATCATGGAAGACGTTCAACCTATTAGCACGGTCAATCAGCAACAACACGAGACTAATGATAAAGCATTGGATACAGTCGCGGACACTCTTAACCAAACAAAGCAAACATAAAATGAGGAGTCTCTCGTTCACCAGGATGCTCAACCTGATGCGGTGACCTCCACTGCACATCCTTCCTCACCGAAAGCTACGACGCAAGGTACCCATATCGATACTATTGTGACACCTCCCCTTTCCCTGTCTAAGGTGCCATTACCTCCTAGTCCTCCTCCATCACCTCATCAATCGGTGGTCGTTTCCCGTTCTCAACCTATTCCTTCTTTTCTTGATTACTTCCCCCCTTCCTCTTCTGCCATAGTCTTTGTCAACCCCTCTCGACCCGCAACATACCCGATTCATTTGCCCAGTTAGCCCAAATAGGTGATTTTCTCATCCACCTATCTAAGCAACTCCCTCATCAGCTACATGATGCTCATCAATCCCTCCGTATCGAGTATCAAGCCAAAGTAGACTTGTTGGAAGCAGACATCACACCACGCCAAGAAGAGATTCTAGCCATAAAAGCAAATGCCAATCTATTACAGGATCATATTACAGTGTTATAGGGACAAGTGACAGAAAAAGATGATATTATTGCGGCTCGAGATGCAGAGATTTCTCAACTCAAATAGGCAGTGATGGATAAGCAAGATGCCATGCAAGCTTTAAGTTCTACGTTGGACACCACTCGCACCAGGTTCATTACTGTAGAACATGCTTATCAAGTGCTGGCTGGCAGGGCATTACAAGCAGAGATGGAACTAAAGAAAGTTACTAAAGAGTTATTTCATAAAGGTCAAATCTTGGATGAAGAAATTGGACGAACTGTAAAGCTCAAGAAGGAAATTGAATCTATTAAAAAAGAACGTCAGGATTTCTTTAGGACTATGCAATTTCAGCAGCAAGAATTGGAACGCAGGGAGAAACAACTCGGCATCCAACAAGATTGATTATCAAGAATTGATGCAAAAATAGCAAAAGAAAAGTTACGCAGAGATTCTGCTATGGCCAATGATTTTTACTTGCAAGAAGCATTTTTGCAGAATCAAAGTGAAATTTTGTTGTCACAAGTAATAGCTTCTAGTTCTGTGTAGACTGACGCTCATTTGGTAGAACTCAAGATCTTACAAGACATGCTCGAATCGTTGAAGCAGAAAATCTCTCATACCTTTAAACTAGCACGAACCATGTATATAAAGGGCATCATTGATGACTCTTAGCTTTTGTAAATTAACCTCCTGGGTTCGAGTCCACCATGCGTGCTAGTGTAAAGCTACCAGTAAGGAATGTAATTATATTTAGTGGAAAATGTAATTAGGAAAAGACGCCCATCGAAAAGACGTAGCGCAATCGTTGTAACCTTTTGATAATAGAAGAGGCGTGTGGCAAAGAGAAGCAAAAGCATCACCGGACTGTGCGTCTGGGCGATGTGCCTGTGGATTGATTCCAACCCAGTTTATCTACATTGTTGTATTGTTTTGTTCTATTTATGTTCGGTATTGAATAACTATTGTGTTGTATTGATATTCGGTGAGTCATTGGTGAATTGCAAGGTTAATGGTGATAGTGTGCTAGTAGGCATTAAGAACTTGCATATTCGGTTGCGGTGAACATTATATTCTATTGCGTACTAGTTGTGGAGATTAGCAGTTAAGTTCGTCGGAATTGTTAGATAAGTAATGAAGAAGTTATTACGGTAAAGAAGTGACTGGGAAAATATATATAGGGCCTCTGTATTACAGATCTCTGACCATCCCAAGAACCTATGAACAATCTGGTTTATGTTATAGTTAATCCAGCATGTTAATATGTTAAACAAGGCAAAACTCTGATATGAATTGGGAAGACCATTTAGAACATTCTGCACAAGTGAAGTGTCAGGCAAGACTTGATCAACAAAAATCAATTGTTCCTTCAAATCTTTGATCTTTGTTAGAAAACTATCCATGGAATCTCCTTCATTCATGTGCTCACTCTCCAAATATTTTTGAAGGTAAGCAACACGAGCCTCATTCCTTTCCTAGTAATAAATAGGTAAGTATATCCTAATCATCCTTGGTTGTTCTACAAGAGCAAATGTAAGGAATAATGGCAGGTTTGATAGACAAGGCTATCAATGCATGTGCGTGAGCATCTTTGCCATCCCAACAAATTCGCCCTATAGTAGGTGCGATAAGAATCGTAGCACAAACAGGAACATGAAGAATATTGTCATCTTCAATGCCATCTATATCACCTTGGGAAATTGTGTTTGTAGGTGTAATTGGACATTTTTCAACACCCTGCACAATATTCCATAGTCCTTTTGCAAACAATACATGATGCATCATATAAGCCCATAATGGGTAATCGATACCGTCCAACTTATCCTCAACAGCCAACATACAAAATACATCACTACTTTCAGCCATGGCCATTGACTAAAATACCCTAATGCAAAAAATTGAGTGTATCTCAAAAAGTTAATCAAAACTAGCCTGTCGAGTTTTGCTAAACTTGTAGCAGACTTCGAGACACTTATACAGGCGAACCAAAACCTGTGTATATCTTTGGAACAAAAAGACAAAATTGCCTACACAAGCACTATGATAATGTGTTTGAAGGTCGAAATGAGCTCAGATCGTTATTTTGGCGCTATATATCGAAGCTATTTTGATATTGTAATCATCGCAGGTATGCACACCAAATTTCATGGGATTTTAAGACTATGATCGAAGAGGTGTCGAGGATGCCCTAGATGAAGCAACGACCTGTTTTGATACCAATTGTTGGAGCTTGAGGTCTGCAAAAGCACATGAACAACACAAGGAAGAAGAAGAAGCTTGGAGCACAACACTCAATACTAAATGTATTACCACTAGAATGTACAAAGATAAGTGACCCGTTAGGGCTATAGGCATATATACAAGCCGACCTCAATAGCATGGTCAATATCCCCTCTCTCAAGTGATAGCCCTCTAGGTAAGTCAGTGGGAAAAATTTCTCTAAATTCAATCATAAGATCTTTAAAACCTTTAACAACACACTCTTGCAAGAAAGAATAGTAAAAAGTCATGTCCATATTTACATTTCTAGAAAATATGCATCATATGAAATGTTTGTACAATGCTCAATACAACAAAAAGATCTCTTGTACATGATGAAAATGACAAAGACCATACAACTCTAAAGATGAAATGAGAGGTGCACAAGGTAAATCTCTTTCTCCTTATATACAAAATTTACTTCTATTTCTTTCAAATTCAAGGTGTTGTTTTGGTAACTATGCTTAAGTGTGTCTCCCAAGCCCCATAGCCACTCTCTTCCTAATACAAGGTCTATACTCTCCATATTCATGATTTGGAAGTCCATGTGGTCAGTATAATCCTGCATCTTGACTTCCAAATTGGATACCATAGTATCCCATATCCTCTTGTCTTACCATTGCATCATAGATACTATGTATTTATGTGCAATGGGCTTCTAGGGAATCTTTAGCTTTTGACTAGAGCATAGTTCATGAAGTTGTGAGTGGTAGAGTCATCTATCATGACTTGCATCCTGGTCCTGTGTACACTACCATGAATTTTAACCAAGTCACGTGGTCCAAACTGAGGTGAAAACAATGATTGAGTCAAACAGGTGTGCTCAATATCCTCATGCATCACCTCCACTCCCTTGTAGCTAGAGCTGCCGTGAATAAGAAGGGTCTGCACTAGGTGGACTATCTTTTTGCGCTTATCATGGGTCGTACTACTCTCCGATCCTCTCTTCTTTTCTTCCCCCTTCTTCAATGGATAGTTCCACTATGAATTGCTAGGAGACAAACACCTAAAGCACAAGTTCTCTCTCTCTTGGCCCTCTCAAACTACTTAGCAGGTAACCTAGGCCCTTGAGATCTTTGTTTCTTGATAAAAGACAATTTTTCCCATTGACACTTTCTTCTTGAACTTAGTCATGCTAAGAGGTTTAAGGGGTTGATCCATCTCCATAGGAGTATACTGAGGATGGTTATGATCCTCATATATCTAGGTATACTTGATCACCTCCTCAAATATCTTAGGTGCATTTCTTCTTACCTCTCTTTTGATGGTTTTATCTAAGCCCCTAACAAACCCCCATGTTTTTTGGAAGTCATCCAATCCCTTAAATTTCAAAATGATCTCCCTATAGTGGATATGTAGACCATCAAAGGCCTACCTCTCTGAGTGATACTATCCCACTCATCCTAGTTCCTCTCTTCCTCATTCTCACGAAGAAACTCTTTCAGGAAAAGAGTTTCAAACTGAGCCCAGTCTATAGGGAAAGAATTCTCCTCCTTGAGACTCATCCACCACTTATAAGCATGCGGGCCAAGCGAGAGACTCGCCTCTAGCACACGGTACTTAGGTGGTGCCCTTCAGTTGATGCAAATCATTCCACTTTTGCAAAAAAGTGTAGTTTGCATCCTTTTTTTTTAATATAAAGGAAGTTCGGCAATAGCCTACTCTCCCGGACTTGAATTAAATTAAGAAACAAGGGTACAAAAGAAGGGGACTAGTGCCCACGGGACCCCCCAAGTCCCACAAAGCAGGGGAAGCTTGGTTGATACCTAGGTTGCATTACAAAGAAGGTTGATCACCCTCTCGTCGCCCTCATGCGGGACCCACTTGGGTTTGGGCTTGTTGTTGATCAAAAGGAGGACTTGATGGTGCCTGAAGGGGGGGGATTTCTTACTGTTGACAATCCTTTTGCCAAGGAGGAAAAGAGATTTTTCAATCGACCACTCCCTGGGAGGGTCGCCGAAGTTGAGAGCACACCGCTCCCGCCAAATTTTCCACAGTACTTCCCCTCTAATTGCGTTCCAGAGCGCCGCAGAGCATCCAATCGCTTCTCCCAAAAGGACTTGTTTCCAATTAAGCTGTTTCTGAACTCTGATATTCAGTCCAACCGTCTGCCAGATTCTGTAGGAGTTGGGGCAAGTAAGGAAGATGTGTGGGACATCTTCGATAGCACGGTGGCAGCGCTTGCACCACGGAGGGATCCCACAAATTTTGTTTGCCTTCTGGTTAGTCCAAATTCCTCGATGAAGAATTTGCCATAGGAGAACAGACTTCTTAATCTCTATAAGTGGGTGCCAGATACCCATGAATTTCATGTCCCACCGAAGCCGCGTCCAAGATAGGCACCACTTCTTGTTGAGGCTGATTTGGAGGTCGGTCGCTTCTTTGATGTTCGGGATTTTGAGTAGGCTATTTCCATTGTGCCATTTGAGACCACGCGCGTTCGGATCATCACGTCCCATGAGAAGGCGAGTTTTGTGACGATCCCAAGCGAGGCATCTGCTTTGCAAGGTGTTCCATTCTTCGTAGGAGATGTTTATGCGAGGGTCGATATCCTCGTAGCTGATCCAGCTGTTGGTGTCATGTTTCCAGAGGTGTTTCCATTTTTTGAATCCTTTGTTCCATAACTTCTTGGCATTATGAATGTTCCATGACTCCACACTCCTGATGCCATGAATCGGAAACCAGATAGAATCGTTTTGTCTGATTCCGGCCGCCCACTTCCAGTCCTCACTAATTCTTGTGAAGCTTTTGACTTTATTCCAACCCTTCCAAAGAGAGCATACGAGGTTGGAGCCTTTCGGGAAGACAGGTATCGGGGAGAATAGCAGGGTCATGATGTCAAGGTTCTTCCAATTCGGGGACCCCATGAGAGCCAACTCATTTTTGTTTCTGAAGATCAGCTTGGCCCACGAGGCCTCCCTATTGCACCAAGCTTTAATCATCCATTTGGCTGCTAGTTTGTTAGCCATACACCCAATGTCTAGGATGCCAAGCCCCCCGCTCTCTCTAGGGCTGGTGCAGATGGCCCATTTGATTTTAGGCACCCCCCTTCTGTTATGATCACCCGTCCAAAGAAAGTTTCTGCAGATGCTATTCAGTTTGGACAGGCCTTGCTCATTCGGTCTCCAGCAAGAAAGGAAATATATGGTAGACGAGAGGAGGAACGTGTTGATAACCATCGCCCGTCCAGCGAGATTGATTTGCATGCCTCTCCAGTAATTGAGCTTGTTTTCAAGTTTGGCCAGCACCCAGTTCCATCGCTGCTCCATAGAGACGCCAAACCCCAGGGGGATTCCTAGCAGCCGAAAGATTTGGCCCTGCGGAATGATTTGGCAGCCATGCTCAATGAGAAGGCCAGGTTGATGTCCCACAATGGCCCTAAAGGCGGTCTTATTGTGGTTGATTTTGGATCCAGAGGCCTCACAAAAGGTATGAAGACACCTCCAGAAAGTCTCCAGGCTGGTATTATCATTGTGAACGAACGCGTTCATATCGTCGGCAAAAAGTCTCATGATGATTTGACTGTGGTCGTGGGGTAGCTGGAGGCCTTTGATATTGCCAGCCTCCACCTGATGAGCCACAAGTCTGCTCAGCCCCTCAGTGGCGATGGCAAAGAGAAGGGGGGCAAGGGGGCATCCTTGTCTAATAGATCTTTTAAGATGGATCACCTTCGAAAGTTTGCCGTTGACGTTAATTTGGGTCGTTGCGTTGCCGAGAAGGGTCGCGATCATCTTGGTGAATTTCTGACTACATCCGAGGTCTTGGAGCGATTGCAGAATATAGTCCCATTCTAGCCTATCGTAAGCTTTGTCAAAGTCGATCTTGAGGAAGACCACATCTTGATTAGACTCATTTGCAAATTGAATACCTTCCCAAATATCCATAATGGTTTCTAGGATGGACCTGCCTTTGATGAAACCTTTTTGGTCCTCACTAAGCCAAGATCTCAGGTGGCACGTAAGTCTGTTGGCAATGACTTTGGCGACGATCTTGTATCCTGTTTGGAGCATCGTAATTGGCCGCCAGTTCTCGATTCTGTTTTTTTCCCCCTTCTTGTGAATCAGCTTGATAATTCCATTGTTTATACAAGAGGGAAGAGCACCAAACTTTAGCGCTTCTTGCCAAACCATCCGAAGAGGGGTGGCGACCACCAGCTTGAAGGATTTAAAAAACTCATTAGTGAGTCCGTCGGGTCCCGGGCTTTTACCGAAAGGGAGGGCATCAATGACCTCAATGATTTCTGATTCAGAGATCGGGGCATGAAGCAGAGATTGGAGGTTGGGTGGAATTCTCCGGGGGGAAACCCTAGAAATGGCAGCCATGCAGTCCCTTCTATGGTGGGAGAGGGGGTTCGAGGTTCCCAGGAGTCTCGTGAAGTGCCCTTCGATGATGCCAAAATTATCTTCTTCCGAGTTGCATACATTGCCATGTGGGTCAAGCAGTAGGGGAATCGTCTCTCTGTTGTGTTTCCTTTTAAGGATACTGCACATCTCTTTGGTGGGTTTGTCGGCTTTTCCAGCCCACCACTCCTTGAAGAAGATTTGCAAGTTTTTCCTTTGTATTTCTTCCTCGTATCTCAACGCTGCTCTGATTTTTCGGAGACCTTTCTGGGCTTGGTGTTTTCCTTTGTTCACTTCCTCCTCGAGTCGCCAGAGTCTGTGGTAAAGCGCTTCCCTACGAGCCCGCCGCACAGTCTCAAGCATCTTCTTAGTTCTGATCATGATCTTGCGAGACTTGTCGACCGCACTTCTCCAGCACTTGGCTGGGGCCAAGCCAGAGGCGAACGCCACCTTCCACACCTCGGCAATCTCTTGGTGGACGGAGGGGAGAGAGAAGGTGGAAGCGTTAGCATGGAACCACGGAGCCTTGTGGGTCCTGTTGGAAGGTTGAAAAGTGATAACGATCGGGTAGTGGTCAGAGATGGTGAGGTCAGTACGTTGCGCGACGGAAGGGAGGCCCCACAGATGAGTAAAGCTCTGAGAGATGTAGCATCTATCAAGTCTAGCCTTCCTCAGATCCTCGCCCGCTTGGAGATTCGACCAGGAAAAGCCATTCGAGTCTTTGAATTCGACCAGATCCAAGTGGAGTTTGGTCATGTCCCACGTTTCTTTCTCCCGACTGTCGATGACCCTGCCCTTGCCCATCCATCTGTCCATAGGGTCCTCCACCATGTTGAAGTCTCCACATATAAGCACTTTGTGGGGAAGCGAGTCAAGAGAGGTCCAAGTGCTCAGCCTCTCCAAATCCCCGTTAGGGGCGTACAAAGAAACCATAGTAACACAGAGGGGAGCACCAAAAGAAACCGCAATCCAGCGGTGATTTACATCTTCGATGGAGTTCTCAAGCTTTTCAATCCAGGATTGTTTAACACCGATAGCCGTTCCACCTGACCCCCGCTGGTGCTTTGTGGGGATCCACACATGGGCCGAGGAAACCTGCCCGAGTCGCTTCAGCAGGTCCTCACCGTCAATTTTAATCTCTTGAATGCATATAATGTCTGGTTTTAAGCTAATGTCGCGGAGCCATTGACCAATGATGGCCGCTCTTGAGGGGTCGGTTAGCCCCCTGGCATTTAGCGAGATGACAATCATTTTTGTATTGATCCCTCTTTACGGGAGGGAGCCTTGTCCTTTCTTCTCTTGGCTTCATCTTTCTTTTTCGCTGGGATCTGATCCCGACTTAGAAATCGGTTCTTATGGGGGCTTTTCCAGGGTAACTCCAAGGGCTGTTTCCCTTTGCGGGATGCCCCCCGCTGGGGAGAATTGGGCCCTGAGCTCGGCATCGTTTCCGGGATCGTCGATCCAATGATGGAACTTTCACTATCCATGTTGTCTTCGTTATTAGTAGTGAAACCATCTTCTTTACTTGTAGTGTAGCCCTCTTGGGGGGGTTTCTTTGTTGTCAGGGATCTCTAGGGCTGCGTCGTATTTGTCTACCACAAGTGGCTTCCCACCTGGGTAGTCGAGCTCGTTGATCTCCTCTCCAAGATTGCTATACAGATTGTTGTGTGGGGGAATTGGCAGGTTGTTCCTCTCACCGTTGGCCCTCGGACTTCTTTTCCTTCTTCTTCTAACTTCGGTAAAGCCATCGGCATCAGCTTGTGGATTGCGGAGGCCCTTGCCTTCCCCTTCCTTGGTCGAGTGGATCAAAGCGTCAAAGTTGTCTTGAGCAGTTTTGGGAGCTACTTGAAATCGCTTGTTTTTTTGCCTGAGAGGGCAGTCTTTAATCCTGTGACCTTGCTGGCCACAACGAAAGCACGCGTTGGGGAGGTTTTTGTAGGTGATATCCTGCTCCCAGACATCTCCTTCGCCCATGTCCACTTTGATCGTTGCAGGAAGCGGCAAGCTGAGGTCAGCCTCGACGCAGATTTGTGGGTGCCATCTAGCATTGAACGAGTGTCTTGCACCCTCATAGATGAGACCACCAATGTCTTCACGTGAAGCCAACGGCTTGCCGATAGGGGAGACTATGTCCCACACGAAGTTGTACAAGAAGTATGGGAGGTTAGGGAGCTCAACCCAAAGAGGGTATCGAAGTGATTTCGATTTGTCGGGGGTAAAGTCTGGGGACCATCTGAATAAGCACAGGGTCGCCCGACCGAGCTGCCAGGTGCCAACGCTTAGGGCTTGGAACGCCATCTCTTCATTTTCAAAGACTAGTAGCATGTGGTTTGCTGGTAAGAACTGACATTTGCTGACAATTAGACCACGAGGGAACCACTCTTTTCGAAGCCATTGTCGCACGATTTCGAGCGGGGGCCTAGGGCCAAACACTTGGCCGACGAGGCAAACTTTCTTGAGTTCCTCCTGAGCAGACAGAACTGCAGGTCTACTGAGGGACACGATGGGGGAATCAACACTTTCGGATGCCCCAGGAGCGGCACCTGACCCCCCCTCCAGCAGAGCGGCCAGAGTGCCGGTCTCCCCAGGGGGGGGGGCCCGATTACTTTTCACGAGGGAGGACGAAGCCACATCCATGGCCGAAGGAACTTGCACCACTTTTAAGTTTCAATGCCTAGCGGCAAGACCCACCAACACCCCCGCCGGTCACATCGCATGAAAAACGAGAAGATCAAACTCTGACACTCTGAGAGGAGAGACGCCAGGGAAAGCCCAAAACCCCACGAGAGAAGCAAGCACCCCGCCCCCAAATTTTCCTATTACCCCCTTTTTTTTTTTTTTCTTTCTTTTTTTTTTTTTCTTTTTCCTCTTTTTTTTTTTTTTGTTTTTTTTTTTTTCTCTTTTCCTTGAACTTCTTCTAAAATTCCACTTCAAACATTCACACTTAAACGGCCGCTCGTCAATCAAGTAGCCCACCAGGCGCAAAAAAAAACCCCCTCAATCGGTAAAATGGAGCCCATCGATCTTTTACCCTTCTTATATATTTTTTTTTCTACTTCTTATGGAAAATCGTCTTTAATGAGAGGGCGGCGCCAGCAGAAGTGAGCGCGCTTCCACACGCCTGGAGGACGATACACGGGGCTCAAGAACAGAAGCGACGATGCTGATGTGGCACCGTCGCGCGGCGCGAGGCCCGACGGACTGGAGCGGGGAGCCGAAGCGGCGATGCCGAGGTGGCACCGATCTCCGGCGCCGATACGGCCTTGGGAGACGAGCCCCGCGTGGGAAAGACCTTCCTGGAGGCGAGACTCACGGACGGTGGGCGTGAGCCACACCGTCGCGATGGGCTTCTAGCCACACCGACGAGGGGATCCCGGGAGAAACGCGATGGCCCCGGAGCCACGCGCCGCGATGGCCGAGAGCAGGCGATGGTACGGTGCAGGCGATGGTACGGAGCACCGTCGCGATGATGCGTGCACAGACACCGAGGAAGCCCCGTCGTTTTGATTGTTGAGCGGACAACCACGTTTCTGTCGAGTCTCGAGCTTCCGTCAACGAAGGAGACGATGTAGTATTACTGTTAATCCTGAGGAGGGGCCTGAGAGCGCTCATTCGCTCGGTAGTTCAAAGCAGAGTTGATGACAACCATAACTCTGCGATATGATGCATTCAGATGCAGAGCCGTCGTCATCGAACAAGACGTTGATGCCGTCGTCGATCAAGAACCGTCCTACCGTTTTAGATTCTTGGTGCAACCACGTTTTGATTGTTGAGCGGACAACCACGTTTCTGTCGAGTCTCGAGCTTCCGTCAACGAAGGAGGAGCAC
>CM035437.1:59484160-59566660 GCA_020310875.1 Ceratopteris richardii | reverse complement strand
ACACATAGATATGCATACACACAAGCATACATACACGTACACAAATACATACACCTACCTGACAGAGACACTTTCACATATGCAATTTAATACATATGCAATTTAATACACTAAGCATATGCTTATACATACACTTATGCACACACATACGCATACGCATACATATGCAATTTAATACACTAAGCATATGCTTATGCACACACATACGCATACACATGTATACAAATACACATACATATGCAAACACATACATACACAAACGCAAACACATACAAATACACATGCTTATGTGCATAAGCATACACACACATGGATGACACATATACACACATACAACACATACAAAGATGTAGACATACAATATGGACATACATATATAACACATGCATATGCATACACGTGAGTATGCATATACATATACATTCATATATACATACACATGCACATGCATACACATACACATACATGCATACATGCACATCCACACACGCACACACACATGCATGTGCATGCACGTATTCACACGCGCACACACACACATTCACATGCATACACACACATGCACATGCATGCGCACATGCTTACACATGCACACATTCATATGCATTCACATGTGTGTGCACCCATTTACATGCATGCACATACATTCACATGCACATACACATGCATACACATACACATACATGCATACATGCACATCCACACACGCACACACACATGCATGTGCATGCACGTATTCACACGTGCACACACACACATTCACATGCATACACACACATGCACATGCACGCGCACATGCTTACACATGCACACATTCATATGCATTCACATGTGTGTGCACCCATTTACATGCATGCACATACATTCACACGCATGTGCACACATTTACATGCACGCACATGCATTCAAATGCACATGCACACATTCACTGCATGCGCACACATTCACGTGCATGCTCTCATACGCATGGGCACATGCACACATTCACACACATGGGCACATGCACGAATTCTCATGTGCCTTCACATTCACACATTTGCACGCACCTATAGATGCATGCATTCACACGAATTCTCATGCTCGTGCACATCCACTTTTTCCCACGCTCGTGCATGTGCATGCTTTCCCACGCTCGTGCATGTGCATGCTTTCCCACGCTTGTCCATGTACATGCTTTCCCGTGCACATGACCTTGCACACATTCCCATGCTCGTGCTTGTGTGCACATTCCCGTGCTCGTGCTCATACACTTCAACACATTCCACACTCATGCACGTGCATGTGCACTCATTCCACTCTCGTGCAGGTGCACATACATGTGCACACATTCCACAGTCCTGCACATGCATGCATTCCATGCTTGTGCACATGCACACATTCCCATCCTTGTACACATATTCACATGCACGTGCACTTGCACATGGAGCCATTCCATGCCGTGCACATATTCACATGCAGGCATTCCCACTCTCATGCATGTATTCACATGCACATGCACATGTACTTATTCTTATGCACATGCACGTATTTGTATTCACATGCAAATGCACATGCATGTATTCACATGCACATGCACGTGCACGTATTCACATTGACATGTATGTGCACGTATTCAATGCACATGCATGTGCACATGCACATGCATGTATTCACATGCGCATGCACATATTGACATGCACATGCACATGATCACATGCACATGCACATGATTCACATGCACATGCATGTGGGCGCATTCACATGCACGTGCACGTGCAAGTTTTTACTTGCACATGAATACATTCACTTCCACATGCACGTATTCACTTGCACATGCACATGGACATATTCACATGGACACGTATTCACTTCCACATGCACGCATTCACACACACATATTTACATTCACTTCCACATGCACGTATTCACTTGCACATGCACATGGACATATTCACATGCACATTCACACACACATATTTACATGCACATGCACGTATTCACATGTACATTCACACATATTTGCAAGGGCTCATGCACATGCATGTGTAAGTACTCACACATATGTGCACGTGTTCACATGCACATAGACGTAATCACATGCACATGCACGTTCACATGCATGACGTTCACACACATGTGCATGTGTTAACACACATGTGCATGTGTTAACACACATGTGCACTTGTTCACATGTATGTTCACATGCATGTTCACACACATATGCATGTAATCACATGGACACACACGTCGTCACATGCACACACACGTGCACATAATCCCATGCACGTGCACGTAATCCCATGTACGTGCACATAATTCCACACACGTATTCTCTCGCACATGCACATATCAGATGCACGTGCATATTCACATGCACGTGCACATATTGACATGTTATGCCGGGATTGATCTTCCTGCAACAAAACAAAGATGAACTCCTCAAATGTGAAGGCATTTGAATTGCCTTTCATCATCAACCAAAGTGTAGAAGCAAAACTCTGACATGAATCTTGAAGACCATTAAGATAGTCTCACAGGTGGACTATCTGATAAGACTTCATCAACAAAAATCAATTGCTCCTTAAAATCTTTGATCTTTGTCAAAAAATTATCCATAGAGTCTCTGAGTACCTAAGTCACGAAGTCTTAGGGACTTGTGCCAAAGAGACTAAATCTCGTTTGCCACACAAGTGCATATAGTGGTGGATTGGCACACGCTTAATTATCAATCCGATGAACCGACCTAACCAAGTGTATGAGGACTCGTGCACACATGATGGAAAATGAAGTGATTCAACTTTCATGCATGAGAAAAGACCTGTCTATCCCTTTAACTCTCTTAACTACATAAAGTATCTGCCGCGATAGCACTTGCAGCAATTTTCACTAAATCGAAGATTTCTCCCAGCTCCGAACTCCGAATATGGCCAGTAGCGGGTTCGTTTCGAAGCTCTCAACAAGACACTTCTACAAGACCTGGTTCACTCGATTCTGACAACCGTGCTTCAATTTATGACAGAAATAGTGAATGGCGGGAAACACACATACTCACTCCATAACTCATACTAGCTCACACACACACTATAGTAGCTCAAAAACGATAAGGAGGGATAGACAACCGTCTTACACACACATTCCAAGCATTACACACACATAGAACGTCAAAGAGAAGATGAAAATCTGCAAGAAAGAAGCAAATTTGAAAATCAGGAGCTCTCCTTCTTCACAATGGCAAAAAGTACTTACAAAGTCACAAAGTGACTTATATACTAAGTCGAGCAGCCACACACGCTATCAGTGGAAGGATCATTACCTGCCAAATATCTTCTTGCAATTCTTCATGGATACTTCTTGGCCTTGATCCGCCCTTGTTACTCACATACCTTCCCCTATTGTATTGCTTTGAGCATGTTTTCCTTCTGCCACTGCACGCCTTAATTTGCTGACCTCTACTCTCTTTTAGACACCTAGGACCTTTAGACAATTGGTTATCTTATCCAATGCAGAGTCCTTTGTGTGTTGTCCCTCTCCTCAGCTTGTTTCTCTTCATTGCCTGCTCCTAGTGGATGAGGAAGCTGTGTGCAACCTCCCATGAAATGTCCTGGTTGTTATCTTTCCTTAATTCCACTCCTTGGGACCTGAGCCTTTGGCATTGTTGCCTGATGCGTGCCCTTGCGAGGCTTTGGGTAGAGAGTTGTTCCTTTTCTGGATAATCTTTATTCTTTGTTGAGCAGCTTTATTCTTTGATTTTCTTCTTCTTCTCTTTTTGCTTGATTCCCCTTCCACACATCCCTCCTCCTGAACTCTATCGTCCCCGACAGGCTTTTTGTGGCGACGTGAGTACGTTTGTAGTGCAACTTGCTCTCATTGATTAAGCATATTTGCATGACATAGCATAAATTCCTTCCATTGGGTTGATTTGACTCCGTCTTCTGGTGTCTGGCGATGGTCTGCAAAAAAAACTCAATTCGTAGGCCACCATCCTAGCATTAAGATTCGAAGCCATCTTTACAAAAATTTCGGAGTCGATTTCAAAAAATCCTGTAAAGAGTGCTTCTTCAAACGTCTGCATGTAAGTGCTTGGCAAAAACATAAGTCTTGAGTATATAGCCATGAGTGTTAATCGGCTCGGTATAGTTGATAGACCAAAAATGAGAGCATCGGGCCCTTGATTAATGCCGATGAAATTTAAAAAGTGTATTGAGCATGCTGAAACACTTTAATAACTGTAAGTAACATGCTCAAGATCTTATTCGTCATTTTGACTTCCAAATCAGGTACCGTGGCATATCGAGCAATCCAAAATTCCATGGTTTTAACCATGTATTCTTCCGTTGGTAGATAGTTATGCAGTGGACTTGGTAAGAGTGGATAATTTATCCACTGATTATTTATGCTACCCTGACGCTGTGCTTCCCAAAATTGCGTCTAGGAGCGTCTTCGCAGTACTTACGGTGACGATTCCCATTGTACCCGAAGTGTTGGATTCTTTTCCAAGAACTTCCTCCGCCATATCGGATCGGATTTGTCAAATTCCTCTTGAGTGTAGGTGAATGTTTGCATGTTAAACTGGAGGTTGGATTCTGGTTCTTTGTTTGTTGTATTCTTTATGTATTGCCGTGTTTGTTCCTTCAGCAAACCATATGGTACGTTGAATGGTCTCATTATTTGTTCTAGATTTTTATTGTCGATCTTCGCTTCCTTCATGACTTTGACTACTTGATCTTCAAAATCTGCTGTAAGTTGGGACACTAGTAGTGCCCTCTCATTTTGGCTCAGTTCTGCAATATCCCGAGGAGTACGTTTAGAGTGGATCTCCGTTTCCTCCCTTATCGGTGAATGATGTAAGGGGGGAGAGAGAGGATGTACCTCAATCTCCTCAATAGCCGCTCTGGAGTGTGGAACTACTGGTGTCCCCTCAATTGTCTTTTGTGCTAGCTCATCGTGTAGTTTCTTTATCATCTCATCTTTTTGCTTAATCTCTTTGTTGGCCTTCAAAATCGTTTCCTTGTTTTTTTGGATTTCTTCTGCTACAACAACGAGTTGATCAATGTCTTCTTTACATTGTGCTACATACCTATTTTCAGCTGTCTTCCACTTAGTGCTTAGTGCCGCGGTATCATCCATATACCTCTTTTCCCATTCTACAATGGTGGTCTGCTCCTGCTTGAGCTGATCTTCATACCTAGCTAACTTTTCCTCCAATGCTATTGTGTCCTTTTCTGGCACTTCCTGAGCTTCTATAGGTTGATTAGATAAAAGAGATGTCATCAGCTCTTTGTTTCTGTTCCTTAAGTTCTCTGCTTCTTCCATGTAGCTCTTTATTTGTGATTCCAATATCTTGCTTCTTGCATTCATCCGTGTTTTCTCTGCCTTCCTAGCATCATATTTTTTCATTAACTCCTGTAGTTGTTCTTTTAGTTTCTCATTCTCTGTCTCTAGTGTTTTACATTGCTGCTTGGCCTCTTGGACTTCCCTCTCTTTATGTGTTATGTGCTCTTGTGCTAGACTCAATTGGGCTGAAAGGTTCTTACCCATTTCATGAAGTTTATGCTTTTCTTGCATCGCTTTGTCCTAGTCAACATCAGCCTCAAGCATTAATTGTTGCGTATCCATAGCAGTTTTGATCATATGTTGAACCACTGGCTTGAGCTGAGCGACGTCTACATTCAACCATGTTTTTGGGATGCTTGGAGCTTCTCCTGTTTGTACATCCCTTCCATGTTCCACATGTATCGTCTCGTTATGTGGTTGTCTGATTTGGAGTTGTACCTCCGGTTCGTTGCTTTCTTCCCTTGAAATGTAACATCCATATGGGAGGGTTCTGCCACTACCCTTATTGGTGTGAAGGGTTTTGACTCATCCACGGTAGTGTCTTTTGGTTCTTCTTTGGGATTCTTGAATGATCCTTCTCCTGCAAGCTTGGTCTCATGGATTTGAATGTTGGAAGCCTCATTCAATTTAATGACATGTACTCTTTCTTGTGAGGCCTCCTTTCCTGTCTTTTCTTGGTTGGGGTTGATGGGAGTTTGAGTTACCTTCATGTCCACCTCTTCTGCATTGTAGTTCACTTTATTTAATTCCTCCCATTGTCCATCATCTTTGGACTCACTTCAAATGTCTACATTCAACAAGGAAGTATCTTGTTCCTCTTGTGCCTCTGAAGATGAGCTTGAATTTACTAACCCTAATTCACTGTATCTATGCACCTTGGTCAGCCTCTTTCTTACTTCCATATCTTGGTGGGCTTGCTGGTAATGGTGCCCTTGAATTGATAGATTTACTTGACCTTCAATGTATTGATGTGTGTCTTCTAGGGCTCTTGTTAATTCCTCTTCGGTAATCGGTCGATGCTCTTCAATTCTTGTCTTCGGCATCACATGTGCCCGTTTTGTGGCTGGGACTTTTGCTTCCGCTTGCATCATTTCTCGTAGTCTTTTTGTACCTCTCATTTTAGGTTGGGAACTCGTTTCTGCCTCCTCAATGATCTTTACCCCTTTTTTCTTTCTCAGGACTATAGCTACCTTTGCATATTTGGCCATGGCTTTTGATGATGGAATTTCTTGTAGATGCTCTCTAATGCCTAAGGCATGATATATCAATATGGTCAGAGCCACACTACCGTTCAGGAACTTCTTGCGATTCCGTTACTTCTTTACCTTGAATAGCCTCTCTTGAATATAAGGAGTCATATTGATTTGATTCCCAATTTGCTTAATAGCTTATCATAGCATCTAGACTATGATCTTCTGAGGAGCAGTGTATCTATGCATGTTAGGAAAACAAAAGTGCTGATGAATGAGTCTTACTTCTTCTTCAATATCAATGCGGTTAATGTCAGTAAAGGTCCTGGTCTTTGCACCTCGACTTTCTTCCTTTAGTACTGTATTTCCATCTTTCTCCCATCCAAAAGCTTCTTTGATTAAATCATGTGTAAATTGAATTATGACCCATTCACCTACTGCATGCATGACTCTTGCCTCTGGCACCAATGGATCATGTAGTGCTGGCTGTAACGTATTCATAACTTGTGTGCACCTTTGAAAGTCATGTTTGTAGATTGGTAATTCAAAGTATTTTTGAATGCCCGCTTTCTTCATGATGTCAATGGTAAATGGGAGTTCATGTACCACTTTAAAATCTTAGGACATCACCGGGAACTGATGATCTGTGTCCATGATCTTGATGGTCACCAGGAATAGATAATCCCCAGCTGGTTGATCCTCTTTAAACGAGTGTCCTTTTGCTTTAGTCACGCTTTGTAGAGGGAATTCCATCACTTCTTCCTGAATGGTTGCTTCAAAATCTTCGGAGGCCATCTTCACTTGTAATGAAAAGAGCATTAGGTGCTATACCAAGCATGGCATTAGTGCTGTGTGTTGTAGTAGCTTCTGTTCTTTTCGTCGCTCCGTTCCCTTTTAGTGTATGAGTAAGATCCCTTACCGCATATATTTTTTCATTTTATCCTGAAAGAAACAAGAATTAGCGTAGCCGAAGCATTTATTTATATACATAGTAGGTCCATTCCTAAAGAAGTAGAAGCTATGACCTGTTCCCCATTGGAGAACGTGTACCACTAATTCTATTATGTACATCATGTCCCGAATGCCTGGCCTCGTAATTTGGCCCTATCATGCATACTTTAAGTGCACTGGAAGCTTCATGAGTGCAAAAGAATTTTTCAGTTTCCAGATTCATTTTGTAGTAGGGGTTTTGAGTCTTGTCTTCTTCTCATTTTGTCGTGCTACAGGTGTATATCTTTCTTTTTTAGCTATTGTAGTTGTGGGGTTCCTTCTCTTGAGGTATCTTTGATGAAGCTCGCCAGTCCTTATGGTACTGTCGTGTTGATACAATGTTTCCTCGTGCCTATCTATCTCTTGAATGGCCGCTTGTCTAACCTTCCATTAGGGGAAAAAATGAACCCTACATGGGCCTTGTAAGGATTCCTAATTTTAAGGGATTAAGCCTGATCTTGTTCTTGCTTGAGGGAACAAAGTGCATTTAATAGAGCACTTTTTAGTAGGCAAGACTAGGCTTTTTTTTAGGCCCAAGTAGGGTCATCTCTCTCTTGTGTAAAAGAAAGAGAGATAGATTCCACTTTACACATCATCAAATCCATCCATCTTTGTGAATAAAAAAATGACTTTTTTTGAAAAGTCACACAGTTAGTTATTGCTTACTAAAAAGGGCCCATTTCTTAATCTACATGTCAGAAGTTACTTTTGTTTATGGATTTTTAATAAAATCACTCAAAATAGTTATTTTTTCAAAGTGCTCCAAAAGTAAAGTGCCACATCATCAAACTCGTAACTTTCCCTACCTCAAAAAATGAGTTTGTCAAAATTTTATCATTTTCACTCACATAGAATGGAAAACCACACCCTGACCCATACACATATCAAAAAAGTATTTTTCTCTATGTACAGATACTTCTTAGTCCATTATACATGTTATTTTGATTCTCTTCTATCTTTCTCTCTCTTACCTCTTGAATTCTAGCAGCCATGGGGTACTCGAACAATTTCCTCCAAGGAGAAGATGTAACAATAATAGAATCACTCACAAAGAAATTTTTCTCCCATGAGATGATAATATTCATGTCCAAGTAGGTGGTTCATTCTTTCTTTGTGATCAAAGATGTACTATTCATTTTACTTTCCAGTATAATTCATCTACTATTTTTCAGGAGGAAAAGCACACAATACCATCATTGGAAGCTCTTTCATGTGGAGTGGGAGGACACAGACACCATATTCTTCTAATGAGGTATATATTTTTTATGATTCTCATATTTGCAAAAGAATTAAACCAATATTTCCTTTGCATAGGTAATTCATCTAAGAAATAAGTGCTTCATCAACACCAAAGAAGCACTTTAAATTGTTAATAGTTTTTCTTACTTCTCCTTCTTTTCAAAAGAATGACACCAATATTACACAGTATGGATAGGAAAATTTGTGTGGAAGCATTTCTCCATGATTATAGAAGTTATTCATTAGGAACATGAATTATAAAGAGGACATGATTGATATTGCCACATAGTACTTACACATCAAATAAAATATGCTTAGGTATGTTTAGCATGCAACCATGACTAAGGAGTCAATGCAGAAATCATATCCTTCGTTTATGAAGAACTCATATACATATGCTTCTGTTTGTACAAAACAGTAAATAAATAAATTTTTAATCTATAGAGGCTTCAAAAATCAATGTTCTTCTTCTAGAATAAAATCTACCTCTACTAATTTTTTTTTCATATCCCTTTCTAATTTGATTTTATATATGTTTATCATTTTTGTACATGTTGTCGTGATAGGCTCAAATTCATATTAAAGATACTAATCATCAATGACTTGGAATAGTGAAAGGTAAGGTACATTCTACATTCAGATGTTGTTTGTTTCTTTAAATTGTGCTCATTTTATTCATTGAAATATTACATGTTGTATTGTCATATGGAGAATTTTGATGTATTGATTTTTATCAATCAAGATTCTAGTACAGTAGTGATGGAAAATTCCCACTATAGATCTAATAGTAATTTCTTAAAAAGTACAAGTCATATTTAGTGGTTCTATGCATGTTGACTAGTTGGAATGATACTCACTTTCTTTTCTTCAAACAACTTTTGCAAGAGTTTGACTATTAGAAATGTCTTCATGAAATTACAACACAACATTGCAAGTGAAAATTGGAGGTTATCAGCAAGTCCTTTGCATCATGATCAATGTCATGCACAAAAAGTGTTTTAGTGTTCAACTTGGAACTCAAGTTACATAAGATGCATCATTGATTATTTTATACTAACAAGTTTTTATGGTATATCCTATCCATGCTCAAGGTACATAATGAACACCTTGGATGAAGCTCCATCACAGAGGATGAAGTGGTCTACATGCAATAGAGGTCACCATACAATCATAGAGTGGCTCAATATGACAGAGTGAAGTCGATTAAGAATATCAAAATAGTTCATACCCTCATCCATAGAATCATTCTTGTGAGCATGATGAAGATCAATTGCCATAGATGTGAAAATTCATAAAAAGATTCTAAGGACATGCACAAAGGGGAATAATAGATCCACTAATCATTGGTGATGAACCATTTGAACTCAATCTACCTCCAAATGGAACATGGCTAATGAAACATGCATGAAGTAACTGTTGGTGCAGACCAATCACCAATTGAAGGCTTGGGAGATCAAATGATGAAGGAAGAATCAATTCCTAAAGTGTGGAAGAAGATTACATTCAGAGGACAAGAGAAGTGTACATATATGTACATTAGCATAGTCATAGATGACTTAGATCTTTTGTTCAGTAAGAATCATGTACAAATTATCTATAAATACTTTGAGAAAAGTCGGGGCATGTATGAGAGCATATGTAGAAATCAAGATTGAGGAAGTTAGGAGTCAAGAGATAGAGAAAAGTTAGTTGAGTTAGCTCTCATCACTCAGTTGTAATTTTTCTGAGTTAATGAAGAAATATTGCGCCCGATCTTTTCGTGTCTGCTCCTTCTGTGTTTGATCAATTGTGAAATCCTTTTGAGGATATCTAAGTTGTTAGTTAATGAGCCTGTGACCTGAATTTCAGAGTCCAATTGTAAACAGGCTAGGAGAATTGTGAGTAGGAACATTCATATGTGTTGAGTGTCTACAGTTCTCTGAAACAGGCGCAAATTTCGAGTTTAATCTTTTGGTCAGTGCTCACTCCATAGTTTAAAGTTTTGTGCAAGCAAGCACTTAATCTTTAAGTTGGAAGGTGATCTACTCGTGGCTAAAAGCATTTGGCAAAACGGGTTAGATATTGTGAGAACCAAAGTTAAGAAGTTAGGGGTGTCTAAATCGACTTCTCAGAAGTGCAGATTCAGACATAGGTAACTTGTGAAGACAATTTCTCAAGTTATACTAAAGCTTATGAAGTAATTTAACTTGGAGGTGATGCGCAATCTCTAGGAGATGATTCGTACAAAGTTTCATAAAAAACTTTACACATTTGATAAGTCAATGTGAAGAAATTCTGCAGCAGACTTTTCTATGTTTCATCTTCTTCACATATTTTCTCAGATTTAATAATTTGGAGATTGGACCTCTAATTAAGTGAAGGTTTTGACTTACTCTTGATATAGAGGTGTTCTAAATTCAAGAGTAGGTTGTTCTTTTGGAGATTAACACTCTCCATCAGTGGTATCAGAGCAGGAGACATCAATTTGAAGAAAAAAAGGATCCCGACTGCTACAGATTCAAGAAATTCAACACTTGAAGGACTAAGAAGTGAAAGCTTGGAGTCAAAGCTTGAGGAGAAGACTATTTGACATCAAGAAAGGCAAAAGGAGTCCAATTCGAAGTAAAGGTACATACATTGTTTGTAAAGCTTGAAGTTTTCAATACACAGGTGGATACAAGATGGGAGAAAGCTTGCAGATTGATAAGCTAGATAGGGAGAACTATCCAGCATGGTCCATGAGGATGGAAGCACACCTCATGAGCAAAGATCTTATATCATTTATTACAGGAGATGAAGAAAAACCTGAGTTTGCAGATCCAAGTATTCCTACTAGGGAAGAACTTGCAATGTTGAAGACTTGGATGAGAAAGGATGCTCAAGCAAGGAGTATCATCTACATGGCTGTAAATGATTACCTTTTACCTCACATCAGAGGTTTGGAAAGTGCTACAGAAGTTTGGAATGCCTTGGAAGAGCATTTCCAAAATACAACTAAGTCAAGGAAGTCCTCACTATGGGCTGAGTTCACAACCTTCAAGAAGAAGAGCTCACAATCAATTTCAGATTATGTGGCAAGGATGAAAGATATTGCAGATAGCTTGGGAGCAGTGGATGAAGACATTGAAGAGGAAAAGTTGGTAAGACAAATACTTACAGGTTTGAGAGGAGATGAGAAGTGGAAGCCTTTTATATTGTCCATAGAGTTGTCACTTGATGACTTTACTCCTGACCTTAATCAATTGATAGGACATATGCTAACCTTTGAGCAGGATCTTAAAGGAGACAATGATATAAGTACAAGTCAAGCTATGTACTCCAAGGACAAGAAAAAGAATGGCAAGGGAAAGCAATCAAATGATGATGAAGGGAATTGAAATCAAGCTAACTTCACAAAAGGGAAGACAAATTTCAGAGGTAAAGGAAGAGGAGGTAAGAACAAAGATAATGCTAAAGCTTGTTGGATTTGTGGCAGAACAAATCATTTGGCAAATGATTGTTGGTATAACAATCAAAATGGTGGAAGCAATAATCAGAATTATAGTCAAAGAGGTAGAGGAGGCAGAAACCAAAGAGGCAATTTCAGAGGAAGAGGAGGTAGGACATCATATGGTAGAGGAGGTGGAAGAAACTTCCAATCTCAGTCCTACAACAACAATTATTACAATTATGCATCAGATCAGAAGGATGACATGACTCTTATCTTGAATGCAACTCATGAATCAATGGGAGAAGATCAAAGAGTGTTTTATATTGACTCAGGGTGTAGCAACCATCTGAGTGGGAATCTATCTTTGATGACTGATATGGAAGCTAGGGTGAATGGACATACAGTTCAAACAGGTGACAATACCAAACATAAAGTGGAGAGCATTGGATCAGTGAAGACAAAGAGTGGAAGTACACTTCTGAGCAAGGTACTTTATGTTCCTACTATTCCTAAAAATTTGATAAGTGTAGGGCAAATTGTGGAGAAAGGATATGAAGTAAGATTCACAAATGATGGTGTCTATGTACAAGATCCAAATCAGGGATATAGAACCATAATTGCAGGTAAAAAGGAAGGAAGATTGTTCACTCTCAAAGTCCAAGGTAATGTGGGACATGCATTGTTTACCTATGGAGGTCAAAAGGTGTCTGAATTAGACCTATGGCATAAAAGGCTAGGTCATTTCAATGAGAGAGCTATAAAGGAGATGTCAAAGAATCAGGTGGTGCTTGGATTGCCAAATATTGAAGGGCAACATATGGTGTACAAGTGTGAAGCTTGTCAATTAGGTAAAGCACATAAGAGTTCTTATAACAAATCAGGGTACAAGTATTCAAATATGCTTGAATTGGTTCATACAGATGTATGGGGTCCCTCAAGGGACTATAGCATAAATGGATCCAGATATTATGTGTTGTTTGTTGATGATGCAACCAGGTGGATTACTTTGTATGTAATCAAGGATAAATCAGAAGTTTTCAAGACATTCAAACACTTTCATGCTTATGCAGAAAGGATCACAGGGCAAAAACTCAAGAGGTTAAGATCAGATGGAGGGGGAGAGTATTTCTCAAAAGAGTTTGATGATTATTTGTGGAATGCAGGTATCAAAAGAGAAGTGACTTGCAGGTACTCCCCTCAACAAAATGGAGTAGCAGAAAGGAGGAATAGGACTCTTGTAGAGTTTGCAAGAGCCATGATGAAGGAAAAGAATTGTCCAAATTACTTATGGGCAGAAGCTATTAACACTGCAACATACCTTGTGAATAGGTTGCCTTGCAAAGCTTTGGATGGAGGAACCCCTTATGAAGCATGGTGGGGTAAGAAGCCTAGTCTTGATCATTGTAAAGTATTTGGATGTATTGCATATGCTTATGTTCCTTCACAATTAAGACATAAGCTAGAACCAAAGGCAGAGAAGTATGTGTTTATTGGATATGATGATAGACAGATGGGTTATAGGTTGTGGAGTCCATCCACAAAGCAATTTCTTGTTACTAAAGATGTAACATTTGATGAGCAAAATATGTGGTATACAGGATCACCAAATGAGTATACAGGTGTTGAAGAAATACAAAGGAAAGGAAAGGCAAAGGTAAAAGTTTGTGAAGAAATTGTTGATGAAGTTGACTCTAGAAGTAGAGTGCAGGATCATGTAGAAGAAGGGCCAAGATTTGATCCAGAATCAAATGAGGCTGAAACTTCAAGAAGTGCAGAAATCAGAAGATATACAAGGGAAAGGAAAGAACCTATAAGGTATAGCTATGATACATCTTTCCTAACAACAAAAGATTATGCCTACATTGTGAAAACAGAAGAAGATCCAACCACTTATGAAGAAGCCAAAGGTAAACAGAATTGGGAGAAGGCAATGCAAGAAGAGTATGATGCTCTACTTGAAAATGAAACTTGGGAATTAGTACCAAGACCAAAGAATCAGAAAGTCATTGGATGCAAGTGGGTATATAAAACAAAGAGGTTTGCAGATGGTAAGGTGTCTAGATATAAGGCTAGACTTGTGGTCAAAGGTTATGCCCAAACTTATGGGGTAGATTATGATGAAACCTTTAGTCCTGTTGCTAAGATGTCTACAATTAGGACATTGATTGCTATTGCTACTTGCAAGGGATGGAAATTATCACAATTGGATGTGAAAAATGCATTTCTAAATGGTTACATTGCAGATGAAGTATATATGGAGCAACCAGAAGGCTTCATGGAGTCAATTGGATCAGATTATGTGTGTAAGCTCAAGAGAGCTTTATATGGGTTAAAGCAAGCCCCAAGAGCTTGGAATTACAGATTGGTCAAGTTCTTGAATGAATGTGGATTTCAAGCATCAAAGGCAGATAGTAGCTTGCTAGTGAAGGCAAGTGAAAATGGATATATTTACATGTGCATTTATGTTGATGATATTATTGTTACAGGAACAGATGCTCAAGGAATCAATGAACTCAAGAAGCAAATAGAGAAGGAGTTTAAGATAAGTGACTTGGGAAACTTATCTTATTTTCTAGGAATGCAGATTGTGTATACTCAACATGGAGTATATGTTTCACAAGAGAGATACTTGAAGAATCTTCTAGTCAAGTTTAACATGGAAGATTGCAAGACCTCAACTACACCATTGGAGGTAAATCATAAATTAAGCAGGTATGGAGGTGAAGAGTTCAATGACATGAAGAAATATCAGAGTTTGGTAGGTAGTCTAATCTATGCTACCTTGACAAGGCCAGATCTATCATATGCAGTAGGTGTGTTGTCACAATTCATGCATTGTCCAAAGAAGACTCATTGGATTGCAGCCCAAAGGGTACTCAGATATATCAAAGGAACCCTAAGTGAAGGTTTATATTATGGTTTCACTTCTGACACAAGAATCAAAGTGTTTAGTGATGCAGATTGGGCAGGTGACTCAGATGATAGAAGGTCTACTCATGGATATCTATGTTATGTTGGAGACAAGTTAGTGTCTTGGTGTTCAAAGAAGCAACATACAGTTGCTTTATCATCCACAGAAGCTGAGTATAAGGGAATGGTAGAAGCTGCAAAGGAAGTGATATGGTTGAAGACCTTGATGAAAAGTTTTGAGTTTGATCATAGTACTCCAATAATTTTTGGAGACAATATGAGTTCTTTGTATTTGGCAGCTAACCCTGTTTTTCATGCCAGGACTAAGCATATAGAGATTCAATATCATTTCTTGAGGGAAAAGGTACTAGATAAAGAGATTGAAGTGATGTATACTCCAACAAAAGAACAAGTGGCAGATATGATGACAAAGAGTCTGGATGGACCTAAGTTACAAAGGTTCAAA
The DNA here is from genome assembly GCA_020310875.1 of Ceratopteris richardii. Lineage (NCBI taxonomy): Eukaryota > Viridiplantae > Streptophyta > Polypodiopsida > Polypodiales > Pteridaceae > Ceratopteris > Ceratopteris richardii. The sequence goes on along the minus strand of CM035437.1, from coordinate 59,551,143 downwards.
GACATGGCAAGTATAAAGAAGACAGAGAAAACCTCAATTGATGATTGAGGGGGAGCTGTTGGTGCAGACCAATCACCAATTGAAGGCTTGGGAGATCAAATGATGAAGGAAGAATCAATTCCTAAAGTGTGGAAGAAGATTACATTCAGAGGACAAGAGAAGTGTACATATATGTACATTAGCATAGTCATAGATGACTTAGATCTTTTGTTCAGTAAGAATCATGTACAAATTATCTATAAATACTTTGAGAAAAGTCGGGGCATGTATGAGAGCATATGTAGAAATCAAGATTGAGGAAGTTAGGAGTCAAGAGATAGAGAAAAGTTAGTTGAGTTAGCTCTCATCACTCAGTTGTAATTTTTCTGAGTTAATGAAGAAATATTGCGCCCGATCTTTTCGTGTCTGCTCCTTCTGTGTTTGATCAATTGTGAAATCCTTTTGAGGATATCTAAGTTGTTAGTTAATGAGCCTGTGACCTGAATTTCAGAGTCCAATTGTAAACAGGCTAGGAGAATTGTGAGTAGGAACATTCATATGTGTTTAGTGTCTACAGTTCTCTGAAACAGGTGCAAATTTCGAGTTTAATCTTTTGGTCAGTGCTCACTCCATAGTTTAAAGTTTTGTGCAAGCAAGCACTTAATCTTTAAGTTGGAAGGTGATCTACTCGTGGCTAAAAGCATTTGGCAAAACGGGTTAGATATTGTGAGAACCAAAGTTAAGAAGTTAGGGGTGTCTAAATCGACTTCTCAGAAGTGCAGATTCAGACATAGGTAACTTGTGAAGACAATTTCTCAAGTTATACTAAAGCTTATGAAGTAATTTAACTTGGAGGTGATGCGCAATCTCTAGGAGATGATTCGTACAAAGTTTCATAAAAAACTTTACACATTTGATAAGTCAATGTGAAGAAATTCTGCAGCAGACTTTTCTGTGTTTCATCTTCTTCACATATTTTCTCAGATTTAATAATTTGGAGATTGGACCTCTAATTAAGTGAAGGTTTTGACTTACTCTTGATATAGAGGTGTTCTAAATTCAAGAGTAGGTTGTTCTTTTGGAGATTAACACTCTCCATCAGTAACCATTCAAAGTCATCCAAAAAGGAGAGCTTCAACCATCATAAAACATATGCATATTCCAACATCATATCAAGTAGAGGCTATAAAGTCACTACTATAAGGTCAAAGAACACTACTCACATATGAGAAAAGAAACATATGCCATAAATTGTGTCACAATGTCAATCATGGCATAGATGTAAAATGAATAAGAACTACCAACCACATCATAGATCATATGTAGCACAACCTAAAGTTTCTCCTAATGCAAAAGCAACAAAAAAGTGAGCAAATGTTATCGATCCTTAGTGATTCAAAGTTAATGCACTAGACTTTGGATATAATCAATAGCACTTCAAGCCATCCAAGAGGAAGGAGATGCATTCCTTACTTCTATTTTGAAAGATATTGACTTGTGTGTAGCTCATGTGAAGATGATGGCCATACAACCAAAGAAACTAGATGGGACCATACATGATTATGTAATCATTCTTGTTGAAGAGATACATTTTGTAGAATCACATTTCCATTATGATAATCTACTTTTCATCATCTTTCTTACACATGCTCAAGTCCACATTGATCTATATCATATATTCATAATTGTATCCACTTGCGTAAATATGGTATGTGTGCAAAACAAATCCCTTAGAATCAAAATTAGTATTTGCATTGTTCAACTAGGTTGTGCATATAATAAGGTCCATGAACCTAAAATTTGAAAGAAAGGAGTTGTATTGTCACACCACATCATATTCAAATGTCCTAGGAAGAAGATACAAGCTGGGTTTTAAGACTTCCACGATCACCATTCCACATCAAAAGATCATCATCTGAGTCAGAAAAGGAGTACTATCCACCATGAGAATCATGCCCTTGATTCTTTAGCTACCGTCATGGATATCCATCATCATCATGTTCTAGTACAACATATAAAGAACTCTAAAAAGACCAATAACTATGAAGATTCAATTTCCAAAAAATCTCACAGTTACATAGCTACTTCCCATGGAACTTATCGCTTTGAGAGGGAGGTGATGTCATAAACACAAAGGAAACCATTGTAAAACCATAAATTCTATGAAAATGTTTATATCTCATGAATGCTTTAGATTTTGGAGAAATGGATGCAACCATCACGTCCGGAACATGCAAAAACCCTAAGATTGACTGTTTATTTGTCTAATTCTGACATCTAGAGCCTTGGTAACCTCAAAAAGAACAAAAAAAGGGGCAGCCACAGAACTGCGGGATATGCCTGTGCAAATGATTTATGGTTATAAACTCATTTTTCCATTGGTAAATTGAGTTGAGCACATAATGAGTTTCATGGACCTTCAATTTTTAATAATAAAGTTTCATATCCACTATAAATAAACTTGCATGGCCTCAAAAGCACAAAAAAAGTTCATCCATAGAAACACACAATAGGCCTCTACAAAACTTTTGCGAAGACATATCCCATGTTTCTATGGCTCCTCTTTTTTGATACTTTTGAGGCCATGCAAGGTTATTTTTAGTGGATATGAAACTTTATTATTTAGATTTTTAGAGCCGTGGAACTTATTTCTAACAAGTCACTTACTCTACAGTGATCCATGCATATACAACTTCTACAATGGGAGCCAATATAAACAAACATAGTCACATGAGATAAAATAGTTTGCAAAATATAGTTTAGGATAATATCCTCATGTCTAGCATTCTTGTTGTGCCTCTATACCCCACATAAGGTAGAAATCCCCCTTTGAACTCCTCCCATTAAGGTTCTATGGGGAAATTCCATGGCACCAGAGGGCCTTTATTTTCAGCTTGAATGGCATTCAAATTGGCAAAACTTTTATGCCCCACTTACCTCATGGCATCAATCACAAAGACCATTTATTACCATAAATTTTCACATATAAAACTTATCTAGCTTAGAAGTTAAGGTTCCATGGATGTTTGTACTCTCAAAGTGGTTTCTTCTCATAATGGGGGCCTTATAACTTAGAGCACCATGGATCATTTGTGGTACTTGAGGAGTAAGTATTGAGTATATCTAACATGAATGGCCTTTTTTAGTTATATCCTTTGTAATTTCAAACTTCATAAATGATCATCTATTGAGAAAATTAACCAATAAAATGTCAATTATTGTGAACTTGAACATACTCTAATAAAAGCAAAAATTGAATAATCACCAAGAGAAATTATAAATGCACAGTTGTAGACTACAAAAATGTGAGAGTAGACATGTTTTCATTACAAATATCAAATCTTACAAAATTTACAAATTATTGGTATCAATGATTGTACAAGTTGAAGTGCTTGCAAATGCAAGAACGCATCACAAAATTTGCGATGCTCATCCATGATGTAAAGTATTTCTAGACCAATTCTAGATCAAGAGGATTTTTAGATATCTTAGTAGGAGAGAAGGGATCAGAGAAGAAGGTATATACAATATCTAACATGAATCAATTGTCCTACTTTTTACAAGGTTCTTGAAAGTGCAAAAACCATGAGATACAATGACTAGGGCCCAAGAAGTGACATTATCAGGTTGCAAAAGAACTATGACAATGAGAATTCTGTTCCATCTTTGCTCCAATTTACAGGGACTTTCATCCTGTATTCCATTCTTCTGCCCACTTGTAATCAATTTGCAGGAAATTGAAGTCATTAAAGTAAAATAAACAATAATGAAAAGATTACTTTAACAAAAGCACGAAACATTTCTCACCTTATGTCCTTGAATTTTGAATTTGGATTGAGTTAGTCCTTCACACCCCATAATCATCAAGTGTTCTCTCATATTAGCCAAGGTCCAATGATTATTCACTAAAATAGTTTTTGTTTCATTATTGGGCAATCTAAGCTTTATTTCAAATGAATGTAAAGATCCCTCTGAACTTTGAAATGGTATCCATTTGCCAAGTTTGCACATCCAACGATCATAGTAGAATCTGATGTATAATGAAGTATGTTGTTTCAAATATCAAAATCCTATACCCGTTCCACCTATTTTACAAAGATATTTATCACCTTTTGCAATTCCTTCTATCAAACCCCAATCTTCACCAAGAAGACTTTCGACTTGCTCATATGTGATATCTTTACACATGAGCATGGTGGAAGTCTCTTGGATGAGAATCCTTGGAATAAATATACAAAACAATGAATGGGAAAAGACTAGTGCAAACCTATAGACCTAGGAAATTTTGTGAATTTCAAAGAGTTAGGTATATCCATTACCATCTTTTGCTTCAAAGATGATACAGACCATATATCAGGTTTTGGCCACTCCAAGCTAAGAAGAGAATGTACTTCAATTCTCCCTAACCTTCTAGAACCATTCATTGTAGAGGGTACAACATATCTATGTATGTAAAAGAAAACTCTATCATGGTAAAGTTGAGCAGGAGATATTTCTGGAAAGACTAGTGCACCAACATGTGCATGCAATGCCTGGAAAGTACCTCTAAGACTATGAAGTGGTTGCTCTTCCACCAAAGTAGAAGGAAATATATCTAAAAATAACAAAAACATATCTAAATACTTTAGAAATATATCCGACACAAGAAAAGATAAAATATTGTAGAGTAATACTTACAATTCATAGGATATCTCATTCTACTAGAGTTTTCAAGTTTCATAGTTGCCATTATAAAAACATGTTGTACAATAGTAACCATCCCATTGTCTCTCTGCTTCTTGAAGCCAAGTAACTTTCCCTTCCAATGAAGATCTAAGTTTCTACGAGCTCTAACTCGATGCGGCCCAACTCTAGAGGGTTGCATGTACACCCATGCACCTTTGGAGTACTCATGTGATAGCCACTCTCCATCTGTGGCTTTGATATTGTGACATCTTAATGTGAGGATTTCATCTTTTGGTTGCCTAGAAGCTTTAGCTGTTGCCATTGAAGCTAAAGTTCTTCAAGATACAACAATAATTCGAGATAGGAGGTGCAGGTAGGTTGAAGTGTAGAACCAGGAGCTTCAATGGTGTGCTACAGAGTGAAAGTAGTGGGAAAAGATGACTTTTTGGGACCTGGGTATGAAAATGTGAGGTTTAGGAGGCAAATAACTCTTTTTTGAGTATTTTTGAAGAAACCCATTTTTTTTTAGCTCAAAACATGCATGGATTTTGAATTTGGCATCAAAGACAGTACTTTTGACCCTAAAGAGTAATAGGGGGTCCATTTTCAGGTGTTATGATGAGTTTTAACTTTTAAGAAATTTTGAATTTTTGAGCCCAACTGAATTACGAGATTCCTGTTGGAGGAGAACAATCATCAATAGTGATTCTATGAAGATCAAAGTGAGAAGACATATGGAAGAATGAAGATTACTTTCAGAGGAAGAAAATGGAATCAGAAATGTTTCTTTTGTATATTACTCTTGTAAATAGCTCAATGTATTTTGAAAAAGGATGACGAGTTAGACTCGTATATATATCTACAGATACGTATTCATAAGTAGAGAGAGTGATATAGATCAGATAGAGAAGAATAGGTGAAGAAGTGATGAACATTGTATGTATCATCAACCATATGTGTGAAAAGTAATGAAGAAGAAAATTTAGTAGAATTCTGCGCGTCGATCTTCTCTCCCATTCTCCTTCTGTGCTTAATCTTTTGAAGAATCTTTCTGCACGTATCTAAGTCCATAGCTAATCTATCTATGGCTAGAATTTGAGAGTTTAATTTCAATCAGGTTGTGAGAATTTTGCTTAGGAACATTCATATGTGAAAATGTTCTAAGAGTCGAGAAATCTGGCGCACATTTCATCTTCAAAGAAATGGTCAGTGCTCAGTCCACAGTGTAAAGTTTTACACAAATGAGAGCTTAAAATTTAAGTTGGAAGGTAAGCCATCTATGGCTAGAAGATCTTGATCAAACGGGTTCAGAGTTGGGAGAACCAATGCTAAGAAGTTGCAGGTGTCAAAGTCGCCATTGCAGAGAAGCACTTTCAGACATAGGTAAAGTGTTTCACACATTTCTCAGAGTGTACTTAATCTTTTTGAGAGATTTAACTTGGCAAAGTTGCGCAACCTTAAGGCGAAGTGTTGTGCAAAGTTTTATCAAAAACTTTACAGGATTGATTAGTCAATGAGTGACTAATCTACAGCAGACTTTTCAGAGAAGTTGAATTTTTCAGAACTTTCAATATTTCTGATAATTTGGTGAATGATCTCTAAGTTTGGTGGAGTCTAAGGTTAACCTTGATGGAGAGTTTTAATCTCCAAAAGAACAACCTATTCTTGTGATTAGAGCACCTCTATACCAAGAATAAGTCAAAACCTTTCACACATTTAAAAGATCAATTACTAACTATCAAAAGATTAACAATTCTGTGAAGAAGATGATACACAGAAAAGTCTGCTGCAGAATTTCTTCACATTGACTTATCAAATGTGTAAAGTTTTTTATGAAACTTTGTACGAATCATCTTCTAAAGTTTGCGCATCTCCTCCAAGTTGAATTACTTCAAAAGGTTAAGTGTAGCTTGAGAAATCAACTTCTCAAGTTACCTATGTCAGAAACTGTACTTCTGAGAAGTCGATTCAGACACCCCTAACTTCTTAACTTTGATTCTCACAATATCTAACCCGTTTTGCCAAATGCTTTTAGCCACGAGTAGATCACCTTCCAACTTAAAGATTAAGTGCTTGTTTGCACAAAACTTTAAACTATGGAGTGAGCACTGACCAAAAGATTAAACTCGAAATTTGCGCTTGTTTCAGAGAACTGTAGACATTCAACACATATGAATGTTCCTACTCACAATTCTCCTAGCCTGTTTACAATTGGACTCTGAAATTCAGGTCACAGGCTCATTAACTAACAACTTAGATATCCTCAAAAGGATTTCACAAATGATCAAACACAGAAGGAGCAGACACGAAAAGATCGGGCGCAATATTTCTTCATTAACTCAGAAAATTACAACTGAGTGATGAGAGCTAACACAAACTCACTTTCCTCTATCTCTTGACTTCTATCTCCCTTATTCTTGACTTCTAACTATTGTCACATAAGCTCTCATACATGCCCCGACTTTTCTCAAGGTATTTATAGATAATTTGTGATGGAGAATGTTAATCTCCAAAAGAACAACTTATTCTTGAGATTAGAGCACCTCTATACCAAGAATAAGTCAAAACCTTTCACACATTTAGAGGATCAACTATTAACCATCAAAAGATTAACAATTCTGTGAAGAAGATGATACACAGAAAAGTCTGCTGTAGTATTTCTTCACATTGACCTATCAACTCTGTAAAGTTTTTGATGAAACTTTGTACGAATCATCTCCTAGAGATTGCGCATCCATTCCAAGTTGAATCTCTTCAAAAGATTAAGTGTAGCTTGAGAAATCAACTTCTCAAGTTACCTATGTCAGAAACTGTACTTCTGAGAAGTCGATTCAGACACCCTTAACTTCTTAACTTTGGTTCTCACAATATCTAACCCGTTTTGCCAAATGCTTTTAGCCATGAGTAGATCACCTTCCAACTTAAAGATTAAGTGCTTGCTTGCACAAAACTTTAAACTATGGAGTGAGCACTGATCAAAAGATTAAACTCGAAATTTGCGCCTGTTTCAGAGAACCGTAGACATTCAATACATATGAATGTTCCTACTCACAATTCTCCTAGCCTGTTTACAATTGGACTCTGAAATTCAGGTCACAGACTCATTAACTAACAACTTAGATATCCTCAAAAGGATTTCACAAATGATCAAACACAGAAGGAGCAGACACGAAAAGATCGGGCGCAATATTTCTTCATTAACTCAGAAAATTACAACTGAGTGATGAGAGCTACCACAAATTTACTTTCCTCTATCTCATAGCTTCTATCTCCCTAATTCTTGACTTCTAACTATTGTCACATATGCTCTCATACATGCCCCGACTTTTCTCAAGATATTTATAGACAATTTGTACATAATTCTTACTGAACAAAAGATCTAAGTCATCTATGACTATGCTAATGTACATATGTGTACACTTCTCTTGTCCTCTGATTGTAATCTTCTTCCACACTTTAGGAATTGATTCTTCCTTCATCATTTGTTCTTCCAAGCCTTCAATTGGTGATTGGTATGCACCAACAGCTCCCCCTCAATCATCAATTGAGGTCTTCTCTGTCTTCTTGATACTTGCCATGTCTTTGAACCTTTGTAATTTAGGTCCATCCAAACTCTTTGTCATCATATCTGCCACCTGTTCTTTTGTTGGAGTGTACATCACTTCAATCTCTTTATCTAGTACCTTTTCCCTCAAGAAATGATACTGTATCTCTATATGCTTAGTCCTGGCATGAAAAACAGGGTTAGCTGCCAAATACAAAGAACTCATATTGTCTCCAAAAATTATTGGAGTACTATGATCAGTCTCAAAACTTTTCATCAAGGTCTTCAACCATATGACTTCTTTTGCAGCTTCTACCATTCCCTTATGCTCAGCTTCTGTGGATGATAAAGCAACTGTATGTTGCTTCTTTGAACACCAAGACACTAACTTGTCTCCAACATAACATAGAAATCCATGAGTAGACCTTCTATCATCTGAATCACCTGCCCAATCTGCATCACTAAACACTTTGATTCTTGTATCAAAAGTGAAACCATAATACAAACCTTCACTTAGGGTTCCCTTGATATATCTGAGTACCCTTTGGGCTGCAATCCAATGAGTCTTCTTTGGACAATGCATGAATTGTGATAACACACCTACTGCATATGATAGATCTGGCCTTGTCAAGGTAGCATAGATTAAACTACCTACCAAACTCTGATATTTCTTCATATCATTGAACTCTTCACCTCCATACCTGCTTAACTTATGATTTACCTCCAATGGTGTGGTTGAGGTCCTGCAATCTTCCATGTTAAACTTGACTAGAAGATTCTTCAAGTATCTTTCTTGTGAAACATATACTCCATGTTGAGTATACACAATCTGCATTCCTAGAAAATAAGATAAGTTTCCCAAGTCACTTATCTTAAACTCCTTCTCTATTTGCTTCTTGAGTTCATTGATTCCTTGAGCATCTGTTCCTGTAACAATAATATCATCAACATAAATGCACATGTAAATGTATCCATTTTCACTTGCCTTCACTAGCAAGCTACTATCTGCCTTTGATGCTTGAAATCCACATTCATTCAAGAACTTGACCAATCTGTAATTCCAAGCTCTTGGGGCTTGCTTCAACCCATATAAAGCTCTCTTGAGCTTACACACATAATCTGATTCAATTGATTCCATGAAGCCTTCTGGTTGCTCCATATATACTTCATCTGCAATGTAGCCATTAAGAAATGCATTCTTCACATCCAATTGTGATAATTTCCATCCCTTGGAAGTGGCAATAGCAATCAATGTCCTAATTGTAGACATCTTAGCAACAGGACTAAAGGTTTCATCATAATCTACCCCAAAAGTTTGGGCATAACCTTTAACCACTAGTCTAGCCTTATATCTAGACACCTTACCATCTGCAAACCTCTTTGTTTTGTATACCCACTTGCATCCAATGACTTTCTGATTCTTTGGTCTTGGTACTAGTTCCCAAGTTTCATTTTCAAGTAGAGCATCATACTCTTCTTGCATTGCCTTCTCCCAATTCTGTTTACCTTTGGCTTCTTCATAAGTGGTTGGATCTTCTTCTGTTTTCACAATGTAGGCATAATCTTTTGTTGTTAGGAAAGATGTATCATAACTATACCTTATAGGCTCTTTCCTTTCTCTTGTAGATCTCCTAATTTCTGCACTTCTTGAAGTTTCAGCCTCATTTGATTCTGGATCAAATCTTGGCCCTTCTTCTTCATGATCCTGCACTCTACATCTAGAGTCAATTTCATCAACAATTTCTTCACAAACTTTTACCTTTGCCTTTCCTTTCCTTTGTATTTCTTCAACACCTGTATACTCATTTGGTGATCCTGTATACCACATGTTTTGCTCATCAAATGTTACATCTTTAGTAACAAGAAATTGCTTTGTGGATGGACTCCACAATCTGTAACCCATTTGTCTATCATCATATCCAATAAACACATACTTCTCTGCTTTTGGTTCTAGCTTATGTCTTAATTGTGAAGGAACATAAGCATATGCAATACATCCAAATACTTTGCAATGATCAAGACTAGGCTTCTTACCCCACCATGCTTCATAAGGGGTTCCTCCATCCAAAGCTTTGCAAGGCAACCTATTCACAAGATATGTTGCAGTGTTAATGGCCTCTGCCCATAAGTAATTTGGACAATTCTTTTCCTTCATCATGGCTCTTGCAAACTCTACAAGAGTCCTATTCCTCCTTTCTGCTACTCCATTTTGTTGAGGAGAGTACCTGCAAGTCACTTCTCTTTTGATACTTGCATTCCACAAATAATCATCAAACTCTTTTGAGAAATACTCTCCCCCTCCATCTGATCTTAACCTCTTTAGCTTTTGTCCTGTGATCCTTTCTGCATAAGCATGGAAATGTTTGAATGTCTTGAAGACTTCTGATTTATCCTTGATTACATACAAAGTAATCCACCTGGTTGCATCATCAACAAACAACACATAATATCTGGATCCATTTATGCTATAGTCCCTTGAGGGACCCCATACATCTGTATGAACCAATTCAAGCATATTTGAATACTTGTACCCTGATTTGTTATAAGAACTCTTATGTGCTTTACCTAATTGACAAGCTTCACACTTGTACACCATATGTTGCCCTTCAATGTTTGGCAATCCAAGCACCACCTGATTCTTTGACATCTCCTTTATAGCTCTCTCATTGAAATGACCTAGCCTCTTATGCCATAGGTCTAATTCAGATACCTTTTGACCTCCATAGGTAAACAATGCATGTCCCACATTACCTTGAACTTTGAGAGTGAACAATCTTCCTTCCTTTTTTCCTGCAATTATGGTTCTATATCCCTGATTTGGATCTTGTACATAAACACCATCATTTGTGAATCTTACCTCATATCCTTTCTCCACAATTTGCCCTACACTTATCAAATTTTTAGGAATAGTAGGAACATAAAGTACCTTACTCAGAAGTGTACTTCCACTCTTTGTCTTCACTGATCCAATGCTCTCCACTTTATGTTTGGTATTGTCACCTGTTTGAACTGTATGTCCATTCATCCTTGCTTCCATATCAGTCATCAAGGATAGATTCCCACTCAGATGGTTGCTGCACCCTGAGTCAATATAGAACACTCTTTGATCTTCTCCCATTGATTCATGAGTTGCATTCAAGATAAGAGTCATGTCATCCTTCTGATCTGATGCATAATTGTAATAATTATTGTTGTAGGACTGAGATTGGAAGTTTCTTCCACCTCCTCTACCATATGATGTCCTACCACCTCTTCCTCTGAAGTTACCTCTTTGGTTTCTGCCTCCTCTACCTCTTTGACTATAATTCTGATTGTTGTATCCTCCACTTTGATTGTTATACCAACAATCATTTGCCAAATGATTTGTTCTGCCACAAATCCAACAAGCTTTAGCATTATCTTTGTTCTTACCTCCTCTTCCTTTACCTCTGAAATTTGTCTTCCCTTTTGTGAAATTGGCTTGATTTGAATTCCCTTCATCATCATTTGATTGCTTTCCTTTGCCATTCTTTTTCTTGTCTTTGGAGTACATGGCTTGACTTGCACTTCTATCATTGTCTCCTTTAAGATCCTGCTCAAAGGTTAGCATATGTCCTAGCAATTGATTAAGGTCAGGAGTAAAGTGATCAAGTGACAACTCTATGGATAATATAAAAGGCTTCCACTTCTCATCACCTCTTAGACCTGTAAGTATTTGTCTTACCAACTTTTCCTCTTCAATGTCTTCATCCACTGCTCCCAAGCTATCTGCAATATCTTTCATCCTTGCCACATAATCTGAAATTGATTGTGAGCTCTTCTTCTTGAAAGTTGTGAACTCAGCCCATAGTGAGGACTTCCTTGACTTAGTTGTATTTTGGAAATGCTCTTCCAAGGCATTCCAAACATCTGTAGCACTTTCCAAACCTCTGATATGAGGTAGAAGATAATCATTTACAGCCATGTAGATGATACTCCTTGCTTGAGCATCCTTTCTCATCCAAGTCTTCAACATTGCAAGTTCTTCCCTAGTAGGAATACTTGGATTTGCAAACTCTGGTTTTTCTTCATCTCCTGTAATAAATGATATAAGATCTTTGCTCATGAGGTGTGCTTCCATCCTCATGGACCATGCTGGATAGTTCTCCCTATCTAGCTTATCAATCTGCAAGCTTTCTCCCATCTTGTATCCACCTGTGTATTGAAACTTCAAGCTTTACAAACAATGTATGTACCTTTACTTCTAATTGAACTCCTTTTGCCTTTCTTGATGTCAATTTGTCTTCTCCTCAAGCTTTGACTCCAAGCTTTCACTTCTTGATCCTTCAAGTGTTGAATTTCTTGAATCTGCAGCAGTCGGGATCCTCCTTTCTTCAAATTGATGTCTCCTGCTCTGATACCACTGATGGAGAATGTTAATCTCCAAAAGAACAACTTATTCTTGAGATTAGAGCACCTCTATACCAAGAATAAGTCAAAACCTTTCACACATTTAGAGGATCAATTATTAACCATCAAAAGATTAACAATTCTGTGAAGAAGATGATACACAGAAAAGTCTGCTGTAGTATTTCTTCACATTGACCTATCAACTCTGTAAAGTTTTTGATGAAACTTTGTACGAATCATCTCCTAGAGATTGCGCATCCATTCCAAGTTGAATCTCTTCAAAAGATTAAGTGTAGCTTGAGAAATCAACTTCTCAAGTTACCTATGTCAGAAACTGTACTTCTGAGAAGTCGATTCAGACACCCTTAACTTCTTAACTTTGGTTCTCACAATATCTAACCCGTTTTGCCAAATGCTTTTAGCCACGAGTAGATCACCTTCCAACTTAAAGATTAAGTGCTTGCTTGCACAAAACTTTAAACTATGGAGTGAGCACTGATCAAAAGATTAAACTCGAAATTTGCGCCTGTTTCAGAGAACTGTAGACATTCAATACATATGAATGTTCCTACTCACAATTCTCCTAGCCTGTTTACAATTGGACTCTGAAATTCAGGTCACAGACTCATTAACTAACAACTTAGATATCCTCAAAAGGATTTCACAAATGATCAAACACAGAAGGAGCAGACACGAAAAGATCGGGCGCAATATTTCTTCATTAACTCAGAAAATTACAACTGAGTGATGAGAGCTACCACAAATTTACTTTCCTCTATCTCATAGCTTCTATCTCCCTAATTCTTGACTTCTAACTATTGTCACATATGCTCTCATACATGCCCCGACTTTTCTCAAGATATTTATAGACAATTTGTACATAATTCTTACTGAACAAAAGATCTAAGTCATCTATGACTATGCTAATGTACATATGTGTACACTTCTCTTGTCCTCTGATTGTAATCTTCTTCCACACTTTAGGAATTGATTCTTCCTTCATCATTTGTTCTTCCAAGCCTTCAATTGGTGATTGGTATGCACCAACAATTTGTACATAATTCTTACTGAACAAAATGATCTAAGTCATCTATGACTATGCTAATGTACATATGTGTACACTTCTCTTGTCTTCTGAATATGACCTTCTTCCATACTTTAGGAATTGATTCTTCCTTCATCATTTGATCTTCCAAGCCTTCAATTGGTGATTGGTATGCACCAACAGCTCCCCCTCAATCATCAATTGAGGTTTTCTCTGTCTTCTTTATACTTGCCATGTCCTTGAACCTCTGTAACTTAGGTCCATCCAGACTCTTTGTCATCATATCTGCCACTTGTTCTTTTGTTGGAGTGTACATCACTTCAATCTCTTTATCTAGTACCTTTTCCCTCAAGAAATGATACTGAATCTCTATATGCTTAGTCCTGGCATGAAAAACAGGGTTAGCTGCCAAATACAAAGAACTCATATTGTCTCCAAAAATTATTGGAGTACTATGATCAAACTCAAAACTTTTCATCAAGGTCTTCAACCATATAACTTCTTTTGCAGCTTCTACCATTCCCTTATACTCAGCTTCTGTGGATGATAAAGCAACTGTATGTTGCTTCTTTGAACACCAAGACACTAACTTGTCTCCAACATAACATAGATATCCATGAGTAGACCTTCTATCATCTGAGTCACCTGCCCAATCTGCATCACTAAACACTTTGATTCTTGTGTCAGAAGTGAAACCATAATACAAACCTTCACTTAGGGTTCCCTTGATATATCTGAGTACCCTTTGGGCTGCAATCCAATGAGTCTTCTTTGGACAATGCATGAATTGTGACAACACACCTACTGCATATGATAGATCTGGCCTTGTTAAGGTAGCATAGATCAAACTACCTACCAAACTCTGATATTTCTTCATGTCATTGAACTCTTCACCTCCATACCTGCTTAACTTATGATTTACCTCCAATGGTGTAGTTGAGGTTCTGCAATCTTCCATGTTAAACTTGACTAAAAGATTCTTCAAGTATCTCTCTTGTGAAACATATACTCCATGTTGAGTATACACAATTTGCATTCCTAGAAAATAAGATAAGTTTCCCAAATCACTTATCTTAAACTCCTTCTCTATTTGCTTCTTGAGTTCATTGATTCCTTGAGCATCTGTTCCTGTAACAATAATATCATCAACATAAATGCACATGTAAATATATCCATTTTCACTTGCCTTCACTAGCAAGCTACTATCTGCCTTTGATGCTTGAAATCCACATTCATTCAAGAACTTGACCAATCTGTAATTCCAAGCTCTTGGGGCTTGCTTCAACCCATATAAAGCTCTCTTGAGCTTACACACATAATCTGATCCAATTGATTCCATGAAGCCTTCTGGTTGCTCCATATATACTTCATCTGCAATGTAACCATTAAGAAATGCATTCTTCACATCCAATTGTGATAATTTCCATCCCTTGCAAGTAGCAATAGCAATCAATGTCCTAATTGTAGACATCTTAGCAACAGGACTAAAGGTTTCATCATAATCTACCCCATAAGTTTGGGCATAACCTTTAACCACTAGTCTAGCCTTATATCTAGACACCTTACCATCTGCAAACCTCTTTGTTTTATATACCCACTTGCATCCAATGACTTTCTGATTCTTTGGTCTTGGTACTAATTCCCAAGTTTCATTTTCAAGTAGAGCATCATACTCTTCTTGCATTGCCTTCTCCCAATTCTGTTTACCTTTGGCTTCTTCATAAGTGGTTGGATCTTCTTCTGTTTTCACAATGTAGGCATAATCTTTTGTTGTTAGGAAAGATGTATCATAACTATACCTTATAGGCTCTTTCCTTTCTCTTGTAGATCTCCTGATTTCTGCACTTCTTGAAGTTTCAGCCTCATTTGATTCTGGATCAAATCTTGGCCCTTCTTCTACATGATCCTGCACTCTACATCTAGAGTCAACTTCATCAACAATTTCTTCACAAACTTTTACCTTTGCTTTTCCTTTCCTTTGAACTTCTTCAACACCTGTATACTCATTTGGTGATCCTGTATACCACATATTTTGCTCATCAAATGTCACATCTTTAGTAACAAGAAATTGCTTTGTGGATGGACTCCACAACCTATAACCCATCTGTCTATCATCATATCCAATAAACACATACTTCTCTGCTTTTGGTTCTAGCTTATGTCTTAATTGTGAAGGAACATAAGCATATGCAATACATCCAAAAACTTTACAATGATCAAGACTAGGCTTCTTACCCCACCATGCTTCATAAGGGGTTCCTCCATCCAAAGCTTTGCAAGGCAACCTATTCACAAGGTATGTTGCAGTGTTAATGGCCTCTGCCCATAAGTAATTTGGACAATTCTTTTCCTTCATCATGGCTCTTGCAAATTCTACAAGAGTCCTATTCCTCCTTTCTGCTACTCCATTTTGTTGAGGGGAGTACCTGCAAGTCACTTCTCTTTTGATACCTGCATTCCACAAATAATCATCAAACTCTTTTGAGAAATACTCTCCCCCTCCATCTGATCTTAACCTCTTTAGCTTTTGTCCTGTGATCCTTTCTGCATAAGCATGGAAATGTTTGAATGTCTTGAAAACTTCTGATTTATCCTTGATTACATACAAAGTAATCCACCTGGTTGCATCATCAACAAACAATACATAATATCTGGATCCATTTATGCTATAGTCCCTTGAGGGACCCCATACATCTGTATGAACCAATTCAAGCATATTTGAATACTTGTACCCTGATTTGTTATAAGAACTTTTATGTGCTTTACCTAATTGACAAGCTTCACACTTGTACACCATATGTTGCCCTTCAATGTTTGGCAATCCAAGCACCACCTGATTCTTTGACATCTCCTTTATAGCTCTCTCATTGAAATGACCTAGCCTCTTATGCCATAGGTCTAATTCAGATACCTTTTGACCTCCATAGGTAAACAATGCATGTCCCACATTACCTTGGACCTTGAGAGTGAACAATCTTCCTTCCTTTTTACCTGCAACTATGGTTCTATATCCCTGATTTGGATCTTGTACATAGACACCATCATTTGTAAATCTTACCTCATATCCTTTCTCCACAATTTGCCCTACACTTATCAAATTTTTAGGAATAGTAGGGACATAAAGTACCTTGCTCAGAAGTGTACTTCCACTCTTTGTCTTCACTGATCCAATGCTCTCCACTTTATGTTTAGTATTGTCACCTGTTTGAACTGTATGTCCATTCACCCTTGCTTCCATATCAGTCATCAAGGATAGATTCCCACTCAGATGGTTGCTACACCCTGAGTCAATATAAAACACTCTTTGATCTTCTCCCATTGATTCATGAGTTGCATTCAAGATAAGAGTCATGTCATCCTTCTGATCTGATGCATAATTGTAATAATTATTGTTGTAGGACTGAGACTGGAAGTTCCTTCCACCTCCTCTACCATATGATGTCCTACCACCTCTTCCTCTGAAATTGCCTCTTTGGTTTCTGCCTCCTCTACCTCTTTGATTATAACTCTGATTGTTTTATCCTCCACTTTGATTGTTATACCAACAATCATTTGCCAAATGATTTGTTCTGCCACAAATCCAACAAGCTTTAGCATTATCTTTGTTCTTACCTCCTCTTCCTTTACCTCTGAAATTTGTCTTCCCTTTTGTGAAGTTGGCTTGATTTGAATTCCCTTCATCATCATTTGATTGCTTTCCCTTGCCATTCTTTTTCTTGTCTTTGGAGTACATAGCTTGACTTGTACTTCTATCATTGTCTCCTTTAAGATCCTGCTCAAAGGTTAGCATGTGTCCTAGCAATTGATTAAGGTCAGGAGTAAAGTGATCAAGTGACAACTCTATGGACAAGATAAAAGGCTTCCACTTCTCATCACCTCTTAGACCTGTAAGTATTTGTCTTACCAACTTTTCTTCTTCAATATCTTCATCCACTGCTCCCAAGCTATCTGCAATATCTTTCATCCTTGCCACATAATCTGAAATTGATTGGGAGCTCTTCTTCTTGAAGGTTGTGAACTCAGCCCATAGTGAGGACTTCCTAGACTTAGTTGTATTTTGGAAATGCTCTTCCAAGGCATTCCAAACATCTGTAGCACTTTCCAAACCTCTGATGTGAGGTAGAAGATAATCATTTACAGCCATGTAGATGATGCTCCTTGCTTGAGCATCCTTTCTCATCCAAGTCTTCAACATTGCAAGTTCTTCCCTAGTAGGAATACTTGGATCTGCAAACTCTGGTTTTTCTTCATCTCCTGTAATAAATGATATAAGATCTTTGCTCATGAGGTGTGCTTCCATCCTCATGGACCATGCTGGATAGTTTTCCCTATCTAGCTTATCAATCTGCAAACTTTCTCCCATCTTGTGTCCACCTGTGTATTGAAATCTTCAAGCTTTACAAACAATGTATGTACCTTTACTTCGAATTGAACTCCTTTTGCCTTTCTTGATGTCAATTTGTCTTCTCCCTAAGCTTTGATTCCAAGCTTTCACTTCTTGATCCTTCAAATGTTGAATCTCTTGAATCTGCAGCAGTCGGGATCTTTCTTTCTTCAAATTTCTTCAAATTGATGTCTCCTGCTCTGATACCACTGATGGAGAGTTTTAATCTCCAAAAGAACAACCTATTCTTGTGATTAGAGCACCTCTATACCAAGAATAAGTCAAAACCTTTCACACATTTAAAAGATCAATTACTAACTATCAAAAGATTAACAATTCTGTGAAGAAGATGATACACAGAAAAGTCTGCTGCAGAATTTCTTCACATTGACTTATCAAATGTGTAAAGTTTTTTATGAAACTTTGTACGAATCATCTTCTAAAGTTTGCGCATCTCCTCCAAGTTGAATTACTTCAAAAGGTTAAGTGTAGCTTGAGAAATCAACTTTTCAAGTTACCTATGTCAGAAACTGTACTTCTGAGAAGTCGATTCAGACACCCCTAACTTCTTAACTTTGATTCTCATAATATCTAACCCGTTTTGCCAAATGCTTTTAGCCACGAGTAGATCACCTTCCAACTTAAAGATTAAGTGCTTGTTTGCACAAAACTTTAAACTATGGAGTGAGCACTGACCAAAAGATTAAACTCGAAATTTGCGCTTGTTTCAGAGAACTGTAGACATTCAACACATATGAATGTTCCTACTCACAATTCTCCTAGCCTGTTTACAATTGGACTCTGAAATTCAGGTCACAGGCTCATTAACTAACAACTTAGATATCCTCAAAAGGATTTCACAAATGATCAAACACAGAAGGAGCAGACACGAAAAGATCGGGCGCAATATTTCTTCATTAACTCAGAAAATTACAACTGAGTGATGAGAGCTAACACAAACTCACTTTCCTCTATCTCTTGACTTCTATCTCCCTTATTCTTGACTTCTAACTATTGTCACATAAGCTCTCATACATGCCCCGACTTTTCTCAAGGTATTTATAGATAATTTGTACATAATTCTTACTGAACAAAATGATCTAAGTCATCTATGACTATGCTAATGTACATATGTGTACACTTCTCTTGTCTTCTGAATATGACCTTCTTCCATACTTTAGGAATTGATTCTTCCTTCATCATTTGATCTTCCAAGCCTTCAATTGGTGATTGGTATGCACCGACAAACCTTGATATAGAGGTGATCTAACTTCAAGGTTAATTTGTTCTTTTGGAGATTAACACTCTCCATCAGTGGTATCAGAGCAGGTTGTGTCAAAATTGAAGTGAAGAAGACTCCGACTATTGCAGAAATACAAAATTTTACATTTTGAAGGTGCAGAAGGGTAAAGATTGAAGAAAACTTGAAGGAAGACATACAAAGAGTATCAAAAGGATCAGAAGGAGCAACATTCGAAGTAAAGGTACACTTATTATCTGTAAAGGTTAAAGATTTGAAGCTACAGGTGAAGTAAAGATGGGAGATAGTCTCCAAATTGAAAAGTTGGATAGAGAGAACTATCCTGCATGGTCTATGAGGATGGAAGCTCACCTTATGAGCAAAGATCTGATAGGATACATCACAGGAGATGAAGAAAAGCCAGAATTCAGAGATCCTAGTGTTCCAACTAGGGAGGAGCTTGCAGACTTGAAGAATTGGATGAAGAAGGATGCTCAAGCAAGAAGCATCATCTACATGGCAGTCAATGACTATTTGCTTCCTCACATTAGAGGACTTGAGAGTGCTTGTGACATTTGGAATGCTTTGGAAGAGCATTTCCAAAATACAACCAAATCAAGGAAGGCTTCACTATGGGCAGAATTTACTACCTTCAAGAAGAAGGCCTCACAATCAATCTCTGATTATGTGACAAAAATGAAGGATATTGCAGACTCTTTAGGTGCAGTTGATGAAGATATTGAAGAAGACAAATTGGTAAGACAAATACTCACAGGGCTAAGAGGAGATGAGAAGTGGAAGCCTTTCATTTTATCTACAGAACTTTCATTAGATCATTTTACTCCTGATTTGAATCAATTGTTAGGTCATATGCTAACTTTTGAGAATGATGTCAAAGGAGATGTTGATAAGAGTGCAGGTCATGCAATGTATTCTAAAGACAAGAAGAAAGCCAACAAAGGGAAGCAACAATCAGGTGAAGAAGAAGGTACATCAAACCAAGCAAACTTCATAAGAGGAAGAGGAAATGGCAGAAGTAGAGGAAGAGGCAGAAACAACAAAGATAATGCAAGAGCTTGTTGGATATGTGGTAAGACCAATCATCTATCTCATGATTGTTGGCACAATAATCAAAACAATGGTAATTATCAGAACTTTAATCAAAGAGCAAGAGGTGGTAGATTTCAGAGAGGAAATTTCAGAGGTAGAGGTGGTAGGAATTCTTTTGGAAGAGGTGGAGGAAGAAGCTTCCAAAATCAATCCTATAATAACACCTACTACAACTATGCATCAGATCAAAAGGAGGATTCGACTCTCATTATGAATACATGTGAAACTTCACATGAGGACATGAGAGTGTTTTATATTGATTCAGGATGTAGTAATCATTTGAGTGGAAATATTGCTTTGATGACTGACCTAGATCACAATGCAATTAATCATACAGTGCAGACAGGTGATAATACAAAGCATAAGGTAAAGTCAATTGGTTCAGTCAAAGCTAAGGATGGGAGCACTCTTCTGAGTAAGGTACTCTATGTTCCCACAATTCCAAAGAATTTGATCAGTGTAGGTCAAATTGTGGAAAAAGGTTATGAGGTAAGGTTTACCAATGATGGAGTTTATGTGGAAGACCCTAGTCAAGGGTATAAACAAGTTATTGCAGGAAAGAAAGAAGGAAGGCTTTTCACATTGAAGGTACAAGGAAATGTTGGACATGCTATGTTCACATATGGAGAGCAAAAGGTGTCAGAGTTGGATCTTTGGCACAAAAGACTTGGACACTTTAATGAAAGAGGTATCAAAGAAATGATTAACAATGATTCAGTGCTTGGAATGCCTAACATTGCAGGTCAACACATGACATACAGATGTGAGGCATGTCAATTAGGTAAGGCTCATAAGCAATCCTATTCCAAGCATGGATTTATGTACTCAGAAAGACTTGAATTGGTGCATACAGATGTGTGGGGTCCTTCAAAGGACTTTAGTATAAATGGTTCAAGATATTATGTCATATATGTTGATGATGCTACCAGGTGGATCACAATTTATGTGATTAAGGAAAAGTCAGAAGTGTTTAATACATTTAAACACTATCATGCATATGCAGAAAGAATTACAGGTCAAAAATTGAAGAGACTAAGGTCAGATGGAGGGGGAGAGTATTTTTCAAATGAGTTCAATGATTATTTGTGGAATGCAGGTATAAAGAGAGAAGTTACTTGCAGGTACTCTCCTCAACAAAATGGGGTAGCAGAAAGAAGAAATAGGACTCTTGTTGAGTTTGCAAGGTCCATGATGAAAGAGAAGAATTGCCCAAATTATTTGTGGGCTGAGGCTGTTAATACAGCTACATATTTGGTTAATAGATTGCCTTGTAAAGCTTTGCAGGGTATGACACCATATGAAGCTTGGTGGGGTAAGAAACCTACCTTGGATCATTGCAGAATATTTGGATGCTTGGCATATGCATATGTGCCATCTCAATTGAGGCATAAGTTGGAGCCTAAGGCAGAGAAGTATGTATTCATTGGTTATGATGATAAGCAAATGGGATACAGGTTGTGGAGTCCATCCACAAAGCAATTTATTGTATCCAAGGATGTTACATTTGATGAGCAAGGTACTTGGTATGCAGGTAAATATAATGTACATGCAGATGATGAAGAAGTAGTGGAACAAAGGAAAGGTAAAGCAAAGATTCAATTACTTGATGAAAGTGAGAGTAATGAAGTGCAGATTGAAGTTGAAGAGAGGCCAAGGTTTGATCCAGAATGTGATGAACCAGAGACCTCAAGAAGTGCAGAAGTTAGGAGATCATCTAGGCACAAATGGCAACCTACAAGGTATAGCTATGACACTTCATTCTTGACTACTAAAGATTATGCTTATTTGGTAAAAGCAGATGAAGACCCTTCTACATATGAAGAAGCCAAAGGGAAGAAGAATTGGGAAGATGCTATGCAAGAGGAGTATGATGCATTGATAGAGAATCAAACATGGGATTTGGTTCCTAAACCTAATAGTCAAAAGATTATTGGATGTAAGTGGGTTTACAAAACAAAGAGATTTGCAGATGGAAGTGTGTCTGGGTACAAAGCTAGACTTGTTGTGAAAGGGTATGCACAGACATATGGAGTGGACTATGATGAGACCTATAGTCCTGTGGCAAAGATGACAACCATCAGGACACTCATTGCAATTGCTGCTTGTAAAGGTTGGAAGTTGTCTCAATTAGATGTTAAAAATGCTTTCTTGAATGGTTACATTTCAGATGAAGTCTACATGGAGCAACCAGATGGGTTCAAAGATCAAGTGAGTCCAAATTATGTATGTAAGCTCAAGAGAGCTTTGTATGGGTTGAAGCAAGCCCCAAGGGCTTGGAATTATAGGCTTGTAAAATTCTTGAATGATCTTGGTTTTCAAGCATCAAAGGCAGATAGTAGCTTGCTAGTCAAAGCAAGTGAAGATGGGTTCATTTATGTGTGTATTTATGTTGATGACATAATACTTACAGGAACAGATGATTTGGGGATACAAATGATCAAAAAGCAGATGGAGAAAGAGTTCAAAATCAGTGATTTGGGGAACCTATCATTCTTCTTGGGAATGGAGATCTCTTATACTCAACATGGAGTATATGTGACCCAAGAAAGGTATCTTAAAAATTTGCTAACCAAGTTTAAAATGGAAGATTGCAGGGTTGCACCTACACCTTTGGAAGTGAACCATAAATTGTCTAGGTTTGGAGGAGAAGAGTTCAGAGATATGAAACTCTATCAAAGTTTGGTTGGTAGCTTGATTTATGCTACATTGACAAGGCCTGACTTATCATATGCAGTTGGTGTGCTTTCACAATTCATGCATTGTCCTAGAAAGAAACATTGGATTGCAGGACAAAGAGTACTTAGGTACATCAAGGGTACACTCAAAGAAGGGTTGTACTATGGGTTTACTTCAGATACAAGAATCAAGATATATAGTGATGCAGATTGGGCAGGTAATGTTGATGATAGAAGATCAACACATGGATACTTGTGCTATGTAGGAGACAAATTGATTTCATGGTGTTCCAAGAAGCAACATACAGTTGCTTTGTCATCTACAGAAGCAGAATATAAAGGTATGGTGGAAGCTGCAAAAGAGGTAATATGGCTAAAGACACTTTTGAAAGGGTTTGATGTGATTCAGAGTACTCCTATTATTTGTGGAGACAATATGAGTTCATTATACTTGGCAGCTAATCATGTATTTCATGCTAGAACTAAGCATATTGAAATACAATATCATTTTCTGAGAGAGAAGGTCATTGAGAAGGAAATTGAAGTTATACACACCCCTACAAAAGATGACTAAAAGTTTGGATGGACCTAAATTGCAGAGGTTTAAAGATATGGCAGGAATAAAGAAGATACAGGTAATCACAATTGAAGATTGAGGGGGAGCTGTTGGAGCAGAACAATCATCAATAGTGATTCTATGAAGATCAAAGTGAGAAGACATATGGAAGAATGAAGATTACTTTCAGAGGAAGAAAATGGAATCAGAAATGTTTCTTTTGTATATTACTCTTGTAAATAGTTCAATGTATTTTGAAAAAGGATGACGAGTTAGACTCGTATATATATCTACAGATACGTATTCATAAGTAGAGAGAGTGATATAGATCAGATAGAGAAGAATAGGTGAAGAAGTGATGAACATTGTATGTATCATCAACCATATGTGTGAAAAGTAATGAAGAAGAAAATTTAGTAGAATTCTGCGCGTCGATCTTCTCTCCCATTCTCCTTCTGTGCTTAATCTTTTGAAGAATCTTTCTGCACGTATCTAAGTCCATAGCTAATCTATCTATGGCTAGAATTTGAGAGTTTAATTTCAATCAGGTTGTGAGAATTTTGCTTAGGAACATTCATATGTGAAAATGTTCTAAGAGTCGAGAAATCTGGCGCACATTTCATCTTCAAAGAAATGGTCAGTGCTCAGTCCACAGTGTAAAGTTTTACACAAATGAGAGCTTAAAATTTAAGTTGGAAGGTAAGCCATCTATGGCTAGAAGATCTTGATCAAACGGGTTCAGAGTTGGGAGAACCAATGCTAAGAAGTTGCAGGTGTCAAAGTCGCCATTGCAGAGAAGCACTTTCAGACATAGGTAAAGTGTTTCACACATTTCTCAGAGTGTACTTAATCTTTTTGAGAGATTTAACTTGGCAAAGTTGCGCAACCTTAAGGCGAAGTGTTGTGCAAAGTTTTATCAAAAACTTTACAGGATTGATTAGTCAATGAGTGACTAATCTACAGCAGACTTTTCAGAGAAGTTGAATTTTTCAGAACTTTCAATATTTCTGATAATTTGGTGAATGATCTCTAAGTTTGGTGGAGTCTAAGGTTAACCTTGATATAGAGGTGATCTAACTTCAAGGTTAATTTGTTCTTTTGGAGATTAACACTCTCCATCAATTCCTTCTCTCTCTAGAGGTGGCTCATTAAATAAGGGAGAAATATGTCCCCTCTTCCCCCTTCAGCCTAGTATTTTATAGGGCATAGATTGTGGCCACCACCCTCTTCTGATTGGTCCATCAATAATCACTCCTTAATCTAAAAGGCCCATTCAGGGTTCATTTTTCCCCTAATGCTTGGGGATCCACATTTGTTTCCGTGTTTTTTGAGCTTCAATCAAAGGCTTAACAAGCCATACTTTTCAATAGTCGTTTTGGTTCTGATTCCGGTGAAGAAGAATTCTTGCCCATCTTTGCCTCCTTGTGAGCAATGATGTGTGCTGGTGTTGCGTTCTCTGATTCCTTCACTCGATCCGTGCGAACACATTTGAAGTTAGTGTTTTCGAAATGCGGGTAGTTGATGGTGGATTTTTCGGTTATTGATCACCCTTTTGCATGAAGGACTTTAAGAGTATTGTTCTCCTTAGTTTCATTCTGTTCACCAATCAAGTAGGATAAATTTACTTTCTCCTTGGATACATTAGGGTTTGAAATTCCTTCTTCTGTCGGACCTGCTTCCGAGTGATTTGTGCTGGAATCATTTTCTACATGCTCTTGTAGGGTAGGTGTGGCCTCTCTGATGACTCTTGGTCTCTGTGAGGGTTTCTCCCCTAATAGAATAAAGATTTCCTTGTGCCCTATTTTGGCTGAAATGTATCCTTGCATGAGGTGGATTCTTACTTCATTGTCAATGATCCAATCTTGTCCTAGGATCACTTGGCATGTTGCTTCAAGGTGTAGAACATAACTAAGTCTCCTTCTTTTAGTCCTTTGTCTTTTATGTGTGCATCATAATATGCCTTTTGTCTTCTCTTGGCCACGTAAATCCCTGCAACCGCTTGTATTCTCGTCTCATGCAACTTCTCAATTTGGTCTACTTGCTTGGATAATTCATGTCCTGTCCATTCATACTGTTGGGCTACTCTCAAGGTGGGTACTAAAAAATCGATCAGTAGGATAGCATTCTGTCCGTATACTAGATTGAATGGGGTAGTTCCAACGGCAATCTTGTAAGCGACTCGGAAGGGCAAAATTGCATGATGCAATTGTTTGTCCCAGTCACACCTCCCATTATTGCTTATCTTTGTCAATACCGTGCGTAACACCTTATTGGAACTTTTCGCTTGACCATTGGTTTGAGGATGATATGGGGCTGATTTTTTATGGATCACTAAGAACTCATTCATTAAAGACTTTATTACTTCATTAATGAAATGTGTTCCCTGGTCGCTCACAATCTCAATCAGTAATCCGAAACGAGTGAATATATGCTCAAAAAGAAACTTAGCCATGGTTTGAGCATCGTTCTTTTTAGTAGCCTTTGCCTCCACCCATTTTGTCAAATAATCTGTGGCTACTATGATATATTCGACATGTGACCCTTTGACTGGTGGGTTAATGGGTCCTATGAAATCAATACCCTACTTGGAAAAGGCTTTAGCACAAACCATAGGTCTCAATGGCATGTCGTCTCGCCGAATCGGGTATTTGGCCCTTTGGCATGTCTCGCAACTTTGTACATAGGTGTCTGCATCCATTTGTAGAGTTGGCCACCACAAGCCTGCAAAGAGGATCATTTTTATGGTTCTCTCGGCTGAGAAATGACCTCCTGCC
Organism: Ceratopteris richardii; assembly: GCA_020310875.1. Classification (NCBI taxonomy): domain Eukaryota; kingdom Viridiplantae; phylum Streptophyta; class Polypodiopsida; order Polypodiales; family Pteridaceae; genus Ceratopteris; species Ceratopteris richardii. The sequence continues at coordinate 59,524,803 of CM035437.1, read as the reverse complement.
GCACTTGCGTGTGCCATCTCTAATATGGGTAAGTATTCTCCTTCATGCACGCATAACCGTAAGTGATTATCCTTTCCCCTCTTGAACAATTGTCTTCCCACGATTACATAATCCTTGCTCATTTCTTCTAGGGATCGCTTCCTTGCCAAGCTAATTCCCTCCTCATGTTCTCTTGTCTTTAGAAATTTCACTAATGTTTTACTCCAATTGGGTGCTATTGTTGAGAAAGGTAAGGATGTATGATCCTCCGGGCTGGTTTCCTGGCATTCTGCACAGTTACTAACATAATCATGGACATCTTTAGGCATATCAGGCTAGTATACTCCTAATCGTTTCAATTCTCTTAGAGCTCCGTGAATTCCTTTGTGTGTCCTCTATTTGTTCACATGGGCTTATTCAATCAGCTTCATTTGTTCGTCTTCGTCAACACATCTCAGTAGTACACCGTTGGGTTCCTTATAGTACACACTTCCCGCAATAATGTGCAAATTCCTTGACTGCAGAATTTCCTCTTTACTCTCTTTATTGATTGAATGTTGTGGGCCATGAGTGAGTATCAAAATTATTTTCTCTCCCCACTTTGGGCACACTTCCAAATTAAATAGGTAAGTGTCTGGCAATTCGTCTGGCACTCCACTTGGTGGTTCTCCATGTGTTAACCTAGAGAGGTGATCTACCCTTATATGGGTATTTCCCTTTTTCACTATTACCTCAAAGTCGAACTCCATCAATAGCAAAAACCATCTCACAAGTCTTCCCGTGTTACAAGGCTTATTGACTAGGTACAACAAGGCTTGATGATCTATGAAGAACTTGAACTTGTTTGCTAAGAGATAGTGTCTTAATTTTTTCATTGCATACACCATTCCTAATCCTTCCCGCTCTGTAGTTTTATAGTTTCTCTCGGCTTGATTCAATTGTCTACTCACATAGGCAATTGGGTGATCCAATTTTCCTTCATCTGTCGGCTGAGCTAAGATGCATCCTATTGCATAATTTGAAGCATCAACATGAATATAGAAAGGCTTGTTCCAATTCGGTGTTTTTAGAATGGGGGTTGTGCTGAGTCATCTTTTTAGCTCGTTAAATGCCTTCTCGCATTCATCAGTCCAAGTGAATTGAGTCAAAAGTCCATACAAGGGTTTGGCAATTATGGCATACATGTGGATAAATCGACGGTAGTATCCACAGTGTCCCATAAATGCTTGCACTTCTTTTGTATTCTTCGGCTTAGGAAGTTCTAAAATAACCTTGATCTTATCTTCGTCTATAGATATTCCGTTCCTAGACACTGTGTCCTAAGATCTTCCCTTGCCTTACCATGAAGACACACTTTTTGGGATCTAAGCAGACTCTATATTGTCGACATTTGTCAAATATCTTCCGCAATTCAGGAATGTGGACTTGCCTTTGATTTGAATAGGTGCATAGGTCATCTACATACACTTCCATACTCTTCTTCAGGAATTTTTTGAAAACATGAAACATCAATCTTTGGAAAGTAGCAGGCACGTTAGTGAGTCCAAAAGGCATCACTCGGAAAGCATAGACTCATCTACTTCCTCAAAGGGAGGTTTAGTCACTCCATTCCTCTTCCATTGTTCTTGTCGGATTCTATTCCACAATTGTTTTGGCCAATCAGCCTCTAAATCAGGTATTGTTGACATAGGTTCATCCTGGGTTTTCACTAGCTCACATTTATAATCCTTCTCTTTAGGTCCTTTGTCTTTGGCTTTGACACAATCCTTGTATTGATCCTCCGCTATCCTTGTCTCGGGGAGGGTTGGGATGGTCTTTTCTAGGGTTTCTTGTGCTACCTCTATGAGTTTTCTAACTCTCCTAGTGGGTAAAGCTTTTCATGTTGTTCCACATTCGGTCTCGTCTTAATTCTAGCTTGGTATGCTTTTAGCACATGTCCAACTCATCCGGCTTTGGGTTGGCTAGAATTGATCCTGGTTTCTCTGATTCTCAGATAGGCAGTGGAATGGGAAGTTCTTCCCAAATCTCTGGTTCTTTAGGCTTCTTAACGCTTCTTGTATGTTTCTTATTTTCTTGACTTTTGTTTTTCATCCATTTTTCCTTGAGCTTCTCTCTTCTTTCCTTCCATTTTTGTGCTTTCATGTTTTGGGTATTCTCATGTGGGTCCTCTGAGTCTTCCACTATTTGAATTTTGGGGTTTAAGGTTCTATTGTTTTCTTATTCCAGATCCGGTTGTTTTCCTTCTCATTCCTTCGTTTGTGCTCGTGTAATGGCCTTTAATGGTACGGTGTATTCTTTATCACTTCTCGGTGCTTCTATCACTTCGATTACATTAATAGGTGCAATGTCTTGAGCCTTGTTGGGGTTTTTTGGGCAATCACTGAAGAGATGTTCCTTTCCACAATCGCTGCAATATCCTTCCCAAGTCCTAGGAGGTGGTGGGTTGTAAGGCCGAGTGCATTCTCTGATAAAATGGTCTGCTCCACATCTATAACAAGGTCCTCTTGGCACCGGTGGTCGGAGGGGTGGTCTTAAGGGTGCCTGAGCCTTAGGTGCGGTGTACATTAGTGTCGCCACCTCTGGTCCATAGACATTGTCATACCCTTCGTACCCGTAGTAGTGTGGATGATAAGTTTGTTTGTACTCAGGCATGTTAGTGTCATAGGGATAGTACTCCCCTTGAGATGGCTCGTAACTTGGGTTTATCGACTCCAAGCTGGTCATAGGTGATGCTGGAATGATGGCTCTTTCTAAGTTTTCCTCTGGTTGAGCATACTTAACTGGTACCACATGTTGCGGATGTGACAGTTGTGGTCCTAACACTGGTTGGGGTTGTGGATATTGTGCTTGCTCGTATGACCTAGGTGCTCCTGGTGGTGTTGGGTAGGGATTGTACATGGGCATCTCTCTGCCTGGTTCTCTAGGTGGGTATCCATAAGGTCGATACTGAGGTGGTTGTAGAGGCCATGTTTGCCTATTGAACGTGCAATTTTTTGTGGTGTGATTGGTGTATTTTTGTTCTATGTGACAATACAAGGTAGCTCCTTGATGGGGCTGTCTATTATAAGGGTACGTCTAAGGTACACATGTTCCTCCTCGAACACACATGTGAGTGGGGTGATCACCTCCACATGAGCTACATCTTCGCAACATGGGCATTCTTAGGGCTGGGTATTGATAATTTCTTTGTCCTTGGACTCCTAATTTCTTTGCTACCAGCTCTGCTAATTCTTCTACATCACTAGAATTGGATGTGATTGTGCTTCGAGTATCTTCTGGTTTAGGAGGAATGGCTTTACTTTTGAGATCATCTGCTAGGTTGTCCTCAAGATCTAGACACTCTTGGAGGCATTCACTCAATGTTTGTAGCCTCTTCACGTAGACTAATGTTCTCAGAGTTCCATTTGTTAATCCATCCAAAAATAATGATATCATTTTTTGTTGTGTAGGTCTTTCTGCTACCAGACATCTATCCACATACTGGTTGAATCTTCGGGCAGCTGTTTTCATGATTTCATTAGGGTTATATTTAAAACTATGGATTAAAGATAATGAATTGTGTTTAATCCCTCTCTTAGTGAACTCTCCTATAAATTCTTGAAAGAATTGCTCCATATTTCCAAATTGATTGGGATCTAGAGGTTGGAACCAAGTTAGAGCCGTTCCTGTGAGGGTGAGTCCAAAAGACTCATACTGCACAAAGAAGTCGTCTACTTGTTCCGCTCTTAGAACTTGTTTAAATTCGGCAATGTGGTCGTAGGGTTCTCCCAATCTGTCATAATGATTCCTCACACATTTGGCCACTTGAATAGGTCTCAATATTCTCATTGGTTTTGGCTGTCGGGGCAATGTGGCGGGGATTGGTGGTCTAATTGGGGACATTCTGGGTTGCACTCCTATTAGTGGTCGTGGCCTTGCTGGTGGTCGGTATTGATTACCTACTCCAGGGTGGTTCTGATTGTGTGTTTGCACTCCGGGTGTTGCGAATTGTACATGAGTTCGGTTTGGAACACTCCGTTGGCTTGTTTGTCCCGACATCGTATCTTGTTGTGTTCCGAAGGGGTTCTGAGAGGTGGTTTCCTATTCTCGTTGAGGGAATATAGGCAATCCCATGTATTTTAGTTGAGCCCTGTCTATGGCATCTACCAGCCAATACCTTCTTTGGTTCTTGTCTAGGTATGTCACTCTAGACTCGTCTTCAGGATCCTTTAGCTCATAAAATGTCATCGTACTTTCTTCTCTTCCTTGAGTCGGTGAGTCAGTTTGAAGTAACAAGTCTAACCCATGGATCAAATAGACTTTCAGTAAGTAGTCGTCTTGAGGTATCAAGTCCCCTCTCAAGACTCGCGTCACTATTGACTTGCCTCTAGGAGTAGTTACCAACTCTCCAAGGTCTGGTCTTCCTGATAGTTCTTGTTCTTCCAATTCTCCTCTCTCATTGATCAGTTCTGGGTGTTCTATCACCACATAGACGTGACCCAACTTGTCCATATAGAATCCTCCTTCATACTTGACAGCTGGTTTGGGCACGATGGTGGCATTGATGGAGGTCACCATCCTAGCAACTGACCTATTTAAGCCATCCAAGTAGATGGGGATCTCCTGGGCATTCGTAGAAACGTACTGCAAAGAAGTGCGGTATTCTCCTTCTACAGTGGTCATGAAGTTTCTCCCGGGGACCTGAGCTTGCATGTCTTCTGATGCCATGGGTATCTCCTCCTCCGATTCACTAGAGGTGTCTGAATAGAGAGAGCGGTGACTGACCTGAGTGGTACTTCCTATGGATGATATGACACTTCTCTGGCTACTTAGAACCCTTCCTGACCTCAAGTTCATTCACCCTCTTGGGGCTTTCCTGACCTCTAAAACTCTCCTTAAGTGGCTCCTCAAATGCATCAATTTCACCCTTGAAAATGCTCACAGTGTTCTAGACGATACCACTTTGGCGATACTACACTAGGCGATACCAAGCTGTCGACGATACAATACCACTTCAAGACACGATACGATACCAGTCTTTGTCACAATACGATACCAAGTATGTTCACGATACGATACTTGGGGAATCGACGATACAAAACCAGATGACTAGACGATACGATACTAAAAGCAATAGGCGATACGATATCTCTGCACAATGCGATACGATATCGGGAATTCTGACGATACAATACCAATGCAAGTCACGATATGATACCGCAAGTTTGCACGATACTATACTAAGAATTGCACGATACGATACCGATTCTGAGGACGATACGATACCAAAATTAGCCGCGATACGATACTGAAATTTGACACGATACGATACCTGAGTATTGCATGATACGATACTAGTGAATCATGTGTACAATACTAGTGCAGCTGGCAAATGATACCATGGAACTGCACGATACGATACTAGTGCAAGTCATGATACGATACCGCAAACTTGCACGATAGGATACACCGGTGATATGATACTTCGGTGAGTATCACGATACAAGGGAGTTCTTGGTATCGCGATACCAAAAACTCAACCGATCGCAATACTCCAGCCAAATGTCTTCCAATTCAAGAAATTTTTTCACCCCCTTGCTCTTCTCTCACCCCTCTTCACTCCTAGATCCCTATTTCACAAATGGCACTCCTCGAATCACTCTGTCCCACCCCGCGATACCATCCGGGCCTTTAATCAAGCTTAAGTGCAATTTTTCAATATTTTTGAGGTTAATATTTGCATGTAGCTTACCTTGAGGTGGTTATGCTTAGGCCTTGAGCTCACTACATAGATTTGGAGGCTTGAAATGCACGATACCACTCAAGCGATACGGGTTGCTGGTTGCAGACGATACCAACTCTGAGCAAGTGAGAAATGACTACAATTTTTTGGTTTTTATAGTTTTTTTGATGACTGAAGCATGTACTACACTAACTTGACAAATTCTTTTGGGATTTTCTTGATGATTTTGACTTACTCCTATTCCACTTCTGTTCCTAGCCTAGCCCTAACTCTTTCTCCTCTCTCTCTCTCTCTCCAAACCCTAAACCTAAAAACTCATTACACACACCTCCGAGATGTGAAGTAACAAGTGCTGAAGCGTCGGACTACTTTCCACTGAGCGAATTCACTCCTACAAGTACGATTTTGTCACTCTAGAGCTATAACCGCCATGAAGGCACCTTGGTCAAGTGTGTTCCCCGAAAATGGCGCCAAAAACGTGTGTATCTAAGTCACGAAGTCTTAGGGACTTGTGCCAAAGAGATTAAATCTCGTTTGCCACACAAGTGCATATAGTGGTGGATTGACACATGCTTAATTATCAATCCGATGAACCGACCTAACCAAGTGTATGAGGACTCGTGTGCACGTGATGGAAAATGAAGTGATTCAACTTTCATGCATGAGAAAAGACTTGTCTATCCCTTTAACTCTCTTAACTACAGAAAGTGTCTGCCGCGATACCACTTACATCAATTTTCACTAAATCGAAGATTTCTCCCAGCTCCAAACTCCGAATATGGCCAATAGAAGGTTCCTTTCGAATCTCTCAATGAGACACTTCAATAGGAGGTGCTTTCACTCAATTTTGACAACCATGCTTCAAGTTATGACAGAAATAGTGAATGGCGGGAAACACACACACTCACTCCACAACTCATACTAGCTCACACACACACACTACAGTAGCTCAAAAATGATGGGGAGGGATAGACAATTGTCTTACACACATTCCAAGCATTACACACACATAGAAGGTCAAAGAGAAGATGAAAATCTGCAAGAAAGAAGCAACTTCAAAAATCACGAGCTTTCCTTCTTCACAATGGCAAAAAGTTACTTACAAAGAGTCACAAAGTGACTTATATACATGTGCCCTAAAAATGGTCCTTTCACACAAGTGACCGGCACTTTATTGATAAATTTCTATTCTTCTACTATTTTACAAGAGATATATTACAATGCTTTGGGATTTTGCATCTAGGGGACTCCTCTAGTGCATTTACATAGCTTGAGGAAATTTCCTTTTTGAAGAAGAAAAATATGCCCATTAATTTTGAAAAATTTAGGGCTCCTCTTTTGTGCCTCTTTTCTCTGCAACAGTCTTCTACATTCATATGCTCACTTTCCAATTGTTTACGGAGGAACGCAACACGAGCCATACTTATTGCTTGGTATCCCAATCATCCTTTGTTGTTTTGTAGGGGTGAATGTGAGGGATAATGGCACGTTTGATATACAAAGCTATCAATGCATATGCGTGATCATCTCTTCTATCCCAACAAAGGGCTAAGTGTATCCCAATCATCCTTTGTTTTTTTGTTGGGGTTTGTTAAAAGCACTTCGGTCAATTCGCTTTTAATCTCTTTTCGGGTTCTTGGGAATGGTTAGGGTCTGACAGTGCAGAGGCCCTTTATTTAATTTTCCCAAATTAACCTTCAACTAAACAGTAACTTATACTTCCAAGGCAACAGCGTTCACTATACAGTTACTATTCCTTCCGGTTACGATTATCGGTACACAGTAACTTATTGCGCGATTTAACAATCACGACGTCACAGAAACTTATTAATGTTAAGACAACGTTACTGTGTTAAGAATGAACTACTGCAATTCAACAAGAATAGAAGAACAATACTCACAATATCTGCAAATTTGCAACACAGTGTCTCTGCACTTTCGCCCAGACAGACAGTCTGGTGATTCTGTCTCTCACCAAAGAACACCGTAATGCCCTTTCATTAATGGATAAAAGGTTACATCTCTTCGTCACGCCCTTTCGGTGCACACGAATATATGAGAAATAAAATACAATCCCCGGCTGCCTAACACTGGCACGCATGATGGACTCGAATCCGCAAAGAAAAATAAAACTAAGGTTCATCAACTATGCCTTGTATGTACATAGTTCTGGCTAATTTAAATGTTCAGGTGATCTTTTGTTTCAGGGAATCCAACATAACCTTCAAAGTTTCTGGCTCTACCAGTTGTGCATCTATTCAGACTGAACTTGCCGCAACAAAGATTCTAATTCATTAAACATTGGAGTTAGAGGAGGAAGAGCAAGAAGTGGTTGGGATGAAGAGGCTGAGAACAGATGAGGAGAGTGTGGTGGAGAGTAGTCGGGAGAAGAGGATGGAGGAGTAGGTGCTTCAGGAATGTCATTGGCGATGGCACTAGTAGGCACTGCAATGGGCTCAACAAAGTTAATTGGCGAAGGAAGGGGGATAAGAGTGTTTGGCACCAGGACTATTCCGATTGTATTCTGATTTGTTGCCTCAGCTTTATCGAGCAAGACCTCAGCGTTGGCAATCACTTCGGTCATGATTTCGGCGACAATTTCTTTCACAGTGGTCTCATCCTGCTGATGAGAATCTGCCCGAGAAGAGACTTCTTTGGATTCTTCCAGGTGTGCACCATGTTCCTACTGTTTGAGGGGAGAAGAGGGAACGGATGATTCAACATGAAGATGTTGCCGTGTCATGGAAGACTTCTGTTTCATGACCGGTAGTGGATCCTTGCACCTGACTTCCAGAGGGGCTAACACGTCTACGTTTTCAGCGAAATAGCTCGAACAGCTCTTCATCATCGTCATCCTCGTCCTTGAGCATGTGAGTAGATTCTTCATGTAACAAGAAGGGGGCGGTTGGAGGAGGTTGCACGGCTTGGATCGTCGTAAAGAGGAAGGTGAGGATATGGGGTAGACGAGAATGAGGAAGGTCACCCTTAGTGACTCGTTTGATAACCGCTACACATTCACGATGAATGCGCCGGAAATAAAAGGATGTGAAATTGACAGTTTCACGCGAAGCAGTATTGATCATCGAATAGAATGGTCGAGCAATACCGTATGTGCATTTTTGTAAATTCAGGGTGGCTACTAAAAATTGCATAGTTGTACGCTCTGGTTCAGGTCTACGCAAAATGGCATACTCATTAGATGAGTGCCGGGGGAACAATTCTTGCATGGTGACCACGGAAAGAAGTGGACCATTCTCCAATCCTTCTCGAGGGAGTCAAAAAGCTTCAGCAAATGTAGCCAAAGTAATAACGACACGAGATGGTAAACATGCAATGGGCCAACACTGCTCAGTAGCAAGTGTGGCGACGATGGCAGAAATGATCTGCGCATGGAATGGTTGACACTCCACTGAATGCCAAGGCAATTTAGCAAAGGCCAACAGACCACGGGTACACAAATACTCACTCACTTCGGGAGTGAGGCCTGCACGGAAGGTTGCAACATTCACGAGTGCTTCCATGGCGCACAAGTAAATAGAACACAAAATACACAGAGCAAACAATCACACAATCACAATAGCGATTATCAGTGGTAAAAACACGATTAAGTAAGAGCACGGACAACATTAGGCGGCAAGAACCCTAATCATCGCGCAATATTGGCAAGATATCCTTCATGATTACGACATGCATGCAAGCACAGCAACAGTAACACCGGGCAGCGTTTAATCATAGTTAGATACCAAAACGAGGAGTTTACAGTCAGTGGTCAACCGAAATATGGGGATAACAAGAAAAACAAGTGACAAATGTAAAAGACTAAGCACACCTCATCGGTTATCAGACGACTGGTGATATGGGCGTAGCTTAGAACCATTTACCACTTTTGGAAGGATAACACCTGATAAGGTTGCCAACCGAAAAGTTGCTAGTCCCACTTGCGCAGTAATGCGGTATGGACCGAACCACCGTATTTTAAATTTCCCAGCAGCGCGATTAGCTTTAGCATTATAAAATAAAACAAGTTGGTCAACCGTAGGTTTTTAGGAAGCGGTCATGAGTACGGGCTTGACAGAGCTGAACTTCTTGGAGAGCCATGAAGCTTTCCCAGCGGTGTTCATCCAATGATCTGAGCGTATCCAACTGAAATGGCAAAGATTCTTTCGGTAGCAATTTCTGAGCTAAGGCAACACGCAGACTCGGTATCACTACTTCCATTGGCGCAATAGCTTTTATACCGTAAGCAAGTTTAAACAGAGTTGTTCCGGTTGCTACTTTGTACGTGGTTCGGTAGGCCCATAATACTACAGGTAAGAGTTGATCCCAACGTTTCGGACATTCCAAAATCAATTTGCGAAGCATATTCAACAGAGTCTTATTGGTATGTTCAGCCAGACCATTAGCATGTGGATAGTACGGTGAGCTGAATTTATGCATAATCTGAAAAGTTTGAGTCAGCACTTGCATTAAGTTGTTGGCAAAATGTGTTCCTTGGTCCGTCACTAGCTCCAAAGGTAATCCATAACGTGGGAAGACATCCTTCATCAAACATCTGGCCACCAACACCGCTGTGGCAGAACCTAAAGACCAAGCTTCTACCCATCGAGTGGCATAATTTGTACACGTCAATATGTATCGATTGTTGGTGAGGGTCGTTGGTGGCGTTATTGGGCCAATAAAATCTAGACCCCACTTCTAGAAGGGTTCCAAAGGTAAGACAGGTTGAAGAGGAAAGAAATGTCGCTGCAAGGACTGTCCAGACCGTTGACAAGCATCACACTGTTGCACAAACTGAACCACATCTCTGTACATTGTAGGCCACCATAGCCCACTTTGCAGAATTTTTCGGTGACTAAGATCAGATGCGAAGTGCCCTCCAGAGGGTAATGAATGAGCCATAGTAATAACTGATTCCGCTTCATGTGGAGGAATGCATCTAAGTAAAACACCAGTATGATCTATATAATACAATTGTCCCACAATCAACCGGAATCGGCGACTATAGACTGCAACTTTCCGGCGTAGAGCAGGGGGAGTATTAGAAGGAAGATAGCCGTCGGTGAGGAAAGTTAGTAACGTATCATAGTATGTAGTAGCAACAGGAGGTTCTATAGAGTCTTCAAAAGTTGTCTCAGTAACGTAAATTGCCAATGTAGTGTCATCAACCCCTACCCGAGACTCACCGGAATCCAATCGAGATAGGAAATCTGCCAAGGCATGTGTTGTGTCGGGTCGATGAATAACTTCATAATCGAACTCCTATAATAGTAAAACCTATCTGGCCAATCTATCACCTAAATGCTGCTTCCAAACCAAGTACACCAGTGCAGCATGATCCACATGGAAAGTAAATTTACGGCCCAGCAAGTAATGCTAAAATTTCTTAACAGAGTATACCAATCCAAGACATTCTCGTTCTATCACAGAGTAATTTTTCTTCACAGGAGCTAATCGGCGACTCGCATAGTACACAGGCCGAAACCATTTGTCAATTTGTTGCATGAGGACACTAGCAATAGCAATATCTGACGCGTCCACGAAGACATGGAATGGTCGTTCCCAATCAGGTGGTTGCAAGATCGGGGCCTGCGTCAATAAGACCTTCAACGGATCAAATGCACTTTGGCACACTGGAGTCCATTCGTACTTCCGCGGAGCACTGTTCATCAGCCGATTAAGTGGTGTCACTAAATGAGATAACCACCGTAAATGTCTGCCATGCCACCGGATTTGGCCAAGAAAGCGCATAACTTCTTTCAATGTCTTTGGGACGGGTGCCTCCAACACGGCTGCTACTTTATCCGGATCTACCTGTATGCCTTGCTTAGAAATGATATGACCAAGCAATTTTCCACAGGAGACCGCAAAAACTGATTTGGTAGGATTCAAACATAATCAGTACTCTCGGCATTTTTCAAAGCAGCACCGTAAATGATACAGGTGCACTGAAGTGGTTCCAAATAAGGAAAAATCATCCAAATATACTTGCATAAACGTGGTCAAGTAGGGTGAAAAGAATTCCTGCATACATCTTTGGAATGTACTCAAGGCATTCCTTAAACCGAACCACATTACGGTACAAGCATAGACACCCCAGTTTGTGATAAAAGCTGTCTTCGGTATGTCTTATTCGGCCATCCTCACTTGATTATATCCACTGTAGCCATTCAGAAAAGAATACATTTCGTCTATCGAGCATTCTGTCCAGAAAAGGGAGAGGGAACGGATCCGGTACAGTGGTGGCATTGAGTTTCCGATAGTCGACACAGATACGCAAATGTTTATTTTTCTTCAGGATGATGACTATTGGAGATATCCACTCCGCATACTCAATTGGCACAATAAATCCCACCTTGAATAAACGATCAAGTTCAGCCTTCACCTGCATGGCATAATTAGGATTCATCCTGTAGCTTGGTTGTTTGATAGGCCTCGAATCAGGTTTGAGTACCACTCTATGTTGATAAATCCTTGGGTCAAGGCCCTTCATGTCTCTGTAGACCCAAGCGAAAACATCTGAGAATTCACGAAGAATTTGTACCAAATCATCTTGGAATTTCTTTGCTAATCCTGCTTTAATTTTGATAGGCCTTCGTTTGACCGTATCTCCCAAATCGTATGTTACCAACTGATCTTTCGGTATGTAGAACTACCGAGGCTTTACCAAATCATCAACTGGCTGCAACAATTGTTGTAAAGTCGCGTCGTCCATAGTTATATCATCATCTGCTTCTGCTTCTCCGGTCATTGGAACGACTGCACAAGCTGTCGGACTCCAATGATCTGCTATCGCCTGTAAATCTACAGTACCTAATGGGATAAGGTCCTTATTGGTCTTAAGGAAAGCCTCCTCCTCATCATCCGATAGCCCATCCAACATATGTATTGGCTCTGCTACATACGGTCATGCGTGTAAATCACAGTTGCATAGCATCCAGTGCAACTACGTATTTCCTATGATTATCTTTGAAAATTAACTCTTGAGCTGACCAATCCTGTACAACTTTGACTTGCTTTAACCATGGTCATCCGAAGAGTAAGTTGTAGTCGAGGCAATTACAGCGTCCAATGTCATTCCACCCACAAAGAGGATGATCATGATTTCTCTTAACTGTGGGTTCAATCCGTTAACGAACCATTGTGTTATGACATCATCTGGCAGGTTAGCACGTGCTGGAGGCAGCTGCCTTAAGTGAGTTCTAAACAGTGTTGCATATTCATGGACACTCTCGTGTGGTTTCTATCGATTATTCTACAAATAGTCAAAGATTTATGCAGGGTTCTTCTTCAAACGAAACCTCTGTAAAAACGCGTTTCTCACATCATTATAATTACCGAAATGGTTAAGATCATATTCAGTAAACCACCTTGCTGCTTAATTAACCAATATGGCTTGAAATATAATGGCCTTGTACACCGAATCCAGTGGATGATTCAACACTGCATAACTGATCTCAAATGTGCGGACATGTGCGTCGGGGTCATCTCCCGAAAATCCAACAAATTTTGTATATGTCACCCCGATCGGAACCGGTCGAAGTGGAATGATTGGTTGTGGTTGTTGTTGTTGTTGCTGCTGGAACTGCGGTTGCGGCTGTGGGGGTGTTTGTTGTTGTGACTGTGAACCACTCATGATGCTATTGTGAGTAGTATTGTTGTTATCCGGATGTCTCTTGTCCTTCAGAATCTGTATTATCAGCCTGCTCTCCTGCCCGTTCAAAAAGGCCGTTGAATCTCTTACTTATCTCCAAATCAAATAGTGTGTCCTCAGCTTTGGTATCGAAATTAGGTAGGCTTGCCCCGAAAAGTGGTGAATGTAATAGGGGTCCACCAGATAGTACCACACTATCACCGAAAAATTTCAAATTCCCACCAAATGGTACCGAACTTCCACTGGAACTTGTCAAACCTTCACCGAACCAGGTTACCCTTTCACTGGAAACGGTCTCACTTGGTAACACAACTTTATCACCGAAAATAGTCAAATTCTGACCAAACAGTGTCGGACTAACCCCGCACTGCGTCTTTGTACACCCAGAAGTCTCTGTGCCTTCTCCAGAAGATATCAGATTCACACCAAAATTCATCAAAATCTCATCATGTGTCATCGAACTAACACCAGAATCACTACTAACTGGCTCTGATCCTTCCGCAACTGGACTTAACTGGCCTACACTTCTACCACCTGGGGGTGTCCCTAATAAATTTGGAACTGCCCAGGGATGTTTATCTCTCCTATACTTCGGATAAGACTCCTCGGAATGAGTAACCGACATATATCACTTCTTCAAGTACGATTACTATTCTCCATTGCTTATCTTGATTACTGGTCTACTCTCACTGGTTATTCCAAATCAATTTCCACCTTCCCACAGACGGCGCCAGTGTTAAAAGCACTTCAGTCAAGTCGCTTATAATCTCTTTTCGGGTTCTTGGGGATGGTTAGGGGTCTGTCAGTGCAGAGGCCCTTTATTTAATTTTCCCAAATTAACCTTCAACTAAACAGTAACTTATATTTCCAAGGCAACATCGTTCACTATACAGTTACTATTCCTTCTGGTTACGATTATCCACACACAGTAACTTATTGTGCGAGTTAACAATCACGACGTCGCAGAAACTTATTAATGTTAAGACAACGTTACTGTGTTAAGAATGAACTACTACAATTCAACAAGAACAGAAGAACAATACTCAAAATATCTGCAAATCTGCAACACAGTGTCTACACACGATCACCCAGACAGAGAGTCTGGCGATTCCGTCTCTCACCGAAGAACACCGTAATGCCCTTTCATTAATGGATAAAAGGTTACATCTCTTTGTCACACCCTTTCGGTGCATACGAATATACGACAAATAAAATACAATCCCCGGCTGCCTAACAGGGTGAATGTGATGGATAATGGCACGTTTGATAGACAAAGTTATGAATGCATGTGCATGAGCATCTCTACCATCCCAACAAAATTGCTCCATGGTAGGTGTAGCAAGAACCACAACATGAATAGGAATTTGAAGATCATTATCTTCAACACCATCTGCATCACCTTCAATAACCATATTTGCAGGTGTAGTAAGAATTTGTTCAACATCCTACACGATATTCCACATCCCTTTTGCTACCAATGCATGATGAATCATATATGCCCACAATGGATAACTAGTATTATCCAACTTACCTTTGATAGCCAACATACAAGATACATCATTGCTTTCAACCATGGCCAATGACTAAATGCCTTGATGTGGAAAAATTATTATATCTCAAAAAGTTGATCAAAAACACCCAATCGGGCTATGCTTAACTGGTTGCATACTTTGAGCTACTTGTACTCGTGAACCAAAATTTGTATATATGTTTGGCACAATAGGACAAAATTACCTCCATAGTCACTATGATAGTGCATTTGGAGCGAGAACGAGCTCATATAAAAAATTCAATGAGATACAATGAATCTATTTTGAACTTCTAATCACCTCCAGTCTCCTCACCAGTTTTCATGTGATTCTAAGACTGATTAGAGGGGTGTCGATGATGCCCCAGATGACATGGCAACTTGCTTTGATACCAATTGTTAGAGTTTGAGGTCTAAGGAAACACACAAACAAAACAAAGAAGAAGAAGAAGCTTGGCACACAACACAATAGAGAATGTAATACCAAGTGAATATACAAAGATAAGTAAACCATTAGGGATATAGGTGTATATACAATCCAGGGGAAAATACCTCCTAAAAAGGGAAAAAGGTGCTCAGATGGTTCTATGTGTGTTCACACACATCACTATAGAAATATATCAGCATTGATTGTAAAACACAACAATGTCTCTAGGCTGTCTTACATATCATTTGAAGTCTCTAGATTTTGTATATGCCCTATAGTCAAGTTTGAAACATGTTGAGAGAGAGAGAGAAGATGGCTCTCTTATCCCTCCCATTCCATTAATTCAAGGCCCTTGATTCTTGATTGATTGGTTGGGTGTGGTAAGTGTAGGCCTACTTTCATGTTTGTAATCATACTTAACCTTATACACCAAAGCTTAATATATTCTTTGAGGATAAACATTGGCTTTGGCTTCTTATTTTGGACTCTATCATTACACAAACCGAATAGATAAGAACATCTTGGTCCAAATCTATACATAACCATGAACGCACTATGTCATTGGACAATGATTTCTGCTCATATATACAAGTTCTTTTATAAACAACTATTAATACCAATTGATTTTCCATTAAATTACTCATGTTTGAAGTGTTGATATATTTTGATAGTGACGTGTGTGAACACACTTATGATCTTGGGGGCACTTTTTTCTCCTTTTAGGAGGTTTTTTTCCCTTGGTTTGTATATACACATAGAACCCTAACGGGTCACTTATCTTTGTACATTCACTAGGTAATACACTTTGTATTATGTTGTGCTAGAAGCTTCTTCTTCTTCTTCCTTGTGCTATTCGTGTGCTACCATATACCTCAAACAAGAATTGGTATCATAGCTCATCATTGCCTCATCTAGAACATCATCAACGCCCCTCTAGTAACAATCTCATATTCCCACAAAAATTAGTAATCATGCTCGAACGGATTAGGAATTCAAAACAACTTCATTTTGTGCCATCAACATTTTGATTTGAGCTCATTTTGGCCTTCAAACCTCATCATCTCTTCTAGAACATCGTCGACATCCCTCTAGTCACAGTATCAAAATCCCACAAAAATTGGTGAGCATACTCGAGGCGGTTAAGAATTCAAAACAACTTCATTCTGTGGCATGAAAATTTTGATTTGAGCTCATTTTGGCCTTTGAATGCACTATGGGAATGACTATGCAAGCAATTTTTTCCTTTTGTTTCCAACTATATATACATGTTTTGGTTCTCTAGTACAAGCACCTCCAAGTCTGCTAGAGGTTTAACAGAGCTCAACAAGGTGTTTCTATTCAACTTTTTGATATATAGATAGTTTTTTGCATAAATGTATTTAATCATTGGCCATGTTTAAAAGCAGTGATGTATTTTGTATGTTGGTTGTTAATGATAATTGGTTGGTAATAGTTACCCATTGCGGGAATATATAATGCATCATGTATTGGTAGCAAAAGGTCTATGGAATATTGTGCATGATGTTGAAAAACATCCTACTACACTTGCCAATATGGTTATTGAAGGTGATGTAGATGGTGTTGAAGATGATGATCTTCAGTTTCCTATTCATGTGACAGTTCTTGCTGCACCTACTTTACAGCAACTTCATTGGGATGGCACAAATGTTTAGGCACATGCATTGATAGCTTTCTCCATCAAATGTTCCATTATCCCTCACATTTGCTCCTACAAAGACAACAAAGGATGTTTGGGATACTCTTACAACTTTATACTAGGCAAGAAATGAGGCTTATGTTGCTTACCTTCGAAAATAATAAGAGAGTAAGCATATGAATGAACGAGATTCTTTGGACCATTTTTTGATAGAGATCAAAGTCTTGAAGGAGCTATTGATTTCTATTGATGAAATCTGGACAAACAATTCACTTGTGTAGATTGTCCTTAACAATCTTCCAAATTCATATCAAAATTTTGCTTTAACTCATGGATTGATGATGAAAGGCAATCCAAACGCCTTAACACTTGAGGAGTTAATTCTATATTTTATTGCAAGAAAATCAATCTAGGTAAAACATGTCAATTATACATATTGGAGATCAAACTTTCTTAGCTAGTCCGAAGGGAGAAGCTAAATGGATCTCATCTATTAGTAAACAAAAATTTTTTAATGCTTCATAGTCAAAGAAGGAAGACAAAGATCATAAAAAACTAAAAGAGAAAAAATACTTTTGCAAGTACTATAAGGCAAATGATCATGTCATAAAGGGTTGTCCTAAATTAGCTGCAAATGAGGCAAAGAAGAAAGAGGCTAGAATGGTTGTTGTAGAGGCCTCTATGCCTTAAACAAAGTCTGCTAATCTTGTTTAGAATGAAGAATGGCCATTTACTACTGTTTGTAACTATGATCCGTCTTCACATGAGCAGTGTATGTCTATTGTAGACTCAAATTTTTGGTACTTTGACAGTGGTGAAACCCAACATATTACCTCGCAACGCTGTTTCTTCACTTCACTTCAGCCTTACCCTACAAGAAATACTATCACATGTATTAACAGCTCCTCTTATCCTGTAATGGGATTCATAAAGATCATTCTGCCTTATTGATGATAGTCCCTTCACATTTTTAGATGCACACACATTCACATGCACGCACACATGCACACGCACCTGCACAAATTCCCATGCACACATTCATATGCATTCACATGTGTGCGCACTCATTCACATGCATGCACACACATTCACACATGTGCACACATTTACATGCACACATGCATTCACATGCACATGCACACATTCACACGCACATGCACACATTCACGTGAATGCTCTCATACGCATGGGCACATCCACACATTCACACGCATGGGCACATGCATGAATTGTTATGTGCCTTCATGTTGACATATTTGCATGCACCTATAGATGCAGGCATTCACACACATTCTCGTGCTCGTGCAGGTCCACTCTTTCCCACGCTTATGCATGTGCATGCTTTCCCACGCTTCTCCACATACATGCTTTCCCATCCTCGTGCTCGTGTGCACATTCCTATGCTCGTGCTCGTGCTCGTGCTCGTGCTCGTGCTCGTGCTCGTGCTCGTGCGCAACTTCCCGTGCTCGTGCTCATACACTTGCACACATTCCACACTCGTGCACGTGCATGTACATGTCCACTCATTCCACTCTCATGCAGGTGCACATACATGTGCACACATTCCACAGTCATGCACATGCATGCATTCGATGCTTGTGCACATGCACACATTCCCATCCTTGTACACATATTCACATGCACATGCACTTGCACATGGAGCCATTCCACACTCGTGCACATATTCACATGCAGGCATTCCCATTCTCATGCATGTATTCACATGCACATGCACATACACATGCACGTATTTGTATTCACATGCACATGCATGTATTCACATGCAGATGCACATGCACATATTCACATGCACATGCATGTGCACGTATTCACATGCACATGCATGTGCACATATTCAATGCACATGCACATGCACGTATTCACATGCACATATCCACATGCAGGTGCACAAGATCACATGCACATGCAGGTGGGCGCATTCACATGCACATGAATATATTCACTTCCACATGCACGTATTCACTTGCACATGCACATGGACATATTCACACACACATATTTACATGCACATGCATGTATTCACATGCACATTCACACATATATGCAAAGGTTCGTGCACATATTCACATGCACATGCATGTGTACATACTCACACATATGTGCACATGTTCACATGCACACACACGTGTTCACACGCACATGCACGTTTTCACATGCACGTTCACATGTGTGTTCACACGCATGTGCATGTGTTAACACATATGCACACTTGTTCACATGTATGTTCCCATGCATGCGCACATGTTCAGATGGGTGTTCACACACACGTGCACGTAATCACATGGACACACACGTCTTCACATGCACACAATGTGCACATAATCCCATGCACGTGCAGATAATCACACACATGTATTCCCACGCACGTGCACATGTTCCCATGCACATGCACGTATTCACATGCACATGTACATGCATGCACATGCACATATTCACATGCACATGCACGCATTCACATGCACATGCACACATTCACATGCACATGCACACATTCACACGCACGTGCACATATTCACACGCACGTGCACATATTCACATGCATGTGCACATATTCACATGCACGTGCACATATTCACATGCATATGCATGTATTCACATGCATATGCATGTATTCACATGCATATGCATGTATTCACATGCACGTGCACAAATTCACATGCATAATTGACATGTTCTGCCTGGATTGATCTTCCTACAACAAAACAAAGACTAACTCCTCAAATGTTAAGGCATTTGAATTGCCCTTCATCATCAACCAAAGAATAGAAGCAAAACTATGAGATGAATCTTGAAGACCGTTTAGATAGTCTCACAAGTGAACTATCTGATAAGAATTCATCAACAAAAATCATTTGCTCCTTAAATTCCATAGAGTCTCCTACATTCATATGCTCACTTTCCAATTGTTTACGGAGGAAAGCAACATGAGCCTGACTTATTGCCTGGTATCCCAATCATCCTTTGTTGTTTTGTAGGGGTGAATGTGAGGGATAATGACACGTTTGATAGACAAAACTTTCAATGCATGTGCGTGAGCATCTCTGCCATCCCAACAAAGGGCTAAGTGTATCCCAATAATTCTTTGTTGTTTTGTAGGGGTGAATGTGAAGGATAATGGTACATTTGATAGACAAAGCTATCAATGCATGTGTGTGAGCATCTGTGCCATCCCAACAAAATTACTCCATAGTAGGTGTAATTGGAACCACAACATGAATAGGAATTCGAAGATCATCATCTTCAACACCATCTACATCACCTTCAATAACTATATTTGCAGGTGTAGAAGGAATTTGTTCAACACCATGCACAATATTCCACATCCCTTTTGCTACCAATACATGATGCATCATATATGCCAAAATGAATAATAAGTATTATCCAACTTATCCTCGATAAGAGCGCATCACTTATCGAGCTTTCCAGGCATCATGCGACATGGCACTAGCAAGTGACACCTCATCGTCGTATGCACAGGCACGAGATTGGCTCGCCCATCATGGATTTGACATAGACAGACTACCACCATTGCAGTATGACTTACAGGCCCCCACATACTCACTCTCTCACCAAGAGAGGAACAAGGTCATTCGCCAGGAGATATGGCATACATATATACAAAGGACATGGATTAGCCCGAGGAATACACTCCCACCAAAAATGCCCTACTATCATGAGCATCTTCTACAGATCTCATATCAGGGCTTTGTTGAGACTCCACGATACATGCAGACATACTTACCACACCACCTCCAAGTCGTCATTGGGCAGCTTCGAGTTTCATCACATCAGCTCAAGTTCGAGAGGGGTCGGATTAGGGGAGTACCTAGAGAGGAGAGGTGGTGCCCATTATGCCATATAGAGATAGAGAGTGAGGTGCGCTTTGTTACCAGATGCCAAGCATACTCAAATCTATGAGCATAGTTCCATATAGAGGAGTCACTACAGTTGTGCATGACCATTGGAGACCAGGGGAGGTTGGGGCGTTTCCTCACAGCAGCGTGTGAGATTCG
Organism: Ceratopteris richardii; assembly: GCA_020310875.1. Taxonomy (NCBI): domain Eukaryota; kingdom Viridiplantae; phylum Streptophyta; class Polypodiopsida; order Polypodiales; family Pteridaceae; genus Ceratopteris; species Ceratopteris richardii. The sequence continues at coordinate 59,503,805 of CM035437.1, read as the reverse complement.
AGATAAGTTGCTATAGCTCACGCATAAGACATGGATGAGTACACTACAGACCATTACTCAGTTCTTTCAACGGAATGGGCTACATCAGATGAGCCCACCTTCTAGAGACATAGGGCTAACGCTCCAGCAGGCAGTGACACAGAGAGTGCGACATCGACCGCATAGAGCTGCGTACGGGCGACCACAACTTTACAAGGAGGATATGTCACGCATCAGGATAGCCCATGACCACATGATGGAGCACAGGTGCAGCCCACCACCACTTGGGAAGCCTTCCTTCAGGAGGCACTTAGACCGCCGCCGATGTCCCACATACTCCACCCACCTCCATCCGTTACCTATAGCTAGGATATACATATTCACTCTTGTCATCGAGCCCCCATGTATTAGATGGCCATTATCTGCAAAGTCTGAGCCACATCTCCCACACACCGCTACATTATCCCCACTACCTCTCTGTCACCCGATACACTATCCTGTGGTTGCTTCCATGTTCAGCCTACATAGTTGTGTGTAGCGAGTACTTCTCCATTTTATTTTATTTCTACACAAGGGTTACTACAGTTGTACATGGTTTTGTCTCATAGGCCAAATTTGGCCTTCATAATCTCTCTCTCTCTCTCTCTCTCTCTCTCTCTCTCTCTCTCTCTCTCTCTCTCTCTCTCTCTCTCTCTCTCTCTCTCTCTCTCTCTCTCTCTCTCTCTCTCTCTCTCTCTCTCTCTCTCTCTCTCTCTCTCTCTCTCTCTCTCTCTCTCTCTCTCTCTCTCTCTCTCTCTCTCTCTCTCTCTCTCTCTCTCTCTCTCTCTCTCTCTCTCTCTCTCTCTCTCTCTCTCTCTCTCTCTCTCTCTCTCTCTCTCTCTCTCTCTCTCTCTCTCTCTCTCTCTCTCTCTCTCTCTCTCTCTCTCTCTCTCTCTCTCTCTGTTTGCAGGGCAGCCCACCCTCCGAGAGATCATGGACTCTAGAGACCAGCGACAGCTCGGGCGATTCTTACTAGAGATACAGAGTCACAGAGATTCCCTACTCCAGCCTACTGTAGCACTCCATACAGGGGGGAGACAGAGTCAGCTCACTGACTTCTTTATTCCACGACGTGCTGCAGCCCTCCCCCCCTCAGCCCACATATCGAGCGGGGTGACTCTTCAGCAGGCTCAGATATCTCGAGCTAGGAGACGACCCCGGGATATAGGATATCGGGCCCCGAGACTTCACCGACACCAGATTGCGGAGATCCAGGATTGTGACCATCGCGCCATGGAGAGACGATCCCAGATGATGGCCGATCCCGTTGCAGCCATCAGGGTGGCCCTGACTCCACCTCCACCTATGTATCACATATTACATCCCACCCACTAGCACAAGATGGAGCTAGTTAGTCGTTTTAGATGCATTCTCATGATTGTTGTACTACCCTTTTGCATATAGACTATCATAGATATCGCACTCCATACACCCCCCACCACTTTCATGGGTATCCCCACATGCACACTACAGAGATCTATATCAGCTTAACCAGTTTCTTTTCAGCACTTTTATCTTTTCTGATTGACAGAAGATACACCCATGTACATCGATTTGTCTCATAGGCCGAGTTCAGCCTCCTAATAGACGTAAAAACACTTTCTTTCTTTCTTTCTTTCTTTCTCTCTCTCTCTCTCTCTCTCTCTCTCTCTCTCTCTCTCTCTCTCTCTCTCTCTCTCTCTCTCTCTCTCTCTCTCTCTCTCTCTCTCTCTCTCTCTCTCTCTCTCTCTCTCTCTCTCTCCCCCCCCTCCCTCCATGGTTTTGACATAGACAGACTACCACCAGTACAGTATGACTCCCAGGCTCCCACCTATTCTCTCTCACCAAGAGAGAAATAGGATCATCCGTCAAGAGATATGGCATACATACATACAGAGGACATGGATGAGCCCGGGGAGGACATTGACACCGAAAATGCTTCACTACCGTGAGCATTTTCTACGGATTTCAGACCAGGGCTTCATTGAGACTCCACGCTACATGCAGACATACCTACCACACCACCTTCGAGTCATCATTGGGCAGCTTCGAGTTTCATCACATAAGCTCGAGATCGAGAGGGGTCGGGCTAGAGGAGTCCCTCGAGAGGAGAGGTGGTGCCCAGTATGCCATACAGAGATAGAGAGTGAGGAACACCTCGTTATCAGATGCTCGGCATACTCGGACCTACGAGCAGAGTTCCAGATAGATGAGTCACTCCAATTGTGCATGACCACTGCAGACTAGCGGAGGATGGGGCGTTTCCTCATGGCTGCATATGAGAGACAAGATCAAATGCTAGAGCCTACACACCTGACACGGGTGAGTACCCAGCAAGAGCCTACACACCGGACACGGGTGAGTACCCAGCAGACTATTACTCAGTATTTTGAGCGCGTTGGTCCACATCGGACGGACCCGCCTCCCAGAGGCATAGGGCTCACATTCCAGCAGGCAGAGGCACAGAGAGTGCGACGCCGACCACATCTGGTTGGGTACCGACGACCACGACTACATGATGGAGCATAGGCGCACTACCACCACTTGGACAGGCTTCCTCCAGGAGGCTTCTACCGCCGCCGATGTACCATATACTCCACCCACCTCCACCCATCATCAGCACTTAGGGTATACATATTCACTCCCTCATGGCTCCCCTTTGTATCAGGTGGTCATTATCTGCTGAGCCAGAGCCACTCTCCCCCCAAGCACCATTATTTTATTCCCACTACCTCCTCATTACAGGTACCACCATCCTTTGCTGTTTCCCGCCTACACAGTTTTGTGTAGCGAGTATTTTTTTCCTTTCCATTGCTACACAGAGATTACCACAGTTGTATATGATTTTGTCTCTCTCTCTCTCTCTCTCTCTCTCTCTCTCTCTCTCTCTCTCTCTCTCTCTCTCTCTCTCTCTCTCTCTCTCTCTCTCTCTCTCTCTCTCTCTCTCTCTCTCTCTCTCTCTCTCTCTCTCTCTCTCTCTCTCTCTCTCTCTCTCTCTCTCTCTCTCTCTCTCTCTCTCTCTCTCTCTCTCTCTCTCTCTCTCTCTCTCTCTCTCTCTCTCTCTCTCTCTCTCTCTCTCCCCCCCCCCCCCCCCCCCACAAAGAAGAGTCCTTCATAGTGTCGCCTTTTGGCACTCTGGCCCCTGCTTTGTGGGATATGGGGGTCCCATGGGTACTATGTCCATTCACTTGTAGAGTTGTTCTTTCAATCAATTCAAGTAAAGGGAGATTAGGCTCTGGCTGAACTTCCTCTTTAAAAAAACTTGTCACAAATCTGAGCACAAACTAATTATCATCAAAGAGGAACTTGAGAAGTTCAATCCGAAGCAGTGTCTGTATTTCTTAGTCACGAAAGGCACACTACAAAAATCTTCTGATCTTTAAAAAAAAAAATTAATTAATTAAAAAAAAATGAAATCAACAGTCTTAACCTCTACTTGCTACAGACTTGAATGCACATTTTTGTGAGGGCGGTTGGAAGAAAAAGGGTAAATCTCCTGAATATCAGTAGCTGCACCTGTTGTCAAACTTCATAATGCACCACCCTTCTCAATTTGAGAAATGTGGACCCAGCAATTATAATCTTAACATCACAAGTTTGCTTCCATCGCATTGTGAAGTAAACATACTGAATTACAAGTGCTGGTAGCGCTCTTTTACTCCAAGTTAATGACGCATGTTGCTTTGTAATTTAAAGAGTTGTATATCATACGTACACATAAAGACATCGATGGTTAAAAGTCAAAAAATAAAGAACATAATTCCTAAATTGATTTTTGTACATTGCCCTGATAGATGTTTCGTGATTACACATTTGTATGTTATACATGTAGACAAGAGCACATCCTTGGTTGTAAATGAAATATTCAAACAACAAAGAATCCCAATCGAGTATATTTTTTTGTTAGCTACTAGAATTGCAGGTCACCTAAGTAATCCCAAAAAATACAAAAAACTCCCTCTGAAGCTGAGGAAAAGTATTACAATTCAAAAGATGATGCACAATCTCCATCTCTTAGCTTGTGGAACCTAAACTCTCTAGATGAGAACCCATAGCATATCCATTACTTATTAGTAGAGCTTCTGAATCAGTTCAATCCACAAAGATATGGCCTGCTAGTGAAACGGCGCCCATTGCTTCGAACCAATGTTGTAACTGCAACTGTAAAACTGGCCCAGAGAATGGCATACAGAACCTGGTATCCATCTTGACGTGCTGGCAAATAAAACAAATTCTTGATTATCAACGTCGATAAAAATATTTTTAATACTTCAGTAGGAATCCAATCAAAGATAGCCCCACCGTTTCTAAGGGACCTTGTAGTGAGCAAAATACTAGCAAATAGGACAGCCGACACAAGAGGAAGATACTGCAGTAAAATCTCTCTCTCTCTCTCTCTCTCTCTCTCTCTCTCTCTCTCTCTCTCTCTCTCTCTCTCTCTCTCTCTCTCTCTCTCTCTCTCTCTCTCTCTCTCTCTCTCTCTCTCTCTCTCTCTCTCTCTCTCTCTCTCTCTCTCTCTCTCTCTCTCTGTGTGTGTGTGTGTGTGTGTGTGTGTGTGTGTGTGTGTGTGTGTGTGTGTGTGTGTGTGTGTGTGTGTGAGCATTGGGAGAGATCACAGAGAGAGTGGCCAAGGGAAGGATGAAGACTCTCACACGTCAGAAGAGGCGAGCCTTTGAGGAGGCAGAGGAGCTTGAGCTATACTATCTCTTTATGAGTATGGACAGTGCTGCAGCATGGCGTAGCCTACGAGAGCCACGCCCGACCACACCTACATTGGGGACCTACACACATGGCATGATTATGCTTAGAGATTATATGAGGTACCTTGGCAGCCTCCCATTTCCCAGCCACTTGAGCCTCGCCCTACTAGTTCCTCTCTCTTCACAACAAAGATGGTTGAGAGGGCCATATGAGGACTACGACATGGACGTTCGACAGACCACACAGGATTGCAGAGCGAGCATCTCATATACGCAGCCTCTACTATAGCCCCGTTGATTGCACATGTCTTCAACCGAGCTATAGGGGAGGGCTTCCCAGAGGAGTGGACTAGGCACACCATTGTGCCTATCCACAAATCTCGTGACACCCTGGACCCAGGGAACTACAAGACCATCATGATTGGCCACACCATGGCCAAACTATACGGTGCCATACTTGAGGCAGAGCTCATCTCACAATACATTAAATTACAAAGATGAAGTAAGATTAATCTTGAAGTATGTATACCAAGACTTGTATCCTAATAAGACTGTATAAACTAATAAGCTGAGACTTTATATAGTTCCGAAACTGTCTATGTAAAGAGTACCGGCTGTCTCTAGCTGATCATGAGAGGAGCTGATTCTACAGAAGCTAATGAAAGAGGAAAACTGGTGCAGCAGCTGAGTATCTGAGAGGCACTTTTTAGATGCTGATAATGAAATAGAGAAGATTTGGGAGCTGCAATAAATCTGTCCTCTAAAAGATGAGACGAGGCTGAGAAAGAATCTGGCACGAGATGAACACATGAATTTCAGAAAGACAAAGAGACCTCTTTAGTTCATATAAATATAGAAGAGTTTTGTGCTGTTCGCAAAGAAGAATGATAGTTCCAAATAAATCACTTTTAGCTACTGTAATTTGGAAAATTCTCCAGTAACTAACCTTCTAAAATTAGTCTTCTGAAGTTCTCTCTTTATCTACAAACATTTAAAGCTAAATCTAATGATCCAATTAGTCTAGGATTCTGCATTTTCGTCTACAGGTAAGCTGCAAAGCTTCACTTAATATCTGTTACTCTAACACAAGTCAATTTAAGAACCTGATCATTTTCAAAGAAAAATGGGACCAGGTAAACACAACATCCCCTAAAACTGAAACTCACAGTTAAAAATTTCACTGGTGTTCTTTCTTCCCTGAAGGAAAATCCACGTGTTGCTCTGTAGTGCCCAGCTGCAAGATCTAAAGCATCCTGAAATCCCACTCAGACCATAGAAATTACCTTCTGCTCATAAAAAATTGCTGCCACAAAATTGGTCGTCAATAAAATGTTCAACTTCCACTTACCTGTCGCTTGCCATCCTGTAAATTGTTGTAGTAATACCGAGCTAGAGCACTGTAGCCATCCTTCAATAAGCCATAAATTGTTCTTCTTCCAAATCTAACAATCAAGCTTCTGGTTACAAGGTTGATTGACAAATAGGAACCATGCAGATGACTATTCTTGTCACATTGCTGCACCTTACAAAGTCTCCTTTGAGAGCAGATGTTCCAGAATACTGAATACTCACGTTGTCTCCATGATCAGCCCATACTGAAAAGCATCAAGAACACACAATCACATATCAGTTTCAAATCGATATTGATTCATAGTATGAAATGCCATGACTCATTAAAAAGCATTCTTCAAATCTTGTTTTTGGTAGAAAGTTAATAATTGGCATAACCAAAGAAAATAATTTTGTACGATTTCTTTCAAATTAAACCACTTGAGCATTTCCCACACTCCAAATCTCTGGGAGTTGTTTTCTTCCTTCATTTCTTTTTTAACTTTCAGGTATTTTCTTTTCTTTTTGACACAATTTATGTTTTTATCTTGTTCTTGCACTCCTTAAACCATGAAGACTCCACAAAATCAAGTCAGAGGTCATCTAAATACAGGAGAAGAAACATGAGCTCTTCCATGACCTCTTCATGGATTATATTTTAAGCATTTGGACATTAAAATTGATTTCAATGAATTACCAAAGAGTCTCCCAGAATAAGTTTCAGCCTTCAGGTAGCAACGACATTTGTACTTCGCTCCATAAAATGCACCATAGGACATCAATGATGAAACTCATACGCCACAACAATATGCAAGTTAGGACAAGAAATAAGTATTCAGATCATCAATATTCAAGATGTGAAGAAGGCACCACAAGAAAGAAAGACAGCAATTGACCAGAGACACAACCCATGTACATTGATTTTGTCTCATAGGTCGAGTTCTGCCTTCTAATAGACGATAAAAATCTTTCTTTCTTTCTTTCTTTCTTTCTTTCTTTCTTTCTTTCTTTCTTTCTTTCTTTCTCCCTCCCTCCCTCCCTCCCTCCCTCCCTCCCTCCCTCCCCATCTCCCCCTCCCCGACCTCCCCCCCTCCCGCCCCCCATTCCCAGGCCATAGAGACCCCACTACTTCCGATTTCTTCACATCGACTATGGTGAGCCGCACCATCGCCCATTTATAGCATGGCAGGGCCCACAACCAGTTTGGCATACAAGCAGTGCGTCTCATATATGGGAGCACGACTCTATCACCACTGATTGCCCAACTTTTCAACCATGCATTGGTTGAAGGGTTTGCGGACTCTTGGACCGAGCACACCATTGTGCCCATCCATAAGTGAAGTTATACTATGGATCCCGCCACATGTAGGACGATCATGATTGGCCCCACATTGGCCAAGTTATATGGGACTGCTTGAGACACAGTTGAGCACCTTCGCTGAGGGGATGGGTCTCCGGGCTTCTAGACAGGTAGGATTCCAATAAAATTTCTCTACCATAGACCGCATCTTCACTCTAAGATGCCTGATTGATCAAGCACGAGTGAGGAAAAGGGGCAATACGAGGAAGAGGAGATTATATTGATGCTTTGTGGACTTCTGCAAAGCCTCCAATACAGCTCCCAGGGAGCGGCTCTTTAGACACCTACTCGATCTTAGAGTTCCGGAGGAGATGATTTGGGCGATCCATGCACTATATGAGCGGGTCTCGCACAGAGTTCTCTATTCAGGCAGGCTCTCTGACCCTCTTGCCAGCACCATCGGGATGATTCGTGAAGCAAGGATGCCCTCTCTTGCCCACACTATTTGGTATCTACATTGATAAGATATTGGACCATACGACAGCAGGGCAGTCATGCTGTCAAGATAGAGGGGACCATTGTCCATATTCTTTTACATGCTGATGATATTGTCTTGGTTTCATAGTCTGCAGATGGTCTATAACGTCATCTATATGGCCTAGATGACTTCTGCCCCCATAGAGGTTTATCTATGAACCTTGGCAAAAGAAGGTTATGATCTTCCATACATCAGCAAACGGGAGACAGAGCTTTTTTAGTAGCTAAAGGGTCTATAGAGGTGGTTGGGTCATACGTATATATGGGAGTGACATTTACAACAGCCTCTCAGGCGTCCTCCATGTCTAAGGTGGCCCTCGACAACACCACCCGTGATTATCTGGTAATTCCTTTGATGTGAACCTATATGGCCAGCAAGGTGGTTAGGTTCGTAAGGTTCGGTATGGGTAAGGTTCGTAAGGTACGTTAGGGTGTGTGTGTGTATATATATATATATATATATATATATATATATATATATATATATATATATATATATATATATATATATATATATATATATATATATATATATATATATATATATATATATATAGAGAGAGAGAGAGAGAGAGATATACATACATAAATGATAATACATACAATGTACATACATATTAGAACTTAGTGCAATCTCATATTCGGAGCTAAAGGACACCCGTGATGAACCATGTCATCATATTGCAAAGTGCAGAAATCTTGTTTATGGTCTTCAGTCGTCATAAGCTGGGCAGAACGAACCGAATGGGTTCGAACCGAACCGAATGGCATAAAAGTACCTAATCATCCGGTACGCGAACCGGGGCAACCCTGATGGCCAGATGACTTCTGCCCCCATAGAGGTTTATCTGTGAACGTTGGGAAAAGAAGGTTATGATCTTCCATACATCAGCAGCGGCGAGACAAAGCTTTTTCAATGTAGCTAGTGGGTCTATAGAGGTGGTTAGGTCATACGTATATATGGGAGTGACTTTTACAACAGCCTATCGAGCGTCCTCCATGTCTAAGGTGGCCCTCGACAACACCCGTAGTTATGTAGCAATTCCTTTGATGGAGAGACACTATAACTAGGTACATTTTCCAGAGCCCCGCACCAAAGGGTGGCTTCGGCACTTTGGTTACCCCAACCTCATGTATGATGCAGCCATTTGGGGGCCAGGGCTCACCCCCTCGATATGGAGAACCTTGAACCGACCACAGATACTTATGATTGCCAGACTCATTCGTAGCAAGTCCTTGGTACCAATAACATTATCAAAGCACAACTTGCTACACCACCGATGCTTATCAAGGCACTTTTCCAAACACTATGCTTATCACAAAGGGCCCACAGCATGGAGAGAGAGCGCATCACTTACAGGGCCTTCCAAACATCATGAGACATGGCTCTAGCAAGGGACACATCCTCATAGTATGTGTAGACACGCGACTAGCTTGCCCACCATGGATTTGACATTGACAGGCTACCACCGGTAGAGTATGATACCCAAGCCCCCCCCCCCCAATTCACCTTCTCACCAGGAAAGGAATAGGATCATTTGCCAAGGGATTTTGCATACTTACGTACAAAGGACATGGGTGAGACCACGGGATACATTGCCATCGAAAATGCTTTATTATCACGAGTATTTTCTATAGATCTCGAACCAAGGGTTTATTGAGACTCCATGATACATGTAGACATACTTTCCACACCATCTCTGTGTCATCATTGGGCATTTTCAGGTTGCTTCCCATAAGCTTGAGATAGAGAGAGGCCGCGCCAAAGAGCTCCCACATGAGAAGCAGTGGTGCTCGGTATGCCATTTAGAGATAGAGTGTGAGGAGCACCTAGTTACCATATGTCCAGCATATTCAGATCTACAAGCTGAGCTTTAAATAGAGGAATCACTCTAGCGGTGCATGACCACAAGAGATTAGCGGAGGTTGGAACTTGGGAAGCTTCATTACAGCGGCATATAAGAGGAGACATATATTGCGGTGCATACATCCTCCAGATGAGTACCTAGTAGACTATTACCCTTTGTATTGGGTGGCCATTATCAACACAGCGAGAGCCATGCTCCCCTACACATCTCAGCCTCCTCTCCCCCCTTATCACCTACCTTTTTTATGTATTTCCATAGTCGATCATGGAAGTCACTTTTCATTTCTACATAGAGTTGACCACAGTTGTACATGGCTTATGTCTCATAGGCCAAATTCGGCCTTTGGAAGATGCTAATCTCCCTCTCCCTACTCCCTCTCCCTCTCCAAATTTGGCCTTTGGAAGATGCTCCCTCGCCCTCTCCCTCTCCCTCTCCCTCTCCTCTCTCCAAATTCGGCCTTTGGAAGATGCTCCCTCGCCCTCGCCCTCTCTCTCTCTCTCTCTCTCTCTCTCTCTCTCTCTCTCTCTCTCTCTCTCTCTCTCTCTCTCTCTCTCTCTCTCTCTCTCTCTCTCTCTCTCTCTCTCTCTCTCTCTCTCTCTCTCACATATGGGAGCAGAACACCGTCTCATTATCTATAATGGCATGGTGAGCTGACCCACCTCGGGTGGCCCCACCTACATCCCACCCACGACACCGGAGGGGGGCAATGTGGTAGACTATGTTATCAAACCCCGTGAGGAGACACATCTCATTACCTCATCCACTTTAGACATGAGCTAGCACACATCTATAGCTCACATGTCCGAGAAGGCATCTACTCCCTTGATCCCTCCGCCCCACCGGACACCCTCACCGCCCACTTCTCCTCGGTCCTCCACACATGCGCTACCCTCATCTTCCCATACACCACCCACAGCATCGCATGTTTGACACGACTGTGGTGTGTTGAGAATATGAGAGTGCATCTCCCTTTTGTATCTTAGAGTCACTCTATTTCCATTACATTTCCTTGTATTTCCTTTGTATTTGGGTACCTTGCCATTTGCTTTTACCAGTTGTATTCATTCTCCTTTCAGGGGAATTATCCCACATGAGATGTATTTTGGAGAGCCACTCACAAATCTATATAAGGAGGGCCTCTCCCCCATTTGTATGTGATTAGGAACTTGAGGAGCCTACTCCATGCTCTTGGCAAGCTCATTTCTAATCCACATGAGTTTACCCATTTCATGGTCTACTCATGTTGTGTCTCACACATTCTTTGTTTTATGAGAGTACTTTACTTTTCGTTTTGCTTCCGCGTGTGTACTCTCTACATGGTATTAGAGCGTTAGGTGAAGGTCTTGGTGGTGCGTTTGATGATTGTTTTGGTGGTGGTGCTAGTAGAGCTTGGTGTTCTGGCTCTCCACTTGTTAGAAGAGGTCTTTTGCCATCATTTTGTGCTCACTTTGGGTACTATATTGCCCATTTTGCACCCTCCCACCCTTTCTTTCACCCTTTTGTACCCCTTTTAACCCCACTTTCCCACCCTCCCACCCTTATACTTTGTGGTTTTGGAGGTATTGTATGAACTTCATACGTGCTTTATGATTGCGCATGTAGTAATAGTGTTTGTAACACGTTTTCATGAGTTTTGATACACTTTAGTACTGAAGTGTTTCTCAACACTGTTCACGAGATCCATTGCTATCATCTATAGAAAACCGTGTTTAGATTTCTGGCTTAATGAAACAAACATATTCGATTCGCAATTAGAATTGGATACATTGTTTCGATTCTTGATGTCTCTGTATCTTGCTCTCTACTCAGCATTGTGGCCACGAAAACACACGTCCAGTTCCTTTTGTGCCTAGTGTGCTTCAGTATAGCACCTCCGCGCGTAAAGCTTCGCCATCTTCAGCTGCGTCTTCATCAGGTGAGTGTGCCACACGTGTAGGAGATCAATTGCCACACGTAACCCCGTTCACGAGGCAGATCGTGGTAGTGCTAACCATATTGTGGCGAGATCATCAGTGATCTCTCTAGCACAAATCTGATCGCGAAGTGAGCAGGTCAGGGTGGCCATGGTAGCACTGAGGCTCTGAGTAGGAATCAGACCACAGAACTGAAGATCTACAGGGATAGAGCGATTGGGCATACACAAAGAAATCGCAATACAAACAAGACAGAGTGATTGGCCATCTGGAACAAGCGGCATACATGCATCCGGGAGCACTCGCTTCTGTGTGACGGAGAAGATGTCACGCTGCCGTCCATTTCGCTATACTTGCTGAAGCGAACATCACCACGTAGGAGTGTGGCAGAATACTATTGTGCACACCTCTCCGAGAGAGGGAGAGAGAGAGAGAGAGAGAGAGAGAGAGAGAGAGAGAGAGAGAGCCGAGCTCCCTCAGCTAGCTCACAACACTGAGTAACCACCATCTGGATGTGTGTTCATCAATCAGCAGTCTGTGTTCGTTGAGCATAACTGATGGGGGACTCGGGAGCCTACTCGCAGAGTAGCCACCCTCGAGCGAGTGAGAAGCTCAACCAACCCTTCTCTGCGCACAGTAAAGAGCGCATCGCTGGATTCATCCCCCTTCATCGGAGCAGGCAATGCCAGAAAATTAGCCACGTCCAACCATCATTCTTCTGATTCTGCGCCTTCGTCAGAAGGTTCAGTTTTTGTTGGGGCACACGCATCACTCAGAGAAAGAATACGAGGGCCAACACATTCTCTGGCATGAGTTAATTGCTCTCTGATCTGCGGCCACCTTGGCATGCTCTGGCCGTGCTTTCTAATCAGCAGACGTGGACACTTACAACATCAGCTCACAACACAGTGACTGACTGATAGTTATCTTAGCAATGATGCGCACAAACTGAATTACTTTACAATGAAGCCCATACGTCTTGATTCGGAACATGAAATCGTTTTTGAATTTATTGATGACAACTAATTTTAAGCACGAATGATTGGCTGAATAGAACACCCAAAACGAGGCCCATATTTCTATTACATGAGTTAATTGCTCTCTGATCTGCGGCCACCTTGGCATGCTCTGGCCGTGCTTTCTAATCAGCAGACGTGGACACTTACAACATCAGCTCACAACACAGTGACTGACTGATAGTTATCTTAGCAATGATGCGCACAAACTGAATTACTTTACAATGAAGCCCATACGTCTTGATTCGGAACATGAAATCGTTTTTGAATTTATTGATGACAACTAATTTTAAGCACGAATGATTGGCTGAATAGAACACCCAAAACGAGGCCCATATTTCTATTACACGAGATCATAGACGGTGCCTTTGTTCTTTTGTGCCTTCTATCATTCTCTCTAATTTCCTTTGTTGCCCACAAGCCACGATATTCTTCCAAGACAATTTTACGCCTTTCCCTTAACACTTCATTATTGGCATCTCGTTTTACCATAAGTTCTCCTCATATTATTGTCTCATCAAAAGTGTTTTTGGGTAAACCCTCCTCATTTGACACTCAAGGTTTCAACCTTGCATTTTGGGTACTTTTGCACTTCAAGTTTTGTTTGGGCTCAACCCTTAGTGTTTGCCACCGAACGCACATTGTAAGCACCAGTATCAACTCCATTTTCGCACATTTTGGCACTAAGTGCCCCATCATTGTACATCAAGCATATAACGAGAAGAAGTGTTGTGTGTGTGCATCTGTGAGTTGGAGGCTAATCTAAGCCCACTTACAAAGTGATTTGGTTGTCGTGCCTACTAAAGCTATTTTGGTATCCAAAGGGCTACTCTAAGCCCCCCTCCCCCCCCCCCCCCAAAAAAGAATTTTAAGTGTGGTGTATAGTTGTTCATTTCAAGCTTTGCAATTATTTTGAAGCGATACTTTTGGCAAGTATCTTTGATAGTGTTTCTAAACACTTTATCCTCAAAGCTTTGTAATGACCAAAAGTGAAGGTAGCTCATCATCTATGGTTAACTTCTTACCCTCTTTCACCCCTATTTTTATGCCTAAGGATGAACGCCTCAATGGACAAAATTACAATCTATGGAAAGATATCATGCGCGCCTATCTCTATACGAATCTCCTTCATGAGGTAGTAGACGAGTCAGACCCCGAACCCAATACGGATACCAACTTAGACAATTGGCCTGTGTGGAATGTCAAGGACAAGAGCTTTAGGTCCACTGTTACTTGCTTGTGACGAACTGACGAAAGGACATATCACGGCCTATAAGACATCCAAGGACGCTTGGGATACATTAGTCGCTTTGTATGAAGACAAAACCCCTTCGAAAATATATGCATTAGAGGCTGAGTTTCATAATTGACCATTCGGCCACACGACACAATTACCAAGGTCATAGCCCAATTTGAGGACTACCAACGTAAATTAACACTATGTGGTAGGCAGATTTCTAGTGAAGACATGGCCATTCGGCTTCTTAACAAGTTACCAAAGTCGTACGAGACATTTGTCACAACTTTGTATAATCGCGGCAAGTCTTAACTTGGGAAGAGGTTCGTCGACTATTGCTCCTTCACGACTCGCGAGCCAAATCAACTTCCTCCCATGAGTCTGCCATGAAGGCCAAAGGCCCATTCAATAAGGGCAAAACCACAAGTCATCATGCTAGCAATGGATCTAAGCAAGGTTCGCATAATTCATCGAAGAAGTTCACTTGCAACTTTTGTGGCAAGCCTGGCCACATTGAAAAATATTGCTTCAAGAAAAAGAACCAGGACAAGTCTAAGTCTAATTCAAAGAGGGAATATCATTCTCACTACACAAGTGAAGACCTATTTCTCAGAGCTGGACACAAAGCACTTGTGGCAACCACTCCTAAGAAAGAATAGATTTTTGATAGTGGTGCTTCATCCCACATGTGCCATGACGAAGATGATTTTCATGAGTTTGAAGAGTATCAAGGACAAGTTTACCTTGGAGATAACAAGTGCATTGAAATCCAAGGAAAAGGAAAAGTTCAAGTCATCAACTCTAAAGGCGAGACCAAGTCACTAAAAGATGTTCTTTATGTACCAAGCCTATGTAAGAATCTTCTTTCAGTCAAAGCCATCACAAAGTGCAACATGACGGTTCAGTTCGATCACAACAAAGTTCAAGTCATTGATCGTGAATCCAATGAAGTGATAACTCAAGGATATGAAGATAAGGGTCTCTACAAGCTTTCAAGTTTTATGGCAAAGGATTCAAGTCTCAACTTGTGGCATTGCAGATTTGGACATACCTCTTGCTTAGCTAACATCCCTTCCAATCATCTTGTCAAAGGTCTACCCAGGATCGCACAAGTGGAATTGAATTGCAAAGCATGTGACAAGCAAACAACTTTCTCTTTGCCTACAAAAGCATCCATTTCTACAAATAAACCCTTAGCATTAGTCCATATTGACATTTCTGGACCTATGAGTACAGCTTCTCTAAGTGGGTCAATTTACTTCTTCCTGATTGTAGATGACTTCACTAGATACACATGGGTTTATTCACTCAAGCATAAAGAAGATGCCCAAGTTTAAGGAGTGGACAAAAACAGTTCAAGAAGACTTTCCAAGTTCTTTGAAGATCATCCGATGTGATGGAGATAGTAGCTTTGTCAACCCAAACTTCTCTAAGTACTTGAAGTAACATGGAATCAAGTATCAAGCCAAGCAAGATACTCAACCAGGTATTGCATTACAAAGGAGTCGAAGTGTGATCCGAATGGCTAAAGTTATGCTTAGACAAAAGCAACTTCCACTCAATTATTGGGATGAAACAGTGAAGACAGCAGTACACATACAAAACAGAGGTTTTTAAGATGTTTTAAAGACTCGAACACCATTTGAGGCCTACTTTAAGAAGAAGCCAAGTGTGGGTTATTTCCGCGCCTTTGGTAGTGATGCCTATGTCCAAGGCCATGATGATGATCGGCCTAAGCACTACATTTTCATCCGGTACAGTGAGCGACAAAAGGCATACAAACTCTACAACCCAAAGAGTCACTCAGTTACAGTAACCAAAGACTGCACCTTTGATCAATACTCAAGTATTCATCCCATTTGGATCCTCCCATTTCCGACTCAGAGGGGGATCATTCCAATTTTGAACAGTCACACTATGTGGAGCATGCTCTCTTTGTACATGACTTTCCCGATCATGGTACAGTTTTGGAGCATGAGGAATAAGAGATATCATCTCAGCTTATACCTCAGATGGATATACCTATCATATCATCGAAGGTTTATATTTCACCTAAGCTTCAATTGGGCATTACTCCAGGATCAGTGACTCGTCATTTTTCATTCTTATCTTTGAGAGTCCACTTACCTCGTCTACTACAGCATTTTGAGCATGTACTTTTCCATTCATGGAGTCCAGCGTCTTTTCAATTACCACATGATACTCCTTCATCTATATGGATTCATCCCTCAGTTGGATCATCTTTTGAGCCAGTTTCTCGATTCAGAGGGGGCTTTCATGATTCTACCGACACACATCAGGACTTTGTACCCTCCATGGAGGCTTACAGCATACAGATGTACTACCATGTGACTATGATTTTATGCTTCATGCTTTATGTTTCACTCTTGCAGGACCTACTTCTTGGCGATACACATAGTGTGGTGGACATTGTCAAAGCTTTGAAGGTTCTTATGTACCACATGGAGTCATCCTATCTCTGTCACATGGAGGTGATCTCGTCCAGTGAGATCTTGTTCCGTTCCTGTACCTCGTTGGTGGCGTACCTCTGGAGCATCCGCTTGATCCATCTTGTGGACATATTATGGAGTACCTGGAGATCCCGCATGGTCGATACCACTTGAAGCCTATGGATCCCTCGACGACGACTTCCTATTTTGTGCTCGTGTTGCTGCTGCTGCTCATACATTCTTGGTGGACCTTTCTCACATACCCTAGAAGCCTCCATACACTACAAAATGGAGTTGCAGAGGGGGTGTTGAGAATATGAGAGTGCATCTCCCTTTTGTATCTTGGAGTCACTCTATTTCCATTACATTTCCTTGTATTTCCTTTGTATATGGGTACCTTGCCATTTGCTTCTACGAGTTGTATTCATTC
The DNA here is from genome assembly GCA_020310875.1 of Ceratopteris richardii. Classification (NCBI taxonomy): domain Eukaryota; kingdom Viridiplantae; phylum Streptophyta; class Polypodiopsida; order Polypodiales; family Pteridaceae; genus Ceratopteris; species Ceratopteris richardii. Next base: position 59,487,028 of record CM035437.1, on the reverse strand, counting down.
TCCTTTCAGGGGAATTATCCCACATGAGATGTATTTTGGAGAGCCCCTCACAAATCTATATAAGGAGGGCCTCTCCCCCATTTGTATGTGGTTAGAAGCTTGAGGAGCCTACTCCATGCTCTTGGCAAGCTCATTTCTAATCCACATGAGTTTACCCATTTCATGGTCTACTCATTTTGTGTCTCACACATTCTCTGTTTTGTGAGAGTACTTTACTTTTCATTTTGCTTCCACGTGTGTACTCTCTACAGGGCGTAAACCTGAGAATAGATGGTACGATGAAGAGTGTGGACAGCTATACCGACACCTCATAGCATAGAGTATCCTGTAATCCATCACGTGGAGGGAAGAAGTGGTGCCGAGTATACCATACAGAGATAGAAAGTGAGGAGCACTTTGTTACCAGATGCCCAACATACTCAGACCTACGAGCACAGTTCCAGCTAGAGGAGTCACTACAGTTGTGCATGACCAATGGAGATCAGCGGAGATTGGGATGCTTCCTCACGGCAGCATATGACAAATGAGAGCAGTCGTTACAGCCCACGCATCAGACACAAATGAGTACCCAACAAACCATTACTCAGTTCTTTCAGCAAGATGGGCTACATCATACGGGCCCGCCTTCCAGAGGCATAGGGCTCACTCTCCAGCAGGCAATGACACGGAGTGTGTGACACCAACCACATATGGTTGGACACCGACGACCACAACTATACAAGAGGATATCTCATGCATCAAGATACCCATGGCCAGATGATGTTACAAAGGTGCACCACCACCACCTGGGTAGCCTTCCTTCAGGAGGCACTCAGACCACCGACGTACCACATACTCCACCCACCTCCACCCATCATCAATAGTTAGGATATACATATTCACTCCCGCCATAGGTCCCCCATGTATTAGGTGGCCATTATGTGCAAAGTCAGAGCCACGTGTTCCCACGCACCACTAAGTATCCCCACTACCCCTCCATCACCCGGTACACTATCCTTTGGTTGTTTCCAACCTTTTTCAGGAGACACAATTTTGTGTAGCATGTTTTCTTTTTTATTTCTACACAGAGGTTACTACACTTGTACATGGTTTTGTCACATAGGCCAAGTTTCGCCTTCCGAAGTCGTCTCTCTCTCTCTCTCTCTCTCTCTCTCTCTCTCTCTCTCTCTCTCTCTCTCTCTCTCTCTCTCTCTCTCTCTCTCTCTCTCTCTCTCTCTCTCTCTCTCTCTCTCTCTCTCTCTCTCTCTCTCTCTCTCTCTCTCTCTCTCTCTCTCTCTCTCTCTCTCTCTCTCTCTCTCTCTCTCTCTCTCTCTCTCTTTGACTTCTTCACACCCACTATGGTGGGACGCGCTATTGCCCATCTACAGCATGGCAGGGGCCATGACCTTAGGCACGACCCTTGCACCGCTCATTGCCGAACTCTTCGAGCGTGCATTGGTTGAAGGGTTCCCTGACTCATGGATTGAGCACACGATAGTGCCCATTCATAAGTCAGGAGATACTATGGATCCAGCTACATACCGGACGATCATGATTGGCCCTATATTGGCCAAGTTATATGGGGCGGTACTGGAGACAGAGTTGAGTACTCTCACTGAGAGGAAGGGTTTCACGGCTCAAGGACACGCAGGCTTCAGACGAGATTACTCTACCATTGACCATATCTTCACTATGAGATGCCTGATCGACCAGGCAAGGGTGAGGAAGAGGAGATTATATTGCTGCTTTGTGGACTTCCGCAAAGCATTTGACACCGTTCCCAGGGGACGACTCTTCAGACAACTACTTGATATCGGAGCCCAAGAGGAGATGATATGGGGGATCTATGCCTTATACGAGAGAGTATCTGGCAGAGTCAGATGTCCGAGGGGCTTATCTCATCCACTTGCTAGCACTATCGGGGTGAAGCAAGGATGTCCTCTTTCACCCACCCTCTTTGGTCTCTACATTGATGAGATTGTAGACTACATACGGCAGCAGGGGGGTGATGGCATTGAGGTACGCGGTTCCACTGTCCATATTCTTTTATATGCTGATGATATTGTACTGGTTTCATATCATGGTTTCAGAGTCAGGAGAAGGTCTACAGCATCATCTACATGGCCTAGATGACTTTTGCACACAGAGAGGGTTATCTGTGAACCTTGGTAAAACCAAGGTCTTGATCTTTCATACATCAGCACAGGTACGCAGACATAGCTTGTTCATGGCAGCGGGTGGACCGATTGAGGTGGTCGGATCATATGTTTACTTGGGAGTGACATTTACAGCAGCATCAGGGGTCTTCTCTATGTCTCAGGCAGCACGTGACCGCATCACACGTGGGTATGCAACACTTGCCTTGATGGAGAGACAGTGCCACCAGGCATATTTTCAGGAGCCCCGCACAAAAGGGTGGCTCTTCGACACTTTGGTTACACCAGCGCTCATGTATGGGGCAGCCATATGGGGACCAGGATTAGCCACATCAGTATGGACAGCATTAGAGAGGCCACAGATACTCATGATTTCCAGACTTATCCGGAGCAAGCCTTCAGTACCACATGATATCATTAGAGCAGAGCTGGCTGCACCACCGATGCTAGTTGAGGCACTATTCCAGACAGTATGCCTATTACAAAGACTCCTCAGCATGGATACAGAGAGCATTGCTTATCGGGCTTTCCAGGCATCACGGGACATGGCATTTGAAGGGGACACCTCCTCATGGTATGCAGAGACACGAGATTGGCTGGCCCACCACGGCTTTGACATAGACAAGCTACCACCACTACAGTACGACTCACATGCACCCACCTACTCGCTCTCTCATCAGGAGAGGAATAGGATCATTCGTCAGGAGATATGGCATACATACATACAGAGGAC
>CM035437.1:59424160-59481660 GCA_020310875.1 Ceratopteris richardii | reverse complement strand
TAGGGCTCACACTCCACCAGGCAGCCGCACAGAGGGCACGGTGTCGACCACCGCATGGGAGGATATCATCGACCACGACTATATCAGGAGGATATCTCACGCATCAGGACAGCCTACGACCACATGATGGAGCACAGACGTACCACCACCCCTTGGGTTGTCTTCCGTCAGGAGGCACTCATGCCACCACCGATGTACCACATACTACACCTACCTCCACCCATCACCAGTAGCTAGGGTGTTTACTCACATTATGGATCCCTCATGTATTAGGTGGCCACTATCTGCTGAGTCATAGCCACGTCTCCCCAGCCTTTTCCAGCCCTATATTGCTTTGTGTAGCGATATACTTTTTATTTCATTCATCTTCTACACAGGGTTACTACACTTCTACATGGTTTTTGTCTCATAGGCCAAGTTTGGCCTCCAGAAAACTTTAATATGACTTTCTCTCTTTCTTCTTTCTCTCTTTCTTCTTTCTTTCTCTCTCTCTCTCTCTCTCTCTCTCTCTCTCTCTCTCTCTCTCTCTCTCTCTCCCTCCCTCCCTCCCTCCCTCCCTCCCTCCCTCCCTCCCTCCCTCCCTCCCTCCCTCCCTCCCTCCCTCCCTCCCTCCCTCCCTCCCTCCCTCCCTCCCTCCCTCCCTCCCTCCCTCCCTCCCTCCCTCTCTCTCTCTCTCTCTCTCTCTCTCTCTCTCTCTCTCTCTCTCTCTCTCTCTCTCTCTCTCTCTCTCTCTCTCTCTCTCTCTCCCCTTCTCTCTCTCTCTCTCTTCCCTCCCTCCCTCCCTCCCTCCCTCCCTCCCTCCCTCCCTCCCTCTCTCTCTCTCTCTCTCTCTCTCTCTCTCTCTCTCTCTCTCTCTCTCTCTCTCTCTCTCTCTCTCTCTCTCTCTCTCTCTCTCTCTCTCTCTCTCTCTCTCTCTCTCTCTCTCTCTCTCTCTCTCTCTCTCTCTCTCTCTCTCTCTCTCTCTCTCTCTCTCTCTCTCTACACAGGGTTACTACACTTCTACATGGTTTTTGTCTCATAGGCCAAGTTTGGCCTCCAGAAAACTTTAATATGACTTTCTCTCTTTCTTCTTTCTCTCTTTCTTCTTTCTTTCTTTCTCTCTCTCTCTCTCTCTCTCTCTCTCTCTCTCTCTCCCTCCCTCCCTCCCTCCCTCCCTCCCTCCCTCCCTCCCTCCCTCCCTCCCTCCCTCCCTCCCTCCCTCCCTCCCTCCCTCCCTCCCTCCCTCCCTCCCTCCCTCCCTCCCTCCCTCCCTCCCTCCCTCCCTCCCTCCCTCCCTCCCTCCCTCCCTCCCTCCCTCTCTCTCTCTCTCTCTCTCTCTCTCTCTCTCTCTCTCTCTCTCTCTCTCTCTCTCTCTCTCTCTCTCTCTCTCTCTCTCTCTCTCTCCCCTTCTCTCTCTCTCTCTCTTCCCTCCCTCCCTCCTCCCTCCCTCCCTCCCTCCCTCCCTCTCTCTCTCTCTCTCTCTCTCTCTCTCTCTCTCTCTCTCTCTCTCTCTCTCTCTCTCTCTCTCTCTCTCTCTCTCTCTCTCTCTCTCTCTCTCTCTCTCTCTCTCTCTCTCTCTCTCTCTCTCTCTCTCTCTCTCTCTCTCTCTCTCTCTCTCTCTCTCTCTCTCTCTCTCTCTCTCTCTCTCTCTCTCTCTCTCTCTCTCTCTCTCTCTCTCTCTCTCTCTCTCTCTCTGTGTTTGCAGGGCAGCCCACCCTCCGAGAGATCATGGACTCTAGAGACCAACGACAGCTCGGGCGATTCTTACTAGAGATACAGAGTCACAGAGATTCCCTACTCCAGCCTACTGTAGCACTCCATACAGGGGGGAGACAGAGTCAGCTCACTGACTTCTTTATTCCACGACGTGCTGCAGCCCTCCCCCCCTCAGCCCACATATCGAGCGGGGTGACTCTTCAGCAGGCTCAGATATCTCGAGCTAGGAGACGACCCCGTGATATAGGATATCGGGCCCCGAGACTTCACCGACACCAGATTGCGGAGATCCAGGATTGTGACCATCGCGCCATGGAGGAGAGACGATCCCAGATGATGGCCGATCCCGTTGCAGCCATCAGGGTGGCCCTGACTCCACCTCCACCTATGTATCACATATTACATCCCACCCACTAGCACAGGATGGAGCTAGTTAGTCGTTTTAGATGCATTCTCATGATTGTTGTACTACCCTTTTGCATATAGACTATCATAGATATCGCACTCCATACACCCCCCACCACTTTCATGGGTATCCCCACATGCACACTACAGAGATCTATATCAGCTTAACCAGTTTCTTTTCAGCACTTTTATCTTTTCTGATTGACAGAAGATACACCCATGTACATCGATTTGTCTCATAGGCCGAGTTCAGCCTCCTAATAGACGTAAAAACACTTTTTCTTTCTTTCTCTCTCTCTCTCTCTCTCTCTCTCTCTCTCTCTCTCTCTCTCTCTCTCTCTCTCTCTCTCTCTCTCTCTCTCTCTCTCTCTCTCTCTCTCTCTCTCTCTCTCTCTCTCTCTCTCTCTCTCTCTCTCTCTCTCTCTCTCTCTCTCTCTCTCTCTCTCTCTCTCTCTCTCTCTCTCTCTCTCTCTCTCTCTCTCTCTCTCTCTCTCTCTCTCTCTCTCTCTCTCTCTCTCTCTCCCCCCCTTCTCTCCCCCCTTCTCTCTCTCTCTCTCTCTCTCTCTCTCTCTCTCTCTCTCTCTCTCTCTCTCTCTCTCTCTCTCTCTCTCTCTCTCTCTCTCTCTCTCTCTCTCTCTCTCTCTCTCTCTCTCTCTCTCTCTCTCTCTCTCTCTCTCTCTCTCTCTCTCTCTCTCTCTCTCTCTCTCTCTCTCTCTCCCCCTTCCTCCCTCCCCTCCCTTTTAAGACAAGTCACTTCTACACAATGAGATAGACAAGCAGTGCAAGAGAGCCCGGATCTCACTTGCTTCAGAGGCACATTGGTGGACCATGTGAGGGGCCTAGGGAGATCTAGGCATCCACGATTGTGGAAGAGGATGTTCCAACAGAGACAGCGATTACAAAAGAGGATTAGGCTTATTTTGGCAAGCCATGTGCGATCCCTAGTGAGAGTTTTTGACTATGGAGGACATTGAGGAGATCCGAGAGAGACGGATGCAGGATTTCCTTTGAGATGGAGGATTGCCTACACCTTGATCTTTCCCTGGTTGATGTTGGTTTATCCTTATACCTCATGAGATTGTACCCCTTCATTGTATCACTCAAGCCTCTAGCCTTTCACTGAATAATCTAGAGAGTCTCTAGACTATATTCCTTCCTCTTAGCTCTATCTATCTTTTTCACTACCAAACTAAGTTTTATCCTTATACCTCATGACATTGTACCCCTTCATTGTATCACTCAACCCTCTAGCCATCACTATATCATCTAGAGTCTCTCTAGACTATATTCCCTTCCTCTCTCCTCTATCTATCTTGTTTAGCATACACAGATTTTGTTTCAAGCTTTGTATCAGATTCACCAGCTCTCTAAGTTGTTGGTCTCATAGATCATTTTGACCTTTTGAACACGTAAATATATCATTTCATCTCTCTCTCTCTCTCTCTCTCTCTCTCTCTCTCTCTCTCTCTCTCTCTCTCTCTCTCTCTCTCTCTCTCTCTCTCTCTCTCTCTCTCTCTCTCTCTCTCTCTCTCTCTCTCTCTCTCTCTCTCTCTCTCTCTCTCTCTCTCTAACCCTAAACCGAAACCCTAACCCTAATCCCTCGAAACCCTAACCCGACCTTGCTCCAAAAAACCTAACCCTAACCCTAACCCCAAACACTATGCAAGATACTCGGCTACAAAGAGGAGTCCCCCCCATTCATCAAGTCTTGGAGAACGGGACGAGACCCCACGAAGAAGAGAGCTCTCATTCTACACTTCCCTTCCGAAGATATAAGATCTACTTTCCTACGCAGGAGGGTGATTTTGAGAGCACTTGATGGCCCCCCCATCTACCTTGACGATGATCTCACACCCATGCAGGTAGCACACCGTCGTGCATGCATGCCGAGAGTACATCAAGCTCGCAAAGAAGGAAAAAAGGCTTCATACAGAGATGGTCGTGTCATCATTGATGGCAAGGCCATCCCATAGGGATTCGCGGCCTGTGAGACACTCGAGGAGATACACCTTGCAGTTTGGAACTGCAATGGAGATCTATGGACACACCCAGAGAGATTGGAAGAGGTGCGCAAAGACAAAGACATCATTATGCTCACAGAGACACATGAGAGCCCGAACCGGGGCCTACCTCGTGTCCACGGTTTTCAGTGGGAGTCCACATACAGAGAGTGTACACGTCAGCACACCACCCGAGGATCAGGAGGAGTAGCCATACTCTTTAGAGATGGACTTCAGAGCAGGATACAGATAGTCGCACGTGATTCACAGGCCAGATATCTTTGGATTCGACTCCAGCTCTCGCAGGAGCGGATCATCTTCATAGCATTATGCTACTTTGCTCCTTCTAGCTCGCGTTTCGCTATCATAGATCGAGAGGAGGACTCACCATACACTTGCTTGTCAGAAGAGATTACAGAGTACTCTGCATTAGGGGAAGTCTTCCTTATGGGAGACTTCAATGCCAGGACAGGCAATGATCAGTGTGAGATATTTGACCCAGAAGACCCGGAGATACTACATACCATAGAGGATGAGTCTACAGCTCGAGCTTCAGCTGACCCTACACACACTCACTATGGCACTCACCTACTCAGACTAAGCTCTCGACATAATCTCGTTATCTATAACGGGATGACTCAGTGGCCTACCTCAGGAGGATTGACATGCATACCACACTCAGTCACAGATGGCGGGGGAAGTACAGTAGATTACGTCATGGGGTCCAGAGAGGCCATCCACCTACTTACCTCATTCACCATCCCACCCATACCCATTGGGGCCGATCACACATACCTCGCACTCTCCCTGAAGGGAGACACCCCTACACACATACCCGCAGCACGCATCCCACACACCACCATCCACTTCACACACGAGCTAGCTAACATATATGCGGCTCGAGTCGAGCAGGGTCTTCTCTTACTTCATCCTGACACTCCACTATCCCTACTCACCTCTCAGATAGCATCAGTTCTTCAGACATCAGCCATCAGCTCCTTCCCACACACCATCCATTCTCGTCACACACCTCCTCCCGGGATGCCACAACATCGTTGGTATGATGAGGATTGCAGAGATCTTTACCGCAGACTACGAGCTCAGCGAGCATTGGGAGAGATCACAGAGAGAGAGGCCAAGGGACAGATGAAGACTCTCACACGTCGAAAGAGGCGAGCCTTTGAGGAGGCACAGGAGCTTGAGCTATACCATCTCTTTATGAGTATGGACAGTGCTGCAGCATGGCGCAGCCTACGAGAGCCACGCCCGACCACACCTATTGGAGACCCACACACATGGCATGATTATGCTCAGAGGTTATATGAGGTACCTAGGCAGCCTCCCATTCCCCAGCCACTTGAGCCTCGCCCTACTAGTTCTTCTCTCTTCACAGCAAAGATGGTTGAGAGGGCCATACGACGACTTCGACATGGACGTTCGACAGACCACGCAGGACTGAAGAGCGAGCATCTCATATATGCAGCCTCCACTATAGCCCCGTTGATTGCACATGTCTTCAACCGGGCTATAGGAGAGGGCTTCCCAGAGGAGTGGACTAGGCACACCATTGTGCCTATCCACAAATCTGGCGACACCCTGGATCCAGGGAACTACAGGACCATCATGATTGGCCACACCATGGCCAAACTATACGGTGCCATACTTGAGGCAGAGCTCAGTTCATATGCAGAGACTGAGGGGCTACGAGCACGAGGCCAGGCAGGTTTTCGACGAGCTTTCTCTACTATTGATCACATCTTCATTCTGCGCTGCCTCATTGATGGGGCAAGGGTGCGGAAGAAGAGGCTATATTGCTGCTTTGTGGACTTCCGCAAAGCTTTTGATACAGTGCCGCGTGAGAGGCTCTTCCAACGCCTCCAGAGCTTGGGAGTACCATCAGGGATGATTTGGGCCATCTATGCACTCTATGAGCAGGTGACTGGGAGGGTACGGTGTCCAGGAGGTATGTCTGAGGCCATTGCTAGCACCATCGGTGTTAAGCAAGGCTGCCCACTCTCTCCCACTCTATTTGGTCTCTACATTGACGAGATTGAGGACTACATTCTCCGAGCTGGAGGAGAGGGTGCAGACCTCGCAGGTACACATGTCCACATTTTATTATATGCCGATGACATTGTCTTGATTTCAGAGTCACCCGAGGGATTACAGCGCCACCTTGAGGCCCTGGATGAGTTTTGTACACAGAGGGGCTTGACAGTAAACCTTGGCAAGACCAAGGTCATGATCTTCCACACCTCCCCCATGGTGAGGAATGGAGCAGGATTCAGAGCTGGTGGTGGACAGATTGAGGTGGTCACTTCCTATGTCTATCTCGGAGTCACATTCACGAGCTTGCCTGGCCCCTTCAGCATGAGACAGGCAGCCACCGATAGACTCACACGTGGATATGCAGCTTTAGCCATGTTAGAACGGAGATGTCACCAAGCACACTTCCAGGAGCCCCGCACGAAGGGCTGGCTATTTGACACACTGGTCAGACCAGCTATGATGTATGCTGCGACGGTTTGGGCCCCAGGTCTCACAGTCACCCAGTGGAGTGCGATCGAGAGGCCACAGGTACGTATGATCTCGCGATTATTTCGTGGGAAACAGTCGGTGCCACATGACATCATCAGGGCAGAGCTAGCTGCACCACCCATGGCAGTAGAGGCACTATTCCAGACTATCTGCTTTATTCAGAGGATTAGGGACCTCCCTACAGATAGACTCACACACAGAGCTCTTGAGGCATCTATACAGATATCAGAGTTAGGATATGAGAGAGCTTGGTACACTCAGGTTAGAGTCTGGTTTGATAGTCATGGACTTGATATGGACAGATTGCCGCCTTTTCAGTATGACCCAGACTCACCTCACATCCACCTCTCTCGTCGTGAGAGGAATGTTGTGCTCAGACAGGATCTCTGGCAGCTCTACATTAGTCAGACATGGCACACAGCACACATGGGATCGAGACTATCGCACTATCGAGACCAGTTCATAGACATACTAGCTGACGGTTTCATCCAGCGACCACGCTACATGGATACTCACATGCCTCATAGCTTGAGGGTAGCGATTGGCCAGCTGAGAGTCTCATCACACCGACTCGAGATTGAGACGGGCAGAGCCGCAGACATTCCCAGAGAGGAGCGGATATGCAGAGTATGCAGAGTAGAGATGGAGGATGAGGAGCACTTTGTATGCAGATGTAGCGCATATGATGGCATCAGAGGCAGATACGAGACTCTGTTTGCAGGGCAGCCCACCCTCCGAGAGATCATGGACTCTAGAGACCAGCGACAGTTCGGGCGATTCTTACTAGAGATACAGAGTCACAGAGATTCCCTACTCCAGCCTACTGTAGCACTCCATACAGGAGGGAGACAGAGTCAGCTCACTGACTTCTTTATTCCACGACGTGCTGCAGCCCTCCCCCCCTCAGCCCACATACCGAGCGGGGTGACTCTTCAGCAGGCTCAGGTATCTCGAGCTAGGAGACGACCCCGTGCTATAGGATATCGGGCCCAGAGACTTCACCGACGCCAGATTGCGGAGATCCAGGCTTGTGACCATCGCGCCATGGAGGAGAGACGATCCCAGATGATGGCCGATCCCGTTGCAGCCATCAGGGTGGCCCTGACTCCACCTCCACCTATGTATCACATATTACATCCCACCCACTAGCACAGGATGGAGCTAGTTAGTCGTTTTAGATGCATTCTCATGGTTGTTGTACTACCCTTTTGCATATAGACTATCATAGATATCGCACTCCATACACCCCCCACCACTTTCATGGGTATCCCCACATGCATACTACGGAGATCTATATCAGCTTAACCAGTTTCTTTTCAGCACTTTTATCTTTTCTGATTGACAGAAGATACACCCATGTACATCGATTTGTCTCATAGGCCGAGTTCGGCCTCCTAATAGACGTAAAAACACTTTCTTTCTTTCTTTCTTTCTTTCTTTCTCTCTCTCTCTCTCTCTCTCTCTCTCTCTCTCTCTCTCTCTCTCTCTCTCTCTCTCTCTCTCTCTCTCTCTCTCTCTCTCTCTCTCTCTCTCTCTCTCTCTCTCTCTCTCTCTCTCTCTCTCTCTCTCTCTCTCTTTGTGTGTGTGTGTGTGTGTGTGTGTGTGTGTGTGTGTGTGTGTGTGTGTGTGTGTGTGAGAGAGAGAGAGAGAGAGTATGCGTGCACAAGCACCTTCGCATGTGCGCACATGCCCACTTCACTTGACTACTGTTGTAGAAGAAGGGGAAGAAGAAAGAAGGGGGGGGGATAGAGATTGATTTGTATGATCAATTGACAAGAATGCTTACATGCTTTGAATTTTGCATCAAGATCAGGAAACCTGCTAATACTGTCAACAGGCTCGATTATTTTCATCTTTTGGAGTTGAACCTCAAGAGACTTTCGACCGAGCAAACTCTGATTCAGAAAACATAAAACTGTCGGACAAGTGCAAATACAAGTCTCATTGTCCTGAATATGCCGTTGGTTATCAGTGTTGTTCACACACCGAGAGACACACCCACAAATTCAAATATAACAGGCGACACACGACAACAGAAGAATTGATTGCTTTATAATTCTGAAACACGAAGTACAAATAACTGAATCATGATTAACACAAGTAAATATAGCAAAAAACAATAAACCTAAAATAATACTTTTAAATCAAAAGTATCTAATTATGAAAATAAGTATAAAATTAATGAATATAAAAATAATAAAATAAATCAAATAAAAATTTTGGAGTTCGATGTTTGCGGAAGCACACGAACATCACAAGGAAGAAGAAGAAGCTTGGAGCACAACACAATAGAGAATATATTACCACGTGAATGTACAAAGATAAGTGACCCATTAGGGTTATAAACATATATACAAACCAGAAACAAAAAACCCTCCTAAAGAGGAAAAAAGTGCCCCAGCAGTCCTAAGTGTGTTCACATACATCACTACCTGAATATATCAACAAATCCCCCCTAGGAGAGATGCAATGAACAAGGAGTTGGCACTCATGTATGAAGAAGTGCCAAGCTACGTGGAACGAGATCAATCCAAAAAAGGAAGTAAGCCCAAAGCTTAGCGAAAAGCTGCAAACTTCTCTCTAGGCAGAGAGTTTCTGAAAAGGTATGCAACATTATCCTATGTGGGCACATAAGTCAAACTGATCTCTTGAACAGAGAACCTCTCCCTGACATAATGAAGACCAACTAACACCCAAATCAGCCAAAAGGCGTCTAAGCCACACAAGTACAGTTGTTGTGAAAGCTGCCCTATACTCGACCTCACAACTACAAGTGGCTCGAGTAAGTTGCTTCTTGCTCAACCAAGATATGCCTCTAGTGGACACATGAGTGTCATAACAACTAGGCCGGTCTAAGTCAGAAAAAAGCATGTAAATCTAACAATAATGATCCCCCGTTAGAGTAAAGCAATCCATTTAGTTGAGTACCACTCAAGTGAAAGTTGCGTTTAACCACCTTCCAATGCTTTTGACCTTGGCAATGCATAAACCTGCTCATCTGAAGACTGAGAGACAACCAACTAAATATCAGGCCAAGTTATGCATAAGTAAATCAAGCATCCAACATTGTGTTGATAGAGAATAACATCAAATGCATCTCCAGCATCATGAAGACTAGACCCTAAATCTGTTTCCATGGGAAGCGCAATAGGTTTGCAATCTTCAAAGACAAACGCTGCAATAATGTGTCCATATATTTTGTTTGACACAAAGCTATTCCCTTGTCAACTTGCATAAATTGAATGCCCTCATTAGGGTCAGTAAGGAGTGAGCACTGAGTAGTGAGCAACATGTCATGAACATATATAACAATGATCAAAAGTACATCATCTGCATGCTTAACAAGGTGCTCTCAGTTGGATTGTTCCCAAAACCATGTGCAAGCAAGTAGGCATGTATATTTTCATCGCAAGCACATGGTGCTTGCTACAGACCATATGATGCCTTTTTCAACCTGCATACTTTGTTTTCATGCCCATTTTGCACAAAACCATGAGGATGAAATACATACACTTCTTCATGTACGTCACCATTCAAAAATGGAGTTTTAATATCCAAGTGATGTACATTACAACCATGATGAGCTACAAGTGCCCCAATGCTACGAATAGTGGTCATTTGACATGTGGAAGCAAAGGCCTCATCAAAATCAATGCCTCTCTCTTGAGCATAACCTTTGAAAACAAGCCTCACCATATATCAGTCAATTGTTCCATCTGGCTTATGTTTCAGCTTGTATTTAGTGCCAATGACCTTTTTGCCTAGAGGCAAATCACATAAAGACTAAGCACCATTCTTCATAATAGCATCATATTTTGATTCCATAGTAGCCATCCAATTTTTTGAATTTTGTTGTTCATCAAAAAAAAACGGGCTCGTTCTCATCATAAAGACTAGAGACAACCATTGCATAGCAACTGATGCGAAGAAACCACTATGAGAGCCTAAACAAGTGCAATATGTCAACGGAGCATCTAATTTGGTATCTCTCAAGGCTGCTAGGTATAGTTTTTGCCTCCTCTATGTCAACCCTCTCATCAACAAGTGTATCGTGTAATCCGCATCAAAAATGGAATAATTTGCATCATTATTTGAAACCTATAAAGTCTGAGAAATTGCCTCATTTGGACCAGCATTTGATTGTCCACATGTAACAAGAGGAAGCAAAGTGTCGCACACATCTTTAGAGCTAACTGGTATCTCCTTGGTACATGAAAACAATGACTTAAGGTTATATAATTTTTTGTAAAAAGAACTATTGTATTTGAAGGGTTCATCATTCACAAATATTTATTATTTTTGGAATATAAATACATGCACATTTTTTTTTTACATAGATATATGAACTGCTCTTTATGGCACTTTTTGTTAAAAATGGAAGACAACTTTTCATTTTTCTACTTTATTTCTAGAGAAAAGCTATTTTTGGAGAAATAGAATTTACCTATAATACATATGCTTTAAGACATATCTGACAAAGCCTCTATAGGGAGATTCTACCTAGTACTATGTAAGCTACCGAACGTCTCTACCCTAGAGCACTTCAATACATGACTATCCCAAGCTCTTGGACTTGATCACCTAGGAGCTCTTGTAAGTTCTTTTGTATTATAGTTATTTTTGGAGCCACTTTAGCTGCTTAGTCATATGTGAGTGTGTCTCTCTTCTCTGTATACTATCTCTATCTCTCTCTTTTTTACTTTGAATTTGGGCCTAGAAACCAACAATTGGTATCAGAGAAGGAGTGAGTACAGTGTTTACTTGAGCAACCTTCTTGTTGAAGTATTAGATTCAGAGATTATGGAAACCTCCATGGTATTAGTAGATCGATTTAATGGAAGCAATTTCCATACAAGAAAAACATGTCTCCAAACTTATCTCATGATCATGGATCTTCGGGATGAGGTTGAAGCTTAACTAAAGCGACTAAAATAAGAAGGTATTGGATTGTATACAGGAACTACTCAAGAATTTTATAGGTCTAAGACTCAAGGTGCTTCATCATCTTCAACAAGTGGAGATTGAAGTTCCCAAGCAAACGCGGAACTAGTCCTACAATACGTGGAGGGGCTTCGACATCAAGTCAAGGCCCAAATGCACCACCTATTTCTAGAAATAGAAAAGCTTTGTCCACCATAGCTATGAGTTTCACTAATGAACATATACATCACCTTCCAAGCATTATAAGGTGCAAGGGAAACTAGGATCAAATATGAGGGAATAGTTGGTACAAGGACTCATCAGTCCATTATATCACTTCTTATTTCCTTCTTTGAATTGTAAATGGGTTACTCAATATCAATGGCAGAGCGTATCAACAAGTTCAAGAGCTATCTAGCTCAACTAGCTCTGATGAAGCATCCAATCTCATAATCAATGGCAGTGCCAGTACTATTGCATAGTCTATCCTCTTCTTACAACATAATTGTCACTATTCTACAAAACAAGACTAGCCTTAATCTTGACAAAATAATGGCAACCATATAAAGAAAGAGAAAAAGCTTAACACAAATGAAGGTAAAGACCACCTGTTTGCAGCAAAGGTCAAAAGATTCAAAAAGTGCAAACACTATAGAAGGAGGAATCACAAAGAGACAGATTGTTATTCACTAAATCCATGCAAAATTTGTGGAGGTAAGACACATAAAGCAGAATTTTCTTTCAACCAGGAAAAAGATGCAACAATCGTAGAAGAAAAGAATGAAGATGAGATGGTTGGAGTGGTTGAAGAAACCATTGACTTTGCATGCTAAATCATATCATCTTTTGTGTGTGTGTGTGTGTGTGTGTGTGTGTGTGTGTGTGTGTGTGTGTGTGTGTGTGTGTGTGTGTGTGTGTTTTGATAGGTGTCGATAAGAGTATATAAACTTGATTCAAAAAGAATTGGAGAACCTTGATAATCTTGGGAGTATGTTTAAGTCTCTGCTCTATTTCAATTACATAGCCTCCTATATTTGTCTCTACCCATTCATATAGTACTTGACTGAAAAGAGTGGGGGATGTGTGAGTTGGCTTTGTGATGTGTGTTTGGGGGGAGCTCTTTATGACAAAAATACTTGTGTGTGCTTGCAAGATACTTTGTGATATTTGAAAATTATACACGTACTTAAATCTTAATAATTACAACAAATAACAAATAGACCTGCCTGGCATATTCCCAATATCAAATTAGAAGGGTACTAATACGTTTTGACAAGTGATCACGTTTTTAATCATGTGAGGGCTTTTTTTGGGTGTTTTTTATCCTTTTTTCAGCATGTGACCAATGCTTTAGTGTGTGCACCCCTTTTAGCACCCTTGTTTGCTTCCCTTGATCATTTCTTTGAACATCTTTGGTTCAGCCTTGACCTTTTAGTATTCACTTTTTAAGTCTTCAAACTTCATCCCTTATAGAACTTAGGATTCTTCTTCGGGCACATTAAAGAGAAAAAGCCATTAGCTTCTTTTCACTATCCATTAGCTTCAGCCTTACATTAATTTTTCATCATGGATAGAGTTCCTCGTGTCATCATAATTATGTGAAATTAATCCTACCTCCCGACAATGCAATTATTGCATGGGTGTTTATGGTGGTTCAGCATCCTACATGCAGCATGAAAGCTCATCTCCTTGGGTTTGGAGATAAAGGCATTGAGAAATGCCCGTGCATACCTCCATGAAAGAGTTGATTGCTGAACTTCAATTAAGTCGAGTAACTAATATGCATATGTCTCCATCATTTGAGAGCACTGTAACCATGATCCATGCTCGCAAACCTACATGTCAATGCTTGTAGATCTTGGCAAATACTATCTTCAATAAGGTAGCCGATCAAGTTCTTTATGCGTTTATAACACTAGATATGTAAAGGAATCCTAGATACACATTATTCATGGGTTATTTTAAAAATAAAATGAAGATTTTCAGGAGCCCCGCACAAAGGGGTGGCTCTTCCACACTCTGGTTACACCAGGGCTCATGTATGGACCAGCCATATGGGAGCCAAGATTAGCTACATCAGCATGGACAGCATTGGAGAGGCCACAGATTCTCATGATTGCCAGGCTCATCCACAGCAAGCCTTCAATACAACATGATATCATCAGAGTAGAGCTCGCTGTACCACCGATGCTAGTAGAGGCACTATTATAGAACTTATGCCTATTACACAAGATCCAGAGCATGGACACAGAGCGCATCACTTATCGAGCTTTCCAAGCGTCACGCAGCATGACACTAGCAGGAGACACCTCCTGATGGTACACACAGGAACGATACAAGCTGACCCATCATCAATTTGACATAGACACACTACCACCACTGCAGTACGACTTACAGGCCCCCTCCTATTCGCTCTCCCACCAAGATAGGAACAGGGTCATTCGCCAAGAGATATGGCATACATATATATAGAGGACATGGATTAGCCCCAAGGATACATTACCACCGAAAATGCTCCATCCGCGAGCATTTTCTAGAGATCTCAGACCAAGGCTTCATTGAGACTCCGCGATATATGCAGACATACTTACCACACCACCTCCGAATCTTCATTGGGCAGCTTCGAGTATCATCACATCAGCTCGAGATCGAGAGGGGTCAGACAAGGGGAGTACCTAGAGAGGAGAGGTGGGGCCGAGTATGCCATACAGAGATAGAGTGAGGAGCACTTTGTTACCAGATGCCGAACATACTCAGATCTACGAGCACAGTTCCATATAGAGGAGTCACTACGATTGTGCATGACCATCTTGTTGTTTTCAGCCTTCATAGTTCTTTTTTTGTAGTGAGTATTTTTCTTTCATTTGCTACAAAGAATGACCTCTCTATCTCTCCCCCTCCCTCCCTCCCTCCCTCTCTCTCCCTCTCTCTCCCTCTCTCCCTCCCTCCCTCCCTCCCTCCCTCCCTCCCTCTCTCTCTCTCTCTCTCTCTCTCTCTCTCTCTCTCTCTCTCTCTCTCTCTCTCTCTCTCTCTCTCTCTCTCTCTCTCTCTCTCTCTCTCTCTCTCTCTCTCTCTCTCTCTCTCTCTCTCTCTCTCTCTCTCTCTCTCTCTCTCTCTCTCTCTCTCTCTCTCTCTCTCTCTCTCTCTCTCTCTCTCTCTCTCTCTCTCTCTCTCTCTCTCTCGGGGAGGAAGGCCTTTTACCGCGATGGTAAGGTCTTCATAGATGGACACCCTATCAAATAGGGCCATGCGGCCTATGAGACATCACTACACCAGGAGATACCACTCAGAGGAGTGGTGTGGAACTGCAACGGGTCACTCTCGATGCGACAAGACAGAGTCGAGGAGAGCCTCGCATCACATGACTTTGCGTGCATCACAGAGACACACGAGAGCCCAGAGAGAGGTCTACCACGCATTGCAGGTTTTCATTGGGAATCTGCATTCAGGACCACGACGAGACAGAGTACAGCACGAGGATCGAGAGGAGTGGCCATCGTATTTCGACAGGAGATACAGAGCCGGATCCATATTATAGGTAGAGATGAGGAGGCACGATACATGTGGGTTCGCATGGAGATAGCACAGGGCAGCTCGATTTACATTGCTATATGCTACTTCCCACCAGGAGGCTCTCGATACTCAGGACACGATCTTGGGGGACCGATCCGAGATAGAGACTCACCATACACAACGCTTTCAGATGAGATACTACATTATAGCACACTAGGTGAAGTCTTCCTTATGGGGGACTTCAATGGCCGCACTCAGTCGCATCAGTGCGAGGCATACGACATGTATCACCCACATCTCATGAGGGCCAGAGACCCGGTTGAGATTAGTACCAGCAGAGTATCGGCAGATACGGGTCAGGACACCACCGGCTATGGAAGACATATACTCGAGCTAGGCAGCCGACATCATCTCGTTATATATAACGGGATGAATCGTTGGCCAGGTTCAGGCGGACTTACTTGCTTCCCTCACGGGGGAGGTGAGAGCGCAGTCGACTACATTTTGGGTACTACCTCTGGAGCTTCACTCATCCCTTCACTTAGTATTGGACGACGCCCACTCGGTGCTGACCACACATTTATCACATTCACACTCTCATCTCCGATTCCATTAGACACTCCCTCACCCACTGAGATACATACCACGATACACTTCACACACGAGCTCTCACACGTTTATGCACACCATTTACACACCCGCCTACTCTCCCTCGATCCATTCTCACCTTTGGACACACTTACATCAGATATCACCTCCATCCTACAGGACTCAGCTCTCCGAAGCTTCCCACACCGCACACATATGCACCCTCCACGCAAAGGATCCATGCCCCAGAACCGTTGGTATGATGCAGATTGTCGTGAGCTGCGTAAACACCTACGGATTTTAGAGCATAGAGGAGATATTACACACACACAGGCACAGCGTCGCATGCAGAGCCTTACTTGCCGCAAACGGCGAGATTGGGAGGAGAGACAGTATTGGGATATTTACCATTTGCTCATGAGTCGAGACAGTGTAGTGGCATGGTGACATTTGAGAGAGAGGAGACAGCAAACACCCATCCGAGACCAGAGCACTTCGCATAGCTATGCACGGAGCCTATACGAGATCCCAGACCAGCCTCCCATTCCCAGACCGCAGAGCTCACGTCCTACTACCTCTGACTTCTTCACACCCACTATGGTGGGACGCGCTATTGCCCGGCTGCAGCATGGCATGGCCCATGATCATTTCGGTTTACAGGCAGAGCACCTCATCTATGGAGGCACGACTCTCGCACCGCTCATTGCCCATCTCTTCAACCGTGCATTGGTTGAAGGGTTCCCAGACTCATGGACTGAGCACACCATAGTGCCCATTCATAAGTGAGGTGATACTATGGATCCAGCTACATACCGGACGATCATGATTGGCCCTATATTGGCCAAGTTATATGGGGCGGTACTAGAGACAGAGTTGAGTACTCTCGCTGAGAGCAAGGGCATCAGGGCTCCAGGATAGGCAGGTTTCAGACGAGATTACTCTACCATTGACCACATCTTCACTCTGAGATGCCTCATCGACCAGGCCAAGGTGAGGAAGAGGAGATTATATTGTTGCTTTGTGGACTTCCGCAAAGCATTTGACACTATTCCAAGGGATCGACTCTTCAGACGACTAGTTGACATCGAAGCTCCGGAGGAGATGATATGGGGGATCTACGCCTTATACGAGAGAGTATCTGGTAGAGTCAGATGTCCAGGGGGCTTATCTGATCCACTTGCTAGCACTATCGGGGTGAAGCAAGGATGCCCTCTCTCACCCACCCTCTTTGGTCTTTACATTGATGAGATAGTGGACTTCATACAGCAGCAGGGGGGAGATGGCATTGAGGTACACGGGTCCACTGTCCATATTCTTTTATACGCTGATGATATTGTATTGGTTTCAGAGTCTGCAGAAGGTCTACAGCATCATCTACACGGCCTAGATGACTTTTGCAGACACAGAGGGTTATCTGTGAACCTTGGTAAAACCAAGGTCTTGATCTTTCATACATCAGCACAGGTACGCAGACATAGTTTGTTCACAGCAGCAGGTGGACCGATCGAGGTGGTCGGATCATATGTTTACTTGGGGGTGACATTTACAGCAGCATCAGGGGTCTTCTCTATGGCTCAGGCAGCCCGTGACCGCATCACACTTGGGTACGCGGCACTAGCTTTGATGGAGAGACAGTGCCACCAGGCATATTTTCAGGAGCCCCGCACAAAGGGGTGGCTCTTTGACACTTTGGTTACGCCAGCGCTCATGTGTGGGGCAGCCATATGGGGACCAGGATTAGCTACATCAGTATGGACAGCATTAGAGAGGCCATAGATCCTCATGATTGCCAGACTTATCCGCAGCAAACCTTCAGTACCACATGATATCATTAGAGCAGAGCTCGCTGCACCACCGATGCTAGTTGATGCACTATTCCAGACAGTATACCTATTACACAGACTTCGGAGCATGGATACAGAGCGCATTGCTTATCGTGCTTTCGAGGCATCACGTGATATGGGATTAGCAGGCGACACCTCATGGTATGCACAGACACGAGACTGGCTTGCCCACCATGGCTTTGACACCTCATGGCTTGCCCACCATGGCTTTGACATAGACAGGCTACCACCACTACAATACGACTCTCATGCACCCACCTACTCGCTCTCTCATCAAGAGAGGAATAGGATCATTCGTCAGGAGATATGGCATACATACATACAGAGGAAATGGGTGAGCCCTAGGGGTACATTGCCACCGAAAATGCTCTACTACCGCGAGCATTTTCTACATATATCGGGCACGGGCTTCATCGAGATTCCGAGATACATGCAGATCTACCTTCCCCATCACCTACGAGTCGTCATTGGGCAGCTCCGGGTTTCATCACATCAGCTCGAGATTGAGAGGGGTCGGTCCAGGGGAGTCCCCCGTGAGGAGAGGTGGTGCCCAATATGCGAGACAGAGGTAGAGAGTGAGGAGCATTTTGTTATCAGATGTCCAGCATACTTAGACCTACGAGCACAGTTCCACATCGAGGAGTCATTCCAGCTGTGCATGACTATGGGAGACCAGAGACGCCTGGGACACTTTCTCACAGCAGCATACGAGAGGCGAGAGCGGTCACTACAGCCCATACATCAGCCACGGGTGAGTACCCAGCAGACCATTACCCAGTTCTTTCAGCGAGTTGAGCTACATCAGAGAGGTCCATCTATAGGGCTCACGCTCCACCAGGCAGTAGCACAGAGAGCACGGCGCCGACCACGCATGGGCGGATATCGTCGACCACGACTATATCAGGAGGATATCTCACGCATCAAGATTGCCTACGACCACATGATGGAGCATAGACGTACCACCACCCCCTGGGTTGTCTTCCTTCAGGAGGCACTCAGACCACCACCGATGTACCACATACTACACCCACCTCCACCCATCACCACTTCTCAGGCTCTTTGACTTTGATAACCTGCATCATGTATGCAAAATGTGTTGCCATAAAACTATCATAACTCAACCTTTGAGTTGGATACCTTGCCCTTGAAGATCTTCTTTCATTGCCTTTAGAAAGTTGCTTCTTTAACCTATTCAGCTTTACCTTCGGAGTGATTACCTAGCTAGGGCGTTTTACTCACATTTTGGGATCCCCCATGTATTAGGTGGCCACTATCTGCAGAGTCAGAGCCACGTCTCCCCAGCCTTTTCCAGCCCTATATAGCTTTGTGTAGCGATATACTTTTTTATTTCACTTTATCTTCTACACAGGGTTACTACAGTTGTACATGGTTTTTGTCTCATAGGCCAAGTTTGGCCTCCAAAAGACGTTAATATGACTTTCTTTCTCCCTCCCTCCCTCCCTCCCTCCCTCCCTCCCTCCCTCCCTCCCTCCCTCCCTCCCTCTCTCTCTCTCTCTCTCTCTCTCTCTCTCTCTCTCTCTCTCTCTCTCTCTCTCTCTCTCTCTCTCTCTCTCTCTCTCTCTCTCTCTCTCTCTCTCTCTCTCTCTCTCTCTCTCTCTCTCTCTCTCTCTCTCTCTCTCTCTCTCTCTCTCTCTCTCTCTCTCTCTCTCTCTCTCTCTCTCTCTCTCTCTCTCTCTCTCTCTCTCTCTCTCTCTCTCTCTCTCTCTCTCTCTCTCTCTCTCTCTCTCCCCCCTCCATCAGCTCGTCGCCTGCAGCAGACATCCCCCTCAGCCCTCGTCCTGCCCGTAACCCTACCTACACCTGCCCGCCACTGCCCGCTACCCTACCTGCGCCTGCCCGCAACTGCCCGGAAACCTACCCGCGCTTGCTCGCCACCTGTGCGCCACCCCTTCCCGTCACACACCGCGCCGTCAGCTTGAAGCATCCCGTCGCCTGCAGGAGACCCGAAATGATAGGAATCCTTAGTCGGAAGCCTAAACTTAACCTCGCATTCATCATCAAAATTAACATGAAAATTATCCCTAACCTTAACCCTCAAATTAAAACCCTAACCCTAACCCTAAACTTCAAACCCTAACCCTAAACTTCAAACCCTAACCCTAGACCTAACCCTAACCCGAACCCTCTCTCTCTCTCTCTCTCTCTCTCTCTCTCTCTCTCTCTCTCTAAACCGAAACCCTAACCCTAATCCCTCGAAACCCTAACCCGACCTTGCTCCAAAAAACCTAACCCTAACCCTAACCCCAAACCCGACCTTGCCCCAAAAAACCTAACCCGACCTTGCTCTCTGAAGTGTGTCCATGCCCCGGACTAATAACTGTTTCCTACAGTTATTAGCCACTCCCACCCTTGCTCCATCGCGCATCGGGCGCGCTCCCGTCTTCATCGCAAGTCTTTAGGCTCAGTACTCTGAGCATTCTTTCATCTTCGAATGCAATGAGCGCTACGGCTAAGAAGGACGATTTGACAAAAATGGAGGACAAACTGACCATAGCTATCAAAGAAAACAAGAAGATGGTGGACTCCACTATCACGGCCATCATCAGCCGCCTCTCAAAGCTCGAGAAGGAAGTAGAAACATATCATAAGGAGAGGGAAGCATGGCAAAAAGAGAAAGAAGAATGGACTAAGGAGAGGGCAAACATGAAAGAGGAATTGGAGCTCCTCAAAGCTTCAATGGTCTCTCTTACACCCGAAGAGGGAGAGATTAATATGAACAAGACAGAAGCTCTCAAAGAAGAACTCACCAAATCCTTGACCGAGAGCATGGAAAACAAATTAGAAGCTACCAAAGAAGGGTGGATCGACATAGTGAAGAAGAACATCAAAAAAGAAGCCAAAGAGAAAGCACAAAAGGAAGAAGCCCTCATCGTGCACACCACTATTGAGGAAGAAAAGATGAGACATGCCCGCCGTCTCAATGTACGCATCACGGGCATTGAAGAAAAAGAAGGCTCTACCCCCGAGTCCGATGGGAAAACACTATGCAAGATACTCGGCTACAAAGAGGAGTCCCCCCCATTCATCAAGTCTTGGAGAACGGGACGAGACCCCACGAAGAAGAGAGCTCTCATTCTACACTTCCCTTCCGAAGATATAAGATCTACTTTCCTACGCAGGAGGGTGATTTTGAGAGCACTTGATGGCCCCCCCATCTACCTTGACGATGATCTCACACCCATGCAGGTAGCACACCGTCGTGCATGCATGCCGAGAGTACATCAAGCTCGCAAAGAAGGAAAGAAGGCTTCATACAGAGATGGTCGTGTCATCATTGATGGCAAGGCCATCCCATAGGGATTCGCGGCCTGTGAGACACTCGAGGAGATACACCTTGCAGTTTGGAACTGCAATGGAGATCTATGGACACACCCAGAGAGATTGGAAGAGGTGCGCAAAGACAAAGACATCATTATGCTCACAGAGACACATGAGAGCCCGAACCGGGGCCTACCTCGTGTCCACGGTTTTCAGTGGGAGTCCACATACAGAGAGTGTACACGTCAGCACACCACCCGAGGATCAGGAGGAGTAGCCATACTCTTTAGAGATGGACTTCAGAGCAGGATACAGATAGTCGCACGTGATTCACAGGCCGGATATCTTTGGATTCGACTCCGGCTCTCGCAGGAGCGGATCATCTTCATAGCATTATGCTACTTTGCTCCTTCTAGCTCGCGTTTCGCTATCATAGATCGAGAGGAGGACTCACCATACACTTGCTTGTCAGAAGAGATTACAGAGTACTCTGCATTAGGGGAAGTCTTCCTTATGGGAGACTTCAATGCCAGGACATGCAATGATCAGTGTGAGATATTTGACCCAAAAGACCCGGAGATACTACATACCATAAAGGATGAGTCTACAGCTCGAGCTTCAGCTGACCCTACACACACTCACTATGGCACTCACCTACTCAGACTAGGCTCTCGACATAATCTCGTTATCTATAACGGGATGACTAAGTGGCCTACCTCAGGAGGATTGACATGCATACCACACTCAGTCACAGATGGCGGGGGAAGTACAGTAGATTACGCCATGGGGTCCAGAGAGGCCATCCACCTACTTACCTCATTCACCATCCCACCCATACCCATTGGGGCCGATCACACATACCTCGCACTCTCCCTGAAGGGAGACACCCCTACACGCATACCCGCAGCACGCATCCCACACACCACCATCCACTTCACACACGAGCTAGCTCACATATATGCGGCTCGAGTCGAGCAGGGTCTTCTCTTACTTCATCCTGACACTCCACTATCCCTACTCACCTCTCAGATAGCATCAGTTCTTCAGACATCAGCCATCAGCTCCTTCCCACACACCATCCATTCTCGTCACACACCTCCTCCCGGGACTATGCCACAACATCGTTGGTATGATGAGGATTGCAGAGATCTTTACCGCCGACTACGAGCTCAGCGAGCATTGGGAGAGATCACAGAGAGAGAGGCCAAGGGACAGATGAAGACTCTCACACGTCGAAAGAGGCGAGCCTTTGAGGAGGCACAGGAGCTTGAGCTATACCATCTCTTTATGAGTATGGACAGTGCTGCAGCATGGCGCAGCCTACGAGAGCCACGCCCGACCACACCTATTGGAGACCCACACACATGGCATGATTATGCTCAGAGGTTATATGAGGTACCTAGGCAGCCTCCCATTCCCCAGCCACTTGAGCCTCGCCCTACTAGTTCTTCTCTCTTCACAGCAAAGATGGTTGAGAGGGCCATACGACGACTTCGACATGGACGTTCGACAGACCACGCAGGACTGAAGAGCGAGCATCTCATATATGCAGCCTCCACTATAGCCCCGTTGATTGCACATGTCTTCAACCGGGCTATAGGAGAGGGCTTCCCAGAGGAGTGGACTAGGCACACCATTGTGCCTATCCACAAATCTGGCGACACCCTGGATCCAGGGAACTACAGGACCATCATGATTGGCCACACCATGGCCAAACTATACGGTGCCATACTTGAGGCAGAGCTCAGTTCATATGCAGAGACTGAGGGGCTACGAGCACGAGGCCAGGCAGGTTTTCGACGAGCTTTCTCTACTATTGATCACATCTTCATTCTGCGCTGCCTCATTGATGGGGCAAGGGTGCGGAAGAAGAGGCTATATTGCTGCTTTGTGGACTTCCGCAAAGCTTTTGATACAGTGCCGCGTGAGAGGCTCTTCCAACGCCTCCAGAGCTTGGGAGTACCATCAGGGATGATTTGGGCCATCTATGCACTCTATGAGCAGGTGACTGGGAGGGTACGGTGTCCAGGAGGTATGTCTGAGGCCATTGCTAGCACCATCGGTGTTAAGCAAGGCTGCCCACTCTCTCCCACTCTATTTGGTCTCTACATTGACGAGATTGAGGACTACATTCTCCGAGCTGGAGGAGAGGGTGCAGACCTCGCAGGTACACATGTCCACATTTTATTATATGCCGATGACATTGTCTTGATTTCAGAGTCACCCGAGGGATTACAGCGCCACCTTGAGGCCCTGGATGAGTTTTGTACACAGAGGGGCTTGACAGTAAACCTTGGCAAGACCAAGGTCATGATCTTCCACACCTCCCCCATGGTGAGGAATGGAGCAGGATTCAGAGCTGGTGGTGGACAGATTGAGGTGGTCACTTCCTATGTCTATCTCGGAGTCACATTCACGAGCTTGCCTGGCCCCTTCAGCATGAGACAGGCAGCCACCGATAGACTCACACGTGGATATGCAGCTTTAGCCATGTTAGAACGGAGATGTCACCAAGCACACTTCCAGGAGCCCCGCACGAAGGGCTGGCTATTTGACACACTGGTCAGACCAGCTATGATGTATGCTGCGACGGTTTGGGCCCCAGGTCTCACAGTCACCCAGTGGAGTGCGATCGAGAGGCCACAGGTACGTATGATCTCGCGATTATTTCGTGGGAAACAGTCGGTGCCACATGACATCATCAGGGCAGAGCTAGCTGCACCACCCATGGCAGTAGAGGCACTATTCCAGACTATCTGCTTTATTCAGAGGATTAGGGACCTCCCTACAGATAGACTCACACACAGAGCTCTTGAGGCATCTATACAGATATCAGAGTTAGGATATGAGAGAGCTTGGTACACTCAGGTTAGAGTCTGGTTTGATAGTCATGGACTTGATATGGACAGATTGCCGCCTTTTCAGTATGACCCAGACTCACCTCACATCCACCTCTCTCGTCGTGAGAGGAATGTTGTGCTCAGACAGGATCTCTGGCAGCTCTACATTAGTCAGACATGGCACACAGCACACATGGGATCGAGACTATCGCACTATCGAGACCAGTTCATAGACATACTAGCTGACGGTTTCATCCAGCGACCACGCTACATGGATACTCACATGCCTCATAGCTTGAGGGTAGCGATTGGCCAGCTGAGAGTCTCATCACACCGACTCGAGATTGAGACGGGCAGAGCCGCAGACATTCCCAGAGAGGAGCGGATATGCAGAGTATGCAGAGTAGAGATGGAGGATGAGGAGCACTTTGTATGCAGATGTAGCGCATATGATGGCATCAGAGGCAGATACGAGACTCTGTTTGCAGGGCAGCCCACCCTCCGAGAGATCATGGACTCTAGAGACCAGCGACAGTTCGGGCGATTCTTACTAGAGATACAGAGTCACAGAGATTCCCTACTCCAGCCTACTGTAGCACTCCATACAGGAGGGAGACAGAGTCAGCTCACTGACTTCTTTATTCCACAACGTGCTTCAGCCCTCCCCCCCTCAGCCCACATACCGAGCGGGGTGACTCTTCAGCAGGCTCAGGTATCTCGAGCTAGGAGACGACCCCGTGCTATAGGATATCGGGCCCAGAGACTTCACCGACACCAGATTGCGGAGATCCAGGCTTGTGACCATCGCGCCATGGAGGAGAGACGATCCCAGATGATGGCCGATCCCGTTGCAGCCATCAGGGTGGCCCTGACTCCACCTCCACCTATGTATCACATATTACATCCCACCCACTAGCACAGGATGGAGCTAGTTAGTCGTTTTAGATGCATTCTCATGGTTGTTGTACTACCCTTTTGCATATAGACTATCATAGATATCGCACTCCATACACCCCCCACCACTTTCATGGGTATCCCCACATGCATACTACGGAGATCTATATCAGCTTAACCAGTTTCTTTTCAGCACTTTTATCTTTTCTGATTGACAGAAGATACACCCATGTACATCGATTTGTCTCATAGGCCGAGTTCGGCCTCCTAATAGACGTAAAAACACTTTCTTTCTTTCTTTCTTTTCTCTCTCTCTCTCTCTCTCTCTCTCTCTCTCTCTCTCTCTCTCTCTCTCTCTCTCTCTCTCTCTCTCTCTCTCTCTCTCTCTCTCTCTCTCTCTCTCTCTCTCTCTCTCTCTCTCTCTCTCTCTCTCTCTCTCTCTCTCTCTCTCTCTCTCTCTCTCTCTCTCTCTCTCTCTCTCTCTCCCTCCCTCTCTCCCTCTCTCCCCCCCTCCCCCCCTCCCTCTCACCCTCCCTCCCTCCCCCCCTCCCTCCCTCTCCCTCCCCCCCCCCCTCCCTCCCTCCCTCCCTCCCTCCCTCCCTCCCTCCCTCCCTCCCTCCCTCCCTCCCTCTCTCTCTCTCTCTCTCTCTCTCTCTCTCTCTCTCTCTCTCTCTCTCTCTCTCTCTCTCTCTCTCTCTCTCTCTCTCTCTCTCTCTCTCTCTCTCTCTCTCTCTCTCTCTCTCTCTCTCTCTCTCTCTCTCTCTCTCTCTCTCTCTCTCTCAGCCCTATATAGCTTTGTGTAGCGATATACTTTTTATTTCATTTCATCTTCTACACAGGGTTACTACACTTGTATATGGTTTTTGTCTCATAGGCCAAGTTTGGCCTCCAGAAGACGTTAATATGACTTTCTTTCTCTCTCTCTCTCTCTCTCTCTCTCTCTCTCTCTCTCTCTCTCTCTCTCTCTCTCTCTCTCTCTCTCTCTCTCTCTCTCTCTCTCTCTCTCTCTCTCTCTCTCTCTCTCTCTCTCTCTCTCTCTCTCTCTCTCTCTCTCTCTCTCTCTCTCCCCCCCCCCCACAGGCCAAGTTTGGCCTTCAGAAGACGTTAATATGACTCTCTCTCTCTCTCTCTCTCTCTCTCTCTCTCTCTCTCTCTCTCTCTCTCTCTCTCTCTCTCTCTCTCTCTCTCTCTCTCTCTCTCTCTCTCTCTCTCTCTCTCTCTCTCTCTCTCTCTCTCTCTCTCTCTCTCTCTCTCTCTCTCTCTCTCTCTCTCTCTCTCTCTCTCTCTCTCTCTCTCTCTCTCTCTCTCTCTCTCTCGACCCTCTCTCTCTCTCTCTCGACCCTCTCTCTCTCTCTCGACCCTCTCTCTCTCTCTCGACCCTCTCTCTCTCTCTCTCTCGAAACCCTAGCGCCCGTCTTCCCTAGCTGTCCGAGCTCCTCTCTCTGCCCGAAACCTCTGCCCGTTTGCTCGAAACCATAGCGCCCGCCCGCCCAAGCTCTGCCCGAATCTCTGCGTCAAGCTAGCGTGCTCGTAGAGCAGGTAGCTCCCGCGCGCGTCATCCTCTATGCTGCCCGAAGCTCTGCCCGACGAGGTCTCTGCGAGCTCCCGCCATGCCTTATCACCCAAATCCATAAACCCTAACCACCATGTCTAATCCAACCCCCCCACCCCAACCCTAACCCGAAAATAACCCTAATCTTAAACGTTCAAACCCAACCCACCCTACGTCGCGAAAGCCCCCCAAAGTAACCCCACCTTAATCCTAACCCTAACCCTAACCCTAACCCGAGCCCTAATCCTAAACCTTGAAATGGCTCCCATGGACCGGAAGGAAGTGGACGACCTTATTGCTAAAGCTCTCAAAGAGGCCAAAAAGGAAGCAGACCGCAACCTCAATATGGAGATACGAAAGATGATGGAAAAGTTCAAAGGGCTCGAAGAACAAGTCATGAATAAAGTCAAAGAACTGGAAGAACAAGTGAAGACTCTCACAGAAGAAAGAGACCATTGGAGGACAGCTTATGAGCACATGAAAGAAGAGGGGGAGATCTCCAACGTGGAGATACTCAAGGAAGAAATAAAGAAGGAAATCAAAACGGAGGTAGAATCTACTCGAGAGTCATGGGTGGAAGTAGTACACAAATGGGTTAAGATGGAAGTTAGGGAAGACGTGCAGAAAGAAGAGCTCACACGAGTCCAGGATACACTTGAGGAGGAGAGGCTTCGACACACATTGCAGGTTTTCATTGGGAATCTGCATTCAGGACCACGACGAGACAGAGTACAGCGCGAGGATCGGGAGGAGTGGCCATCGTATTTCGACAGGAGATACAGAGCCGGATCCATATTATATGTAGAGATGAGGAGGCACCATACACATAGTTTTTTCATACTTCAACCATACGGCAAACGCATACGGGTATGGAAGTCCGGAAAAAGTATGATTGAAAATACCATACGTGACCATACGTGATCAAAAATCAGAGGTGGGAAAAATCTAGAAATAGGTGTTATAGGAGTAATGCAATATGCAACATCGTATAAAAATCAGATTTCCCGCTTATAATACGCATTAAACTAAGACTCAAGGTTAATTAAAATGGCAAAATTCGCACCTATAAGTGAGTTCTTCTTCAATTCAATCATACTTCGAGGATTGGAGTACGGAAAAAGTACGGAAAAGTATGAAAAAGGAAGAAGTATGATAAGTGGGAGTGCCCAATCCCACGGGTGGGAAAAAAACTATGACCATACATGTGGGTTCGCATGGAGATAGGACAGGGGAGCTCGATTTACATTGCTATATGCTACTTCCCACCAGGCGAATCTCGATACGCAAGACAGGATCTTGGGGGACCCATCCGAGATAGAGACTCACCATACACAGCGCTTTCAGATGAGATACTACAATACAGCACACTAGGTGAAGTCTTCCTTATGGGGGACTTCAATGGCCGCACTCAGTCGCATCAGTGCGAGGCATACGACATGGATCACCCACATCTCATGAGGGCCAGAGACCCGGTTGAGATTAGCACCAGCAGAGTATCAGAAGATACGGGTCAGGACACCACCGGCTATGGCAGACATCTACTCGAGCTAGGCAGCCGCCATCATCTCGTTATATACAACGGGATGAATCGTTGGCTAGGTTCAGGCGGATTTACTTGCTTCCCTCACGGGGGAGGTGAGAGCACAGTCTACTACATTTTGGGTACTACCTCTCGAGCTTCACTCATCCCTTCACTTAGTATTGGACGACGCCCACTCGGTGCAGACCACACATTTATCACATTCACACTCTCATCTCCAATTCCCTTAGACCCTCCCTCACCCACTGAGATACATACCACGATACACTTCACACACGAGCTCTCACACGTTTATGCACACCATTTACACACCTGCTTACTCTCCCTCGATCCATGCTCACCTTTGGACACACTCACATCACATATCACCACCATCCTACAGGACTCAGCTCTCCGCAGCTTTCCACACCACACACATATGCACCCTCCACGCACGGGATCCATGCCCCAGAACCGTTGGTGTGATGCAGATTGTCGCGAGCTGCGGAAGCACCTACGGATTTTAGAGCATAGAGGAGATATTACACACACACAGGCACAGCGTCGCATGCAGAGCCTTACTTGCCGCAAACGGCGGGATTGGGAGGAGAGACAGTATTGGGATATTTACCATTTGCTCATGAGTCGAGACAGTGTAGTGGCATGGCGACATTTGAGAGAGAGGAGACAGCAAACACCTATCCGAGACCCGAGCACTTGGCATAGCTATGCACGGAGCCTATACGAGATCCCAGACCAGCCTCCCATTCCCAGACCGAAGAGCTCACGTCCTACTACCTCTGACTTCTTCACACCCACTACGGTGGGACACGCTATTGCCCGGCTGCAGCATGGAAGGGCCCATGATCATTTCGGTTTACAGGCAGAGCACCTCATTTATGGAGGCACGACTCTCGCACCGCTCATTGCCCATCTCTTCAACCGTGCATTGGTTGAAGGGTTCCCAGACTCATGGACTCAGCACACCACAGTGCCCATTCATAAGTCAGGTGACACTATGGATCCAGCTACATACCGGACGATCATGATTGGCCCTATATTGGCCAAGTTATATGGGGCCGTACTAGAGACAGAGTTGAGTACTCTCGCTGAGAGGAAGGGCATCAGGGCTCTAGGACATGCAGGGTTCAGACGAGATTACTCTACCATTGACCACATCTTCACTCTGAGATGCTTGATCGACCAGGCTAGGGTGAGGAAGAGGAGATTATATTGTTGCTTTGTGGACTTTCGCAAAGCATTTGACACTGTTCCTAGGGATCGACTCTTCAGACGACTACCTGACATCGGAGCTCCGGAGGAGATGATATGGGGGATCTACGCCTTATACGAGAGAGTATCTGGTAGAGTCAGATGTCCAAGGGGCTTATCTGATCCACTTGCTAGCACTATCGGGGTGAAGCAAGGATGCCCTCTCTCGCCCTCCCTCTTTGATCTCTACATTGATGAGATAGTGGACTTCATACAGCAGCAGGGGGGAGATGGCATTGAGGTACACGGGTCCACTGTCCATATTCTTTTATACGCTGATGATATTGTATTGGTTTCAGAGTCTGCAGAAGGTCTACAGCTTCATCTACACGGCCTAGATGACTTTTGCAGACACAGAGGGCTATCTGTGAACCTTGGTAAAACCAAGGTCTTGATCTTTCATACATCAGCACAGGTACGGAGACATAGTTTGTTCACAGCTGCAGGTGGACCGATCGAGGTGGTCAGATCATATGTTTACTTGGAGGTGACATTTACAGCAGCATCAAGAGTCTTCTGTATGGCTCAGGCAGCCCGTGACCGCATCACACGTGGGAACGCAGCACTAGCTTTGATGGAGAGACAGTGCCACAAGGCATATTTTCAAGAGCCCCGCACAAAGGGGTGGCTCTTTGACACTTTGGTTACGCCAGCGCTCATGTATGGGGCAGCCATATGGGGACCAAGATTAGCTACATCAGTATGGACAGCATTAGAGAGGCCACAGATCCTCATGATTGCCAGACTTATCCGCTGTAAGCCTTCACTACCACATGACATCATTAGAGCAGAGCTCGCTGCACCACCGATGCTAGTTGAGGCACTATTCCAGACAGTATGCCTATTACACAGACTTCGGAGCATGGATACAGAGCGTATTGCTTATCGTGCTTTCGAGGCATCACGTGATATGGCATTAGCAGGCGACACCTCCTCATGGTATGCACAGACACGAGACTGGCTTGCCCACCATGGCTTTGACATAGACAGGCTACCACCACTACAGTACGACTCTCATGCACCCACCTACTCGCTCTCTCATCAAGAGAGGAATAGGATCATTCGTCAGGAGATATGGCATATATACATACAGAGGACATGGGTGAGCCCTAGGGGTACATTGCCACCGAAAATGCTCTACTACCGCAAGCATTTTCTACATATATCAGGCACGGGCTTCATCGAGATTCCGAGATACATGCAGACCTACCTTCCCCACCACCTACGAGTCGTCATTGGGAAGCTCCGGGTTTCATCACATCAGCTCGAGATTGAGAGGGGTCGGTCCAGGGGAGTCCCCCGTAAGGAGAGGTGGTGCCCAGTATGCCAGACAGAGGTAGAGAGTGAGGAGCATTTTGTTATCAGATGTCCAGCATACTTAGACCTACGAGCACAGTTCCAGATCGAGGAGTCATTCCAGCTGTGCATGACTATGGGAGACCAGAGACACTTGGGATGCTTTCTCACAGAAGCATACGAGAGGCGAGAGCTGTCACTACAGCACATACATCAGCCACGGGTGAGTACCCAGGAGACCATTACCCAGTTCTTTCAGCGAGATGAGCTACATCAGAGAGGTCCATCTATAGGGCTCACGCTCCACCAGGCAGCAGCACAAAGAGCACGGCGCCGACCACGCATGGGCGGATATCGTCGACCACGACTATATTAGGAGGATGTCTCACGCATCAGGATTGCCTATGACCACATGATGGAGCATAGGTGTACCACCACCCCCTGGGTTGTCTTCCTTCAGGAGGCACTCAGACCACCACCGATGTACCACATACTACACCCACCTCCACCCATCACTTGTCGCTAGGGTGTTTTACTCACATTTTGGATCCCCCATGTATTAGGTGGCCACTATCTGCAGAGTCAGAGCCACGTCTCCCCAGCCTTTTCCAGCCCTATATAGCTTTGTGTAGCAATATACCTTTTATTTCATTTTATCTTGTACACAGGGTTACTACACTTGTACATGGTTTTTGTCTCATAGGCCAAGTTTGGCCTCCAGAAGACATTAATATGACTTTCTTTCTTTCTTTCTCTCTCTCTCTCTCTCTCTCTCTCTCTCTCTCTCTCTCTCTCTCTCTCTCTCTCTCTCTCTCTCTCTCTCTCTCTCTCTCTCTCTCTCTCTCTCTCTCTCTAGTTAGTCGTTTTAGATGCATTCTCATGGTTGTTGTACTACCCTTTTGCATATAGACTACCATAGATATCGCACTCCATACACCCCCCACCACTTTCATGGGTATCCCCACATGCATACTACGGAGATCTATATCAGCTTAACCAGTTTCTTTTCAGCACTTTTATCTTTTCTAATTGACAGAAGATACACCCATGTACATCGATTTGTCTCATAGGCCGAGTTCGGCCTCCTAATAGACGTAAAAACACTTTCTTTCTTTTCTTTCTTTCTCTCTCTCTCTCTCTCTCTCTCTCTCTCTCTCTCTCTCTCTCTCTCTCTCTCTCTCTCTCTCTCTCTCTCTCTCTCTCTCTCTCTCTCTCTCTCTCTCTCTCTCTGTGTGTGAAATGGCTCCCATGGACCGGAGGGAAGTGGACGAACTAATTGCTAAAGCCCTTAAAGAGGCCAAAAAGGAAGTAGACCGCAACCTCAATATGGAGATATAAAAAATGATGGAAAATTTCAAAGGACTCAAAGAACAAGTAATGGATAAAGTAAAAGGACTCGAAGAACAAGTAAAGACTCTCACAGAAGAACGAGACAATTGGAGGACAGCTTATGACCACATGAAAGAAGAGGGGGAGATCTCCAACGTGGAGACACTCAAAGAGGAAATAAAGAAGGAAATCAAAACGGAGGTAGAATCTACTCGAGAGTCGTGGGTGGAAGTAGTACACAAAAGGGTTAAGAAGGAAGTTAGGGAAGACGTGCAGAAAGAAGAGCTCACACGATTCAAGGATACACTTGAGGAGGAGAGGCTTCGACACACTCGAAGACTTCACATTCGGATTACGGGCCTACCTGAAGGGGCATCACCGGAGGAAGACGCCACTGACATTTGCCGTCGACTAGGATACGAGAGCATGCCCTTCACGGGAGCACGGAGGGTTGGGAGGGATACATCACGTTTGCGAGCACTCATCCTTAAGATGAGCTCCGAGGAGGCACGGATCGCCTTCTTTAGACGCCGATCAGTACTACGGGGACTACCCGGCGGCACCCTCTACATGGATGAGGATCTCACACAGATGTAGGTGGCACACCGACGCGCTTGCATGCCACAGATACTCCAGGCACGCCAAGAGGGGAGGAAGGCCTTTTACCGTGATGGTAAGGTCTTCATAGATGGACGCCCTATCAAATAGGGCCACGCGGCCTTTGAGACATCACTACACCGAGAGACACCACTCAGAGGAGTGGTGTGGAACTGCAACAAGGCACTCTGGGCGCGACCACATTTTAGGTACCACCTCTGGAGCTTCACTCATCCCCTCACTTAGTATTGGATGACGCCCACTTGGTGCTGACCATACATTTATCACATTCACACTCTCATCTCCTATTCCATTAGACCCTCGCTCACCCACTCAAACACACACCACGATACACTTCACACACGAGCTCTCACACGTTTATGCACACCATTTACACACCCGCCTACTCTCCCTCGATCCACTCTCACCCTTGGACACACTTACATCACAGTTTACCACCATCCTACAGGACTCAGCTCTGTGCAGCTTCCCACACCGCACACATATACACCTTCCACGCACAGGTTCCATGCCCCAAAACCGCTGGTATGATGCAGATTGACGTGAGCTACCGAAGCACCTACGGATTTTACCGCATAGAGGGGATATTACACACACAAAGGCACAGCATCGCATGCAGAGCCTTACTCGCCGCAAACGGCGAGATTGGAAGGAGAGACAGTACCGGGATATTTATCATTTGCTCATGACTCGAGATAGTGTAGTGGCATGGAGACATTTGAAAGAGAGGAGACAGCAGACACCCATCCGAGACCCGAGCACTTGGCACAGCTATGCATGGAGCCTATACGAGATCCAAGACCAGCCCCCCATTCCCAGACCACAGAGCTCACGTCCTTCTACCTCTTACTTCTTCACACCCACTATGGTGAGACACGCTATTGCCCGTCTACAACATGGCAGGGCCCATGACCATTTCGGTTTACAGGCAGAGCACCTCATCAACGAAGGCACAACCCTTCCACCGCTCATTGCCCACCTCTTCAACCCTACATTGGTTGAAGGGTTCCCTGACTCACGAACTGAGCACACCCTAGTGCCCATTCACAAGTCAGGAGATACTATGCATCCAGCTACATACCGGACGATCATGATTGGCCCTATATTGCCCAAGTTATGTGGGGCGATACTAGAGACAAAGTTGAGTACTCTTGCTGAGAGAAAGGGCATCAGGGTTCCAGGATAGGCACGTTTCAAACGTGATTACTCTACCTTTGACCACATCTTCACTCTGAGATGCCTGATCCACCAGGCAAAGGTGAGGAAGAGGAGATTGTATTGTTGCTTTGTGGACTTCCGCAAAGCATTTAACATTGTTCCCAGGGAACGACTCTTCAAACGACTACTTGATATCGGAGCTCCAGAGGAGATGATATGGGGGATCTCCGCCTTATACGAGAGAGTATCTGGTAGAGTCAGATGTCCAAGGGGCTTATCTCATCCACTTGCTAGCACTATCTGGGTGAAGCAAGGATGCCCTCTTTCACCCACCCTCTTTGGTCTCTACATTGATGAGATAGTGGACTACGTACAGCAGGAAGGGGTTGATGGCATTGAGGTACGCGGGTCCACTGTCCATATTCTTTTATATACTGATGATATTGTACTAGTTTGAGAGTCTGCAGAAGGTCTACAACATCATCTACATGGCGTAGATGACTTTTGCAGACAAAGAGGCTTATATGTGAACCTTGGTAAAACCGAGGTCATGATCTTTCATACTACAGCACAGGTACGCAGACATAGGTTGTTCACAACGGCAGGTGGACCGATTGTGGTGGTCGGATCATATGTTTACTTGGGAGTGACATTTACAGCAGCATCAAGGGTCTTCTCTATGTCTCAGGCGGCCCGTGACCGCATCACACGTGGGTATGCAGCACTAACTTTCATGGAGAGACAGTGCCACCACGCATATTTTCAGGAGCCCCGCACAAAGGGGTGGCTATTCGACACTTTGGTTACGCCAACACTCATGTATGGGGCAGCCATATGCGGACAAGGATTAGCTCCATCAGTATGGACAGCATTAGAGAGGCCACAAATCCTCATGATTGCCAGACATCTCCGCAGCAAGCCTTCACTACCACATGATATCATTAGAGCAGAGCTCGCTGCACCACCGATGCTCATGTATAGGGCAGCCATATGGGGACCAGGATTAGCTACATCAGTATGGACAGCATTACAGAGGCCACAAATCCTCATGATTGCCAGACTTATCCGCAGCAAGCCTTCAGTACCACATGATATCATTAGAGCAGAGCTCGTTGCACCACCGATGCTAAATGAGGCACTATTCCAGACAATATGCCTATTACACAGACTCCGGAGCATGGATACAGAGCGCATTGCTTATCGTTCTTTCTAGGCATCACGTGATATGGCATTAGCAGGTGACACCTCCTCATGGTATGCATAGACACGAGACTGGCTGGCCCACCATGGCTTTGACATAGACAGCCTACCACCACTACAATACGACCCACATGCACCCACCTACTCGCTCTCTCATCAAGAGAGGAATAGGGCCATTCGTCAGGAGATATGGCATACATACATACAGAGGACATGGGTGAGCCCTAGGGATACATTGCCACCGAAAATGCTCTATTACCGTGAGCATTTCCTACATATATCGGACAAGGACTTCATCGCGATTTCGAGATACATGCAGACATACCTACCCCACCACCTCTGAGTCGTCATTGGGCAGCTCAGGGATTCATCTCGAGATTGAGAGGGGTCTGTCCAAGGGAGTCCCCCATGAGGAGAGGTGGTACCCAGTATGCGAGACAGAGGTAGAGAGTGAGGAGCATTTTGTTATCAGATGCCCAGCATACTTAGACCTACGAGCACAGTTCAAGATAGAGGAGTCACTCCAGTTGTGCATGACTATGGGAGACCAGCGATGCTTGGGGCGCTTCCTCACAGCAGCATACGAGAGGCAACAGCGGTCACTACAGCCCACACATCAGCCACGGGTGAGTACCCTGCAGACCATTACCCAGTTCTTTCAGCAAGCTGAGCTACATCAGAGAGGTCCATCTATAGGGCTCATGCTCCACCAGGCAGCAGCACAGAGAGCACAGCGACGAGCACGCATGGGCAGATATCGTCGACCACGACTATATCAGGAGGATATCTCACGCATCAGGACAGCCTACAACCACATGATGGAGCATAGGCATACCACCACCCCCTGGGTTGTCTTCCTTCAGGAGGCACTCAGACCACCACCGATGTACCAAATACTACACCCACCTCCACCCATCACCAATAGCTAGGGTGTTTTACTCACATTATGGATCCCCCATGTATTAGGTGGCCACTATCTACAGAGTCAAAGCCACGTCTCCCCAGCCTTTTCCAGCCCTATATAGCTGTGTGTAGCGAGTACATTTTATTTCATTTCATTTTCTACACAGGGTTACTACACTTGTACATGGTTTTGTCTCATAGGCCAAGTTTGGCCTCCAGAAGAAGTTAATATGACTCTCTCTCTCTCTCTCTCTCTCTCTCTCTCTCTCTCTCTCTCTCTCTCTCTCTCTCTCTCTCTCTCTCTCTCTCTCTCTCTCTCTCTCTCTCTCTCTCTCTCTCTCTCTCTCTCTCTCTCTCTCTCTCTCTCTCTCTCTCTCTCTCTCTCTCTCTCCCCCCCCCCTCCCTCCCTCCCTACCTCCCTCCCTCCCTCCCTCCCTCCCCCTCCCTCCCTCCCTCCCTCCCTCCCTCCCTCCCCCCCCCCCCCCCTCCCCCCTCCCTCCCTCCCCCCCCTCCCCCCCCTCCCTCCCTCTCTCCCTCCCTCCCTCCCTCCCTCCCTCCCTCCCTCCCTCCCTCCCTCCCTCCCTCCCTCTCTCTCTCTCTCTCTCTCTCTCTCTCTCTCTCTCTCTCTCTCTCTCTCTCTCTCTCTCTCTCTCTCTCTCTCTCTCTCTCTCTCTCTCTCTCTCTCTCTCTCTCTCTCTCTCTCTCTCTCTCTCTCTCTCTCTCTCTCTCTCTCTCTCTCTCTCTCTCTCTCTCTCTCTCTCTCTCAAGCCTACTACGGCTGCCAAGACACGAGGGAGATAGAGTCAGCTCACTGACTTCTTCATTCTAGGACATGCAATAGCCCTCCCCACCTTAGCTCACACATCGAGAGGGGTGACTCTTCAGCACGCTCAGACCTCTCGAGCTAGGAGACGGCCCCGTGCTATAGGATATCGGGCCCCCGGCCCCGAGACTTCACAGACACCAGATTGAAGAGATCCAGGCTAGTGATCATCGCTCCATGGAGGAGAAACGATCCCGGATGATGGCGGATCCCGCTGTAGCCATCAGGGAGGCCTTGACTCCACCTCCACCTATGTACCACATCTTACACCCGCCCACTAGTACACGATGGAGCTAGTTAGTCGTTCAGATGCATTATCATGCTTGTACTACCCTTTTGCATATAGGCTACAGATATAGCACTCCATTCACCATCCCCCCCTCCCACTTTCATGCGTATCTCTACATGCATACTACAGAGATCTATATCAGCCTTACCAGCTTTTTATTTTTTCAGCACTTTTATCTTTTCCGATTGACAGAAGATACACCCATATACATTGATTTGTCTCATAGGCCGAGTTCGGCCTCCTAATAGATTGGACCACATAGGGCTGGATTCGGACGACCAAGACTATACAAGGAGGATATCTCACGCATCAGGATAGCCCATGGCCACATGATGGAGCACAGGCGCCGCACCACCACTTGGGTAGCCTTCCTTCAGGAGGCCAGACCGTCGCCAATGTACCACATACTCCACCCACCTCCACCCATTATATGTAGTTAGGATATACATATTCACTCTTGTCATGGGGCCCCCATGTATTAGGTGGCCATTATCTGCAGAGTCAGAGCCACATCTCCCCACGCACCACTACATTATCCCCACTACCTCTCCATCAGTGGATACATTATCCTGTGGTTATTTCGTGCCTTTTTCAGCCTACACAGTTTTGTGTAGCGAGTACTATTCCATTTTATTTCTACACAGGAGTTACTACAGTTGTACATGGTTTTGTCTCATAGGCCAAGTTTGGCCTTCTGAAGACGTTAATATCACTTTCTTTCTTTCTTTCTTCCCCCGCAACCCCCCCCCCCCTCTCTTTACGCAAGCAATGCTTCCTTCTTCTCTAGGTTGGTACCCCCCAATTTTCAAAAATTCTACAAAAGGCACTAGTTTCAATTTTTTCACGTTGTAATAAGTGCGAGTGTAATACATATGGTTCTATACAAAGGCAAAAACGTACACGCACACTCATTTAAATATGAAATTGAAGAAGAAAACAATAAATGTATGCTCCATTTGAATATTCACAAACT
This sequence comes from Ceratopteris richardii, assembly GCA_020310875.1. NCBI lineage: Eukaryota > Viridiplantae > Streptophyta > Polypodiopsida > Polypodiales > Pteridaceae > Ceratopteris > Ceratopteris richardii. Next base: position 59,444,212 of record CM035437.1, on the reverse strand, counting down.
AATCTTGATGATTACCAATATCCATGGAACATTGTTGATTTGACTCTTGGCATACCAAAAAGAGATTCAATACCTTTCCATGAATTGATTTATGAGTGCATGTGCATAAAATTTAGCAATGTTACAACTAATGTGCTAAGAAAGTAATGGAAATTTTCGAATTCCTTTTTGTCGCCACAGAAGAGAAGGCTGCATCTTTGTTGATCGATCAACTTCCTGGGGCATCAGGAATGTTTAGCCATACAGCATACATTAGATGCTTTTGCTAGAAGCAGTATGTAAATTGGAGGTCTTATCATTGTCCAAAGATAGTAAAATCCTGCTTGCAACCAATTAGTATTAAACTTTAATCTCTCATTTATGTCAAACATTGAGAACTTCAATGTTAAGCCTAGTATAAATCTAAATCTACTGCTGGGAGAAGGCTATTAGCAAGGTCAAATTTAATGCACCCAAGTATATAGTTGTTTGCGAATGACAATGGCTTCTTGAATTTTGATCTATCTTTGTACAGCAACTTACGAACTTTTTTACATACCTGAACCACATGGATCGTTCACGTCAACTGTGAACGAGACATATGGAATCAGCTTTAAAGAGTTCAAATAGTCTCTGTTTTACAGGTTTTTGTTTTTCAGAGCTTTTTTACATATTTTTATAAAATGTGTTGATGATTCCCTGGAATTACTCATACAACAGAAGTAGAACTTGATTGCATGATGCAAAAAAGAAAAAACGCATTGTCCTGCCTAGCCCCAAATTAGTATATCACCGCCCACTGTAATTTTCAGTAAAATTTTATTATTGGAAGAACGGGCAAAAGAGACAAAGGCAGTAAACAAATTATAACTTGGCAGTAAAAATATATAATAATTCTAGTTTCCAGATGATGTGACAAACTGCAAGAGAAAATAATGTTTATGAACAAATTGTTCTGTCTTTTCCTGATTACTAATGATTAATGTATTAGTGGGCATTACATTTACCCTAGTACAGAATAATGAATGATTAAGAGGCACTATCATGTGCATGAATATGATCACGATCAGCAAATGATATAATCCTTTGACCAAGACATTTCTCTTTTCTATTTTTTAAATTCCACTTCTTCAATATTATGATATGTAACCATTTCACATATCATGCAATGTGACACAGTTTTCCCTCAAGTCAATCCTGTACCTGTGTAACGTTTGTACGATCCAAGCAATCGATGCAGTTTGTTCTGACAACACCTTTTTGTGTCTCTAGCACTTCTCCATTTTCCATCATTAACAAGTATCTAAACATGAATGGGCAGTAACATACAATTACCAATATGACCAAAGAATTCTGAACATGCAATAAAATTTGAAGCTCTAAACATCGTTCATGCAATGTAAAGCCAGCAACATTAACATACCCTTGCTTCACTAACTTATCCCTGAGATCATCATATAGTGATGATAATCTTTCAAACTTAACTTGCCCACAGATGCGGTGAAAATCAAATGGAACATAACTGCAAGATACAAGAAGTTTAGATAGTCGTCCAATGCATTTCAAAGTGGAATAAGCAATTAACACATGGAAAAATTTTACTATATGTTATCATTGACTGATGAGATCTTTTGCATGGCATTTGCAAATGCACCTCCCAAGACTGCTTCACCGCCATGCTATACAAACAGAAAATTGATAATATAAAGAGAATATAAGGATTCAAAAATAATTGATGAAGGAGATATTCAAACAGTTCTTACTTGATTAACTAGATCAACTGCAACTATTGATCCATATCTTTCAGTGAGGTCTTGAAAATGGCGTTCCACAACCTTAGGCTGCTCAAGTTTTACACAATAAGTATATGTATTAAGATGAATTAGCAAGCCATGTGAATGCAAATAATATGTAAGCAAAAGCCTAAAGATCAACACATATGATAAAATTATTCCCAACTTAGAAATTGAGTACAACCTTCAATTCGTTAATCATGGAAAGAACCAAAATTTGAACAATCATCAGGTACTCCACATGAATTGGAATATGAAGAGCTTCATAGTTGAAGTGAACATAAATGCCATAAAATAGAAGTAATTGCTCCTAAACATCCTGTATGATATAACATGAATCATTTCACACACTCAAAAAAGATACAGCATATGGAACTCTGTAAGGATCCTAGGGTCTCTAACTTTTGTAGTTGGTGTCAAGGCTCATATATTCGTGTGATATATATGCCCCAAACCTTCCAAGCTTATGTCTTGTGGTAAGTCAAGATGCAATGTGCATACATATTCATAAAGCCTCTGCATGACTAAGTCTCTCTAATTGTCATCATACCATCAGCTTTGGGCCATCTTCCTAACTCTCAAATGTTGTGAGTACATATTATAGAGAAGATCCATTGCATTTCCATCGAAGATAGTAGTCCCATGTGATGTAAGAATACCAAGTACTTGTAGTGTCTAGGTCAGATAATTGTGACTTATCTAAACCATAAACTCTAAATCCTACATAAGCGAATAGTTAAGTTTTACATACATGCATGCATGACATATATGATATAATTACACATATATAGATACATGCATAAATACATACATACACATTGCATACAGAGTACATACATAAAAACCAACATTCAAATTTGCAAGGTAATGCAAAAAATAAATTAAATTTAAAGTATACATGTTTGTAACTACAAGTATAGGTGCAGATGCATAAATGCCATGGAGGAGCATAGTGCCTCTGCAGCAATACACTAATATGCTATATATATATATATATATATATATATATATATATATATATATATATATATATATATATATATATATATATATATATATATATATATATATATTCCTCTTTGGAATGTGTATCCATCATAGATGCATCACAACGTGTTGCGAAAGAGTTGGCAACTTCACAACCGCAACTTTGTCACGTTGTTATATTCGCGTGTTGCTTTGTATTCTTTTTTTTTTGGTGATGCAAAAATACCCAAAAGTATATGTTCCCTGGGAGTGATAAGAAACTATTTAAAGTCTTGTCCGAAGTGTCCAATACATGAAATAGAAAAAACATGGAGTATGAGGAAGACATAAAAAGCTATAAAGGTGTAGAAATTCATTTATGTATGATTTTCTTTATGGGCTTTATCGTCTTGATAGAAATTGATATTTTGGATTTCCCATATTCTCCTTGTAATGAACTTACAATTTTTTTACAAAATCTTCATCCTTGACCTTGGCCCTTCAGAGCAAAAGGTATTCTTCTATGATGATTGATATGACTATTGACATCACCATGAATGTTGAACTGTGTAGGGACTCATTTAGACTCGATAATCTATTTATATTCGTATGAATATGTCCTATAGTATACTATATATGTATGTTAGTATGTATGTAATTACAAATATGCATGTGTATTTATGTATGTATGTCATATGCATGTATGTATGTATAATGTATGTACGTACGTACGTATGTATGTATGCATGTACGTATGTATGCATGCATGCATGTACGTATGTATGCATGCATGCATGTACGTACGTATGCATGCATGCATGTACGTATGCATGCATGCATGTACGTATGCATGCATGCATGTTCGTATGCATGCATGCATGTACGTATGCATGCATGCATGTTCGTATGCATGCATGCATGTTCGTATGCATGCATGCATGGACGTATGCATGCATGCATGGATGTATGTAATCTGTATGTATGTATGTATGTATGTAATATGTATGCATGTCATATACGCATCACATGTCACGCATCTTCTTTTAATTCATATGTGTAAAAGGATGCACATCATCATATATTAGCTATAGGAAGCTTAGGGAGCCAAATTATTAAAAGAAAATCCAAAAACAAAAAATCATGTTCGTAATGTTTTAGCAACATCTAGGCGTGTTTGCTATGTTGCTAACGCGTTAGCAACACGTTGCCTTGGATGTTGCTGAAACGTTGCTAACAACTATGGTATCCATCCATCACATAATACTGCATCCATATTTCTCCCATGTGTCTTTCATAGACTTTAACTTTCTCTCCACTATCTCTTTGGTATTGTGTAAACCACTAGTCTTGACGTCCTCACATAAAAAACTCTTCCACTGTTGTCCGAGTGAACTTACTAGTTTCATGGCCTCCTTCCATGCTCGCGTGCATGCAACATTAACTTTGTTGATCGCTTCTCGTCATTCAAATGCACAACATCTAGCTATCTGCTCCTCCACTACCTCTCTCACTCTAAACATGACTTGTGGGAATAACATCATGAGCTCCGCATGAACTCACATAACTCAAAGAGGGCCAAGATTAAGAGTTTTCTTTTTTCTCCTTCTGAGCTACCTATTCCAGTAATTCATCAGGAATCTCAATGGACATTGGTTCTTTGCATTGTGAAAACCGAAGCAAAAAAAACATGCAGCATGCACCTTCATATGATCTTCCCCACCATCTCCTATCTAACGACCCAAGTTACAAACCCATCGCTCACCTCAACCGTAGCCAATTTTATCCTCGCCTGTCACATGAATCTTACACCTTCCTTAGGTTTTGGCTATTGGTTTTTAAGACCCACAATCAATATGGAGACAAAAATGAAATCGAGACATCAGAGAAAATAGACAGAACCATAGAGAGATGGAGCAAACCTCTACATATATGTCATATATTCCAAAACATGAAGTACATGAATATGTTGCATATGTTCATAACTTCACAATCTCCTTAACATGAAGACGATCTCCTCCAAGTATAGATAAGCTCCGAGCTCATGTCCTCCTTCATGTTGAAGAAGAATCACAAATCCTAGCTGCTTCCCTCCTTGTTGAGATGAAGAAATCAAAACTCCAACTCTTCCAAAGTTGGAAGGGACCTGCTATATCCAAGGTCAAGGCTTGCACTCACCTTGAACTGAAAATACAAGTAATATGGGCCTCCTCCTTATATAGTTTCTCAATAACCATGGTACGTACACAACACTTTAAGAATCTTTTGGCTCTACCTTCCCAATATGATAAGGCCTAGCATTCAGCTATGAAAGAGGTTTTGGAGTATATATATATATACATACATACATACATACATACATACATACATACATACATACATACATACATACATACATACATACATACATACATACATACATACATACATACATACATACATACATACATACATACATACATACATACATACATATATATATATATATATATATATATATATATATATATATATATATATATATATATATATAAGAGCAGAGATATCCAAACTTACGAACTCAAGATATAGAACACATACACATTGGCAAAGGGGGGAAATAAAAAACAAGAAACAAAAAACAAAACAAAAAAAAAACAAAAGCAAGAGACTTAAGATCAATATAAGACATAAAAAATACAAACAAAAAAGAAAATCAATACAAAATGAGACACATTAAAAAAATAAACAATTAATGAAAATTGAAAAATAATAATAATAATAAGTTTAAAAAATAATAAAAAATATAAAATATATAAGAATAAAATAAACTAAACAAATAAATAAATAATTTAAAAAAATAAAATTAAAAAAATAAATAAATAAAAATAATAATTACACAAATTAAAAAATTATATATATATATATATATATATATATATATATATATATATATATATATATATATATATATATATATATATATATATATATATATATATATATATATATATATATATATATATGCATCCTCAACTTCTATGTTTGTCCTAAACAAGAAGTATCAGAATTAAACTTTATCATGCATAGCTTGGACAAATAGCTATGACATCCCTACTCACGTCATCAGTGCCCTAGAGTAGGTGCAGACTTTCATAAAGAGTCTTTCTAAATCAAGATCTCAATCAAAGTCAACGTTTTGGAGTATACCCCAAGGATATTAACTGCTGATGTGCAACTACATTGGAAAAACATGTATCTAAAGAAGAAGTGTTAGTTGCACTACAGGCCTTGAAAAATGCCAAGGCACCAAGTCTTGATGGGCTCCCTAAAGAGTTTATTGTGGCATTCTGGCCTTCCCCAAGCTAATTTTAATGGACATGTAATGAACTCTTGAATATGCAAAGCATGCTCTTCCCGTTTAAAACTGATTGGATTAAGCGGATACCTAAAAAGAATTTCCAAAATATATCAATAATTGGAGACCAATTTCAATGATGGTTATTCTATTATCTGTATTGAGGTTCACCCTGCTTAAGTGGGTTTTGTGCACCAAAGATTGACATTTGATAACATTCGGATGGTTCAAATGGTGATGAAACATACAATTAATGAAAACCAAATACTTCTTTTGATGCACTTGTACTTTAGAAAAGCTTTTAGGCGAGTTTGATGTGATCTTTTATATGCAGTGATGCAAAATTGGGTTTTGCAGAAAAGATATCTCGTTTGATCTATCTTCTAGCAGACTACAGTGCACTGCATGTGGACATTAATGCGAGGCTTTCTATTCCTTTTCCAATGCTCTGTAAGGCAAGGATACCCACTTAGCCCAATGTTCAATGTTTTCTTGCTAGAACACAAAATACAAAACCGAGTATTCATGGTATCTCTTTCTGTGGGCTGCAAAAGATAATGGTCGAATTTGAGGATGGTACACTTGCGTTGCAAGTGAACAAAATTCAGTAAATTCTCATGACTCTTGCTCCCTTCTCTACAGCTTCCACACTATGTACTACTGACAGAAAATCAGCAATTATACATGTTTCATCGGCTTCCTTTATTTCCTTGTCATGGAATGGACAAAAGGATCAGCATGTTAATGTCTTCCCCCATTTGGGATACCCTCAAGGAATGGACATATCCATCAGGGATCAAACTGGATGGATATTACACAAAGTTAAATCCAAGGTTGAGCTTTGGAACGCATTTGACTGGCCATTACATGCAAGGTTACACATTGCACAATCAAATCTGCAACCTTATGTGATATACTATTTGCTTTTAATTGAAGGCCTTCCATTTCATGAGTCCTATATGATCGTTAAAAGATTCCTATGGAGTAAAAAACACAATAGAGCAGCTGTTTTGTCCAGTGGACTTGTGTAAGCCAATCAAAATCTCATGGGGGTATTGGATTATTGCATTTGTCATCTCACACACAAGTTTGCACAATGTCCTTTCTTCTGGGTTTGTGCCTCGTGTGTACCTATATGAGCTCATATTTTTTGGGAGATTATAGATCATGTGTCAGTAATTTATAAGGGGCAATAGGAGATGGATAAATGAAATAAGTCCTTTTCTCATGCTCCAGTTCGCTCATCCTCTTGCACTTTGAATTTCTTGCTGCAAAGTAAGTCTACTAGGCTATTAAAATGGAATGGACGGCAAAGATATATGGGCAATCGAAAATTTATTCAGCAATTTGTCACCATACTGGTCTTTTCTGTCCATGCAGCCTGCTGCTCAATCAATTAGGATCAGCTGCCAGATATTCCAATAGCATCTCTCGAGTATCTCATTGCTATGATTCCCAATGGGCTTTTTTGTCTTTCCCAAGAATAAGGCAACAATATAAAATTGGGGTTGCTTACAGAAGAAAATGGATAGATCTGATGATGTACTTGCGGAGTATCAAGTCCCTTTATCAGTAGATGCTTCCTTTCCTTGGAAAGATAGGATGCACATCAAGCACACTAGATGGTGGGCTGATAAAGCTAAGTTGTTTTATGTGCAACGCCTGAACTCTGAGACCATTACAATACATTGCAACTCAAGGTCGAATCTAAAAGAAAAAACGAATGCTGGTGCGAAGCTCGATTTTCCATTCAATGGGCATCAAAGCTCACATTCCCTATGAAATTGTTAATATGGACAGTATATACAGGCCATTTTACCTTGAGTGCTTTTGTTGCTAAACATGGTCTGATGGGTATCAATTGTGTCCATTGTTCCTCGCATCTAGAAATCATGGGGCATGCATTCTGGTTGTGTCCACAAAGAACTGCACTATTGGACTACGTTATTTCTCTTCCCTTGCAGCATTGAGAAGCCTGATGAATGGAGATGTACATTTTTCCTCTTCAGAAGTGTAGATAAAGAACTGTGCTGGATTTGGTACAGATGTATTTATTATATGATGGGGTTTATATGGCAATATCAAGACTAAAAAATCTTTGGGAACAAAACGGTCATATCAACTTTCACATGGGCCACATGCAAAGCAAAATTGATGTCGGACGTTGATATTTTCCCTTGAAATAGAAAAATCAGAATGTTAAATATCCTGCGAACCAGCTACTGATTAGAGGTCAGTGATGCTATGTAAATATGCTTTGTAAGGCCTGCATAAAATAGTAATCTTTTTGTTTCTTGATTGTACAAAAATATGTGGGAAGCAAGTAGGCTCATCATACCTCTGCGTAACTTGTACAGATTTTTGGAATAGTACAAACGATGGTGCAAAATAATAACAATAATAATGATGATGATGATGATAATAATAATAATAACACCACCACCACCAATAATAATAATAGTAATAATAATGATAATACTTATAGTAGTCGTAGTCGTAGTAGTCGTAGTCGTAGTAGTAGTCGTGGTAGTAGTAGTACTCGTAGTAGTAGTAGTAGTCGTAGTCGTAGTCGTCGTAGTCGTCGTAGTCGTCGTCATCGTAGTCGTAGTCGTAGTAGTAGTCGTAGTCGTAGTAGTCGTAGTAGTAGTCGTCGTAGTCGTCGTAGTCGTCGTCATCGTAGTCGTCGTCATCGTAGTCGTCGTCATCGTAGTAGTCGTCGTAGTCGTAGTCGTAGTCGTAGTCGTAGTCGTAGTCGTAGTCGTAGTCGTAGTCGTAGTCGTAGTCGTAGTCGTAGTCGTAGTCGTAGTGGTAGTCGTAGTCGTAGTAGTAGTAGTAGTAGTAGTAGTAGTAGTAGTAGTAGTAGTAGTAGTAGTAGTAGTAGTAGTAGTAGTGTTTGTGCACTTTCTCATCTTAAACGATCAGCCTATTAGTGAGGGAACTCATACCGTCTCATCCAGGTCAAATAGTTTGATTTTGGGCTTGTATGTAAGATCCACAACTTGCTCCCAGAGGACAGGTATTGAGCCCCTTACCTGTAAAATTCCAAGTTTTAATGACTTGTAAAGAATAAGACAGTACAAACATGGTCAACTTACTTGAACATAAGATGCTACATATCCGTTGGCTTGTATAATTTGCTCTGTTTCTACAAAGTTGGCCACATCTCCATTCACATTCGCTCCTCTTCTCCACATCCGGGTTCCTTATAAATCAAAAGAACACATGTACAGTATTTATGGGCAGTGTTAAGAAGAATAAATAGAAAAGTCAATTATCAAACCACATGGATTACTGACCTATGCGGCGAACACAACGACGGCACATCAGAGAAATTTTAATGTGTGTATTCTGCAACTCTGACTCTATTGTCTGAAAACCTGAATTTAGTGGCTTAAGGAGGCAAAGGCATGAACAGAAAAGTTTGTTCTAAAATTTGAACCTAGAAATGTGCATTTGTATGCAGAAGTAGGATGAGGAAGAAGCCACAGAAGCAGCATATGAGGAAACATAGGTATTCACACCGAATGACATGTCAAAACATGACCATGTCTCAGCAAAAGCAATGAAATGGATACTTCCTTGAATAACTGGGAGAGCAAATAAGTCAAACTGTAACATCAAAACATGTTGACTCATAAGCTCATCTGAAGTAGAAAACCATAAAACTTATTGAACTTTGTCAAAGATGGCTTACGCCCCATCTGGTTAACCTTGGTCTCGTAAAGATCCGTCCACAGTTGTCTATTCCAAACAAACCTTGCATCAATCTATGAGTACAAAAAACATTAATAAAATTAAACAAAGCGTAAATTTCAAAAGCACAAGAGAAAATAACGTTCAGCGAACCAAGCAACAGCCAAAGGCCAAACAATTTTGGTTGAATTCATTCTGCAAATCAAAGTATTAAAAGATGTGATGATTCCGAACAAGTACATTGCTGCCATTTAATAGGAATTGTGTAGCGTGCCTACTATTATGAATATATAGGATGTATTTCTTGATCATTATACTCTGCAACATAATGATTCAACTGCATATACTCATAACATGAACTGTTGCTGCATTGCATTATAGCAAACAAGGCTGCAAAAAATCATAGCATGATTTGTTTGCACCATGTTTTTCCTTATCATACACATGTAAAGGCCAAACTACATATACTAAAATCTTGGAAGTTAACAAAAAATAAAATTGCAAGGTTTAAAGTTGAAATCATTCACATATTATAGTGATTGGGCAAAAGTCACATGCGATGACAACAGGAACAAAAAACAAAATGGAGATATTAAATTATAGACCTTCTATTCTAAATTATATCTCAGTTCCTCAAAGAGAGAAATGCAAAAGAGACAGCATGCTTCAATAGTTGCAAAATCACCTATAAAATACCATAAAACTCATACATATTACAGAGAAAGCAACAACCTCTCAATCTTCAATTTATAGGCATAACCTAAAAGCCATAATCATTCTCTGTATTGCTTTGGCATACTTTTAGGCACACTTTCATTAGCATTGCTCTCAGACGACCTCTCTAGATGATAAATCAGTCAAACTCATAAGGGATTTATCATTGATAACACATCCCATGACATGGCATTGCTTAGCACACGAGCTGTTAGTGATTTTGAGGTTTACATATCCAGAAATCCAGGTAAGCTTGTAGACCTAAGGAACCATTAATCTCATTCAACATGCAAGTTAAAGACAAAGAAAAGAGCTCAATATCATATACTCAGAAAAGTTCCAATTCACCTCAGATTACAAACAAAAAGAAGCAATGACATGCCCAATTGCTCATCTATATATAATGTTTGATAACCAAGTTTTTCTAACCTCACAAAGCCAAAAAAGTAGTTTCCATAAATTGCAGCCACATGTGCCAACTCGGTTCAATAGGCATTCAAACTGGAAAGTAAATAGTCTAATTGTATGGCATAACTGGGGCATCTTCTTATTCTATGCTTTGACACCCTGTTCATATTGCAAACACATTAATCAGTGAAATAAGTTTTCCAGGCAGAACATTGAAGCGTTAGGAAAGTGGCTTTGCTTGCTTCTGTTCTTTATTATGAATATTCATTGGAAAGCTCAACGCTATCCAGTTTGTCATGTCAATCATAAAGACTCAAAACCAAATGGAGGTTGTGAATGATTTTATTCAAGGCTGCAGGTAGGGATCTTCACCATCAAAGTAAAGTGTTTTGAGACTTGCAAGTTGAGTGAAATGGGGATCAGGTGTGAAAACAAGCATGAAGGTATCAGATTGATATACGAAAATCTTTGAAGTGTAACTTGTGATGTTTGTGTATCTAGATCCTAGGACATATACACATGCCTTCAAGCAATAGCTCTGCTTTCTCCCTTGGCTTTATAGTTTAAAATGCTCCATGCTAAACTGAATTCTATTGTGCACACCATGTGGGTGATTGGGCTCACTTGCATTCAAGTGTTAGCAACTCTTCTACAAAATCAAATGTTGAATGGCAAATAAGTGAGCACATACTCATTTTTGTCATCACATCATGATTATGCATTAGCAATGGAATGTCAAGTGAACCTGTAAGATCAAACATAAATGTGGGCATAGAATATCCTTTGCCGTTGAACTTCACGCACCTAATGGCATCCAATATAAATAAGCTCGAACTATAGAGGCCAATCAATACCAGTACCATAATTGTAACTCACAAGATCCTGTGCTGTTCATCATTCAAATGATGTACCATCACAAGTGAGAGGAGTCACGGCCTTTGAAAAGCTCTTCTATGAAGTTCAAACATCTGAGGTTTAAAACTCTAACATTGCCTTCAGTAACTTCAAAACGTTGTGAACAAACAAGTGTGGTCACATAATGCCCTTTTCATTTAAACTTGGCACTCCTAAAATCATCCAAAATTAACAAACTTAAACCATGGAAGTGCATCAATGACAACAACAACACCATAACTCATAAGATCATGTGACGTTCATCATTCAAGTAATGTATCATCAAATGCGAGGGCAGTCACAACTTTTGAACTGCTCTCATATAAGGTCACAAACCATCTAGACTTAAAACTCATAGCCTTACATTCAGTTTCTTCAAGACCTTATGGAAGGCATTGATACTTCCAAAAAAGAGAAAAGAAAAAGCATTGCATCAAGCTCGCAAGTTTATTCCTTAATAATAACAGTAATAACAATAATGACTATTGAATCTGCTTAATAAGACATGCTACAGTCAAGAACGAAAAATTGTTGTAGCAGCAGAAAATATAATATGCAGTCCATGAAAAAAAATGTCTCTCTACTCGAAGCTGCATGGAGCCACTACAAACAGGTGCTACTAACAGAAAAAACATAAGTTGTACGAGCAAAGTGCCCTAATATAGTGTGAAAACATCACATATCAGACCATTGAGTGAGATAAATCAATTAGAAGAGATTTGTGTGTAGGTAGTCCTCTTCTTCAAGGCAAGGAATATCTTATCAAATTTCAATATAGATGGCTCTTTCTGTGAAGTTCAATGCTCAAGGCATACTAGATTGACTTTTATATTAGCAAAAAAGGTTTCATCAAGCATGGTGTAGTAAAAAACTTTCGGCTCCGGGTCATGTTCCAGATGTTTACAACAGAATGATAAATATGTTTTTCTGATAACATGCTCATGAAGGATAATGTGAACCTGAAATATAGAGCATTCACTCCAACAGAGATGGTAAAAGATTTTATGGAGTTCAGTGTGCGACGTCAAAAAGGGCCAACTCTTTAGAAGCCTACTAACATAAATTAGCATTTATTATATTTTTACAAAGAATTTCTAAACAGAGTCTCAAGTTTTAAGGACTTCCATCACAATCGAATTTTACATCCAGGTATTTGAAAAGTGTGCTTGAACAAGGGAGGAATGTTTGTAGAAAGTCACAAGTGTAAACAGAAGAAGTCACCTGTTTCATTCAAGGTTTCAAGCAACTTTCATTGCATTAACATTTTATGCCCAAGACTTAAAACTTAAGTGAACCAGTTTGGAAGGCACCATATATTGACTCTTCAGAAATAGAACACACCCTATTAATACCACACAAGACACTTCCACAAGTTAATCCCAGAATGAATTTACCTGTGTCCATAAGGGCTGATCCTTGTCCAGCGATAGACTTTTTTGAACACTATAAAACAACAATGAAGAACAAAACCATTAATAAAGCCTCTGCACACAAAGCTTCACAAAAAAAGTGTAGCTACATTATAGCAACAGGTATCCTTCACCCCCTACACTTTACATTTTGTCATAATCAAACTTATACATGATGCAGCCATCGAACTCAGCCTAACACATTTAAATTGCAGATAAAAGGTGACTCCATGCCGACTACATCACAAATCCAAGGCATATCCAGGTGAACAAAGACAGGTTGAAAACCATTTCTACAAAGTCAGAAATGCCCACCCAGATAAGAGAATATGTGCATTCTAGTTCACAAAAAAGGCACAGACACAGTAGAATCAACAAAAAAATGATTAAACTTCCTGCACCATTCTGATAATCAAGAACTGTATGCAGACATCAAGAACTTGTTGCTAATCGTTGAGTACTGATGATCTTACAGTAGCTAAGAAAAGTTCTCAAGTATGGACAGTTTTAAAGTATGTCTTAACTTTTCAGTGCTTCTCATATAAAATGTAATGATGGTCTTATTCTACTGGAGAATGAAATCCAAAGGTGCTTAGGGCATGTATTTAATCAAGTTTGATTTTGGGTACGAAGTTATTCAAATAGTAAGAGTTTGCAAGAGGTACCTTGGATCCATTGAACAAAAGAATATGGTTGAAAATCCATAAATCAAGAGTTCGATATTGGGTCCAAAGTTGCATAAAAAAGTAGAAGCTCAGAAAAAGAACCTTATATTGGAGCCATTGAACAAAAGAGCATCGTTGAAAATCCAAGACACATGCCTCGTGAGAGAAGAAGAGTTTGTGTGCTATAAGGGAGGGCAGAAGGAGAAATGGTGCATACAATCCCACCCAACTGCTTGTATGTTTTTGTGATTGCATCCCTTGTTTGAACGTGCAAAGTAGGACATAATTTTATTAAAACATAGCTTTCAAGCACATGGAAAAATGTGAGTCTTCCAAAGCGTCCAAGTGAACCAAAGGTTAAACATAATATATAAAAATGATCATACATACACAAGTGATCAAAAAAATGTTCCCCAAATTATCTAAAAATAAATCCTGAAAGCCTCAGTAAGAGCTACAAGATGAACTGATCCTCTAGGCCTTTAACCCTGGTCCCTAACAACCTTCAACTTAAGGAGCTAAAGAAGCACTTATAAGCTATAACAAAACCGTTAGTGGTCATACTCATGTTGTGCCTAATGAAAGCTCTTGGTCAAAGCAAGTGTATGGTTCTCACTGGTACTAATCTTGATCACAAAGTGCAAGCCATGATCAAGTGCCTATGTGATAAAAGGGGACCACATATCAATATGTCCGGGACATGCATGACACATGGCATGCTAAACTAGACATATTGCATTATTGTTGCTGTAACCAAACATAGGCATCCAGTATAACAATCTGAATTCCTTGCATAGCTGAGGTAGCCAAACGGCTTTTTTGGAAGCCCTAATGACTCAAACATACTCATTCTTAGTCGTAAAAAGTGCAAATAACCTCAGTAAGTACAAAGTACCATGGAACCACAATCGCAAGTATGTAAATGTACCTACTTGTGGACTTGTAGGTATTGACATTTCCTTCCATGTCAATCACAATATTAGTTCAATTTTAATGGACCCTTTCCATTACATAGGTGTTTTCCTTTTGTCCCTTTAAGATAGCTCAAGATGGAGCTATTGCATCCTTATGTACTCTACAAGGAATTGACTTGCTCATTATTCTAAGCAAACAGAGAATGCCGATCCTTTGACAACCATAACATAATGACAGAAACATGAGTAAATGCATAAGGTACAACCCACATCTCATCAAATGCACTCATGATGCTTTGATGTATGAATCATCAAGTACAGTGCAAGAAAGCATGAAAGGAGTTTAATTCGGACCAAGTGTAACCAATATCAAATGCAATGTGAAAAAACCATAAATTATATGCAACTAGAATAAGTTCAACTTCAGTATGATACAGATTTTAGCATGTCAGCACATAACTTTCAGAGTACACATCAAATAATGAGTTTGGAACCTATGGACTTGAATTTCAAGCAATTAGAATTAAAATCAAAGACTATGTATATAATTGTGGAGGCCTTTATGCAAACAAACTATGCGTAACATGAGAAGAGGTGTGAACCACCTCTTCGTTATGGTGAGATAGGCACTCACATGAGTGCCAAGTGGCACTCATGTGAGAGGCCATGTTACATTACCATTATGGGTGATGAGAGAGTGAGAGGAAGGATTTATTGGGAAGCTCACGCGGCTGGGCAGATCTAGAACATCAATGTCATAGATCCGCCCAGCCTCGTGAGCTTCCGAATAAATCCCTTCTCTCAC
The DNA here is from genome assembly GCA_020310875.1 of Ceratopteris richardii. Classification (NCBI taxonomy): domain Eukaryota; kingdom Viridiplantae; phylum Streptophyta; class Polypodiopsida; order Polypodiales; family Pteridaceae; genus Ceratopteris; species Ceratopteris richardii. The sequence continues at coordinate 59,428,638 of CM035437.1, read as the reverse complement.
TCTCTCATCACCCATAATGGTAATGTAACATGGCCTCTCACATGAGTGCCACTTGGCACTCATGTAACATGAGAAGAGGTGTGAATCACCTCTTCGTTATGGTAAGATAGGCACTCACATGGAGGCCATGTTACATTACCATTATGGGTGATGAGAGAGTGAGAGGAGGGATTTATTGGGAAGCTCATGCGGCTGGGCAGATCTATGACATCGATGTTCTCCGTGTTCTTTTCTAGAGAGTTAGCCAACCTCACGATCTTCGAGGATTCTGGTATGTCCCCAAAAAGAAGGGCTTCATCGAGACCCACAGGAACTAGGAGGAGAGACCTAATAATGGCATCAGAGCCGGGCAACACGCGAACGTGCCAAAGGACCCCCGCGAGCAGATGCATACTCTCAGAAGGAGCGCACGCAGAAGAGGCAGCCACGCCCCACTCTCTCCACCCTTCCTCTTGGTTGAGAGAAGAGGGATTTACATCTCATTTTATACCTGCGAATTGGCAGTTGCATTTGCATGTGTGGGATAACTCGATTCATTCTCATGCACGAGCGTTGTGGAAGAAAGGAGCCCATAAAAATGGTAGTTGAATTTACTTATTTTCGAATTTTTCCTTCAAGTTAAAGCAAGAATAAGAACTAATATGGAACATGATGGAAGGAAATGGAGCTACACATATGTATATTGGGCTGTGGAATCTGGATATGGGCTATGGGTCATTGGAATAGCTAAAGAAGCTTCAAGCTCTCAGATTGGCCTTCCAAAGTCACCCCCTCATGAACGATTATTCTCTCACTTCCTACTCTTGACATACCCACCTTCTTCGGCTCGTAGCTTGGTGACCCGACATCCGATTTGAGAAATCTTTGTCACGTTACAAAGATACAATCTTAAGCTTCGCTTAAGAGCGAATGATGATTGACTTGGAGAAGTTTTGCCCAACCAAAATCCCCTGTAGTGCTTCAGCAGAAACTAGGCGGCCACTCTCGGGCCTAGTTTTTCATCATTTAGTATCCGAATCGACTTTTTTCACTTGGAATAGTTACATAGTTTTGAAGAACAGGTGCTCTGGACTACATATTTGGACTCGCGAGGACCGGCAAAAATCAAAAGTGCTTCAGTTCGACTCCATTCGCTCATTTGAGGCTATTGTTATATGTTTTTGGTGTCGTTCTTGTTGGTTTTTGGCGACAAGAGCCTCCTCGGGCCAACCATACATTTTCAATTTTCGTTTGGGCCTGGTGAGGATTGCAAATCAACGCCTTCACACTTCAAAGATCGCTTCGATTTTGCTTCGGGATCTTCATTTTGTATCGGGGAAGTGCTCTAGTACTATATTTCTCTTCTTCTTCCATATTTAAGTTTATTTCCATTCCTTTCACATACTCTAGTTAAGTAAACAGGGGGAGTGAAATATGGATTCCAAGGGTAAACAAGTCTTAGATCACACTTCTCCACCTAAAGACCAACTAGAGGACCCTGACCATAGGATGGAAGAGGTAGAGCTTGTGTAGGAAGTTGAGGAAAAACTAGAGAAAAAAGAGCCGTAACAAGAAGAGTATTCTTATGAGGAACTCCACGATGAGTTTGTTACTCACGAACAATTCGTAGAATTAAAAGAACAGATCCTTAGATTAGAGAGAGACATAGGTAGCATGACATCTCTCATTGAATAGCTTAAGTCTCAAATGATCTCACTTGAGACAAATGTCACCTCTTTCCTAGCTAGGACGGAAAGAGAAACTCCTACTCTTCTTGTAGACACGGCTAGGAAAGATTCTTCTTTTCCTAGTAAGCACAAAGGAGAGAGTTCTAGGGAAGCTCCTCTCCTAAAAGACTTGAAGCCAACTACCTTTACGAAGGATGACCGTGAGAGAAACAAGGATCCAATCTACACTTTTTTGCAAAAGTGGAATGATTCGCATCAACTTAAGAGCACCCCACCTGAGTATCGTGTGCTAGAGGCGGGTCTCTCGCTTTGCGGGCCTGCTTAAAAGTGGTGGATGAGTCTCAAGGAGACTAATTCTATCCCTACAGACTGGACTCAGTTTGAAACTCTTTGCTTGAAAGAGTTTCTTCTGAGGAAGAGAGGAACTAGGATGAGTGAGATAGGATCACCTAGAGAGGTAGGCCCTTGACGGTCTACATATCCCACTATAGGGAGATCATTTTGAAACTTAAGGGATTGGATGACTTCCAAAAAACTAGAGGGGTTGTTAGGGGCTTGGATAAAGTCATCAAGAGAGAGGTAAGAAGAAATGAACCTAAGTCGTTTGAGGAGGCGATCAAATACGCTCATATTTATGAGGATCACAATCGCCCTCAATATACCCCTGTGGAGACGGATCAGCCCCTTAAACCTCTTACCACGACTAAATTTAAGAAGAAAGTGTCAATAGGGAAAAACAAAATTTTTATCAAGAAACAAAGATCTAAGGGCCTAGTTTACCTACCGGGCAGTTTGAGAGGGCCAAGAGAGAGAACATATGCTTTAGGTGTTTGTCTCCTAGCCATTCACAGTGAAACTTTCCACTCAAGAAGGGGGAAGAAAAGAAGAGAGGACCAGAAAGTAGTACGGCCCCTAATAAGGGCAAAAAGGCAGTCCACCTAGTGCAGACACTTCCTATTCATGGAAGCTCTAGCTTCAAGGGAGTGGAGGTGATGCATGAGGATATTGAGCACACCTATTGTTTGACTCGCTCACTATGGTCACCTCCGTTTGGACCACATGACTTGGTTAAACTTCATGGTAGTGTATAGGCGACCAGGGTGCGAGTCATAATAGATGATTCTGCCACTCATAACTTCATAAACTATGCTCTGGTCAAAAAGCTAAAGATTCCCCAGCAGCACGGTGCACGTAAATAAATAGTATCTATGATGCAAAGGGAAGACAAACAGATATGGGATACTATGGTATCCAATTTGGAAGTCAAGATGCAGAATTATACTGACCACATGGACTTCCAAATCATGAATATGAAGAGGACAAACCGTGTGTTTGGAAGAGAGTGACTATGGGGGTTGGGAGACACACTTAAACGAAGCTATCACAACAACACCCTCGAGTTTGAAAGAAATGGAAGTAAATTTTGTATACAAGGAGAGAGAGATGTACCTAGTGCACCTCTCATCTCATCTTTAGAGTTGTATAGTCTTTGTCATTTTCAGCATCTACAAGAGATCTTTTTGTTTCCAGGACTTTGAGCATTGTAAAGACATTTCATCTATGTATATTTTCATGCCAGAAATGTAAATATGGACAGGACTTTTTACTATTCTTTCTTGCAAGAGTGTGTTGTTAAAGGTTTTAACGATCTTATGTTTGAATTCATAGTTGTTTTTCCCATTGACTAACCTAGAGGGCTACCACCTGAGAGAGTAGACATTGACCATGCTATTGAGGTAGTTACTAACACTAACCCTATTTGTAAGCCACCTTATAGGCTTAGTGTTTCTCAACATGAGGAGGTTGAGAGGCAACTTTGGGACTATTTAGATAAGGGCTTCATTAGACCTAGTAACTCACCTTGGGCATCACAAAGCTCCTAGTTAAGAAGAAGGACGGCTCTATGAGATCATGTATGGATTATAGAGCACTAAATAAGGTAACTATCAAAAATAGATTTCCAATGCCTAGGTTGGAAGACGTATTTGATCAGTTACATCAAGCTAGGTATTTTACCAAGCTTGACCTTAGATCAAGGTATCATCAAATTAGGATTAGGGTAGAGGATGTCCCTAAAACTGCATTCAAAACTAGATATGGGCACTATGAGTTTTTGGTGATGCCTTTTGGTCTCACCAATGCTCCTACCACTTTCATGAAGCTCATGAATAGTGTATTACCACCTTATCTAGGGCAGTTTGTAGTAGACTTCCTAGATGATATTATGATCTATAGTAAATCAGAACAAGAGCACTTGGAACACTTTAAAAAAGTGTTCCAAGTGTTAAAAGAAAATTCACTCTTTGCTAAGGAGTCAAAGTATGAATTTTTCAAAACAGAGGTTAGATACCTTAGGCATATAGTCTCCCAGAATGGAATTCAGATGGATCCTGAAAAGGTAAGGGCTATCATGGAAGGATCCTCAAAGAGTTGCAGATCTTCCTAGGTTTATCATGCTTCTATCGAAGATTCATTAAGAATTATGCCAAAATTGTTGTCCAGATGACAGAACAACGTAAAGATAAAGGGAAAGCCTTTCATTGGGGAGACGATCAGAGGCAAAGTATGGGAAGACGAACAGGGAAAATTTGAAAGTAGCAATTGCTAAAGATCACTTTTACATATAGGAGATCCCAATAAACCCTTTGTGGTTGAGACTCATGCGAGTGATTTTGCTATAGGAGCGGTTTTAGTTCAAGATGATCGACCAGTAGCTTTTGAGAGTAAGAAACTAGAACCAGCTCAGGAGAATTACTTCGTCTATGAGAAGGAGTTGAATGCGATTGTCCATGCTTTGAAGAAGTGATGTCA
>CM035437.1:59361660-59416660 GCA_020310875.1 Ceratopteris richardii | reverse complement strand
AATTAATAAGAGTACCCATATGTGCATGCCAGATGGTTCACATATGGAAAGACTACAGATTGCACACAGGTTCTGTATTATGAGTTGGATAAATGGCCATTAATACCTCCTCTAGTATAAATTTAAGGCTTCGAATGTTGTTACATAGATCACATAAGAAACATCTACCAATTTATTTTAATTAATCTTAAAAAGAAGCATTAAGAGCACAGATATGTTGCTGTAGGTATAGTCAATAGTCTATATGTAGCGAACAAATTTGCAAGAAATGAAAATGCTTCAGTAGTAGCCCAACTTTTAAGCTAAGCCATGGTCAGAAATAAAAACCACCTGTGAGTCAGATCCGCATCGTAAGCCATGTATAAACCAGGTGTTGTCTCAAGAAAGCGCAGCAGGCTCTGCAAATGGGCTTGATCACTTTTCTGTCATGTGAAAACATCTTGTCAACAGCAGATAAACAATATCCTTCTCATTGCAAAGAATGAGCGTGCTGTCTTGCGAAGTGAAACTAAATGCAACCTGTATTTCTGTTAATGGCCCAGATTCAGATTCACACCGCCAAAACTTCATTGAAGATATTTTGTAAACGGAGCTTCCAAAGTAACTTCCAACATGCTCTCGAGATGTCACAACAAGGGCATACGCCTCTGCCAGCCAAATTTTTTTTCATGTTGAGTACAGACGTGTTGTGCCCCAGATAACAAGCATGGTATATATAACATAACTGACCTGTCAGAAGCCTAAGGATTCCCAAAAAACCAAAAACAATTCCTCGGGAGGACTTGCTATGATCACCTGCTGGCAATTCACCTGCATTACCGAATAAACGCACAGCATGATCCTAAGACGCTCCAATGTCCAATCCATTAAAAATTGCATCAAGACTATCCATTCAAGACAAACCCAAACTATTAAAAGCATCAAAATATTCTCACTGATAAGTTGTAACAGCCCTGTCTTCTTGCTGATCATCAAATAATCTACAGGCTCGCCTTCCAAGGGCTCCAGAACGTACTGATTGTCAAATTCCCATAGGCGCATTCGACTACACAGCTTCTTTCCAAATACAAAATGACCCATGATTTGTATGACAGACACTATGTTCTGTTATGAGCTACCAAAATGGTATCGAAATTGATAGAAGAAAATGCGGAGAAAAACACAAGGCCTCAGCTGCAACGAAAAAATATGTTCGTAAGTTGATAAAAGTAAAAAACGCCTTGTATCCTATCTACTGCAGAAATATTTGCAGCAGTCTAAAAACGAAACTTCGTGAAACACCAAAGGCAAAGTGAAATTAAATGCTCTTTAATCATTCATGTGCAAACCTGCGAATTCACAAGCTAGATTTGTAATCGGCGATCACTTAGGCTTCTGGAGACTGTCAATGATAGCTCACGCGACAGGCATATAAAAATCGTGAATCTCCCTAAGGTATTTACGTCACATCGTGGCAGGATCGGCAATGCCGTCGTCTTTAAATTGGGCACCTGGAGGATCCAACTGACTACTGACATAGGGACCACGTTCTTTATGCTGAGAGAGAGAGACTCGCCAGGTTCAAGATGCCTGAAGGGACCCCACAGCTATCGTCGATTGACCTTCCGCTTATGTTAAAGCTCCAAAGTTGAAGAAGCATTTTTCCCGTCCTACGTTAACACCAAGTATAAACGAGCGAACATTCCTACGAAGTAAAACCCTCTTCCTTTTTTTTTTCTCTTTTTTTTTTTAATGGAGGTTCAGCCGAGGCCTACTCCTTCAGGTTTTAACTTTGAAATTGCAATTGTACAATGAAGGGCATAGTACCCATGGGATCCCTCTTATCCCACAAGAACAGGGGTTTACATAGCTGGGTTAGACTGCGGTCATAACTACCGAAGAGAAGGACAAATGATGGCACATCAGCCTCAAGATACAGCTTTTCCATGATAACATGTCCCTTACATGTTGTCGCTGGGGGTTGAACCCTCGCCCCTGCCTCAAGAGATGAAAGGCCCAACCACCCAACCAAGCAGTCTAAGAAACCCTCTTCTTTATATATTTATTTATTCTTTAGATATTCATTCATTCGTTTAGCATTGTTCTTTCAAATTTTAAAAGGTTGAAGAATGGATCTTTTAAATCTAAAAGAAGAGTAGGTTGATGCATCATTAAACATGTATGAATCATGAGAAAATATGGGTGATTACGGAATGCCCACATCCCACGAACTTTAAGAGGATATGAGATTATTGCGTTTATTATTAAGAAATAGGAAATTATTATGTTTAATATAATTTTTATAGGAGGTTCATTAAAAATTGTGCTAAGGTAGATGTCTCTATGAATAATTAGGTCGAACGGAAGGGAAATTCTTCGAATAGTGATTGCTACAAGTATATGATTTCATATCGCATATCCTAATCAACTCTTTGCATGAATCGTGGAAAAGTGCTACACATAAAATAGAGTTTCAATCTATTTTGCGTCATCAAAGGAAACATGCTCATTCTCATCATAAAGACTAGAGGTAACCATTGCATAACAATCTGATGCAAAGGAAGCACTATAAGAGCCTAGACGAGTATGATATGTCAAAGGTGCATCTAATTTGCTATCTCTCAAGGTCTACATCAACCATTTTGGCATAGCTTTTGCTTTTTCTATGTTGGCCCTCTCATCAACAAGTGCCTCACATAAATATGCATCGAATGGAATGATTTGCATCATTATTTGAAACATGTGAAAGTTGAGAAATTGCCTCATTTAGACAAGCACTTGACTATCCATCTATAAAAATAGATGACAAAGTATCATACATGTCTTCATAGCTAATTGTTGTCTCCCTATTACATGAAAGTAAGCGTTGAATTGCATCTTCACAAAAAACATCATGGTTAACCAGAATGCGTTTAGTCTGTGGATCATACAGACGATAGCCTTGCTCTTAGAATTGTACCCAACAAAAATACATCTCACTGCTTTATCATCCAATTTTCTACCTTGTTCTTCAGGTACTAATGCATATGCAAGACAACCAAAGACATACAGATGAGCAATAGATGTCTTGTGACCATGCCAAGCTAACAAACATGTTTACAAGGTGCCTCAAGTCTCAGTAGAGAGGAAACCATTTCAAATTTCTACGTGCAAAGTAAACTAGCAAAATTCTAATGACCAAATTGTGTATGCCAAAGCTTTGCACATGAGATAGCTTCAGAATCTTGAATTGCACATGTTGAATCGTTCATAGATTTCACATAGTCTATGAGCTTATATAGCCCATGACATAAGATGCCATAAGCAATAATAATATTGTCATTCAATAGATCATGAAATGTTCATCTATCATCAACAAATTTGATAACCAAGCCAATCTTGACTAATGTTGAAATTGAAAATAGATTTTTCTTGATCCCCTAACCCTGACACATATAAAGCATCTAAAAATGTGAAGGGACTACCATCAATAAGTCAGAATGATCTTTATGAATCCCATTACAAGATAAGAGGAGTTGTTAATACATGTGATAGTATTTCTTGTAGGGTAAAGCTGAAGTGAAGTGAAGAAACGGTGTTGCAAGGTAATATGTTGGGTTTCACCACTGTCAAAGTACCAAACATTTGAATCTACAATAGACATACACTACTCATGTGAAGACCGATCATAGCTACAAACAATGGTAAATGGTCATTCTTCATTTTGAACAATATTAGTAGACTTTGTTTAAGGCATAGAGGCCTCTACAACAACCATTCTAGCCTCTTTCTTCTTTGCCTCTTTTGTAGTTAATTTAGGACAACTCTTCATGACATGATCATTTGCCTTACAGTACTTGCAAAAGTATTTTTGCTCTTTTAGTTTTTTATGATCCTTATCTTTCTTCTTTGACTATGAAGCGTTAACAAATTTTTGTTTACTAATAGATGAGCTCCATTTACCTTCGCCCTTTGGACTAGCTAAGAAAGTTTGATCTCCAATATGTATAATTGACATGTTCTGCCTAGATTGATTTTCTTGCAACAAAATATAGACTAACTCCTCAAGTGTTAAGGCATTTGGATTGCCTTTCATCATCAATCCAAGAGTTAAAGCAAAATTTTGATATGAATTTGGAAGATTGTTAAGAACAATCTACACAAGTGGATTGTCTCTCCAGATTAAATCAACAGCTCCTTCAAAACTTTGATCTCTATCAAAAAATGGTCCAAATTAGAATCTCGTTCATTCATATGCTTGCTCTCTAATGATTTTCGAAGGTTATCAACATAAGCCTCATTTCTTGCCTAGTATAAAGTTGTAAGAGTATCCCAAAGATCCTTTGTTGTCTTTGTAGGAGCAAATGTGAGGGATAATGGAACATTTGATGGACAAAGCTATCAATGCATGTGCCTAAGCATTTGTGCCATCCCAATGAAGTTGCTCTAAAGTAGGTGCAGTAGGAATTGCCACATGAATAGGAAACGGAAGATCATAATCTTCAACACCATCTACATCACCTTCAATAACTGTATTTGCAAGTGTAGTAGGATGTTTTTCAACATCTTGCATAATATTCCATATCTCTTTTGCTACCAATACATGATGCATCATATATGCCCACAATGGGTAACTAGTACCAACTAATTATCATTAACAACCAACATACAAAATACATCATTTCTTTTAAACATGGCCAATGATTAAATATATTTATGCAAAAAAAATATATATATATATATATATATATATATATATATATATATATATATATATATATATATATATATATATATATATATATATATATATATATATATATATATATATATATATATATATATATATATATATCAAAAAGTTGAATAGAAACACCCTGTTGAGCTCCACTAAACCTCTAGCAGACTTCGATGTGTTTGTACTAGAGAACCAAAACATGTATATATCGTTGGAACAAAAGGACAAAATTGCTTGCATAGTCATTCCCATAGTGCATTTGAAGGCCAAAATGAGCTCAAATCAAAATTTTGATTACACAAAATGAAGTCGTTTTGAATTCTTAACCGCCTTGACTATGCTCACCAATTTTTGTGGGATTTTGATACTAGGACTAGAGGGATGTCGACGATGTTCTAGATGACACGATGAGGTTTGAAGGCCAAAATGAGCTCAAATCAAAATGTTGATGCCACAAAATGAAGTTGTTTGGAATTCCAAATCCGCTCGAGTATGATCACTAATTTTGGTGGGAATATGAGATTGTTACTAGAGGGGTGTTGATGATGTTCTAGATGAGACAATGATGAGCTATGATACCAATTGTTGTTTGAGGTCTAGCACACGAATAGCACAAGGAAGAAGAAGAAGCTTTGAGCACAACATAATACAAAGTGTATTACCAAGTGAATGTACAAAGATAAGTGATCCATTAGGGTTATATGTGTATATACAAACCAAGGGAAAAAAACCTCCTAAAGAGGAGAAAAAAGTGCCCCCAGGACCATAAATGTGTTCATACACGTCACTATAAAAATATATCAACACTTCAAACATGAGTAATTTAATGGAAAATCAATTGGTATTAATAGTTGTCTATAAAAGAACTTGTATATATATGAGCGGAAATCACTTTCGGTTATGTATGGATTTGGACCAAGATCTTCTTATCTATTCGGTTTGTGTAATGATAGAGTCCAAAATAAGAATTCAAAGCCAATGTTTATCCTCAAAGAATATATTAAGCTTTGGTGTATAAGGTCAAGTATAATTACAAACGATGAAAGTAGGCCTACACTTACCACACCCAACCAATCAATCAAGAATCAAGGGCCTTCAATTAATGGAATGGGAGGGATAAGAGAGCCATCCCATCTTCTCTCTCTGTCTCTCTCTCTCTCAACATGTTTCAAAATTGATTATAGGGCATATACAAAATCTAGAGACTTCAAATGATATGTAAGACAGCTTAGAGACATTGTTGTGTTTTACAAACAGTGTTGATATATTTCTATAGTGATGTGTGTGAACACACATAGAACCACCCCAACACCTTTTTCCCTTTTTACGAGGTATTTTCCCCTGGATTGTATATACACCTATATCCCTAATAGGTTACTTATCTTTGTATATTCACTTGGTAATACATTCTCTATTGTGTTGTGCTTCAAGCTTCTTCTTCTTCCTTGTTTTGTCTGTGTGCTTCCTTAGACCTCAAACTCTAACAATTGGTATCAGAGCACGTCGCCATGTCATCTAGGATCGACACCCCTCTAATCAATTTTAGAATCACATGAAAATTGGTGAGTAGAGTCGAGGTGATTAGAAGTTCAAAATAGATTCATTGTATGGCATTGAAATTTAAATATGAGCTCATTTTGCCTCCGAATGCACTATTAGAATGACTATGCAGGCAATTTTCTCCTATTGTGCCAAACATATCTACAAGTTTTGGTCCATCGGTACAAGTAGCTCAAAGTAAGCGACCAGTTAAGTAGAGCCTGATTGGGTGTTTTTGGTCAACTTTTTGAGATACTATAATTTTTCCACATCAATGCATTTAGTCAGTCCATGCTCTGTATCCTGTGTAATAGGCATACTGTTTGGAATAATGCCTCTAGTAGCATCAGTGGTGCCGCAAGCTATACTCTGATGATATCATGTGGTACTGAAGGCTTGTTGCAGATGAGTCTGGTAGTCATGAGAATCTATGGCCTCTCCAGTGTTGTCCATGCTGATGTAGCTAATCTCGGCCCCCATATGGCTGCTCCATACATGAGTGCTGGCATAACCAGAGTGTCGAAGAGCCAACCCTTTGTGTGGAGCTCCTGAAAATGTGCCTGGTGGCACTGTCTCTCCATCAAGGCTAGTGCTACGTATCCATGTGTGATGCAATCCCGGGCTGCCTGAGACATTGAGAAGACCCCAAAGGCTGTTGTGAATGTTATTCCGAGATAGACATATGATCCGACTACCTCAATCGGTCCACCTTTGTGTGTGCTTCTCTTTGAGTGTGAGAGTGTGTGTGAGCTCTCTTCCTTATCTCCTTCCTCGTGACATGGTATCAGAGTCAGTGTGGTTGTAGAGAGCTCATGGAGAAGGCGATGATGAAGAGTACACGAGAAGGCGTGGAGAAAGCGCGATTCACGAATGACCTCAGCCTGCTACGAAAATTGGCGTGAAGGTAGAAGGCATCAAGAGCATGGAATTATAGGCTTGTTAAGTTCTTGAATGAATGTGGATATCAAGCTTCAAAAGCAGATAGTATCTTGCTAGTGAAGGCACGTGAAGATGGGTCTATATACATCTATATTTATGTTGATTTCACAAGTACAAATGCTCAAGGAATCAAGGAGCTTAAGAGGCAAATAGAAAAGGATTTTAAGATAAGTGATTTGGGAAACTTGTCTTATTTCTTAGGAATGCAGATTGTGTATACTCAACATGGAGTATATGTTACAAAAGAGAGGTACTTGAAGAATATTTTGGTCAAATTTAACATGGAAAAGTGCAAGCCTTCAACCACACCATTGGAGGTAAATCATAAATTGAGCATATATGGAGGAGAAGAATTTAATGACATGAAGAAATATCAGAGTTTGGTAGGTAGTTTTATCTATGCTACCTTGACAAGACCAGACCTATCATATGCAGTTGGTGTCTTATCACAATTTATGCTGTCCAAAGAAAACTCATTGGATTGAAGTTCAAAGGGTACTCAAATATATCAAGGGAACTCTGAGTGAAGGTTTGTATTATGGTTTTACTTCTGACAAAAGAATCAAAGTGTTTAGTGATGCAGATTGGGCAGGTATTTAGATGATAGAAGGTCTACTCATGGGTATCTTTGTTATATTGGAGATAAGTTAGTTTATTGGTGCTCAAAGAAGCAACATACAATTTCTTTGTCATCTATAGAAGCTGAGTATAAAGGAATGGTAGAGGCTGCAAAAGAAGTGATATGGTTGAAGACCTTATTGAGGAATTTTGGAACTGATCAGAGTACTCCAATTATTTTTTGGGACAACATGAGTTCATTATATTTGGTAGCTAATCATGTTTTTCATGTCAGGACTAAACACATAGAGATTCAGTATCATTTCTTGAGAGAAAAGGTACTTGACAAAAAGATTGAAGTATTGTATACACCAACAAAAGAGCAAGTTGCAGATATATTGACAAAGATCTTAGATGGACCTAAGCTATAGAAGTTTAAAGAGATGGCAGGAATAAAGAAGAATGATATAATCACAATTAGTGATTGAGGGGGTGTTTACACTCTTAGTCCAAGGGAAAGATGATTATACAAGCTCTTATTTTGCTCGAACGCCTTGGAATTGGTCACTTGTGTTGCTTGGAATCCCCGAATTTATCTCTAATTGAGGCCCCCATGTTCTTGTCCACCTATGTCCACTCACTTTCCACCTATCTCTTCCACACTCTTTCCACACATGTAATTATGCCCAATAAACATTCACCTCTCTCTCACCTTTGTTCGCTCATGCACAGGCACACACATAGTCATCCCCTTTACCCGACCTTTCTCTCATTCATGTTCTCATGCCCCTTTTTTCCCTACGGGCACTTACTCTTTCCCCTTGCCGTTATCCACTCATACGCACACTTTCACACATAAACTCCCACACACATGCACTACCGTGCACAATCACACACATAGGTTCATACACACACACATATGCAGCTACTTCCATGCACATGCTCTCTTACTCACCCTTTCACTTCTACTCTGCATATACTCGCCCACTCACTCTTCTTCACACTTTCTTCACGTGCATACTTAGCTTCACTCACACACACTCCCCAGCATCCATCACGGCTTTCTCACCTCTTCACTCTAACTCTCACTCTTTTTCACCCTCACACTTACACTCTCGTTGGTTTTTCACTTTCCCTCACTTACCCTCACACAATTTTTCCAATGAACAGACAGATGGTGAATCAAATTCCAAAAGAAACATGAGCATTACAAAGCTAAGGTGATCTGAAGGCGAAACACATTTGAGTTTCTAAGTGTGACCGTATGAAAACAAAATAAGCTCTCCATTAGTGCATAGTAATAAAGCTGAAGGGAACTAAATATTTTATATTTGTTTCTTTTTCCCCAAATTGTCCCTCACGATATCCTTTGATGTGTGCATCGAAAGGAGAGGAGATAATATGGAGTACGACTTTCAACTGATATGGTAACACAATTCAAAAACTCACCTCATGTGCATCGAGGTTCGCAATGGAAAGAAAAAACATTCTAGTTGCTAATCTTGCACCATTTACAAGAACAAGTACTTTCTTACCACCCAGCACATATATCTTCATACCTCTTGACAACGTTGTAACATAAAGCATCTGGATTGTTGGCCATCTTCCTTCAACCAGCGGCAATCATTCCTTACAGCTCTTCCTCCTCATCACTTGTATACTTCACAGATCCCTTCATCAGGCATACCCGAGCAGCGCTCCCAGAAATTACCAAAAATCTCTGGCCATCCATAGCATCTTGTATATCTCGATCATCTTCAAACTTGTATATCCAAATCAGAGGTGCTCGAAGTTACTGAGATTACCAATGCTCCAAGGTTGATGTATGCTCGACTGAGATTTTAGTCACCAACATGTAGCTTTCCCCCCCAATGATCAAAGCAACCACCCTAAGCAACGTTTTGACGGAGAAGGACAGTGAACAATGTCTAGGTCTATCTCTTATATCACATGAACTCCTGGCTTTCAGTCCCAAAAATGCAAACCACTGTCCGTAATGAAGAAATCCCTTCTACGACTTTCAATGTAATTGCATTAGATACCACCCCATCATGCATACTATGAATGTAGAACGTGCTAACGATGCTAAAATTCTTGTTATATTCAGCGAGACTGAGACCCTGTAGGGTACTCCTCGGCATGATATGTGGGTCCTTGCTGATAACTTGGGAAAACGGGCAATGTGACCTCAACCTACTTGTCAGGATCCCTACTGGCTTTTTGTCCAAAATAAAAGAGACTTTTCCTGATGTGGTAGCGTGATGTAAAGTTTCCCTCTCATTAGTCTTATTAGAATTTGATTTGCAACTCTAAAACAACTCTCTCACAATTCACTGAATAAACCAACCATCTACGTGGAAAAAGCAAGGCATTTAGTGTTCTGAATGAATTCATTTCTCAAGCCGCCTTGGACACAGGAAATGGTGGCAGCGATGTAATGGGGTATAGCGATTTGCACTAACTCCAGCAATGCGTTGTTCACTTGGAGGCAACTACGTCAATCTAAACTTCCTTACTGACACGAATCGACTGCATCAATGAAACCCAATGATCCCAAACCAGCCATATTGAATCAATCAACCCGTTCTGAATAGAATATGAACTCAGTAAGCTGCTCGACTGATCTCCTCTGAAACTCCTTCTCTCGAGCTCCTTCAGCAGCTTGTCTTCCTCCAAATGAATGCCTCCATGCTGCATATCACATATCTCAAAAAGAACTTCAAATACAAGCTCCAAGGTTGCTGCTCACCTCCATCTTCGAGACCTGTGTGAATAGTAGGTAACTGCTCTTCCCCTTCTCCACGGTAGTCCGCTCCCTCCTTGCCCGGTACACACCTCTAACAGCCCGAGAAACAGCCAAAATCCCTCCTACTCTCCATATGCCTGCCTAAATGATAGCTCCTCTCGCGTTTTCAATGCGTTGATGCTCATCCTTATGATTTGATTTCTGGTCTTCAGATAGTGCATAAGTTGCGCTACCCCTCTGATTCTTCTGATATGCACCCTCCAGCCCACGGGTAGCCCCTTGCCCACTTTTTGGCAAAAGACACTAAGAGGAAGCGAGGCCCGCGAATGCTTGTTCTGCTCTTCTCTTTGGTCCCATCCTTCAAGTGATCGATCAGCTGCCCGCCACTGCCCTATTCTTGCACAAAAACGAAGAGGACCTCCCTGAGGATGAAGTCCCTCCAAAAAGATAGCAGCGGTCCAAAAAAAAACCCCCCAAAAACGGAGAGAGAGAGCTTCCATATGGTACGTGCCCCTTTTTTAATGTTCCCCTCCTCCTCCACTCTCGTCCTTCTTTTCCTCAGAAAAATGGCTGTTGCCTCTTGTACACCTGTGACCACAAAAACAAACGAAAAAAACAAACTGCATCCTTCTCCCTCAGTGCTCTCTTGGTAGCTTCCCCCATCGACCTCATTCACATCAATTTTGCTCTTTTAAAAGATGGTTCCTTGCATTAGACTTTTCACCTTGCAAAGTTTGCAAAAGAAAACGACCTAACAGCCTTTGTTTTTTTCATTTCAGGTATCATTTCTTTTGTTAGCAACTTTTAAATTTTTAAAAGAGTTTACCAACTCTTGTTGCACTCTCACCACCATTCCATAGACCACGAATCCTTCAATTGTAATTTTGTTCTCTTGATCTCCGTGCACTTAAGTAACTCTTCAAGCCCACTCGCCCTTTATCCAATGATTACCATCCTTATCAAGGGGTAAGGTTTTGCTTCCAACTCAATCACTTTCCTTCTTTGTTTTCCAGATCTTCCCCGATGCATTCATGGTGCTTTTAAAATGTTGAACCTAAATCAAGCCATATGCCCTTCTGGTGTTAAGCATCTTGCTGCTATATACGACCTCCATACTTGCTGCTCGATAGGTTGTGTATCATATGCTAGGCCCTCCACTATCAAGGTTAGCCCCATCAGGAGTATCAGATGAATATTGGCATATGCAGGGATAAAATTTATGAATTGAATAGGTTTCAATCTCTCTAGGCATCTTCGGTCACCCATATATTTTGCAAAAGAGAAACATGTTAGAACATAAAAATCGACCTTTTGTCCCGTTAACATACTCCCCTTCACTAATCTGCAAAGTCGTCCTCGACGAGCCAAATATGTTCCTGCGCTCAAATTATCCAACATGTGCTCATCACTCAATCGAATACAAATATTTACTTTGCTTGATTATTATTTTCTTCCTCAATGTACCACCTGCAATCACCCTCATACAATCGTCGGTTAGTACCAAAATCCAATCATTTCACTTACCATCTTTGTCCATTTTCTCGCATCTTCACTGCCATGTCCACCTGTCAACTTCATCAAACATTAGAACCTTTCTTCATCAAATCACAAGAACATTTACAACCAAAATGGAAAGAGCAAACACACGTCAAGAAATCACATCACACATCCTCGTCACACATGCAAGTTCGTCACAACCCATATGCATACAAGCAGAAGCCATGTCCACATTCCCTCTCCTCACTCTTCTCGACTGTTCATTCAACACGTCACGAATCTCTATTCCACATGCATACTCAACACACTTTCTACACACGCCATCAAAAACCATTCCCGAATTCCGTTTTTGATACTTTTCTCGTTCAGACGATCGCTTTCCCGATTCCTTTTTGTCATTTCTAATCGAGTTCTCTTGTCGATTTTTCATTCCCCTTCTACCTAGGGTTTCTACTACCCGCTTTCCTTTTCATCGACTCTTTGCTTTTTTCAACTAGCTCCTATACTAGGTCACCACCACACCACCTGAATTGATGGACACGCAACAAGGACTACTCAAGCCTAACACAAGCTCACTCCGACAAGATCGCTCATCATCAACATGCTTCAAGACATCACAAGTCATTGCACCACCTAAGAGCCAAACTGAACACTTCTCGAAGGTTTGTAGACAAATAAGGTACCTAGCACGATTGGATCTCTCAAGTCAAAGTCTTCCACAGACACGTCACAGCCAAAACCCTAGCCGAGCTTAAGCTTCAATTCGACATGCCTCATCGGGAGTCCACACATTCCCATATCCCCACAACAAATACACATATTCCCATCCGAGCATCATGCTCTCTCACCTCTCTTTTGTCCCCCCTCGAGCGAGGAATTTTTCTCATTCATATTTTTTTCCACATTTTTCTCTTTTTTTTTTTCACCATTTCTTTTCACATATTTACCCACACTGGCTGGCCTACGCTGAAGCTGGATGCGACTCGTGGACTCGACCACCCGATCGAGTTTGTTCCACCCATCTACCAACCCAACGCAGCGCGCGACACACAGACGGCTAGCCCTATGTGAAACCGACGTCGGTTCGTGGCTTTGACCACCCGGCCAAAGTGGGTCCACCCACCTATCGGTCCACATAGGCATGTAGCCACATGCACACATACATAAACATAATATTTTTTTCCTCTTTTTTTTTTTTCATTCCCGCATCTCGAGAATTAGGAGACAAAAGAAAGGACCTTTTCCCAACCATCCCGATCATGACACACACATATAAACTCCATGTGGACATCCTGATGAGACACATCTCCTCTCTGCTGCTACTCAAGCCAAAATCTGGCCACTAATGCCATGGTCAACTTTTCCTCTCAAAACCCGCACACACTAACCACCTCGTCGACCTAAAACCTCAAAAAGTGCCACTTCAGTCCTAAGCGTACAACAGACTTAGTCCGCCCGTCCTCACATCTTTGACTCGCAATCCGCAAAGCAAACCCTAATCAAACTCAAGCCGTCCTCACCGGCATCCATCATATCATCTTTTTCTTTTTCATCTCCATCCTTTGCCTCGCAGAGATTCCACATGATTCGACAGCTTGCTGATATTGTCCTCTAGCCAGGCGATACGGTCTAGAAGGCCACCATTCATTACTACACCTCTTAATGCCTCGAGCTTCAAAGCTAAATCCCTTATCCCTTCTTCTTTTCGCTCATCACTGCCTTGGAGTCAAAAAATATCATCATCCACTTGATGGAACCGAACCCACATTTTCTTCTTCTCCTCTTCTAAATGGCTCATCTTTCTTTCTATTTCCAAGGGAACCTCCTCGCTCCTCCCGACTTGGCCAGACAACTTTTCAACCTCTTCTCGAATCGACCTCTCCTCCTAGATTCTACTCATATTTTCTACTTCGCGATCATCTACTTTTTTCGACAACTCCTTCGCCTTTTCTAACTCCACGCCTATCGCCTCTAACTTGTCCAACATCACTTTCAACTCTTCCTCTATTCTACCTACTTTCGGATCCTCTACTCGTTCTCGAGTCTCATCGTCTTTCTGATTCATCCACCTACCGAGCTTGCTACTCAGCTTTGCATTCTCTTTTTCTACATGTCTCACTTTCTCATCGCTCTCTGCTTGGACACTTTTCATTCTTTCTAACTCCAGGTGGAACTCTTCCACTACCTTGCCTGCTTGGTCATCATATCTACCAGTCATCTCTTGCAATTTCTCGATCTCCTTTTCCATTCGTTCAACTCTCTGTGCAAAGTCATCATTGTCTTGTGAGAGCTCTTCTTCAATCGAAACTCCATGGCAATCGGCTATCGTCAAGCCGGTTCTTAGGTCTAGGGCCACATTTTCATGCTCAGACCTTGCAAGGCCTTCCCTCAAGCTTTTGTTCGCTTTCAACTTCTTGTTTCTATTCTCCACAACTTGCAACTGTTCTACACATTTTGTGACATGCTCTCCTAACCTCGCTTGACTTTCCTCAAGCTTTTCTAGCTTGGACCTCTCGCTATCTCGCTCTACCCGAAGCAAATTGACTTGACATTCCAAGCTCTTTACGAGTTCCATCAAAGCTTGATTCTGGGATTCCCTACCAGTGCTTCTGTTCACTCTTGGGATCTCCGTCGACGAAGCAACTCCACTCATGTCAACTTCCACATACAAAGAGGATAAACACCTATCCGATTCATTCGTTGCGACCTTTACGTCAGTCACCTCTTTTGAGCCACACACGTGCTCGCATAGCTTCTTTTTCCCACATTCTATGCATCTATGGACAAAGTCCAACGGACTTGACACACGAGGGCAAAACTTTGCGATGTGCCCGACTTTCTCACAACACCAACACCTCACATAATTTGATATCGGCCCAAATTGCCATCCTCAGTTCACATGATGTCTCATGGTTGGACTAGAATATATCCATCTATTTTGTCCAAAATTCATTTTACTCATGTTCGCCTTCTCAAAACCGCACGCTTGCCTTTGTTGGGCCATTTTTTAATGAAGATCAAAACAAATTTGGGATCGACTTGGTTGTGCCACACGATTGGGGCACCAAGCAAACTCGTAGCACTCTCTATGAGATGTGCTAAGCCAATTCCCGGTAGACGCACCAAAATGTTTACACTCTTAGTCCAAGGGAAAGATGATTATACAAGCTCTTATATTGCTCGAACGCCTTGGAATTGGTCACTTGTGTTGCTTGGAATCCCCGAATTTATCTCTAATTGAGGCCCCCATGTTCTTGTCCACCTATGTCCACTCACTTTCCACCTATCTCTTCCACACTCTTTCCACACATGTAATTATGCCCAATAAACATTCACCTCTCTCTCACCTTTGTTCGCTCATGCACAGGCACACACATAGTAATCCCCTTTACCCGACCTTTCTTTCATTCATGTTCTCATGCCCCTTTTTTCCCTACGGGCACTTACTCTTTCCCCTTGCCTTTATCCACTCTTACGCACACTTTCACACATAAACTCCCACACACATGCACTACCGTGCACAATCACACACATAGGTTCATACACACACACATGCAGCTACTTCCATGCACATGCTCTCTTACTCACCCTTTCACTTCTACTCTGCATATACTCGCCCACTCACTCTTCTTCACACTTTCTTCACGTGCATACTTAGCTTCACTCACACACACTCCCCAGCATCCATCACGGCTTTCTCACCTCTTCACTCTAACTCTCACTCTTTTTCACCCTCACACTTACACTCTCGTTGGTTTTTCACTTTCCCTCACTTACCCTCACACAATTTTTCCAATGAACAGACAGATGGTGAATCAAATTCCAAAAGAAACATGAGCATTACAAAGCTAAGGTGATCTGAAGGCGAAACACATTTGAGTTTCTAAGTGTGACCGTATGAAAACAAAATAAGCTCTCCATTAGTGCATAGTAATAAAGCTGAAGGGAACTAAATATTTTATATTTGTTTCTTTTTCCCCAAATTGTCCCTCACGATATCCTTTGATGTGTGCATCGAAAGGAGAGGAGATAATATGGAGTACGACTTTCAACTGATATGGTAACACAATTCAAAAACTCACCTCATGTGCATCGAGGTTCGCAATGGAAAGAAAAAACATTCTAGTTGCTAATCTTGCACCATTTACAAGAACAAGTACTTTCTTACCACCCAGCACATATATCTTCATACCTCTTGACAACGTTGTAACATAAAGCATCTGGATTGTTGGCCATCTTCCTTCAACCAGTGGCAATCATTCCTTACAGCTCTTCCTCCTCATCACTTGCATACTTCACAGATCCCTTCATCAGGCATACCCGAGCAGCGCTCCCAGAAATTACCAAAAATCTATGGCCATCCATAGCATCTTGTATATCTCGATCATCTTCGAACTTGTATATCCAAATCAGAGTGCTCGAAGTTACTGAGATTACCAATGCTCCAAGGCTGATGTATGCTCGACTGAGATTTTAGTCACCAACATGTAGCTTTCCCTCCCAATGATCAAAGCAACCACCCTAAGCAACGTTTTGACGGAGAAGGACAGTGAACAATGTCTAGGTCTATCTCTTATATCACATGAACTCCTGGCTTTGAGTCCCAAAAATGCAAACCACTGCCCGTAATGAAGAAATCCCTTCTACGACTTTCAATGTAATTGCATTAGATACCACCCCATCATGCATACTATGAATGTAGAACGTGCTAACGATGCTAAAATTCTTGTTATATTCAGCGAGATTGAGACCCTGTAGGGTACTCCTCGGCATGATATGTGGGTCCTTGCTGATAACTTGGGAAAACGGGCAATGTGACCTCAACCTACTTGTCAGGATCCCTACTGGCTTTTTGTCCAAAATAAAAGAGACTTTTCCTGATGTGGTAGCGTGATGTAAAGTTTCCCTCTCATTAGTCTTATTAGAATTTGATTTGCAACTCTAAAACAACTCTCTCACAATTCACTGAATAAACCAACCATCTACGTGGAAAAAGCAAGGCATTTAGTGTTCTGAATGAATTCATTTCTCAAGCCGCCTTGGACACAGGAAATGGTGGCAGCGATGTAATGGGGTATAGCGATTTGCACTAACTCCAGCAATGCATTGTTCACTTGGAGGCAACTACGTCAATCTAAACTTCCTTACTGACACGAATCGACTGCATCAATGAAACCCAATGATCCCAAACCAGCCATATTGAATCAATCAACCCGTTCTGAATAGAATATGAACTCAGTAAGCTGCTCGACTGATCTCCTCTGAAACTCCTTCTCTCGAGCTCCTTCAACAGCTCGTCTTCCTCCAAATGAATGCCTCCACGCTGCATATCACATATCTCAAAAAGAACTTCAAATACAAGCTCCAAGGTTGCTGCTCACCTCCATCTTCGAGACCTGTGTCAATAGTAGGTAATTGCTCTTCCCCTTCTCCACGGTAGTCCGCTCCCTCCTTGCCCGGTACACACCTCTAACAGCCCGAGAAACAGCCAAAATCCCTCCTACTCTCCATATGCCTGCCTAAATGATAGCTCCTCTCGCGTTTTCAATGCGTTGATGCTCATCCTTATGATTTGATTTCTGGTCTTCAGATAGTGCATAAGTTGCGCTACCCCTCTGATTCTTTTGATATGCACCCTCCAGCCCACGGGTAGCCCCTTGCCCACTTTTTGCCAAAAGACACTAAGAGGAAGCGAGGCCCGCGAATGCTTGTTCTGCTCTTCTCTTTGGTCCCATCCTTCAAGCGATCGATCAGCTGCCCGCCACTGCCCTATTCTTGCACAAAAACGAAGAGGACCTCCCTGAGGATGAAGTCCCTCCAAAAAGATAGCAGCGGTCCAAAAAAAAACCCCCCAAAAACGGAGAGAGAGAGCTTCCATATGGTACGTGCCCCTTTTTTAATGTTCCCCTCCTCCTCCACTCTCGTCCTTCTTTTCCTCAGAAAAACGGCCGTTGCCTCTTGTACACCTGTGACCACAAAAACAAACAAAAAAAACAAACTGCATCCTTCTCCCTCAGTGCTCTCTTGGCAGCTTCCCCCATCGACCTCATTCACATCAATTCTTCTCTTTTAAAAGATGGTTCCTTGCATTAGAATTTTCACCCTGCAAAGTCTGCAAAAGAAAACGACCTAACAGCCTTTGTTTTTTTCATTTCAGGTATCATTTATTTTGTCAGCAACTTTTAAATTTTTAAAAGAGTTTACCAACTCTTGTTGCACTCTCACCACCATTCCATAGACCGCGAATCCACAGCTCCCCCTGTTAATGGGACAAAAGGTCAATTTTTATGTTCTAACATGTTTCTCTTTTGCAAAATATATGGGTGACCGAAGATGCCTAGAGAGATTGAAACCTATTCAATTCATAAATTTTATCCCTGCATATGCCAATATTCATCTGATACTCCCGATGGGGCTAACCTTGATAGTGGAGGGCCTAGCATATGATACACAACCTATCGAGCAGCAAGTATGGAGGTCGTATATAGCAGCAAGATGCTTAACACCAGAAGGGCATATGGCTTGATTTAGGTTCAACATTTTAAAAGCACCATGAATGCATCGGGGAAGATCTGGAAAACAAAGAAGGAAAGTGATTGAGTTGGAAGCAAAACCTTACCCCTTGATAAGGATGGTAATCATTGGATAAAGGGCAAGTGGGCTTGAAGAGTTACTTAAGTGCACGGAGATCAAGAGAACAAAGAAATCCCAAATTGGTGATTATGAGGAAGTTGAAACAAGTTAGAAATCAAAATGAAGCCAAATAATTCATTAGAGGAAGTGAAGAGATCTCAAAAATTTAGCTTGTATACATATGTACATTATAGTTGAGAATTCTTGTAAAATGGATATAGATGATCCTTAGGATGATAATGAGTAATGTTATATATGTGGGATGAATCTATAACCATATGTATATAAGTCAATAATGTAAAGAGATGATATAGAGAGTCATTAGAAGAGAAATGTCCATTAGATAGATGCGTAGAGAGTTATCTCCATGAGTTAATGTCAAGTCTTTCTCTGATTTCTCTCAGCTTGATCAAGTGGATCAGAAAATCTTTTGTACACATCTAATGTATAAGCCATTCAAGCTATGTTTAAAGTTTCAAGGTCTAATTCCTTTCAAGTTGTGTGTATGATCAATGGAAACATGTATATGTAAAGTCTATAGATAGAACTCTCAAAGTTGCACACTTTTTCGTGTCAATGTTATGCTTGGATCTCAGTGCACAGTGTAAAGTTTTTGATAAGTGAGCATTCAAAATCTAAGTTGGAAGGTAAGGACGCTATGGCTAAAAGCATTTAGCAAAATGGGACTCGTGCTATGACAAATCAACCTTAGAAGGTGGCTATGTCAAAGTTGCTTATTCAGGAGAGCAGTTTCTGACATACCTTTGATCTTCATGATGAAATCAAAGTTTTAATGATTCCTTTGAAGGTCTAATGGATGATATGATTGTGCAAAGGTAGCATGGAGATATGTGTATCGTTAGATTAAAGAAATTTGAAGCTATGTGTAGGTAATGAAGTTAAATTCTGAAGCATACTTCTTAAAGAAGAAGAAATTTCACTAAGAGAAGTGATAGTGAATGTTTTCGTAAATCAAGGTAACATTTGTGTAAAGTTTGATCTATAATTGATATAGAGGTGTTCTTAAATCAGTATAGATCAAGCCTTTGGAGATTAAGAGGTCTCCATCACATGTGGAACAAATTGAATAGAAATAGGCTCTATTACCTCAATATTTGGAATGAGGTTGTTAGATTCACTCAATCTCTTCTTTATCCTACTAACATGAAATAATGGATGAATCTAACTTCTTCATGGAAGTTAGAGTTGGTAACGCATCCCACCTATTCTCTTAAGTATTGGGAAAGGACCACAATACCTAGGAGATGATTTAAGACAAGGTCCTTTGTTAATGGTTTTAGACCTAGATGGAAATCTAAGATAGACTTAGTCTCCTATCGGAAAGTTGATTTCCCTCCTTTGAGGGTTAGCATAGGCTCTAGCTCTATCCTAAGCATTCCTAATACTGTCTTTAGTAGGCCTAAGAATATCACTCATTTTTTCCAAGAAATCTCTTGTGGCTTGAACTTTCTTTCGTACTATGTCCTGCGGAAGAGTCCTTTGCACTATTATATGCAAACTCTACTGTAGGTAAATAGTTTTCTCGATTATTTTTCCTTTCATTAACATATGCTTGAAGCATATCCTCGAAGACTTGTTAACCCTTTCTGTTTGCCCATCTAACTATGGATGCTCGATCGTACTCATACTAAGTTTACTATCCAACCTTTTGAAGACCTCTCTCCAAAAATGGCTTGTAAATTTCCTATCCCAATCAGAAACAATGTCTAAAGGAAGACCATATAATCGGTACAAGTTCTCCACAAAAGAATCTATCCAACTCAAGTTTCTTCACTATACTCAATGTCAAAATAAACCTAGCTAGTTTGGTCAAGCTATCCAAAATTATCGAGGCTTAGTCATGCCCTCTTTGTGTCTTAGGTAATCCTACTATGAAATCCCTGAAAATACTTTCATATTTCCAATTGGAAATATTCAATAGGTGGAGGGATCCTATGATCTTTGATCTTTTAGCTTTATTGACCTAGAGTTCTTGGATGTCCTTATGAAGTCCAGGCCAGTAAAACTGCCTCTTAACAAGATCATAAGTCTTGTTAATTCCTAGTGTCCTACACTAGGTGTGTCATAACACTCATACAAAATGTGCCATCTCATCTAAAAATATTTAGGGACTTGAATCCTTCCTGAGTAACATTGATACTTCATCTTCTTTGGAAACCTATATGTCACGATTCTCTTTCTCAATGGATTCCCAAATCTCAGAATATGTAGGATCAAGCCTACATATCCCTTTGATGGACTCAAGTAGATAACTTGTGTTCTGAGTCAAACTCAATCTACTGAGCATAGGCATATGGCTAAGCAAATAAGTCGCTATATGTCACACCTTTTTAGGATCCATATGAATTCTTTGCATGGAGATGATATGTCCAATATATCTAACCTCTGGTTTAAAAAATTCACACTTTGATTCTTTAGCGAAAGAGGTAATTTTCTCGTAACACTTGGAAGACTAGTTGTAGGTGTTCCAAATGTTCCTTGTCTTACATACTATAGATGAGAATATCATCTTGAAAGGAAACTACAAACTTGCCTACCTGAGGTCTCAAAACACTATTCATGAGTGTCATGAATGTGGCTCGAGCATTAATGAGTCCAAATGGCATTACTAGGCACTCATAATGTGCATACCTAGTCCTAAAAGCAATCTTAGGTACATCTTCTGCTTTTATTCTAATATGATGATATCTAGATCTTAAATCAAGCTTATTAAATATTGAGCTTCATGTAACTACTCAAGTAGATCATCCAATATAGGCACTAGAAATCTATTCTTAATAGTTACCTTATTCAACACTCTATAGTATATACAAAGTCTCATAGAGACATCTTTTTTTTGTACTAGGAGCATTTGCAATGCCCATGGAGAATTACTAGCTCTAGTAAATCCTTTAGCTAAATATTCCTCAATTTGACTTTCTACTTCTTGGTGTTGTGCTAAACTAAGTTTGTAAGGAGGCTTATAAATAGGTTTAGTTTCAAAACCTAATTTAATGGCATGATCAATGTTTCCCATAATAGGCACTATCCTTTTGGTAAATCAAGTGGAAATACATCTTTATATTCAAACATTATGTTTTTTAAACTTTTAACCACAATTTCATGCAAAAAAGAGTAATAGAAAGTCATGTCCTTAGTTATATTATGATCCAAAATAGATACATGATACAAAAAGTGCTTCCAACTTAAAAAAATCAATAGTATTGTTCTCATAGATTACATTAAGTGTATCCCCTAATCCCCAAAGCCATTCACTGTGCAATACGATGTTTGTTATTTCCATGCTCATGATTTGGAAATCTATGTAATTGATAAATCCTTGTATCTTGATTTTCAAATTTGATACCATAGTATCCCATATTCTTTTATCTTCCCCTTGCATCATAGATACTATGTGTTTATGTGCACGAGGCTATTGGGGAATTTTAAGCTTTTTGACTAGAACATAATTGATAAAGTTATGAGTAGTAGAATCATCAATCATGATTCACATTGTAGTCCCATATACATGACCATGAAGGTTAACTAAATCCGTGGTCCAAACTATTGTGACCACAATGATTGAGTTAAACAACAAGTATGTTATATATCCTCATGCATAACTTCCACTTCCTTACAACTAGAGCTGCCATAAACACAGAGTGTTTTAACGAGGTGGATTTATTTTTTTCATTTGTCTAAGACCGTATTGTTCCTTGGTTCTTGCTTTTTATCTTCCCCCTTATGTATTGCACAATTCTAATAAGAGTGGTTAGGAGATAAACACCAAAAGCATAAGTTTTCCCTTTTGGCCTTCTCAAACTGATCTCTGTAAGTCTAGCTCTCTTTGTTTTCTTACTATGATTTTTTTTTACCTAGGACTACCCTTTTCTTGAATTGATTCACTTGTGTGGGTCTTAGTATTTGGTATATGTCCATTGCTACACAACTATTGTCTTCATACAACTGAGCATACTTGATAGCATCTTCTAATGTTTTAGGATCATTATGTTGGAAGCTTAATGTCTTTGTCAAGCCCTCTTACAAACCCTTTTGGAAATCATTCAGACCCTTTAGTTCAAGGAAGATCTCTCGATAATGGGAGCGATAAACAGATAAAGGTCTTCCTCTTTGCATCACTCTATCCGAGTCATCCTAACTACACTCTTCCTCATTCTTAGGTAAAAACTCTTACAAAAAAAGAGCTTCAAACTGAGTCCAATCTATGGGAATAGCTTTGGATTCTTTAAGACTCATCCACCACTTGTATGCAATTGGTCTAAGCAAAAGACTCACTTCGAGCACTTAATACTCAAGTGGGTTTCCTTTTAACTTATGCAAGTTAGTCCACTTTTGTACAAAAGTTTACATTGCATCCTTATTTCAGTCTCTATTATCCCCATGAATATAGGTGGCTTCAAGTCTTTAAGAAAGGCATATCCCTAATATTCTTACCCTTTGGAATAGTAAGATGTATAGTGGGAATAGGTTCTTCTTCCCTTCTAATCGTGACAGAAGTTTCATGAGAAACTTCACATTCAAGCTCGTGTTTTGTAAGGAAAGAAGCAACAATAGTCTCTAGAGTGATGAAGTGGGTTTTTAATTGTTCAAAAGACAATTTCATGCTCACTAAAATAGATTCTAGCTCATTACTTTTATCAAACAAGTGTGATGCTAAGTATGAGTTATGAACTCCACATATAGATCAACTTCCATCGTGCATCACTAACTCTTTTGGTTTTTCTTGATTTTATACTTTGTTTTGGTCTTCAATATCTTAAGAAACATCTAACAATGTATTTTGAGGTTCCTGGTACTTCCTGGAGGTCACAGATGCGAGTCCTTTTCCCCCTAGAGCTCACTTGAAGTTTGCCTTTTAAGCTTTCTAAAGAAAACAAAAATCATCAGTTTTGGACATTTTTTGCAAGTAAAAAAGCCTCCAGAAATTCTTTACAAAAACTAGGAAGACCTTCCATACACTTGTTTGGACACTATAAAAGTCCGAATTCTAATTCTTCACTTAGATATGTTTCTTTAAATCAAGTTTTTAGGTGCTAGAAATCCTTTTTATTCTCTAGTGAGGACTGGAGAGAAACCAAATTTGGTATATTTTGGTAAAATTGAAGAATTTTTTGGTGATTTTGATGCTTCAAAAAGTGCCCAATTGCCAAGAAGACATTTCAAATTCATTTTCAGGATTTTCCACAATTTTTGTTGGAGCTTGAAGTAGAATCTTGCCAAGGGGGCGACTTTGGAGCTTTGGAAAATGAGGATTTGTATGCCCAAAGCTTCTAAAGATGGTTGATTCTCAAAGTGCATGCACCAAAGAACATAGATGTGTGTTGTTCTTGATGTTTAACAACACCATCTTCTTCCAACAGTTTTACAAAGATTGGAAAAAAATAGATTTTAACCTCCCAAAGTCCTTCAAGTTTGCATGTGTTCTTCTTCTTTTTCCTTCACTCAGAGAACAATAGTGCGAACAACATTTTATCCCATATGTGGGTGCAGAACTGCCATTGAGGCCTTCAAATAGGAGTTCAAAACACCTCTTCTCTCATCCAAGGATGAGGGAGAGACTTTAAATAGAGGCTTTTCCTCTTTCTGGGGTGCCGTCTGGCAGGTCCTTGCATGTGCTTCCATATGATCCCCATGAATTTAGAAGCGAAGCCTACGAAACAAAAGCCATACACATATAATGATGTATGCAAGTAAAATTAAAGAGGAAATCAAAAGGTTGATAGAAGATGGACTCATCTATGATATTGAGCATACTGAATGGGCATCCCCCATTGTGGTAGTGCCAAAGAAGAATGGCAAGTTACGTGTGCATATTTACTTGAAGAAAGTTAATGTTTCCATACTACGAGATAGTTATCCGCTTCCTATCACAACATCTATTAGAGAGTGTAGACAACAAGGAAGTTTACAAATTCCTTGATGTTATCGTTTGTGTCCATGTGAAAGGCCAAATGGCTGCTAGAAACTTTTGTATATGTTGTTTAATAAAACATGTAGTGGCTTGGTCAATCACATACTCTAAGTTTGACCACATTCGTAACACCTAAGAAGTATATGTTCATGCTCTATTTGTACTATGTATTCTGCATATTCTGTAGCATCTGCACAGAGTATCGTGTGCGGTGCCTAGAACTTGGTTTTCTACTCCAAGAATATCATCGTGGAGCTCTTGATAAGGAGAGTGTATTGTGGTGCATTGTCATCTAAATACTTAAATGGTATCAGATCATTTGACACAAAAACTTTGTTCCTTTTATGCGAGCGAAGAGAGCACCCGTCCGCCCATCCAAGGCTTATGACTGAGGTGGCGACCAGGGCATATAGACCTTGGCATACCTTGTCATCGGAGTCACTAAAGTTAGCATTGGTGCCATTGGCTATGCACGTGGGAGGACCTCAATGATCAAGGAAGATAAAGGTTGCTGGTACTTCCTGGAGGTCACCCATCCCAGTACTTTTCCCCCTGGAGCTTGCTTAACCGACAATCTCTTGCCGCTAAGGTACACTCTTCCGGTGTTTGAAGAAGGGAAAGACTAAGGTTAGCATTACCTTGAGCATGCTTTGGGCCCTCAAAGCTTCATTCTTTGCTTTGAAAGCCTATTTTGAAGCATTTTTGGGATGATTCTTAGATCTATTTTGGAGTACTTTCATACATAGTGCTCTTACACAGGTTCAAGAACATCAAGAAGTGTGCTCTTTATACTTCTTTGACAATTAATTTTCACCTTTAAGGCCTTTGTTTTCATCCACACTTGTAAATCTACAGGTTTCTTTAAAGGTTTTAGTTGTGGTTGGGGCAGCCATCGCAAGTTGCAGGTTTTTGAGCCTAAGGAATAGAGTTGACATACACTTTGCAAGTGTTGCTGGCCAATGTTTGGGCAGTGAACTCAGCCTTTCAATGCCATTTTACTGCATATATGTTGGAGATAGACATCTGCGGAAGCACGCGATCAGCACAAGGAAGAAGAAGAAGCTTGGAGCTCAAACACACAATACTGAATGTATTACTAGAGAATGTACAAAGATAAGTAGCCCATTAGGGCAATAGGCGTATATACAAGCCGGGGGAAAAAAACCTCCTAAAGAGGGAAAAAAGTGCCCCGACAGTCCTAGAGTGTTCACACACATCACTACCTAAATATATCAACAAATCCCCCTTGGGAGTGATGCGGTGAACAAGGAGCTGGCACTCATGTATAAGGAAGTGCCAAGCTATGTGGAAATCACTCCACAAAAGGAAGTAAGCCCAAAGCTTTGCGGAAAGCTTCAAACTTCTCCCTAGGTAGAGCCTTCGTGAAAAGGTCTGCAATGTTCTCCTGCGTGGGCACATATGCCAAGCTGATCTCCCCAGTAGAGAACCTCTCCCTGACATAGTGATAATGCACCTCAATGTGCTTAGTGCGAGCATGGAACACAGGGTTCCTCGCAATTGCCAATGCGCTCTGACTGTCAGTGAAGATGGTGGTGGCAGAAGACTGGCCAACACCCAAATCAGCCATAAGGCGTCTGAGCCACACACACTCAACAGTCGCTTTGAAAGCTGCCCTATACTCAGCCTCACAACTGGAAGTGGCCACAGTAGGCTGCTTCTTGCTCAACCAAGATATACATGAGCTACCAAGCATGAAGCAAAAACCACTGGTGGACACACGAGTGTCATAACAACCAGCCCAATCTGAGTCAGAAAAAGCATGCAAATCTGGCGGTAGTGATCCCCCCTTGGGATAAAACAACCCAAGTAGCTGAGTAGCACTCAAGCAGCGAAAGATGCGCTTAACCGCTTTCCAATGCGTGACTCCTGGGCAATGCATAAACCTGCTCATCTGTGAGACAGCAAACTGAATATCTGGCCGAGTAATGCATAAGTAACTCAAGCATCCAACAGCCTGCTGATAGAGAACAGCATCAAATGCATCTCCAGCATCATGAAGACTCAATCGTAAACCTGTCTCCATAGGAGTGGCAATAGGCTTACAGTCTTCAAGGCCAAAACACTGCAATAATGTGTCAATATATTTCGTTTGACACAAAGCCATTCCACCATCAACGTGCATAAATTGAATGCCCAAATAGTGATGCAAATGCCCCAAATCAGACATCTCAAATGAGGCATGCAAATCAGCCTTAAAATCAGCAATATGTGTCTCAATAGGACCAGTGAGCAGCATGTCATCAACATAGACAACAATGATCAGAAGCACATCATTAGCACGTTTAACATATAAGGTGCTTTCAGTTGGACTGTTCTCAAAACTGTGTGCAATCAGATAGGCATGTATCTTCTCATACCAAGCACGTGGTGCTTGCTTTAAACCATATAATGCCTTCTTTAACCTGCAAACCTGGTTTTCATGCCCTTTCTGCACAAAGCCACGAGGCTAAAAAACATACACTTCTTCATGCAAGTCACCATTCAGAAATGTTGTTTTAATGTCCAACTGATGTACATTCCAACCATGATGGGCTGCAAGTGCACAAATGCTCCGAACAGTAGTCATACGGCATGTAGGTGCAAAGGTCTCATCAAAATCAATGCCTCTTTCCTGTGCATAACCCTTTGCAACAAGCCTAGCCTTATACCTGTCAACTGTACCATCAGGTTTACACTTCAGCTTGTATACCCACTTAGTGCCAATGGCCTTCTTGCCAGGAGGCAAGTCACATAAAGACCATGTACCATTCTTCATTATAGCATCATATTCAGATTGCATAGCAACCTTCCAATTTTCTGAATTTTGTGCTTCATCAAAAGAAACAGGCTCATTCTCATCACAGAGACTAGATGCAGCCATAACATAGCAATCTGATGCAAAGGAGGCACTATGAGAGCCTGAACGAGTACGATATGACAAAGGTGCATCTAATTTGCTGTCATGCAAAGTCTGCACCAGCCATTTTGGCATAATTTTTGCCTGATCAATATCAACTCTCTCATCAACAAGTGCATCATGTAAATCTGCATAAGAAATGGAATGATCTACATCATCATATGAAACCTGCAAAGGCTGAGAAGTTGCCTCATTAGGACCAGCACTAGCCTGTCCACCTCTAAAAAGAGGCATCAAAGTATCATACATGTCTTTGGAGCTAACAGATGTCTCCTTAGTACATGGAAGCAATGGCTGAATAGCATCTTCCACAAAGAAAACATCACGGCTAACCAGAATGCGTTTAGTCTGTGGATGATACAGACGATAGCCTTTACTTTCAGAACTGTACCCAACAAAAATACATTTTACTGCCTTATCATCCAATTTTCTGCGATGTTGTTTAGGCACTAATGCATATGCCAAACAACCAAAAACACGTAGATGAGGAACAGATGGCTTGCGGTCATGCCAAGCCTCATATGGAGTGATAGACTGCAACGCTTTAGTGGGACACCTGTTCAGTACATATGCTGCACACATGACAGCCTCAAGCCAGAAACTATGTGGTAAAGCCTGACTTTTGACCATGCACCTCGCCATCTCCATGAGTGACCTGTTCTTATGTTTAGCAACTCCATTCTGTTGAGGTGTATACGGCACTGTACACTGGTGTTTTATCCCACGTTCAGCCAGAAATGCATTAAAATTTGAAGACATATATTGCCCCCGTCGATCAAAACGGAGGGTGCCCATTTTACATGCTGACAGATTTTCAGCCAAAACCAAAAACTGTTTGAAGCACATGAACACTTCGGACTTTGCTTTGAGTGGATATACCCATGCATGCCTGGAAAAATCATCAATGAAAGTCACGAAGTAAAGGTAATTTCCAAAAGAGGGTGTCTGCATAGGACCACATACATCACTATGTACAAGCTGCAATTTTTGCGTAGCCTGAACTGAACCATCTTTTGGAAAGGAAGAACGCTGCATTTTGCCCAAAATACAGCCTTCACAAACATGTTTTCTAGGTGCCTCAATTTTGGGCAAAGAGGACACCATTTTAGATTTCTGCAGGCGTAACAAACTAGCAAAATTCAGATGACCAAAGCGTGCATGCCAAAGCTTTGCATCTGACATAGCCTGAGAATCATGAACTGCACATGCCGAATCATTCACAGATCTTTCATAGTCTATGAGCTTATAAAGCCCACGTCATAAAATGGCAGAAGCAATAATCACATCGCCATTTGAGAGATCATGGACTGTACACCTGTCATCAACGAATTTCACAACCAAGCCAATCTTGGCTAATGCAGAAACTGATAACAGGTTCTTTTTGATCCCTGGCACAAATAAAGCATCTGACAAAGTGAAAGAACTACCATCAGCAGTAGTCAGAATGATCTTACCAACTCCCATAATAGGATAAGAGGAGTTGTCTACTGCAGACATGCACTGATCATGAGAAGATGGGTCAAAACTGCAGACAGTAGTAAACGCCCATTCTTCTTCCTGCACAAGATTTGCAGACTCTGTTTTTGGTGTAGAGGCCTCTACAACAACCATTCCAGCCTCTTTCTTCTTTGCCTCTTTAGCAGCCAGTTTTGGACAGTTCTTTATAATATGATCATTTCCTTTACAGTACTTGCAGAACAATTTCTGCTTTTCTGATTTCTTCTCATCTTTATCCTGGTTCTTCGATTGTGCAGCATTTGCAGATTTTTGCTTACTAGTAGAAGAGCTCCATTTTCCTTTGCCCTTCTGACTAGCCAGGAAAGCTTGATCTGCAACATGCATAATGGACCTGTTCTGCCTGGACTAATCTTCCTGCAACAGAACAGAGACTAATTCCTCAAATGACAAGGCATTCGGATTGCCTTTCATCATCAACCGAAGAGTAGAGGCAAAACTCTGATATGAATCAGGAAGACCATTCAGAACGGTGTGCACAAGTGAGCTATCTGGTATAACCTCATCAGCAGAAATCAATTGTTCCTTCAGGTCTTTGATCTTTGTAAGAAAACTGTCCATAGAATCACCTTCATTCATGTGCTCACTCTCCAATTGTTTTCGGAGGTAAGCAACATGAGCCTCATTCCTAGCCTGGTACAAAGTGGTAAGTGTATCCGAAGCATCCTTTGCTGTTCTGCAAGAGCGAATGTGAGGAATAATGACACGTTTGACAGACAAAGCTATCAATGCATGTGCCTGGGCATCTCTGCCATCCCAACGAATCTGCTCTGTAGTAGGTGCAACAGAAACAACAGCACGAACAGGAATCTGTGGAATATCATCTTCGACACCATCTTCATCAGCTCCAACACCTGTATTTGCAGTACCTGTCGTTACAGGTGTAACAGGACGTCTTTCAACACCCTGCACAATGTTCCACAATCCTTTTGCAACCAGTACATGTCGCATCATATAAGCCCATAATGGGTAGTTGGTACCATCCAACTTATCCTCAACAGCCAACATACGGAATACATCACTGCTTTCAGCCATGGCCGGTGACTAAAATACCTTGATGCAAAAAATTGACTGTATCTCAAAAAGTTGAACGGAACAACCTAGACGAGTTCTGCTAGACCTGTAGCAGACTTTGAGACGCTTAAATTGGCGAACAGAAACTGGTATATACCTTTGGCACAAAAGGATGAAATAGCCTGCACAAGCGCTGTGATAGTGCGTTCGGAGGCCGAAACGAGCTCAGATCGCGATTTCGGCACCAGCGAAGCTGTTTTGATCTCGGAAACACCCTGAGTATGCTCACCAAATTTCGTGCGAATCTGAGACTGCAAATGGAGGAGTGTCAACGATACCCTAGAAGAAGCGATGACCTGTTCTGATACCAATTGTTGGAGATAGACGTCTGCGGAAGCACGCGAGCAGCACAAGGAAGAAGAAGAAGCTTGGAGCACAAACACACAATACTGAATGTATTACTAGAGAATGTACAAAGATAAGTAGCCCATTAGGGCAATAGGCGTATATACAAGCCGGGGGAAAAAAACCTCCTAAAGAGGGAAAAAAGTGCCCCAATAGTCCTAGAGTGTTCACACACATCACTACCTAAATATATCAACAATATATTGAGCACATACATACTATGTA
This sequence comes from Ceratopteris richardii, assembly GCA_020310875.1. Taxonomy (NCBI): domain Eukaryota; kingdom Viridiplantae; phylum Streptophyta; class Polypodiopsida; order Polypodiales; family Pteridaceae; genus Ceratopteris; species Ceratopteris richardii. The sequence continues at coordinate 59,386,044 of CM035437.1, read as the reverse complement.
TGCTTGGATACTACTTATGTACATCCATGTGCTCATTGATATAGCATTATGCTTTTGCATAAAGCCTTTTATGTTTGATAAAGAGGGTCATGGTGAGGTTTTCTTAACTAGGAGACACCTAGATTTCGGGGTCTCTTTAGTGATGTAGATTGAAGACTTACTCAGCCTCGTCATAGGAGATGTATGATAGTTGTTCATAGGTGCTTAATAAGCCTAGTAGGCTTCTCTCAGGTAACTCATTGTATGTGGTGGAGTTAGTATGTAGATTAACATGTTAGTACTTGTAGTTTTATGAGACTTTGACAATGTTCATATGCTCATTTTGTAGAGGATACTTTAGCAAAATTTTTCAAATTTTTTAGTTTTGTCAACTATACAGTGGTCAATTTACTCCTTGATACACTTATTGGTGTGAGCACATTTATTCTCACATAATCCTTTTGGTCGCTCATTACTATTTATCGATTCACTTTTTTGGGAAGACTACTGATTTTTTCCCTAGAATTTGACACTTGGTAATCCGTCTTTGAGCCTTAATGGTGTTTGGACTCTTCTAGCTCCATTATCATTCTATTGAATTCTCTATCATCATGGCATTAGAGGTCTCAGGCACATCTGGTGGATCACGGTCTAGTGCGATTGTTGTGAGGAGGAGCTATAACATGTAGGGCAAATACCATTTTGAGATTTGAAAATTTGATGGCAAAAACTTTGCTCTAGGGAAGAATCAAATTAAAGATGTGATAATTCGAGGAGGCAATGGAAGCCAGTAAATGGAATATCAAAGAAGCTTCTTGACATGGATAAAGATGATTGGGATGAGTTAGATGAAATGGCCAGGTCTACCATTTGATTGCACCTTGCAGACAATGTTTACTTTACATTATTAGATTGTGAAAGTGTAGAGGAGCTAAATTGGAAGAAGTTACGCCATACATATGAAAAAGAGATGACATCAAATAAAGTCTATCTGATGAGAAAGTTGCATGACCTTTGCATGAAGGACATAGATATTTTTGCTTCTCATCTAAATAAGTTTGATGCTATAGTCTCCCAGTTACATGCTCAAAAAATAGATATGGATAATGAAATGAAAGTAGTCTTGTTGTTATGCACCTTGCCATCATCATGGGATACATTTTGCATAGCTATTTGCAATAGTGCACCTAGTGGTAAACTGGTCTATGATGACATATGTGGAGCACTCTTGAGTGAGGAGATTCGTTGAAGATCTATGGTTGGAACTTAGAATGGAGATGCATATAATGTTTGTGATTCTTACCAAGGAAAGAATCAGCAACGTGGCAAGAGCAAGAACAAGGAAAAGAATGGTCAACAGAATAAGAGTAGAAGTAAATCAAGGAAGAGGGATATCGAATGCCATTATTGTCATAAGAAATTACACATGATGAAAGATTTTTATGCATTAAAGAATGCTAAAGGTAAAGGACAAGATGTTGATGGGCATGCTAAACAGTTGCCTGCACCATCTACTTTGATTGTGAAGATTGAAGAAATTAATGCTATTTTTGATGATGTTGATGTGTTGACACTTGATAGCACTATGCCAACTAAAGCTCTTATGGCTAATTCTCTTTCCCACATGTGGCTACTAGATTATGGTGCTTCTTTCCATGTAACACCACATAGAGAATGGTTCTCTAATTATGCAGCAAAGTCTCTTAGTACCGTGAGACTTGGTGACTCTTACCAATGTGACATGGATTGGAGATGTGGTCATGCAATTTATTGATGGTTCAAAAATGTACTATGCATAATGTACGCCATGTACCTCAATTATCACCTAGTTTGATGTTAGTTGGTCAACTTGATGACCTTGGTTATACGATGGTTTTCTATGCTCAACCCTTTCACATATCAAACGACAATATGGTTATTGAAAAAGGAATCAAAGTTGGCTCACTTTATCCTTATCTCTATCATAAAAAGGACACTTTTTAGCTATTGCTGAATAGCCTATGGCTTGTATTTGGCATGGCCGTTTGGGCCACATATCTCATAGTGGAATGGAAAATCTTTCTTGGTTTGACTACTTACCTATGTTATTTTTCTCTAATTTTTCATTGTGTGAGCATTGTCAATATGGAAAGTAGACTAGGAATGTGCATAAAATGCACATTGAATCTTCAATTCAGCCTTTAGATCTCATTCATGCAGATGTGTGTGGTCTTATGCCCACAAGGTCATTAGGTGGTTCTCTTTAGTTTCTCACTTTCATGCATGATGCTGGTCAACCTTCTTGCTACAAAGAGGCCATACAGACAAAGGATCATGTCAAGTGGGAGCATGCCATGAAGAGTGAGATGGATTTTACTCACAAGACTGGTACTTGGGATTCTGTACCTTTTCCAAAGTGTAGCCAAGCTTTACCATGTAAATGGGTATATAAGCTGACATTCCGATCAGATAGTGCTTCTCCAAAGTATAAAGCATGACTTCTTGAAAAGGGTTTTAATTAATAACATGGTGTTGATTTCAAGAAAATCTTCTCTCCAGTGGTCAAGATGATTATCCTTCAAATGTTGCTTGGATTCGTTGCAATAGAGGAATTAGAGCTAGCTCAAATGGACGTGAAAGCTGCTTTCTTGCATGGAGATTGTACATATGAGATCTATATGGAACAACCAGAGGGTTATGTGGTTCCTAGCAAAGAAAGTCTAGTTTGTAAGTTGAAGAGCTTATATGGACACAAATAGTCCCCTAGACAATGGTACCAAAACTTTGATACTTTTGTGAAGTCTCAAGGCTATTCTCAAAGCAAGGAGGATCATTGTCTCTACACAAAGAGATGCTTAGATGGCAGCTTGATATGCTTGATACTTTATGTCAATGATATGTTGATTGCTGGGAAGTCGTCTTACGACTTGTCAATTCTACAATAGAAGTTGAGTCAGACATTTGATATGAAGGATTTGGGGGATGCCAACCATATTCTTGGCATGCACATTACTCATGATAGGAGTAAAACATGCATATACTTGTCTCAATGCGAATACATATCTAAAGTAATTAACAGGTTCAATATGCATAGTGGAAAGGCATTGAGTACACCTTTACAAACATATGTGAAATTGAGCAAGGATGATTGCCCCAAATCAGATGAGGAAAAGGAATTCATGACCAAAAATTTCTTATCAGTTTGTTGTTGGTAGTCTCATGTATGCTATGGTAGATATATTTCTAATCCTCACAAGCAACATTGGGAAGTAGTCAAGATGATTCTGAGATATCTGAGTGGAACTACGGACAAGTGTTTATGCTTAGGTAGAGGGAAATCATACATTATTGGTTACACTAATTCTAACTATGCTGGTTGTGTAGACAATTGTAAGTCTACATCAGGGTACATTTTTCATTTTGCTAGAGGTGCAATCTCTTGGAGATCTCGTCTTCAAGAATGTACACCTATTTCCACCATAGAAGCATAGTATGTTGCAGCAAGTGACGCATGTAAGGAAGCATTGTGGCTTTCTGTTCTTGCTTATGATATGGTTTATCTCAACATGTACCTCCTTTGCTGAGTGATAGTCAAGGTGCCATTGCATTGTCTAAGAATCTGGTTTATCGTGCAAAGAACAAGCACATTGAGGTGAAGTATCACTTCATTAGAGACTGCTTAGCCACTAAGTCCATTATACTTGAGAAGCTTCATAATCGACATAATGTGCCAGATGATTTTTCTAAAGCTCTATGACATGGTAGCTCACTTGATGGGGGTTACTTGATTCATGATCTTACACAGTTGCTTGTGGCCATCAGGTGGGAGGAACAATCGTGGGATGGGTGACCTCCAGGGAAGTATCTGGAACCTCTATCTTCCTTGATCATTGAGGTCCTCCCTCATATAAAGTCAACAACACCAACTTCGTTGACTTAGATGACAAGGTATGCCAAAATCTATGCCTTCATTGCCACCTTATTCATAAGCCTTGGAGAAATCCTTGGGTGGGCGGGTGGGTGCTCGCTTCGCTTGCACAAAAGGCACAAAGCTTTTGCATCAAAATGCTCTAATACCAATTAATTATTTCGATGGCGATGCACCATAGTGCACTCTCCTTGTGGGGAGCTCCATGATGATATCCTCGAAGTAGAAAACCAAGATCCAAGCACTAGAGATAGAACGTGAGACAGTAAAATGAAGATTTCTCATAACCTACTAAATCAACTTCTCTCAAAATTTGTACACATAATCTAGACAATGATGCCTTTACAGTGAATTTCATCAATTCAATTTGGACCTATGTAGAGAGAGTTCCAGCCTTTGCAAGATAGCTATTGTTGAAGATGATGGTGAAGAGAAATGAAGTATTAACACAATGATGACCACAAGTGTATGTATATTGCTTCAAAGTAATGTACAAGTGATTTTAAGTCTTTATATAGACTCTTGAAGCCTTCCAAAACTTCTACAAGTGGTTTTGAATTCAAATTGAAGTAGGATAGTATGTTGACATGAAGAGAATCAATCTCCTACAATCTAGGAAAAGTAGAATCAAGTTTGATGACTTGATTTCGGTGACTTGATTGATTGATTAATCATCAAGTTGTAAAATTTGAGTCTATTCTTTTATACTTTTACAAAAATAAAGCTCTAGGCTTTTACATAAATAAGTGATCATTAAAAATCCTTATAAAATTCCAAAAGCATGAGCATAAATAAAAACTCTTAATGAGAAACAATCCAAGTGATGTTTCTTATGTAGATCAAATTATCTCAAGCATAGTGTAAGCTTGATGATCCAATAGAGCATCCACTTTTATAGAATGTAATGCCATATGGCTTTATCGTTTATTGTTTGACATTGGTATTTTGCAAGATACTCCTACATGCATCCACATCGACAATCAATCAACCTTGACACTTTCCAAGTTCCAATATTCTACACTCGAACCAAGAACATCGAGATCTAGTACCATTTTGTGCATAAGAAGATCATATCTTAGGAGATTAGAGCAGTGTACCTCACATGAGAACCTAATGAACATGTTCATGATGACTCTACCTCTAGTTTTGCTCCAGTGCTTGGTAAACCTTTATAGCATTCAAGCACTCCAAAATGGAGTTGGGAGTGTTCATGACATGATGTCCTCTAGTTCCATTTACTATTGTATCCATATGAGTGCATCTCCATGGTGATCTACAAGACACTCCATTTTATATTTATTTAGTTGCATCTAGTTGTATTTAGATACCTTGCCATTTTCTTCTACCTTGTATTCATTCTCCTTCAAGGGGATTTATCCCACATCTGATGTACTCATGAGAGCTTCCTCCAAATCTATATAAGGAGGGTCTATCCTGCACTTTGTACTTGGTTAGAAGCTTGGAGATCCTACTTCATGCTCTTGGAAAGCTCACTCTAATCCATGTGAGTTTTCCCATTGCATATCTACTCACTTTGAGTCTCACTTTCTTTTCATTTTGTGACTAAATTGTTAGTTTAATTTTGCTTTCACATGTGTACTCTCTAAAATAGCCATTATTACCATCAAGGAAAGAATACATCTCTCTCCCTACTACTAATGAATCAAGAAAAGACAATGATAAAGGATTTGAAGAAATCGCTACATTTAATTTTCAATAATCAATGCAAACTCTCAATTGCTTATTTTTCTTTTGTACTATTACAATAGGTGATACCCAATTTTGATATTCAATAGGTGATGAATCAAATTTTAGTAACCTATCAAAATCAAATCTTTGTGCTCTAAATTATGGAAATTCATTCTATACCTTTGCTTCGAACTCAGAACATCATCTGTTTTTGAATTGCTACGATGCTGAAAATTTCATGGATTCGAGCCTTTTATATTTTTCTATCCCAATAAATTACATGTCTGCTTGCTTTAAGAAGATAAATTAATTGATAACAATGAGAAGTAGATAACAGTTATGAAATATTCATGGAGTATCTATCATGATAGAAGATTGATATTTTCTATTTGATCTTCAGACACTTTGGGTATCATCTAAAATTGCATCTCATCTAGAGGTTCTAGATTTGAATCGAATAATTCCTAAATGTATGCATCAATGGTTGCATTCACATCAACATAACAGACTTCATTAAACCTTCATCAACTAACTTTAATTCCTCTTTTTTGTAAGACCATCAACTAAATTGAGTGGTTCCACTACCTCTTGCATTTGTGAATGATGTCACTTGGTGGTGACATCCAATCTTATGGAGCATCAAATGCCTTCCTTATGAAATACTGATTTTCAGCCTGAGTAATCTTGAATGACTTGAGCTTGCAGAGCCATGATTAAAGGTTGTAATCTACAAAATATCCTCATATTTTCAAGATGACAAAGTAATGAAAACATAACACATTATGCCATAATAGGAATGTTTTTAACAATTCCTAAGGATTGGACTCTAGAATTATAAACCGTTCGATGAAGATTAAAGTTATACATGCTTTATTAGGCATGAAGTAATTGACCAATTTTAAATCAATTTGATTGAAAATAGCTATAGACACACTTGATTCTCTAGTAATTGATCATTAAGATTAAATTTTTTTCCTTCATGTTTAAAATACAACACCGAAGGTAGAAAATTAACCAATCATACCTATATTGGAGAGTATAGAAAAGAATTTCAAATCACCTATAAAAAGGATTAGCCAGACTTGGATTACTATTAGCTTAAGTAGGGCACCAACCATATTGGCATTTGATTATAGACGAGAAGAAGGCTCCAAAATTTTTTGTATGTCTTTTACAAAAGATGGAGGTTGTCAAAGAAATGCAATTTCTTTCCATACCTAGTTTACACTACTTGTAACATTGGGTTTGAGAAAACTTCAATTGGCAATGATGTAACTAGAACAAGGGGCTATGCTACAACTAGTAAAATAGCATTAGCTATTGGATTAGGGATTCTATTTCTAATCATTTATTTTGTTCGTGCTCCTCCTAAATATGTCCAACACTTAAGGATGCAAGGATTATAGTAATTTTCTTGCTCTTGTTGATATGGACTCCCATTGTTATATCTATTTCGAAAAGGTTGCCTATCAGAGATGCCTTCATAATTCTGTTTCTAATGAAAAATTTTATATGGTTGAAAATCCTAACTTCCTTGTCTAGGAGTGATTGTCTTCACTTGAGGAGATTATTTATTTTTTTGTCTCATGTTAAACTAATAGTTAGTGGTACTTTGATTATAGATATCACAAGAACAATGTCATTGATTCAATTCAAATTTTTGTGTTGTATGCCCCATATTCTTGAATTTAGTACATAATTTTCTCCTTTGAGTACCTCGAGCTAAGTGTCATCCTAATTGTGCAGTGGTGATTGCTCCAAAAGATTTAAAAAGTAGGCAATTTCCATCAAGAGATTGGGGTGTATGATAGATGGGAAATTGATGGGTGGTACCACTAGGCTAGCATGTGAAGAGGAGTAGGTGAATATGAGATGGAGTCATGACGATCAGAATCATGTTGTTTTTAACGTTGGGAGTGCACTATGTGAGAGCCTTGTTCTTTTCAATGTTTTGATTGCTACTAGCGTTATTGATGTTGCTATATTTGTTGTTCATTATATGATCATGAGTGGAAGAGTGTTGTGTCTATTGTTGTTGGTCGAGGTGCTATCTAAATAGATTATTGATTGATTGATCAACTTCACCTGACTCATCAATGATAGTTCCTTATCTGAAACCTTTTTTGGTTTGTAATTTTCATAATAGCATGCACCAAGATAACATGTAGAAAACTAATAATTAAATGGATAATCCACATCATTTTGCCTAGATATGTCGTTAGACTTGATTCATGATCCCTAATGCATTTAAGTGAATGGGGATATGATACCAGTCAATTAAGGTAAATTGGAAGAGTTCTCAACCTTCTAATGATTCATCCATGATAGGAGGTAGAGACTTTTCAGGATTGCTTGGTACATTAGATAGTTCACCATGGCTACTTAAGCACGCTAGAAATTTGATGACATATCACAAAAGAGAGTCACACAAGCATCTTAGCCAATTTGAGTCTCAGCATCGAACCAGATATGACCCTTCCTCCTAGAGAATTTTTGTACTTTCCTTCTAATGATTTTGGTAAGGCTTGTTAGGGAACTTGCTTACTAATGTAAGAACGTAGGAGATATTTGGTTTTCTATTACATAAGTAGAGGATACTTGTAACTAATTTCCTTTATCTTCCAATATGCACTTGAGGTGAAGTATCTTCAATAGATAATTTTTAATTGACCTCCACATGTGTAGAAATATCCTTGCAATCCTCCATGTCGAATGGCTTCAAAATCTATCTTGCATACTTTGTTGAGAGATGAAAATCTTCCTTGGTTCATGCCATACTTCAAGTCCTAAGCAATAATGCATTAATCCTAGGTTAGTCATTTCAAATTCTAAACTCAAGGCATCTTTTGTTTGTTGAGAAGAGCGTCATCATTTCCTTTAATATCACCTTTTGAAACATAGATACAATAGAGTACAAGTTAACATAGAGTACAAGTTAACATCAAAAGCACACCTTTTGAAACATAGATACAATAGATACTTATCCATCCATTGGAAACATATTATAGGGGCTTGTTTTAGCCCATATATTGCCTTCTTTAGTGTTATATATCTTGTTCTCTAAAATGATTCACAAAAGTCAATCCCTTGAACTTGTGAGTAATCCTATGCACTAAAAAGTACCATCAGCCTTGTACTTTAGCTTCCAAAACCTTTGACTCCATAAATCCATATAATTTCGTGCGATTCCATTCATAAACCGGCTAGCTAGCACATGAAGCATAGGATGACTATCAAGCCTAAACTATTTGTAGGTGCTTCTAAACTAGTTGATGGGATTGTTCCCTAAGTCCATGTAAAATTTCATACATTTATGAGTTTGATTTGGTTTGTGTAAACCAATTAAAAAATTCCCTCTTCATGGCTTCATAGTATCTGAAATGAGCGGGGTCGAATTTTGTTAACCATTTCACTCCTTCTTTTCTAAGAGTGCTTTGAAAAGCTTCGCACTCGTGGATGGGAACTTTGTCTCCATCATTATAATATCATCATTATAACTTTGTAATGATTTGCAAACATCATCATGGTCATCATTATAATGGATATAACATTTTGTATATTGGTCCTATTACGTGACTATTTAGGGTTTCTTCCTCCATTTCCTCCAAGCAAGCTCCATCCTCCTAATGCCACAGCATATATCATCAAAAATCAAATTTTATGGATTGTTAAAATGTGGATTTTGTTATAAATGCCAATTTGAAATAGATTGACTCATCATTGAAATCAGGATTTGGCACAAGGATTTGATGAGAGTTTTTTAGTTGTCACAAGATTGAATATCTTCCCCAAAAGTGCGACAGTTAGCGTAGGTACTAAATTATGTAGTGGTGGGATCTCTAGTGCAATCAGAGTTTCTTTTCAAGTGGTCAAGAAGTGGGGCCCACTATTCTCTATCCTTCTATGCCCTTCCTTCTTTCTTTCCTTTTATGCTCTTCCATGCGTGGAGAATATGTTAAGCAAGAATGCATCATGTGCATGCCACAACGTTCATCTATGCTTTTTGGGGATATTATGCAACTATTATGTTAATCGCTTGGCCAAATTCAAATATTTGATGCTATAGATGTACTCTTTCTTATCCTCACTTCGAACTAGTAATCTAAAGATCATATTCCGTTGGTTACATGTAAATCGAAATTACATGATATTAAGCTACATATTAAGCTTAATATTAAGCTACATATTACATAATTGGATTATCCATATTAAGCTACATGATTCACCATCTACAAGTAAATCGAAATTACATGCAACATCATCAACCCATTTTCTCCGAGCTTAGAGTTAAAATTAACAACTTATATCATATGGTCCACACTATTCATCACAAAAGGATCATTCATGTACATAAATCATAGTAACATACAAAGGCTACAAACTACCAAAGATCATTCTTACATGATCACACTTAATTACAAGCATAAATAAAAAACTCATTATAGTCGAACACAAAAGAATGAAATTACACAAGTAGATGGATAGATAATGAAAACCCAATAAAATAATATTTTGGAACTACTGAGTACAATTTCAGGGACTCCACAATTTCAAAAGAGTAGGAGCAACTTGCAATAAAATTTCTAATGCTACTTTTGGCTTTCTCATGTCCCTTCTATATTCTCTGTCTTGCTCTAATCTACCAATTCTCTATAGGACCATATGGGTGTAGGCTCTCTCTCTCTCTCTCTCTCTCTCTCTCTCTCTTCCCCCTTCTACCAATTCCACCCTTGTAGATTGTTTAATAGACACCCCAAGTAAAACCTATCAATTTGTGTACCTCAAAGATAGTAAATCACATTGTCAGAGAATTCCTTTGTCATCTTTTCTATATGAATAATGAGATGAAGTACTCCTCTATCGCTAGTAAGATGCACCCTTCCATACTTCATAGGGTTCTGAATTGCTCTTTGTACATGGACAGTTCTTTTAGTTCTTAAGTATAGGATAAAAATTGAGAATTACAAGGGTAAACAAAACTATAGAGGGAAATATTTAGCATTTTTATTAAAAGTACTTACAAGTCATAGGTTTTGGAGTTAAATTTGTGGAAGCACGCGAACAGCACAAGGAAGAAGAAGAATCTTGGAGCTCGGCACACAATATTGAATGCATTACCACTAGAATGTACAAAGATAAGTAGCCCGTTAGGGCAATAGGTGTATATACAAGCCGGGGGAAAAAAACCTCCTAAAGAGGGAAAAAAGTGCCCCACGGTCCTAGTGTGTTCACACACATCACTACCTAAATATATCAACAAATCCCCCCTAGGAGTGATGCAATGAACAAGGAGCTGGCACTCAACTAAGCCCAAAGCTTTGCGGAAAGCTTCAAAATTCTCCCTAGGTAGAGCCTTCGTGAAAAGGTCTGCAATGCTCTCCTGGATGGGCACATATGCCAAGCTGATCTCCATAGCAAACAACCTCTCCCTGACATAATGATAATGCACCTCAATGTGCTTAGTGCAAGCATGGAACATAGGGTTCCTCACAACTTCCAATGCACTCTGACTATCAGTGAAGATGGTGGTGGTAGAAGACTGACCAACACCCAAATCAGCCATAAGGCATCTAAGCCACACACAATAGTCGTTGTGAAAGCTGCCCTATACTCAGCCTCACAACTGGAAGTGGCCCCAGTAGGCTGCTTCTTACTCAACCAAGATATACATGAGCTACCAAGCATGAAGCAAAAGCCACGAGTGGACACATGAGTGTCATAGCAACCAATCCAATCAGAGTCAGAAAAAGCATGCAAATCTAGTGGTAGTTATCCCCGCTTGGAATAAAACAACCCAAGTATCCGAGTACCACTCAAGTAGCAAAAGATGCGCTTAACCGCCTGCCAATGGGCAATGCATAAACCTACTCTTCTGTGAGATAGAAAACTGAATATCTTGTTGAGTAATGCATAAGTAAATCAAGCATCCAATAGCCTGCTGATAGAGAACAACATCAAATGCATCTCTAGCATCATGAAGACTCAGTCCTAAACTTGTCTCCATAGGAGTGGCAATAGGTTTACAATCTTCAAGGCCAAAATGCTGCAATAATGAGTCAATATTTCGTTTGACACAAAGCCATTCCACCATCAACGTGCATAAACTAAATGCCCAAATAATGATGCAAATGCCCCAAATCAGACATCTCAAATGAGGCATGTAAATCAACTTTGAAATCAGCAATATGCTTCTCATGAGGACGTGTGAGCAGCATGCCATCAACATACACCACAATGATCATAAGTACATCATTAGCACCCTTGACATATAAGGTGCTCTCAGTTGGACTGTTCTCAAAACCATATGCAATCAGATAGGCATGTATCTTTTCATACCAAGAACGTGGTGCTTGCTTTAAAACATATAATGCCTTCTTTAACATGCACACTTGGTTTTCATGCCCTTTCTGCAAAAAGCCACGGGGCTGAAAAACATACACTTCTTCATGCAAGTCACCATTTAGAAATGCTATTTTAATGTCCAACTGATGTACATTCCAATCATCATGAGCTGCAAGTGCACAGATGCTATGAACAGTAGTCATTGAACAAGTAGGAGCAAAGGTTTCATCAAAATCAATGCCTCTTTCTTGCACATAACCCTTTGCAACAAGCCTAGCCTTATACCTGTCAATTGTACCATCAGGTTTATGCTTCACCTTGTATACCCACTTAATGCCAATGGCCTTCTTTCCAGGAGGCAAGTCACATAAAGACCAAGTACCATTGTTCATTATAACATCATATTCAGATTGCATAGCAGCCATCCAATTTTTTGAATTATGTGCTTCATCAAACGAGACAGGCTCAGTCTCATCACAGAGAATAAATGCAGCCATATCATAGCAATCTGATGCAAAAAGGGCACTATGAGAGCCTGATCTAGTACAATATGAAAGAGGTGCATCCAATTTGCCTAGTCTACACCAGCCATTTTGGCATAGTTTTTGCCTCCTCAATATCAGCTCTCTCATCAACAAGTGCATCATGTAAATCTACATAAAAAATGGGATGATCTGCATCATCACATGAAGTTGCCTCATTAGGACTAGCACTAGATTGCCCACCTGTAAAAAGAGGCAACAAAGTATCATACATGTCTTTGGAACTAACAGATGTCTCCTTAGTACATGAAAGCAATGGCTGAATAGCATCTTCCATAGAAAAACCATCATGACTAACCAAAATGTGTTTAGTCTATGGATGATATAGACGATAGCCTTTACTTTCATAATTGTACCCAACAAAAATACATTTTACTACTTTATCATCCAATTTTCTGCCATGTTGTTCAAGCACTAATGCATATGCCAAACAATCAAAAGCACGCAGATGAGAAACAGATTGCTTGCAACTGTGCCAAGCCTCATATGGAGTGATAGATTGTAGCGCTTTAGTGGGACACCTATTAAGTACATATGCTGCACACATGACAGCCTCAAACCAGAAACTATGTGGTAAAGCATGAATCTTGACCATACACCTCGCCATCTCCATGAGTGACTTGTTCTTTTGTTCAACAACTCCATTCTGTTGAGCTGTATACGACATTGTACACTGGTGTTTTATCCCACATTCAGCTAGAAATGCATTAAAATCAGAAGACATATATTCCCACCCTTGATCAAAACGGAGGGTGCCCATTTTTACATGCTGATAGATTTTCAACCAAAACCAAAATCAGTTTGAAGCACATGAGCACTTTGGACTTTGCCTTTAATGGATATACCCATGTGTGCCTGGAAAAATCATCAATGAGAGTCACGAAGTAAAGATAATTTCCAAAAGAAGGTGTCTCCATAGGACCACATACATCACTATGTACAAGCTACAATTACTGAGTATCCCGAACTGAACCATCTTTTGGAAAGGAGGAATGTTGCATTTTTTCCAAAATATAGCCTTCACAAACATGTTTTCCATGTGCCTCAAGTTTGGGCAAAGAGGACACCATTTTAGATTTCTGCAGGTGTAACAAACTAGCAAAATTTAGATGAACAAAGCGTGCATGCCAAAGCTTTGCATCTGACATAGCCTGAGAATCATGTACTGCACATGCCAAATCATTTACAGATCTTTCATAGTCTATGAGCTTATACAACCCAAGACATAAAATGCTATGAAATAATCATGTCGCCATTTGACAAATCATGAACTGTACATTTGTCATCAACAAACTTCACAACCAAGCCAATATTGGCTAATGCAAAAACTGATAACAGATTTTTATTGATCCTTGGCACAAACAAAGCATCTCAGAAAGTGAAAGAACTACCATCAACAATAGTCAAAATGATCTTACCAACTCCCATAACAGGATAAGAGGAGTTGTTGGTGCATGTAACAGTATTCCGTGTAGAAGTAGACCCGAGTGAAGAGAAGAAACTATGCTACGAGGTAATATGTTTGGTCGCCCCACTGTCAAAGTACCAAACATTTGAGTCTAATGCACACATGCATTGCTCATGAGAAGATGGGTCAAAACTGCAAACAATAGTAAACGTCCGTTCTTCTTCCTATACAACATTAGCAGACTTTGTTTTTGGTGTAGAGGCCTCTACAACAACCATTCCAACCTCTTTCTTCTTTGCCTCTTTAGTAGCCAGTTTTTGGATAGTTATTTATGATATGATCATTTCCTTTACAATACTTGCAAAACAATTTTTTCTTTTTTGATTTCTTTTCATCTTTGTCTTCCCTCTTCGATTGTGCAGAATTAGCTGATTTCTGCTTACTACTTAAAGAGCTCCATTTTCCTTTGCCCTTCTAACTAGCCAAGAAAGCTTGATATGCAACATGCATAATGGACTTGTTCTGCTTGGATTGATCTTCCTCCAACATAATAGAGACTAACTCCTCAAATGAGAAGGCATTTGGATTACCTTTCATCATCAACCGAAGAGTAGAAGCAAAACTCTGATATGAATAAGGAAGACCATTCAGAACGGTTTGCACAAGTGAGCTATCTGGTATAACCTCATCAGTAGAAATCAACTATTCCTTTAAGTCTTTGATCTTTGTTAGAAAATTTTCCATAGAATCCTTCATTCATGTGCTCACTCTCCAACTGTTTTCAGAGGTAAGCAACACAAGCCTCATTCCTAGCTTGGTACAATGTGGTAAGTGTAATAATGTAGCTAGATGGATTAAACGAGAAAGTTATAAGCCTGAAGAACCCAAGCAAAGGTATGATAGCCAATCATCTTGTAATTTTGTATTTCATAAAAAATAAGGTTTTTGTATTTAGTTTACCGTAAGGGTATTAAGGCTAAAGAAAAATGTAACGGTTTTGGTTTTCTTTAGCACTTAGTTTACTATTAGGTGCTATCAAACTACCAATCGATCCTAATGGTTTTCTATCACTCTCGGTAAACTTTAGCACAAAACCAATAGGGGCAAAGCGAATTACTATGAGGTACAAGGAAGCAATAATGTACCTATTCATAGGAGACCTAGACTAGACAATAGATTTAGGAAAAGTTGTGCATGAAGAAGCATGGTGTCATGATGGGCAAGAAGTTCAATTTTAGGACATTCCTCCCAGATATATAAGTATAATCTTGAAAAACATCATTTGTACTAAATTGTACCTACGAAAGTGACCTAGACATGGATAACACATGAAAATTCTAATTTTATACCCTAAGTGCTAAACAAACACTAGTTAAGAGAGTCACTATCTAACAATATAAGGTCACAATGCCATGAACAATACCAACTTGACTACAAAGAAAAATCCAAGGAGTTGTATTGGCCCTCGAGTAAGGAATAGGGAGAAATCTTGAACAAACAAAAAAATGACTTTTGAAAAGAAACCTATAAATATAAAACCTAATTTGCACAACTAAGGCCAGAGACCCAAAGAAAATTAGGCACAAGAACAAGATTAGGCACAAATCTAGGCATGGAAGGACTTTCTAGAGTGCAAGCAAGCGTATCACATATTGAACTAGGAGTGGAAATCAATATCAAAGAGTGATGATGAGACCCATAATCATTAGAAACCATAATCATTAGATTTCAAAAAAGTCTTGATAGTTTAATAGATTATTGATCTATTCACTTAATACAAGGCCTTTGTATTACCACTATTTGGGATTTCCCTTGCATGATACCAACCATTATCCCTTTCATCTTTTAGATCATTTGATGAGCTAATGGATCTATTCAAAGGCAAATTATCCAATAGAGGTGTGCAACATGATTCTTCATCATTGATCTATGGTTTCAACCATTTAATTCATGAATTGATGAGGATCGTTGATGGCTCAAATCTTTGGTCTACATTAGGAGACTATCTGCTATGAAAGAGTATATCAAAGAGTGTAGGTCTTGAGGAAAACCCAGCTACATATCTAAACAAACCTACACTTGACATGAAGATTGAAGCTCCAATTTTCATTACTTTCAAGCTTCATTTGGTCTCTCATATAGTGCCCTGAACTTTGCCAAAGTTTCAAGTTATTTTACTCAGTGAGTTGTGAGAAATTGCCAATTTTTTGAAGGTATATCTCTGCACGTAGGCAGAGAGTGTTGCAAACAGGTATCCCATTTTGTAGAGGGTGGTTACTCATGGATCATCTAAGTCATCAATAGAAAATATATTAGACTTAGCACTTGAGAAATTGAATATAAAACAAGCCAAAGACCATAGAAATGCAAATAAGCCCTACAATGAAACCTTTATAGAGATGTCGGCATTACAATGGTGATCACCCAAATGTTCAATAGAGATCTACTTATGCCTCCAAGAGATAGAAGAGATTGCTAGTATTGTATGAGATAGAGAAAATGGACAAACTAGAATCTTGAGTATTATTATTACAACAAACCATCACTGGGACCTTAGTACCCATCAAGACCCATGTACCCATAAGAAAACCCATATTAAGACTAGTGATTACTATTAAAATCCTAGACCGAGATATGAATCAAGGAATTATGAACCACTTAGTACAAAACTGGAAATATAACCTCAAAATCCACACAATGTAATTCCATTGAAATACGTAGAGGAGAACTTAGAGAACGCCCTAATTCTAGTGAATCCATTACCTATGTGTCCATGGATGGAAGGAACCCATATTGAAGAATATTTAGACACAACATGAGAATGAAAGTGGTAGTCAGAATCCTCAAAACTAAAGTTGAATATACTAGTGAGTACTATTAATAAGAGTTAAAATGTTTGGTATATGGCAAAAGGAAGTGTTTCTCATGAACTCAGGCCAAAACCTAATTAACCTAGAGGTTTTTGATGTAGGGGAGATGGTGGTTAAAGTTTTTGATGTAGGGGAGATGGTGGCAAAGAGAACTTGTTGAGGGAATATCCATAGAATGCATACTAGAATTCAAGTAAAAGTCCCTTGAGCATAGTAGAGATAATGGAATTATCAAGGAGTGATGGAGGTAAGCAAGCACTACATATCTCAATTATAGGTTAAGGAGAAACCACAGAAAAATCTAAGTCATCAACCAAACTCCAATACATGATGGTAGAGAATACAACTATTTTTCTAAGTCATCAACTAAACTCCAATACATGATGGTAGAGAATACAACTGTTTTTCTAAGTCATCAACCAAACTCCAATACATGATGGTAGAGAATACAACTGGGTCAGGTTCAATCCAAAAGAAAGAAAATATATTTCATGGAGAGAGCATAAGAAGAAAATTAAGTCTATAGAATAAAGTGAATTCAATAGTGGCAAAATTCAACGAACCCATAAACCACAAACTAACAAACTAGCAATACCAAAAGAGTACATCCACGAGAAAACAAGAGGTTGAATCAAGCAAGAATCGATGCAGATGTAGAGTTAGAAAAAGAAATTCAAACTTAACTGTTCAATTGTCGTCTAGCTATGGCTACACATGCGTTCGTGGAGGTTAAGCATGCATGTGTGAGCTTCAATCAACTCCAAAGTCAAATATTAGTTAGGAAAGCCGATTGGGTGCAAAGTTTGCCTTTTCTTTTGTGAGAGATTTTCATGGTTGCATATGCCTTTATTGTGTGAAATTTACACGTGGAAAATAAGAGGAAGGATTGCAAATTCATGCACGCCAAACTTACTCATGTCCTACTTCTTTCTACTAAAAGATAAGAATCCTCTTGATGTCAAGCCGATTGGAATATTCCACATAACATGGCGGACATGCACTTTCTAGATGTGCCATTCTAGCCGAATGCCCAGAGAGAGGTTTCTTAATCTTTGATTCATAGCTCAAGTCTTGTTTCAAAGACGAGATTTTGAAATAGCTCTTCAAGGATTCCTTTTTTAAGGGGCACAATTATATGTCTTATTGGGTGACTTCAATTATATGTCTACATGTAATTACTTAGATGTTTCTTCTCTAATGTGTACTTGGTACACATAAGAGCCTATCAAAATCCCTAGTTTTTATGACTATGCTGGGCTCACCAAGTGTAGGTTTAGTTCTTAACTCTTTTTGGTGTATTCGTCTTGAATCTAGTTCTTCCTCTTTTCTACTTTCTGTCATTTTGTTTTCTTTTAACACGTTGGATTTATCTTTCCATTGGCATTCTCTCTTTTCACACTAGGACTTCCAAATATGTCTTCTCTTGCTCTTGGAGGATTGAGTTTTAGTCTCTCTTTGTGGCCATTCCTATGGCTTCAAATTCTCTAGGTCTACCTTTGCTGCTTGCTCTCAAGCTTTGGGTTCTCATAACTAGTTTCAGTGATATATCTAGATAAGAATCACCACTTGATGTCATTGATGTCACTATGCTAATGGGAGAAGTTTTCTTTTATTTATTGAGATGATTAAGGCAATCATGGAATAAGAGTGCCCACGCACATTCCAAGCAATGAGCACATTCAAATTTAGTGGGGTACGGTGCACCTGGTTTGTTGGAGTTTGAGGTCTACAAAAGAACACAAACAACACAAGGAACAAGAAGAATCTTAGAGCACAATACAATATAGAGCTACCAATTGAATGAACAAAGATAAGTGACATGTTATGATTCTAGGCACATAGAAAAGCTAGGGGAGAAAAACCTCCTAAAGAGGGAAAAAAGTGTCCTAATGGTCTTAAGTGTGTTGTCAAGCTATGTGTAAAGAGATCAATCAAAAAAAGGAAGCAAGCCGAAAGCTTTGTGAAAAGGTGCAAACTTTTCTCTAGGTAGAGCCTTTGTGAAAACGTCTACAACATTATCCTATGCGAGCACATAAGCCAAACTAATCCCTCCAGTGAACCTCTCCCTGACCAAATGATAATGCACCTCAATGTGATTTTTGTGAGCGTGGAACACAAGGTTCCTCGCGATTACTAATGCACTCTGACTATTAGTGAAGAGGTTGGTAGATTGACCAACACCCAAATCAACCAAAAGGCATCTGAGCCGCACACACTCAACAATCATTGTGAAAGTTTCCCTATACTCAGCTTCACAAATAAAAGTGGCCATAGTAGGTTGCTTCTTTCTCAACCAAGATATGCATGAGCTACCAAGCATGAAGCAAAAGCCACTGGTGGACACATCAGTGTCATAACAACCAACCCAGTATGAGCTAGAAAAAGTATGCAAACAACCCAAGTAGTTGGGTACCCTCAAGTAGTGAAAGATGTGCTTAATTGATTTCGAATGCTTCACATCAGGGAAATTCATAAACTTGCTCTTCTGAGAGGCAAAAAATTGAATATTAAGCCACATTATGCATAGATAAATCAAGCATCCAACAACTTGTTGATAGAGAACAACATCAAATACATCTCCAACATCACGAAGACTCAATCATAAATCTATTTCCATAGGAGTGGCAATAGGTTTGCAATATTCAAGGCCAAAATGATGTAATAATGTTTAAATATATTTTTTTGACACAAATTTATTCTTCCATAACCTTTCATAAACTGAATTCCCAAATAATAATGCAAAGGCCCCAAATCTAACTTCTTAAAGGAGTCATGCCCTTAAATTCAGAAATATGCTTCTCATTAGGACCAATGAGCAGCATGTCATCAACATATGCAACAATGATTGGAAGTACATCGTCTGCACAGTTAACATATAAGGTGCTCTTAGTTGGGCTATTCTTAAAACAACAAGTAGGCATTTATCTTCTCATGCCAAGCACCACAAAACCATGGTACTGAGATACATACATTTCTTATTGTAGATCACCATCCATAAATGTAGTTTTAATGCCCAACTAACATACATTCCAACAATGATTAGCTTGCAAGTGCACAAATGCTACAAAATCATGATCATTCGGCAAACAAAGATATCATGAAAATCAATTCCTCTCTCTTGAGCATAACCTTTAGTAGCAAGCCTAGCCTTAAACCTATCAATTGCTCCATCAAGCTTACATTTTAGCTTGTATACCCATTTAGTGCCAATGAACTTTTTGCTTGGAGGAAACTCACATAAAGTCCAAGTATCATTCTTCATAATAGCATCATATTCTAATTGCATAGAAGCCATCCAATTTTCTAAATTTTATGCTTCATCAAAAGAAACATGCTCATTCTCATAAAAAAACATAGAGGTAGTCATTGCATAGAAATCTGATGCAAAGGAACCACTATGAGAGTTTGAACAGGTACAATACAACAAAGGTGCATCTAATTTGCTATCTCTCAATGTCTAAACCAACCATTTAGATGTGTTTTTAGCCTCTTCTATGTCATCTCTCTCATCAAAAAGTGCATCATGTATACCTACATAAGAAATGGAATAATCTACATCATCATGTGGAACATGTAAATGTTGAGAAATTGCTTCATTTAGACGAGCACTTGACTCTCCATCTTTAAAAAGAGGTAGCAAAATCTCATACACATGCTTGGAGATAACTAATGTGGTACATGAAAGTAAGGGCTGAATTGCATCTTCCACAAGAAGAACATCATGGCTAACCAAAATTCATTTATTCTATGGATGATATAGACGATAGCCTCTACTTTCATAATTGTACCCAACAAAACTACATTTCAATGCTTTATCATCCAATTTCCTATGTTTTTGTTCAAGAACTAATGCATTTGCTAGATAACCAAAGATGCATAGATGAACAACAAATGGCTTGCAAACATGTCAAGATTCATATGGATTGATCGATTGTAGTGCTTTTGTGGGACACATATTAAGTACATATGTTGCACACATAACACCTCTAGCTAGAAGCTATGTGGTAAAGCTTGATTTTTTTACCATACACCTCTCCATTTCCATGAGAGACCTATTCGGTTTTTCAACAGCTCCATTTTGTTGAGGTGTATATGGCATTGTACACTAATGTTTTATCCCACAATCAACCAAAAATGGATTAAAATTAGAAGACATGTATCCCCCCCAACTAGAGCAAAGGGTGCCCAATTTACATGATCATAAATGTTTAGCCATAATCAAGAACTGTTTGAAGCACATAAACACTTTTGTGTTTGCTTTCAATGGATACACACATGCATGTCTAGAGAAGTCATCAATAAACGTCACAAAGTAAGTTATTTCCCAAATGAAGGTGTTTGAATAGGACCATAGACATCACTATGAACAAGCTTCAGGTAACAAGCAGCTTGAACTAAACCATCTTTTGGGGAGGAGGAATGCTGCATTTTGCCCAAAATATGTGCCTCACAAACATGTTTATAGGTGCCTCAAGTTTGGGTAGAGAGGACACCATTTTGGATTTTGACAAGTACTTGGGGTTGAGGTAGGCTGATTAACCAAAATGGCTTGGTTCATCCCAACACATACTTTTGTGAAGACACTTGAATTGTCTAGACTCTTTGTGGAACACTTATTCTAATTGCCTAGTCTTCTTTTCAAACAATTTTTTATCGGGATAGGAATTTCACTAGTATTTCTTGAGAGTCATCTTCAAATAGCTCAATGCCAAGCTAGAATTAAGTATGGCCAGACATCCACAAATATCAGCAAATTGAACGTGTTAATCAAAATTAGAAGGTATGCTTCGTGCTTGTGATATTGAACTATAGACCAATTGGGAAGTGTATTTGCCCATTGTTGATCTTGTGTATTATAATGCCAAGAACTCCATTATGGAATATAGTTCATTCATGCTTATTTATGGGTTTCAATCTACAGCTCCATATGTAGTTGCATTATAGCATGAGACTCCAAGTTTCAAAGACTTTTTAGAGGATATGAATTATATGCTTAGGTTGGTCAAAGATAGTATTAGGAAAGCTGAAAATGTATCTAGAGCTTATGTTATTCCTCAGAGATGGGATAAAAATTTCAAAGATGGTCAACAAGTGTATATTAAAGTACCTATGAGATATGAGACCATGAGAATAGAACCATGTCAAAAACTATCACACAAGTATAGTGGGTCATTCACGATACTTAAGCAGATGAGAAATATGGCCTACTATCTCCAACTTCGAGAAGGTAGCTAGATTCATCTAGTCTTTCATGTAATTTGACAAGCACATCTCTTGGTGATGAGATTATTGACCCTATTTCAATGCACTGCATTCCATATGAACTAGAAAGCATTGTTCGTACTCGTGAGAAATAGAACAGGAATCATTTATACAATTAATGTTTGGTGAAGTGGAAAGATGGTTTTGAAGATAACTCCACATGGAAGAGAGTAAATACTATTCAAAAAAGGTTTCCCACTTTTGTTTTTCCTTCCTAGTTTTCATAAGGGGAAGGATATGAGGAAACAAGACACATAAATGACTATGTACTTTGTGCGTAGGGGCTAGTGGGAGTGATCATTAGAGACACTTTGCCACGTGTTGTCCAATGCCATTTTGAGGGTAAATTGAAATGTTACATAACCTAAGGATTGAACCTTCTGGGAGGGATGAGAAGTTGGGGTTTCTCTCATTATTTGCCACACTTTTCAGTAGGAAAGAATGGTTGAGAGGGCTTTTGTTGGAGTTCTCACACACTATTTATAGGGGTTGCATGGAGAGCATCGAAGGCTTGTCTTCTATGTGTGAGTCCTCGTGTTTGAGCAATTGTCGGCTTTGATCTTTCTTTCTGTGCAAAACAATCATGCATGCAAGCAACTCCAAGAAACTTGCGTCATTAGCAAGAGAGAAGAATACAAGCCAATGGACCTCTCAAATGTGAGATTCATTGTATTTTATAGACAATTTTAGAGCAATGGCCTTGTCCACGTTCTACATTTGGGCTCCCGTTCAAACTCTAAGAAATACAAGGAAATTCTAAAGCTTAGAGTATTTCTCCAAAGGCTCAATGAATCATTGGAATTTATGTTTGTGGAGGATATTTACGAGAATCATGCTCAAACATATCCATAAACTCGGTTCTTAGATGTGAAATGGGCATATTTTGGAAATTTTGGGCTCCCATTATGCTTTATACATATGCCTTTTCTTAGACGTTCTCATTCATGCTTGCACATCATCAGAACCTCATTCATCATCCTCTCATGCTTTTCTTTGTGTTTACTACTTTGTGTGAGTTTCTACTCCAATATGCTGTTAAAAGATGAAATTATTTTAAAACATCATAGATAAAGTAAAAAAAGGAGCTAAAAGCCTATTGTTTACAAAGCCAAAAAGCTTGCAAGTACTTTGATGACAATGAAGAAGCATCATACTAGCCACCAGATAATTAAAGGGGTTTAGATCCTTTGGGCTTGTCATTGTTGGGATCCAAAATTATCTATAATTTGATGAACTTGCTTGCAGTTTTTCCACTAAAAAATACAAGTAATGAATGGTATATGTTGGAACTTGAGGTCTACGCAAGCATGTGAACAAAACAAGGAAGAAGAAGAAGTTTGGAGCACAACACACAATACTGAATGTATTACCACTAGAATGTACAAAGATATATGACCCATTAGGGCAATAGGCGTATATACAAGCCGAGACAAAAAAACTTCCTAAAGAGGGAAAAAAGTGCCTTAGTGGTCCTAGTGAACACACATCACTACCTAAATATATCAACAAATCCCCCCTAGGAGTGATGCAGTGAACAAGGAGCTGCACTCATGTATAAAGAGGTGCCAAGCTATGTGGAATGAATCCACAAAAGGAAGTAAGCCCAAAGCTTTGCAGAAAGATTCAAACTTATCGCTGGGCAGAGCCTTCGTGAGAAGGTCTGCAATGTTCTCCTGCATGGGCACATATGCCAAGCTGATCTCTCGAGAAGAGAACCTCTCCTTGACATAATGATAATGCACCTCAATATGCTTAGTGCAAGCATGGAACATAGGGTTCCTCGCAATTGCCAAAGCGCTCTGACTGTCAATGGAGATGGTGGTGGAAGAAGACGGACCAATACCCAAATCAGCCATAAGGAGTTTGAGCCACACACACTCAACAGTCACTATGAAAGCTACCCTATATTCAGCCTCACAAATGGAAATGGTCACAGTAGGCTGCTTCTTGCTCAACCAAGATATACATGAGCTACCAAGAATGAAGCAAAAGCCACTAGTGGACACATGAGTGTCATAGCAACCAGCCTAGTGATAAATCTGGCGATAGTGATCCCCTTTGGGATCAAGTAGTCGGGTACCACTCAAGTAGCAAAAGAAGCACATAGTTGTCTACCAATACTTGACACTTGGGCAATGCATGCATTTCCTCATTTGTGATATAGCAAATTGAATATATGTCTGAGTAATGCATAAGTAAATCAAGCATCCAACAACCTCACATAAATCTGCATTAGAAATGGAATGATCTGCACCATCACATGAAACTTGTAAAGGCTGAGAAGTTGCCTCATTAGGACCAACAATAGACTTTCCACCTGTAACTCAAAGCTTAATGTTTAAGCAATATAAATCTCTCTCTCTCTATCTCTCTCTCTCTATACAG
>CM035437.1:59301660-59356660 GCA_020310875.1 Ceratopteris richardii | reverse complement strand
GCTGAAATTTCAGCACTCATTTTAGTTTTCATCGAAGTGAAGATTTTGTCACATTCTTGTTCCTTAGTGAAATGGTGGGAAGCAATGACTTGTTTGGCATGCTTCAAGCTGAAGATAAGCTTGATGGGACCAACTATCCGATGTGGTCTTACATGATGAAGCATGTTCTTGTTGCAAAACAACTTTGGAACATAGTGGCAGATGTAGATCGAAGACCGGCAGGTGCTTCTACTTCACAGTCTACTGTCACAGATGGAGCTTCTTCTTCGCGTACAGTGGTTTCTCCTTCTCCACCTACATAGGAGCAGCTTAGATGGGATGGAAAAGATGCTCAAGCTCATGCTTTGATTGCGCTTTCAGTGAAGCATCATATAGTTCCACACATTCGGTCATGTTCTACATCACAACAGGCATGGGACACTCTTGCTTCTTTGTATGCCATGCATAATGAAGCACGTGTTGCATACTTGAGGAAGCAACTTGAGGATGTATGTATGGCTGAAAATGAGGCAGTGGATGTGTATGTGACACGCATCAAGGACTTGAAAGAGCAATTGGAAAACATAGATGAGATCATTCCGGATGCATCACTCATTTCTACATTGTTGAAAGGATTACCGGAATCTTTTCAAAGCTTTGCTACTACACTCCGTTTGGTTGCAAAAGGAAATCCTAATATGTATGCATTTGATGAAGTTGTGTCTCTTCTTTTGCAAGAAGAGCAATCTAGAGTGAATAGGAGTGGTTTGATTGAGGGAACGCAAGCACTTGCTATCTCACAAAAGGGAAAAAGCAAGTATGGTTCAGCTTTTGGTTCATCAAAACCAAAGACTCAAGCTTCCTCTTCCACTCATTCCTCTAATGATGGTGATTTGCAAAAGAAGAAGAGATGCAAATATTGCCGGAAGGCTCGTCATACTATTGATGAGTGTAGAAAGCTTGCTAAACGCAATGAAAAGAAGAAGGAATCGGGCATGCCTATTGCTGAAAATTCAGCAAATGAAAAGAATGATGAAGCTAACATGGTTCAAGATTTTTGGGCATGTGTTGTTACATGTCATTATGATGCTTCTTTACATTCTAAATGTATGGTTGTGAGTGAGGCTGATTCGGATTGGTTCTTTGATAGTGGTGCTTCAAAGCACATAACATCATGCAAAAGATTTTTTGCCTCTTTGAAAGATGCACCTAAAGGAGGACATGTGGTGTGTGCAAACAATGCCTCTTATCCTATCATTGAAGTAGGAGAAATTGAGCTTACGGCTTCAAATGGAGGTGTGATTCTCTTGAAAAATGCATTGTATGTGCCCGGTATCAAGAAGAACTTAATTTCAGTTCCGTTGATTGCCAAAGCTGGACTTCATGTACACTTTCTTGATGATAAGTGTATGGTTCATGATTTCATCAATGGCGATGTTATTGTGATGTCCGGTACATTATGTAATGGTTTGTATCGCATGGATGCATACAAGAGGGCTGCCTCGAATGCCTTAGTTGCTCATACTTCTTCCATGGCTGAAATGGAGCTTTGGCATGCTCGTTTTGGTCATTTAAACTTCAATAGTTTGCTCTACTTGCAAAAGAAGGACATGGTTATTGGCTTGCCTACAGTTGAGTCCATTGAAAAGCATGCATGTGAAGGTTGCATTCTTGGAAAAATGCATCGTGCTTCTTTTCCAAAAGATAGTCACACACACACTACAAGAAAATTGCAACTTGTTCATAGTGATGTATGTGGTCCCATCAAGACTCCATCTTTTGGGAAGCATGTATATTTTGTTACCTTTATTGATGATGCTACTCGCCATACATGGGTGTATCCTATGAAAGCAAAGAATGAGGTATTTTCTTGCTTCAAAGCATTTTTAGCTATGGCTGAAAATTTTTCTTCACAAAAGCTTTTGACTCTACGCACGGATCGTGGTGGTGAATACATGTCACATGAGTTTAATGCTTTTCTTCGTGAAAGAGGTATTTCACACCAATGTACGGTGCCATATACACCTCAACAAAATGGTGTTGCCGAGCGTAAAAATAGAACTCTACTTGAAATGGCACGATGTATGGTTAAAGGAAAGCATCTTCCTCATAAGTTTTGGATGGAAGCGGTCATGTGTGCAAATTATGTGTTGAATCGCTGCCCTACAAAAGCATTGAGAGTCATCACTCCTTATGAGGCTTGGAATGGTCATAAGCCTATGGTTAGTCATATGCGTGTGTTTGGTTGTTTGGCATATGCTCTTGTGCCATCACAACAACGTCACAAACTTGATGACAAGACAAAGAAATGTATATTTGTTGGTTATAGTGCTGAAAGTAAGGGATACCGGTTGTACCATCCATTGACGAACACAATTATTGTGAGTCAAGATGTGGTATTTGCTGAAAATTCAGTTTTCCCTCTACTTGAATGCAAAAAACTGCCAACAGTTAGCTCACAAGATGTGTTCGATACACTCATGCCTTTGTTCCAAAATGGTGCGCTTGACTATGACCATGGAGAGCAACCAACTGAGGTTCAAAGGGCTGAAAAATTCCAGCCAAATAGGGCTTAAAATGCAGAGAATTTCCAGCCAAACATGGCTGAAAAAATTCAGCCAAAAATTGCCAAAACTGTTGGAAATTTTCAGCCACATATGGCTGAACATTTGCGTCCAAATATGGCTGAAACTGAGCACGAAATTCAGCCCACGCATGATGTACATATTGAAGATGTATTACATAATGAACGCATGTCTATCAAGAGTGCACAATCTATGCCAAAGTGGCTGAAACAAACTTTGCAGGACAGCAAATTGAGTGCACCTTTACTTGGTAGAACAAGATCAAGCTCTCACCATGCATCAAATAATTTTGTGGATTATTCTCTTATTGCTACAACATGTAATGAAGAGCCACTTTCTTTTGAAGATGCATGTGATGATCCACAATGGATGAGTGCTATGCAATCAGAAATGGATTCCATACATAGGAATGGTACTTGGGAGTTATGTGAATTGCCAAAAGGAAAGAATGCCATTGGTACAAAGTGGGTTTACAAGATTAAGAGAAAATATGATGGTAGCATTGATCGCTACAAAGCTAGATTGGTTGCCAAAGGATATGCGCAACAATATGGCATTGACTATGAGGAAATTTTTGCACCTACTTCACGCATGACTACCATTCGTACCATGGTTGCATTGGCTGCCCATCGAGGTTGGAAAGTGCATCAATTGGACATAAAAACAGCCTTCTTGAATGGAGATTTGCAAGAAGAAGTCTATGTGAAGCAACCTCTTGGATTTGCTATGAAAGGGAAAGAGCATATGGTTTGTCGCTTGCATAGAGCTTTGTATGGTCTCAAGCAAGCTCCACGTGCATGGTATGACAAAATACATAAGCACTTGATTGCTCTTGGCTTCACATGTAGTCCGATTGAAAGCACACTCTATGTACGCAAAAATGGGGCTGATCTTATAGTGCTTGTTCTTTATGTTGATGACATGCTCTTGACTGGGTCATGTGATGCAAAACTTGACATTATTATGGCTGATTTGCAGCATACTTTTGATGTCACTTATCTTGGTCTTTTGAGCTACTATCTTGGCATTCAGTTTGTATCCGTTGAGGGGGGAATTGTTATGCATCAAGCAAAGTATGTTGAGAAACTACTTCAGCATTTTGACTTTGAGGATTGTAAGCCAGTTTCCACGCCAGTTGATGCAGGATTCAAGTTCTCGGTTGAGGATTCCAGTGATGCATTTGATACTTCTCTTTATCAGCAAGCTTTGGGATGTCTTATATAATGATGCAACACAAGGCCGGATATACAGTATGTAGTTTCCCAGTTGATTCGATTCATGCATAGCCCTGGCACTAAGCATTGGCAAGCAGTGAAACATGTGTTTAGATATCTTCGAGGCACTTTGAGCTTAGGTCTCTTTTATGGCAGAGATGTTCAGCCATGCTTTCATGCTTTTACAGATAGTGATTGGGTTGGTTGTTATGATACTCGCGTGTCCACTAGTGGTAATTTCTTTTTCCTTAGAGACTCATGCATATCTTGGTTGAGTAAGAAGCAACCTACAGTGGCGACATCGAGTTGTGAAGCTGAGTATAAGGCAGTTTTCACAACTACAGTGGAGTGTATATGGCTGAGATGCCTATTGATGGATCTTTGCATGGAGATTGATGCTGCTACACATATTCTCACAGATAGTCAGAGTGCTTTGGCTGTTGCACGAAACCCAGTGTTTCATGCACGGACCAAACATATTGAGGTGCATTATCACTATGTGAGAGAGTGCCTTCATGCAGGAGATATTGATTTGGTATATGTGCCTACACAAGATAATGTGGCATACATATTCACCAAAGCTCTTCCACGGGAAAAGTTTGAAGCTTTTCGCAAAGCTTTAGGCTTATTACCTTGTGGGGGCTGATCTGTCACTCCCTGTATGTGTTCACATCATTCGCTCCAGGGGGGTTTGTTACATTTATGTGTTCCTCGAGTAGCTTTGATGTGAACCTTTTCCCTATACATGGGCACTTTTTACTCTAGTGCTGGCTAGAGGTTTTTTCCCCATGTTACCACATACTTGATACTCTCATATGTGGTGGTACTTTGTACTTAGGGATATGATTCAGCTCCTACTTTAGTTCAGTTCATCGATCAATAGAGAGAGCTATTCTAGCCATCATCTTCTCTGTGTGTCTTGCTGCGTTTGTGCTCCTTGTGTGTGCTTCTTGTGTGTCTCTCGCACTTATACACACACCCAACAGGTATACTTTGATCAATGCCTAAGCTTTTGAACACGGTCTAGATCCACATTACTTCTTTTGCTACTTCCACAAGCTCTTTGTATTCTGCTTCAATTGATGATAATGCCATTGTATGTTGTTTCTTTGAGCACTAACTTACAAGTTTATCACCAATGTACACCATGTATCCATGTGTTGATCTTCTATCATCATGACTTCCTGCCCAATGCGAGTCACTATGTGATCTCAACTTTATGTATAAGGTAAAAGGATAATACAATCCTTCCCTTAGTCCCTTTGATGTATCTCAGAACTCTTTGATCTGCAATCCAATGTTGATCTTTTAAACAATGCATGAATTGTGAGAGGACCCCAATTACATAAATAAGATCAGGTCCTCTTAGTGTAGCATAAATCAGACTTCCTACTAATGATTGATACTTCCTCATGTCTTTGAATTCTGCACCATCCAATTTGCTCAATTTATGATTAACATCAACTAGAGTTGTTCTCTACAACTCTCCATGTATAATTTCTTCAATAGGTTCAGAAGATATCTTTCTTGTGATACATATATACCATGATCTACATAAGTGATTTCCATTCCAAGAAAGCATGATAACTTCCCTACATCACTTATCTTGACTTCCTTCTCAAGTAATCTCTTTACTTCGTTGATTCCTTCATTTGAGGTACCTAAGACAATAATGTCATCTATATAAATAGAAATCTAGATTATACCTTCATTTGTTCTTTTGATAGTTAGAACTGCATCTGCCTTTGAACTTTGATATCCAATATCATTGAGATACTTGACAAGCCTATAATTCCAAGCTCTTGGAACTTGCTTTAACACATAGAGTGCTCTTCTTAATCTACAAACATAATTTGGATACCTGAAATTTGCAAACCCTTGAGGTTTCTCCATGTATACTTCATCAGATATGTATCCATTCAAAAATGCATTCTCTATATCCAATTGACTCATGGTCCATCCTTCCGATGCTACAATAGCAATGATTTTCCTTATGGTTGACATCTTTACCATAGGGCTAAATGTCTCATCATAATCTATGCCATGAGTTTGGGCAAAGACTTTGACCACCTATCTAGCTTTATATCTGGCTATTCTTCAATATGCAAGCTTCTTAATTTTATAAACCCACTTATTTCCAATCAGTTTCTTACCATTTGGTTTTGGAACAATCTCCCATGTCTTGTTCTCCTCAAGTGCATTGAACTCTTGCTTCATTGCTTCTGCCCATTGTTTCTTACATTTTGCTTCATCATAGTTTTGAGGTTCTTCATCTTCTTTGACCATATAAATATAGGTTTTTTGAGTCATATAAGAAGTATCATAGGAATAACTTTTTGGTTGTCTCCTTAATCTGCTTGACCTTCTTGGTTCATTTTCTTCATGTGTATCTAAGTATATTTCTTCATCAAATCGTGATGCATCTTCATTTCTTCTTGATGATCCAGCTCTGGATGTGCTTGCTTGCAGTTGATCTTCATCTCCATTTACCTGCATATTTGATTTACCTCTCTCACTTCTTCTTACCTCTTATTCAAATGCTTCAATGTTGTGACTTTACTTTGCATACTAACTCTTTTGTTCATCAAATGTCACATCTCTAGAAACAAGAAATTTTTTGGTTAGAGGATTGCATCACCTATAACCCATCTGTTTTTCATCAGACCCAATGGACACATATTTTTTAGCCAAAGCTTATATCTGAGTTGTGATGGTACATAAGCATAGGCAATTGATCCAAACACTTAAATATGACCTAGTGGTGGTTTCATACCCCACCAAACTTCAAAAGGGATCATTCCATTTAGAATTGTACATGGAAACCTATTTACAAGGTATGTCACTGTATTCATAGCCTCAACCCATAGATAATTTGGAAATTTTCTCCCTTAACATAAACCTTGCAAACTCAATCAAAATTCTATTCCTTCTTTTTGCTACCCCATTTTTGAGGTGTCTACCCGTAAGTGCTTTCCCTCTTAATACCTACATTCCAAAGATAGTCATTGAATTCTTGGGAGAAGTATTCTCCCCCTCCATCAAGCCTTAGTCTCATGAGCGTTTGACTTTACTCTTTCTAAATATGCATGAAAATGCTTGAAGGCTCCAAAACCTTCTAATCTTTCCTTCAAAACATAAAGACTTATCCATCTTTTAGCATCATCAATAAAAATAACATAATAACTAGAGACATTGATTAATCCTTCCTTTGTTGGTACCCATACATCTGTAGGGATGGGCTCTAGTAATCCATTTTTCTTGAATCCTTTCTTTTGAAATGGTAATCTATGTGCTTTTCCCATTTGGCATGCTTCACATTTGTAGAACATATGTTGGTTCTCCACAATTGGTAACCCTAATATAGATTGATTAGCTATCATAGCTTTGATTTCTCTTTCATTGAAATGTCCTAACCTCTTATGCCAAAGGTCTAATTCTGTAATCACTCAATCATAATGTGTGAGAAAGGCTTGACCAATATTCCCTTGTATTTTCAAAGTAAAAATTCTACCTTCCTTCTCAGATGTTTGTCCCATACTAATTAGTTTCTTAGGTATTATGGGGACATACTGTCAACACTCTCCCCCCCCTAGGGTCTGTCGCCTCTGACAGACCTCTGTTCCACAGTTTGATCAATGTACTTCTGCAGGAGGTCGGTTGCCAATTCTTGTTCTTTGATTCTTAAACCTCTGATCAGGTCTCGTTGCAAAGCCTCCCAATCAACTGTACCAGGCATGTCAGGTTGTGGCATCGTGTAAAGCTCGGAATGCATTGTTTGCTTGCATGCGAAGAGATGGAGTAAATGCGTAGGCCGTGGCGCGAATACCTCTGAATGTGCTTCCCAAAACCCCGTGGTGAACATATCGTCGAATGTTTGCTTGTAGCAGGCAGGGAGATATCTTATGCGTGCATGCCATGCGTAAGCCACTCGTATGCTCGGGGTTGTGCTCATATCATATAGCAGGTCGTAGTTACCATTAATAAACCCGGGAATAGGAGGTTGAATACGGCATACATTGCGAAAAGTTTTGAGTACGACCTGCATCATATCGAAGATCTTGAGCATCATCTGGGCAGCGACATCTGGCATGGGGTGGAGACGTGGTATCCAATGTCTGATGGTTGCAATCATGTATGACACTGTGGGAGTACCGGTTCGGGGGGCGATGGCGGGGTAATTGAGCCATTCTTTACAGTTTGCGTTATTCTGAACCTTGATTGCAAAAGCTTTCCATGATCTTCGTCTTTGCACTGGCCCAAAACACGGATTGTACTTCAAATGCATGGGGGCGTGATCCCATGTTCGAAGCATTTCTGGGTAAGTTTCGAGTAACTTCTGCCTCCAAGTTGGTTGGAATATGGCCCCTTTTCATGCCGCTTCTGGTATATCTTCTGGTTCGAACTGTGTGGCAAATGTTGGGCACTTGTTGGTGACTCTTTTGATTTCTGCGTTGTAGTCGGCCAATAATACAAAATAGGGCTTGTATTGTAATTCTGAGCTAGTGATAAGGCGTCTAGAGGCAATGTGCCTGAAGTACTCTGAGTGAAGGATGGTGTCCTCAATGGCCTTCATTGCCAGCATCTGAGTGGATATCCGTTCCTGATGAGTGTTCCCCATTTCCTCTACCTGTTTCATCCATGCTGATGGGGGTTCCTCATAGGTATCTTGACCTTCTTCTGTGACGCGTCCTCCTGGGAATGGTTGAGGCTCGTAGGTGTCGTCGAATGCTTCCTCCACTGGAATAATAACTGCTTCTTCTTCTAACGGTTGCTCTGGTGGGGAAGGAGGTCGCTCGTACTGCATCAACTTCAATTTTAATTCTGCAATCTGTTGCCGTAACTCCAGTACGTCATTGGTCGTTGAATGTTCAGGTTCAGGTGAAGTAGCAGCGTCGGTCATCTCTTTAGGTTCCCGTTGGTGTGGTGTAGACTCTTGGGGTCTCTGTAGGTCCTTCAGCTGGTCGACAAGCTGATCATGTGCTTCTAAAAGATTGGCATAAGTTTCCAAGATCTGTTGTATGCTTTCTGAGGGAACAGCTTGAAATTTAGCCGGGTCTATGGGTGCTCCCGGGGTGTTCTCCATGGCAGCCTCGAGGTTCTCTTGGTTTTGTTGTTGAAGCCGTCTGTTCTCTTCTTGAGCTGCCGCCAGATGTTGTCGTAGCAAGGCCATGTTTCGTTGAAGCCTTGCATTGCGGCCCATTTGATCTCGCAGCTGTTCCTCCATGGCTTTGCTCTCTTCCATATGCCTCGCTTCGAGTTGCGCATTTGCATGTTCGAGGGCGAATATTTTGCTTTGTGACTCCGTATGACTGGACTCCAAAGCATTGACACGCTCTTGGAGTGTTGCTGAGAGGGTGCAAAGCTCCTTGTTATTTTCTTCCAATAATTTATATTCCTGCTTAAGCTGAGTGGCAGCTTCGAGCATGGTGTCGAGTGCAAGACTAAATGAGGTGGATGCAGGGGTAAGGGTGGGAGATGCAGGGGGTTGGGAAGTGGGAATGGGAAAAGTGGATGTCGTGCCTACCATGTGTGGAAGTGGTGATGTGAGTGTAATAACCTGTGATGGTGTTGTGAGAACAGTGGTGGTGGGTGATCCCGCGGAGGGTGAGATGTCCATGGGGTCGGACATGAGAGAGTGTGAGTCGTGAAATGTGAACACCGGGATGGTGGGTGGTGTGATAGTGGTGGCCGTGAATGTGGGGGAGTGGATTTGGGGAAGGGACTTTTTATTATGTTTATCAACCTGTTGAAGAATGTTTACAAGTTGGGTCCAAAAGGAGGGTTGGGTGATTTGTGTGGTGCCCGAGGCAGTTACAAGGGACGGGGTAGGTAGAGTTTGGGAGGGAGGAAACGGAGGGGTGGAGGGTAAAGGAAGGGAAAAAGTCTGACTAGTGACAGATGGTTGTCCAAAGGCAGGGAGGAAGGAAGGGTGACCTAGTTGGGGTTCAACAATTTGGGTGACAGAGATGGATGAGGGTAAAGGAAGGAAAGTGGAAACGGGGGTGTGTACAATGGTCTCACTATAGGAGGATATTGGTTGTGTAGAAAGACGCGTGGAGAGAGGTTCTGAGGGTGGGATAGGAGATGATGGGGGGGATGGTGCATGCGTAATTTCCTCCGGTTCATCATTGGGCCTAGGGCTAATCATGTGAACATCTTCTGACGTGGACGTAGCTAACGCGGTAGATACCTCCATCTGAATCATCTTTCCTTGTCGAGGCCGGGTATCAATCCTTCTTTGATCATAAGTGGGGTTCTCTCGATAGACCAAGGTTCTCATTGCTTCCCCGATACCACAGGTGTCCGCCAAAAGATTTAGCGATTCTACAAAATGGGGATCGATATTCTCCGACTGCAGCATCTGGTTTACTAGGGCCCTATTTGCTTCTTCTGACATTTTATGGCGTCGTTGCACCTGCTTGATTGTTCGGTATAGTCGTTTGAGCTGTGCCGTATATGCAGGGGCTTCGTCTTCGCTCTCTTCTGGGTCATCTCTTGGTGCCTTCTCCTGAGCTTGTGTGCTTAGTCTCTGAGGAAGTTGTGCCACTCCTGTCTCCTGTACACTGCTTGTCTCGCCTCGTGCATGTTCTCTTTGGGTTGATGTCCCCGGATCGACATTGTCAGGGCAACCTTCACTATCTGATAGATGGGCCGTCTGCAGGAATGTTTCAAAATCAAAGTTTGGATCCTCGGTGAAGGTGGCCATAGCTGCAAACTCTGCATCGGTAGGGAGTGGAGGGGCAGAAGGAGTGGGCTGTACCACCTCTCTTGGTTGAGATTCTTGGAGATGGATCGTGAAAGGTGCCACTTGGGTTTCCTCTCTAGTGGAGACTTCGGCGGTGGCTTCTGGAGGGATCAGGACCTATGAAAGGGATCCATGCATTCTTTTTGCAGGCTGACTCCCTGACTTCCGCCCTTTGAACAGCTCCAGGTGTGCATACTTTAGGGCTCGGGCAACTGGCACATCATATGCGAGACATCTGTAGATGATTCTTGTCAGCGCACAACAACCATGTAAAGTGGGCTTCCTCGCCCCCCGCTTGCCAGCCTCATATACTTGATCTAAGATCCATACCGGCATCTTAATGGGCAAGCTTCCGGTCTCTGCTAAATACAACCCGTACCATATCTTCTTGTGAGGCTGAGTGAAACGGTCCTGAGCGGGAAATGCGAAGTGCTGGAGGCACATCCGCAGAGGTATGGCGATGTTGGGGGTGAGGGCGCACATTTCTTTGAGCTTCTTGACTCTATTGCTTTTCATTGATTCTGGTATCAAGGGGTCGCGATCTGAAGGCACATGAGTGCCATACATTTGAAGGGCTTCCCTGATTAACGTTACATTTAATTCAAACTTCCTCATCTCCTCCAGATTGGATAAGGAGGGCACCCAGAATGTGCCTGAATGATCTTTATCCCCGGTAGGTTTCAGCGTAGCGATCAAGTAGTAGCACCTGAGGAAGTCGGGTTTAGGTAGAGCTGCACTGAAGTAAGCTTGTAGTCCTGCCTTTTGCCAGATATCTTGAAGTGGAGTTGCATTTTGTAAGGTCTCAAATTCTCTTGAAAAGAATTGGAAGGTCCACCAAACCCCTCCACACTCCATCTTGGACTCCCAGATGTGATCTGCGTCTCCCAAATCCCCTGGCATTTCATTGAACCAATGGGAGTGCCCCTTTACTCTTTCGGTTAGTCCACTGGGTGGATCTGGAATAGGAATCCTTCGCACATTCAAGAATTCTTCAGGCCGAGCTGTTGGTGGAGCTTCTACTGGCATGGCATCCCAATTGATAGGAGCACCAGATCCTGCCTGAGAGCTTGTGCCTGCCGCGGTAGCCATGAGAGTAGGTTGCTTATCTGCTGGAAGACGAAAGGCACATTAGTGTTGCATAGGAAACAAGATGTAATGGTGTTCCCTTCACAATACTAACATGACAATCCCGGAGGTCAGTGGTTAGTGGTGAAGTGTTTATGATAGGTGTGAGTGGTGATTAAAGGTCAGTGTCATCCTAGATGCATACTTTGGTTATGCACTGGGTTCGGAATGCTCCTGTGTTAGTATGGACGGATTTACAGAATAGGGTCAGGGGGTTTAGTACACAGTTTAATTCTCCACACTTTGATAGAGGAGTCGTAGCTCTTAGAGCTAAGGACACGTGAAGATTTCGGTATGAGAGTGTGATGTATTTGGGACCTTTTGGGTACCCATTTCCAGACATTCCTGGGGTTGATGGGAGTGGGGACAGTGAGAGGTGTAGGTATATTGTCACTTTCTGAGTTGTTGGCCAAGAGTGCTTGTGAAAGCTGCTTCATCCTAATGCCTGAAGGTGAAGTGCTTTGGGCTTGTAAGCAAGCCTTGGGCACCCATATCTGTCTAGCATTAGGGGTGGCCTTCATTGACCGCTTAGGAACCCAAATAGAAATGGTATGCCTAGGGGTTATCCTAGGGGGCTTCTTAACTTCGTTCCTTGACGGTGAGGCTCGTTTCTTGTCTCCTTGAGCGTCTGCTATTAGAGTGGTGGGTTTCCCATCCTTGCGTATCCAGATTTGCTTCGCGCCCCGAGGTGCTCTATGTTGCACAGGTTGGCGCTCCTGCCTCTTGATCAGCGGCCTCTTCCGTGTAGAGTGATGTTCGGTCTGCTCGTTTAGAATCTTCTTTGGATCAGTTAGGAACTCCATCTTGGCTCCTGGACCTTCAGTAAGATTGACATTCCTCTGCACCATAGAAGTTTGGACAAGCACATCATTGTTATCTTCATGTGGATTCCTGGAGGGACCAGGAGTTGGTGCCTGTTCTATTGGTTTGAGTGCTTGATTTTCTAATTCAATCGTGAGACGGCTTTGGCCTACCCAAGCCTGAAGAAGTCCACTTCTTAGGTTCAGGTTGACTGCGTGATCATAGATCCAGTCTTGGCCTAAGATAAGAGGTTCGGTCAGATCCTCGTCTTCACACACTAGCACTTTTACTGGCATGAGGACCTCTTGTATGTAGAGGGGAAGATCCACCTCTCCCATGCAAGGGGTTTCGACACCTTCTAATCCTATCAGATATGCTTCTATGGGTTTTACCTCCAATTGCAGCTGCTAGCAATAAGAAAGCCGAACTGCACTTGTGGCTGCTCCTGAATCAATTAAAGCCCTCATGCTTGTTGTTCTGTCTCTTTGTCCTATTTCTAGGGTCACAAAAGGTCGTCGGTCCACTATCTTATGGGTACGTTCACCTGAAGCCTCACACATGGCCATGTGATAGCCTAGAGACTCTTGAGTGTCAGTCATAGGCTGGTCCCTTCCTTGTCTCCTCAACTTCATTCGTCTGATACGCTCTAAGGCCTCTGCCTGTGCTTCTTCTCGAATTCGTTTTTCCTCCTCTTTACGTTGCTTAGCAGTATTGAGTCGGCTTAGCATCTCTTCCGTGAGGGGTTCCTGATAGAGCTTGACTCTGCATCCGCTAATATAGTTTGGGAGGACATCCCCCTCTAAAGTGGCTAGTTGTACTGCTCCACTCGTGGAGATCCTATTAATGATCATAGGTCCGTAGCCTCTCTTTTCTAGCTTTCTTGCATGTTGTTTCAATGTGTAGACTAACACTAGATCTCCTGCTTTCAAGCCCTTATCCTTCACATGGGCATCAAAGTATGCCTTTTGCCGTTTTTTTGCAGCATAGATGCCTGCTGCTGCTCGTAGCCTCGTCTCACCTAAACGCTCTAGATCAAAGATCCTAGAGGACAACTCATGTCCATTCCACTCATGCTCTTGTGCTACTCTTAAAGCTGGGATTAGGAAGTCTAATGGTAGCACCGCATTTTGTCCGAAGACCATCTGAAAGGGGGTGGCATTGAGTACCGTTTTGTAAGCAACTCGGTATGCCCAAACAACATGATGAAGTTGTTTGTCCCAGTCAGAGCGTTTATTGTTTACAAGTTTCGTCAATACGTTACATAGGATCTTATTTGTGCTCTCGGCTTGTCCGTTAGCTTGTGGGTGATAGGGGGCAGACTTCTTATGTATCACCATGAATTCTTGAAGTAGATTTTCAATGACCTCATTCAAGAAGTGCGTACCTCTATCACTAACCAACTCTATTGGTAACCCATATCTAGTGAACACATTTTCGAATAAGAACTTAGCCGTCGTTTGAGCATCATTCTTTGTCGTGGCTTTTACTTCCACCCACTTCGTAAGGTAATCTGTGGCTACAATAATATATTCTGCGTGGGAGTTTCTAGCTGGGGGGTTGATGGGACCTACAAAGTCTATACCCCACTTTGAAAATGCACGTCCTCCCATCATTGGCCTTAAGGGCATTTCATCTTTTCTTATCGGATATTGAGCACGTTGGCATGTGTCACAACTCTTCACATAAGTATGTGCATCCATATGAAGAGTGGGCCACCAAAGTCCTGAAAATAGAATGGTCTTAATTACCCTGTCAGGCCCAAAGTGTCCACCTGCAGTACCGCTGTGTGCCGCTTCTAAGACTTTCAAATAGTCTGATTCATGAATGCACAGTCTTAGGTAACCATCCTTGCCTCTTCGATATAGGTTGTCTCCTACTAAGGCATAGTCTTGAGCCTCTTGCTCCATGCTCCGTTTTCTTGCAAGACTAGCCTGATTGGGTAATGTTCCCGATCTCATGAACTCGACCAATGGAGCACTCCAATCTGGGATTAATGACACGTGATAAAGAGTGGCATGCTCCACTGGGGGTCTCTTCTGGCACACTGGACAATTGTGGATCCACTCTTGTATTTCTTTGTCCATGCTAGGCCAATACACCCCTAAACGTTTTAGATTCTGCAATGTTCGTTGTTTAGGGTAGTGATTTCCTAGCAGTCCCTCATGGGCTTGTTGCAACCAACTAGCATGTTCATCGTCCTCGACACAACAGGCTAATACGCCCTCGGCATCTTGCTTGTACATACTTCCGGCCAATATTTGATACTTTAGTGATTTTACAATTTCCTCTTTGCTTGTTTTCACATTCTTATTTGCAGGCCCGAAGGTTAGGACTGGTACCAACTTATTTGCCCATTTAGGAACAACTTCTAAATTGAACAGATAAGCATCGGGCAATTCATCAGACACTCCTTGCGGTGGCTCTCCTGAAGTGATGCGAGAAAGATGGTCAGCCCTAAGATGGGTTCTACCTTTCCTGACAACAACTTCAAAGTCGTATTCCATTAGTAAGAGGAACCATCTTACTAAGCGACCTGTATTGCACGGTTTATTGACCAAATATAGTAAAGCTTGATGATCAGTGAAAAACTTGAACTTATTGGCCAATAGATAGTGTCTAAACTTCTTCACAGCATATACCATACCTAGGCCTTCCCTCTCCGTTGTGGTATAATTTCGTTCAGCTGCGTTTAATTGCCTACTAGCATATGCTATCGGCAAATCTAGGTTTCCTTCACCTGTGGGTTGTGCTAGCACACATCCGATTGCGTGATTTGAGGCATCTACATGGACATGAAAGGGTTTGCTCCAATCCGGAGTAGTCAATATTGGTGCTGTGCACAAACGTCTCTTCAGCTCGTTGAAGGAAGTCTCGCATTCCTCGGTCCACTCAAAATTTGTTAACAACCCATAAAGAGGTTTAGCTATGATGGCATACATGTGGATAAACCTACGGTAATATCCACAATGGCCCATAAAGGCTTGTACCTCTTTAACATTCCTTGGTCTGGGCAACTCTGCTATTGCTCTTACTTTGTCTTCATCTGTTGAAATTCCATTCTTAGAAACAATGTGACCTAAGATCTTACCTTGTCGTACCATGAACACACACTTCTCTGGATTCAGACACACTCGATAATCTCTACACTTGTTGAAGATTTGCCTGAGCTCAGGGATGTGGTAACTTCTCTCTTAGGAATGAGCGCATAGATCATCCACATATACTTCTAAGCTCTTTCGCAAGAACTCTTTGAAGACATGACACATGAGTCTTTGGAATGTTGCAGGTGCATTGGTGAGCCCAAATGGCATCACACGAAATGCAAAGATTCCCCATTCTGTGGCAAAGGCCGTTTTGTGTTGATCTTCGGGGGCAATGGCTACTTGGTTGTAACCTGAAAATCCATCAAGGAAGCTGTAAACTTCCTTGCCTGCAACACGCTTCAATAGATGTTCGATGATTGGAAGTGGATAACTATCTCGGATCGTAGCGGCATTGACTTTTTTAAGGTTAATGCACACTCGCAATTTCCCATTCTTCTTGGGCACCACTACAATGGGGGACACCCATTCAGTGTGCTCAATCTCATAGATGAATCCGGCTTCAATCAGCCTGTCAATTTCCTCTTTTATTTTGGCTGCATAATTGTCATTATATGTGTAGGGTTTTTGTTTGGTGGGCTTGGCATCAGCGGTCATCGGAATCGTATGAGAGCAAATCTCTGGATCTACTCCTTTCAAGTCTCTATAGTGCCATGCGAACACATCCCTATATTCCCTTAATAGCGCTACAAGCTCTGCTTCTTCTTCTGCACTTAGGTCGTCTCCTATGTACGTACATCGCTCTTCGTTCCCTTCAATGGTCACTACAATTTTTTTGGTCTTTTCTTTATTGTCATATGCTTCTCCTATAATGGCCTCTCTCTTAGGCATTCGTACCAAAATTTTCCGGTCTTCCACTTCATATTTCTTGAAATTTTCTGGTACTTCAAACAATGATTCTTCCTCTTCTTGTCTCGCTGCTTTTCTTTTCTTTTTCTTTTGACCTCCTTCACTTCCTTTCTTTGAACTTATCGTTTTAATACTCGCAAGGGGTTCTTCTTCCTTTTGGGTTAACACTCCTAGGTCTTCTAAGTAGTGTTCCTCTGAGTCAAAGTATGTATCCATCACAATGGATTCTAGATCATCGTTATCCTCTTCTTCTTCTATGAACTCACTAGGATCACACTCTTCCAACAAGGGCTGACACATGAACACTGAAATGTCATAACCCTCCTCATCACAATGGGGTGTCCATTGTTCCTCATTAACTGCAATGTCCATGGTAGCTAGAATTTCTGCCCAACCATGAGGCTCAAATTCCTCATCTGGAAATATCATTGGTGTATAGGCTGGGTCTTTTATTGGTCTATCTCCTGGGGGAGTTCCTTCTTCTCTCGCTTTTAGGCGCTTTTCCTCTTCCTCTGCGACCTTGCACATCCACAAGTGAGTATCTTCATGCAACCAGGATGGTTCAGGTGAACTTCCAGAATGCACGGAGATAGAGTCCTCTTTCACTTTGTGGATAGGATTCCACTGTAGGGGTGGTACATCTCTGAAGGTGTGATCCTTCAGATTGACCTTGGTGGTGACCCCTAAGTGCTGTAAGTACAAGGAGTTGGTTCCCCAATCCTGTACTATTTGCAATTGTCGTAGGAAGGGTCTTCCTAGGATCATCTCGTAAACATTATTCTTCTCAAAGTCACATATAGCAAACGTATGTTCAAACTCTACACCACAAGTGGTTAGAGTTATCCCTTCAAGCAATCCGAGAGGTCTTTCAAAATGACCATTTGCCATTTGAAGTTTCATTCTCGTTGGTCTTAAGGTGGGTTTGCCCCATCGCTTCCACAGGGAGGTGGTTGCAATAGCAACACCGGCACCCGAATCCACAATTGCTTTGGTTGTGTAACCTTGATAGGTGATCGGAAGATAAGTGTTACCTTCTTCACCTTCGCTCATGTCTCCTACCTTGTCGAGAGGTATCTCTGGTACTTTTTGTTTAGAGCCTACTTTTGGCATATTGGATTCAAGTTCTGGAACCTGATCCTTCACATGATTCCAGAGCTCAGGTTTTGCCTTGAGCAGTTCCAGTACAGTGAGATGACATTGAACCTTAGTGTTCTTCACAACATCAGTGTTCCTGGGAATCACTGAGTCTTCATTTCTCACCAATATTGTGGGAGCTCTGATCTGGAGAGATTCAGATTCCCATGGGCCTGTGAAATGAGGCAATTCTTGTAAAGAATTAGATTCAAAATCTAATCTCTCATCCTCTTGTTGCTCTGTTTGATCTCCATAGATAGACGGAATGTCTTGGGGAAATTGATCACGAAGATCATCAATCTCAGGAATAGGAGGGGAATCACTCTTCTCCTTGGCCCATTTCTCTTCTTGTATTTCCCGCAAGAACTCTTGAGAGTACTGTTGAATTGAAGGAGGTGTTCCAGCATCCGTGGAATTAGGAACATAAGCTCCCTTAGGTGGTGAGCTTCCTCTTTCAACAACTGGTTGAGCCTATGGAGGTATAAAAACTTGTGATTTGTTTACCAACTGCTCTAATCTTTCTAGTAAGCCTTGGAAATGCAAATCCGGCTTGACAGAGTTTGTCTGATTGAACTTTTGACTAGTCTCAAGTATAGCTTGAGCTTGTTCTACCATTTTCATGCACATTTTCATCTATTCAATCTCTAAATCTGCTCTAGGGTAACTCTTGTCTAGGTTTGCAGCTGTTGGCCCTTCTTGAAGTCGAGCCTGGTAGGCCTTGAACATCATGTCCAAGCCTTCAGGAGTGGGGTCAGCTAATACTGATCCTACTCGGGGTGGTGGGTGGGTTACGAGGGGTGTGTTAGAGGGTGGAGAAATGGAGGGTGATGGGGATGGTAGTGGTGGAAGTGTGTGTGAGTGCGATTGAGATGTGATTTCTGTGATTTTTGCCTTGGTTTCTCTCAGGCTTTCTTCAAGTTCGTTTATCTTTTTTGCCCATTGCCTCTTCATTCTTTCATGACTATCCTTCCAGGCTCTAGTCCTCTTTTTGGTTATGCTCTCTGTTTCACTCACCTCGGGGCTCTTTTCGGGACCAACACCTTGGTGTTGTTGAAGTGCCTGGGCTCTTGTGATCACCTGCACAGGTGCAGTGGAAGTCACACTCCCTGTGGAGTCTACAACTAACCCAACAACATTGATAGGAGTGATTTTAGGCATGTTATTAGGGTTCTTTGGGCAATCTCGTAGGAGATGCTCTTTCCCGCAATCTTGACAGAAGCCCTGAATGGTTACTGGTTGAGGCTGTGTAGGGGTAGGCAGCGGACAATCACGTATAAGGTGATCTCCCTGACATCTGAAGCATGGTCCTCTAGGAAATGGGGGTCGTACCTGCCTAGGTTGAGGTCTAGAGTTGGGGTTTGTGTACATGACATTAGCATACTCAGGTTCCCCACTATTTTCACTTGGGTCCTCATAATAGTATGACTCGTTATGCTCGGGTGACTGCATGTAGTAAGCCTGTGGACTACTCATATGTG
Organism: Ceratopteris richardii; assembly: GCA_020310875.1. Taxonomy (NCBI): domain Eukaryota; kingdom Viridiplantae; phylum Streptophyta; class Polypodiopsida; order Polypodiales; family Pteridaceae; genus Ceratopteris; species Ceratopteris richardii. The sequence goes on along the minus strand of CM035437.1, from coordinate 59,337,649 downwards.
TGGAGTCAAAACTATAGTCACTTGGATCACTGTCTGATAGCAATGGGGTGACTGGGACTATGGCTCTATTCGGATTTTCTTTAGTAGATGCATATTTCACTGGGATCACATTGGTTGGAGTAGGGGGTTGCTGCACTAGGACTGGTTGAGGTCTCTGCTGCCCTTGATAAGGTGGCTGATAAGTTTGTTGTGGTCTGTTGTATTGTTGTGATGGGTACTGATTCTGGTATCTACCATGTTGTGGATATGGCTGAGGATAATTTTGCCTAACAGTTTGTTTGTTATATGGGCAGTCTTGTGCAGTGTGTTTGGTGTATCTGCGCTCTATGGTGCAGTACTGGCTACTAGGATTCACCTGGGGTTGGGCCATAATGGGGCATACACTTGCCATATGTTCACCGCCACAATTGTAACACCGCTTAACTGGGGCAAATCTTGGAATTTGCTTGCTAGAGACACCTAGTTTTTGGGCTACCTTCTCTGCAAGTTCCTCGATGGATGTGGATTGACCAGATGCCATGTTACTAGAGCTATCAGAATCCTTATAGATTTTTGATAGTTCTAATTCCTCACCTAGATTGTCCTCAATGTCTATGCACATGCCCACGCACTCCTCTATCGTTCTAGGGTCCTTCAGGTACACATATGACCTAAGCTTAGTGCTCAACAATCCATCTAGGAACAAGGCCACTTGTTTGGCTGGTGTGGGTAACTCCGGCATCGGGCACCTCTCCAGGTACTGTCTAAATCTTCTTCCAGCTAGCCTGACCGTCTCTTGAGGTGTTTGTTTGAAGCTGTGAATTAGTGAGGAGGTGTGTAGCTCAACGATGAGTAGCACCTCCTTTAATGTCAATCCGGGAAGACGTGAGGATGGTATGAAGACCTCGAGCAAGTGGCGGGACAAGTGCGTGAGTGAGAAGCACACTAACATGCACACACATACACACACACGTGCACACACGGCAAGACAAAGAGCGAGAATCAATGGAGCTTTTAGATTACTTTCAAAATGCTCTTACAAGTTCGTTTCAATTACAATCTAGCCTCAAAAATGAGCTCTCTAGCTCTTTTTATAGTTTTTGACTAGCTTTTGGCCCTGTCCAGACCTAGTGTCCGGCCTAGTTAAAAATTAGGTTCCAGGGCTTATTTGAGGGCTCAAACGAAGTCTAAAAATTATGAAATTTGGTACGATGGTACTTCTAATACTCCTCAAGCTCGAGGACTCCTCGGCTTGCACAAAATGGAGTCTAATCTACCAAAAACGGGATTTACAATGTTTGTGTAGTGATTGAAATCACTTGGGTTGTACATAATCTATGGGAAAAAATGATCTGGCCTTGTTGCCGTATTGTGCATGACTCCTTTATTGCTTTGTATGCCAACACTCCCCCCTTCCTAGCGTCTGTCGCCCCTGACAGACCTTTGTTCCCTCGGGTGGTCGATGTAATATTGGATGACATTGGTGGCCAGTTCATGTTCTCCTATCCTTAAGCCTCTTGCTAGATCGGCTTCCAATGCCTCCCAATTTATTGCACCGGGGGTCTCTGGTTGCGGGGTGGTGTAGTACTCTGAATACATTGCTTGTTCACAAGCAAACAGTTGAAGCAGATGTGTCGGCTTTGGCGCGAAAATCTCCGAGTGGTACTCCCAGAACCCTGATCTGAACATTTCTTCGAAGGTCTGTTTGTAGCAGGCGGGGAGGTATTTGATGCGTGCATGCCAAGCGTAAGCCACACGGATACTGGGGGTGGTGCTCATGTCATACACCAAGTCGTAATTTCCATTGCTAAACCCCGGAAGGCGTACCTGTGGTGCGGCTGCATTTCTAAAGGTCTTCAGCACCACTTGCATCATATCTAAGATTTTAAGCATCATTTGCGCTGCTACATCTTGCATGGGCTTCAAGCGCGGCATCCAGTGGCGAATGGTCCCCATCATATATGCTACCGATGGTGGTCCTTGTGGTGGCGCTATGTACGGGTAGTTCAGCCATGCCTTGCATTGCGCATTGTTCTGTACCTTGATATTAAATGCCTTCCACGACCTGCGGCGGGGGACTGGACCGTAGCATGGGTTGTACAGGAGGTGCAATGGCGCGTTGTTCCATGTGCGTAGCATTTTTGGATAAGTCTCTAAAAGGTTCTGCCGCCATGTTGGTTGACGAATCTTGCCTTTTCGCACCTCTGGAGGAAGGTCTTCGGGTTGAAATTGGGTCGCAAAAGTAGGAATCTGACCCGTGACTCTTTGTATTTCTGCATTATAATCAGCCAAGATAATATAATATGGCCTGTACTGGAGTTCCGATGAGAGAATCAGGCGTCTCGATGACAAGTTCTTGAAGTAATCTGATTGTAAAACAGTCTCCTCTATGACCCTCATAGCCTGATTTTGCACTACGGTGCGCTCTTCATGCGAGGTCCCTATTTCCTCCACTTGTCGTAACCATGGCGGCCGTGGTGCCTCGAACGTGTCCTGCGCTTCATCTGTTTGTTGGCCTCCTGGGAATGGTTGCGGATCATATTCTTCATCAAACGTTTGTTCCACAGGAATTTGCACAACTTCTTCGTCCGTGGGAGCCTCCGGAGGGGAAGATGGCCTCTCATATTGTAGTAGGCGTGTCTGCAATTCAGTTACCTGTTGCTGGAGATCTTTTATGGCCTCTGCGTCGGAGGGAAGCGAAGCTGCAGAGGGGGTGGTTGGAGGGGCAGCTGTTGGGCCTTGTTGGTGTTCCTGCTTCAGTTGTCCTAGCTCCTCCGATAGCTTATCATGTGCTTCGAGTAGCATGGCATAATCTTCCAATATAATCTTGATATTATCGGGGGTCACTGCTTGAAACTTGGATGGGCTGATGGGTGCCCCCGGTGTGCTCTCAATAGCTGCCTCCAGGTTCTCTTGATTTTGTATTTGCAGACGTCTGTTCTCTTCCTGAGCAGCCGCAAGATGGCGTTTAAGTAGCGCCATATTTCGCTGAAGTTTTGAGTTGCGTTCCAGTTGTGTCCGTAGGTGACTTTCTACCACCTGCACTGCTTCCTGATCTACGTTCTGTAGCTGTACTTCCAATATATTATGGGCGTCTTGGAGGGTTTGGAACTGTGTGTGGAGGCGAGCATTCTCCTCTTCTAGTACCGCAAGGCGGAGCTGTAGTGTCGCTGAGTGCTCTTGCAGGCGTGCATTTTGTTGCTGAAGCTGAATGTAATCTGTTCTTAAATTTGATATACAAGCCAACATGGTGTCCAATGCATTACCTATAGATGAGTGGGGGGTGTTTACCGTGGAAGATGCATGGGAAGGGAATTGGGGAAGGGAGACAGTGAATGATGTGTCTACGAAAGTTGTGTGTGTGGGTGAAATTGGTGGAGGGGGAATGGGAGGAGGTGAAACCGTGGGTGGAGGTGCCGTGGGTGGTGAAATGTCCATCCCTTCAGGAGTGGGTGTTAGTGTGGGGCCTGCCATATACACTGGTATGGTAGGTGGTGTGTGTGTGGAAGTGGTGAATAGATGTGAAATGGGGTGGGGAGCTGAAAAGACAGGGAATGGTTGAGGGCCTGGTTGAAAAGCCCTAGCAAAGATGTCCTGGAGGGATTGTAGAAATGGAGAGAGGGATATCGGGGGTTGGGGTCGAAAATTTGAGGAGGACTGAAAGGGTTGCGTGGTAGCAGGGAAGCCCATGAATGTGGATCTGGGGTCAGGATGACCGGTGGCTGAAGGCATTGGGGATGGTTGTCCTAGGGCAGGCTCGGGAATGGTTTCGGTGGGTGGTGTAGTGATGGGGTTTGCGTCAAAGACCGGGTTATCAGTGGTAGAGAATAGGGTGGCACTAGAGATGGGAGTACGGAAGATGAAGGTTGGGTCAGTGGGTTGAGTGGTCGATGGGATTTCCACTGTCTCCGTTCTAGGAGGTGATGGTGGGGGAGTAGGTGGTAGTGGTTCGGTGGACTCCTCATGGGTGGCTGGGTGCTGTTGGCTAGTTGTCTGGGAGGTTGTTCTGATAGTTTCAGGTGTAGTAGTCGGCTCTTCTGCAACTGTAACGGGAATTTGGATATTTTTACCTGAGCGAGGTCGTGTCTGGAACCTTCGTGGGTCATGTTGAACTGAAGGCCTCTGAATGGCAGTGCGCACAGCTTCTACAACTCCATATGTTTCTGCCATCAATAAGAGACCTTCCCTGTACTCTGAGTCAACTCCCGCTTCTTCCAACAACTGAGTCATAAGTACTCTGCTGCTTTGTTCAGTGAGTAACTGCTGCGATCGCACTCTTTCCATAATCTGATACAGCCTTCGGAGTTCTGCTGTATATGCTGGGGCTTCAGTGGTCTCTTCTTCATATGCTTCTTCTTCTTCCGGTTGTCCGTGTTGTTGACTTTGCTGAGCGTCACTCCAATGGACATGTCTACCGTCTGTAGACTTTCTTCTTCTCCGCGAGGATGTGCCCTGCTCCTCTGCCTCTGAATAAAACTCCACGTCAGAGAATTGTGTGCTTTGTAGGAATGCTTCGAAATCCTGGGGGTCCAGTCCTTCAGCCTCTCCAGTGGCAGCAAACTCGAATTCAGGTGTAACCGGAGGAGCCGATGGGGTGGGTTGTGTCGTAGTGTCAGATTCCGACCTGGGTATCCTAATGGTAAAAGGAGGTACAGTGCCCTCTCTTAATGGTGATGCCTCAGGAGTAGTTAGGACTTCCCTTGTCTGGACACACGGAATCGCGCCCCTCATGCGCTTGGACTGATGTGTGGATGTCTTGAGCCTTTTAAACATTTGTAATTGTGCCCAAGTTAAGGCACGCTCAATGGGGACATCATATGCCAAGCATCGGTAAATGATGCGTGTGAGTGCACAGCATCCGTTCACCACTAATTTCCTAGAAGCCCGTTTGTTCGCTTCATACAACTGATCTATAATCCACACTGGTAGCTTAATAGGTAGCGCACCTGCTTCCGCCAAGTAGAGAGCAAACCAGATCTTCTTGTGTGGTTGCGTGAATCGGTCTTGACCGGGGAAGGCGAAATGTTGCATGCACATGCGGAGAGGGATGGACACATTTGGGGTGAGGGCTGCCATGTCTTTCAGCTTCACTACCTTCCTGTCCTTCATGTTGTTGGGAACGAGAGCATCCTTTTCTGAGGGTACATGCGTGCCATGCATCTTTAAAGCATCACTCACTAGCTCCACAGTAAGTTCAAACCTCTTCAACTCGTTGTTGCCCAGCAATGAGGGGAGAACAAATGATCCGGGTTGGTCCTTATCTTCATGAGCTTGTAATGTAGAGACCAGATAGTAACATCGGAGGAGGTCGGGTTTAGGTAGTGGGGCTTCAAAATATTCCGCCAACCCTGCTCGTTGCCATATGATCTGGAGGTCTTCGGTGTTCTGTAAAGTCTCGAACTCCTTGGAGAAAAATTGGAAACGCACCCATGATCTGTCATACTCGCATTTAGACTCCCAGATATACTTAGCCTCTCCTAATGGACCGGGCATGCCATTGAACCAATGAGAGTTGGCATGGACTCTTTCCGTGATTCCTGTAGGTGGGTCTGGCACCGGGAGTTGCTGAAGGTGTTGCATCTCCACTGGTCGTTCAGTCGGGGGCACGTCCACAGGTAGGCTATCCACATCAATTCCTGCAGTAAGTATCCCTACTTGTGAGCCCGAACCTGTCGCTTCTGCCATTTTACTGCTTGCCTTCTGATTCTGTGAGAATATAGAAGCATGTGTTAACATCGTAATGGACAGACTAAATCCGTTGCTGTCCCCGTTACAACATTAACATGAGGTATATGGTGAGTTAGTGGTTAGTAAGTGCACGAAGACAGTGAGTGTAGTTAATGTTTGTGTATTCCTAGGAGACTAATGCCGTTAGTAAGTGGGGTGAATTTACAAATCGGGGTCGGGGGGTTTATTACAGATCTTAGACTGCCAAATGCAGTGGATGGGCTTTGCTTTCGGTTTCGTAGAGACTCCAGAGAGCTGTGTCGGTGTCGCTGTTTGGGGATGGGGCCTTTTAGGGACCCACTTATAAGTGTTTACATGCATGCTCATGGGTCTTTGTGTGTTCCTAAGTGTTGAGCACGAGGGAATTCTGGTGGTACTCGTAGATGGGTTATGCTGCATAGGTTGCGGCCTCGGCTTAACTACTTGTGCCCGCAAGCAAGCCTTAGGAACCCAAATTTGTCTAGATTGTGGGCTTGCCTTCATCGACTTCTTGGGCACCCAAATAGATTTTACTTTAGCAGAAGAATTTCTGAAAGACTTCTTATTAGCGTCGTGTTGTTGGTTACTAATAAGAGGCTTTGCCCGTGTGGTTGACGGTGGTGCAACCGGTCGTTCGCCTTTCCGCACCCACATCTGGTTGAGTTTCTGGGGCATTCTGCTGCGCAGGTACTTTTGATCTCGGACATAGGTAGTACTCGGCTTCTTCTGCCTGTGATCCGCCTTTGGTTGCTGCCTCCTTCTGACCTTTGGAAAAGAAGGGAGTTCCGTTGCATCCCTGACTCCTTTTTTGCAAATGTCATTCCTCTGCAACACAGGGTTTTGAACAAGAACAGCATGGTCATCTTCATGTGTACCCCTGGAAGGACCAGGAGTCTGTGCCTTTCCTAGTTCCTTGAGTGCTCCATTGTCTAATTCTACTATAACTCGACTATGATTGACCCAAACCTGGAGAAGTCCACTTCTTAGGTTTAGATTGACTGCTTGGTCATAGATCCAATCCTGACCCAAGACTAGAGGTTCAGTGAGATCCTCATCTTGACACACCAGTACTTTAACTGTCATTGCCTCATCATGAATGTAAAGGGGAAGTTCCGCCTCGCCCATGCAAGGGGTTTCCACTCCTCCCAATCCTATAAGATATGCTTTTACAGGATTGACAGTCAATTGTAATTCTTGGCAGTAAGACAATTTAACAGCACTAGTGGCTGCACCTGAGTCAATCAAGGCTCTTACGGTCCTTGCACTCTTTCCTTGTCCTATATCTAAGGTTACGAAAGGACGTCTATCAATTATCCTATGCGAGCTTGTTCCTGCGACTTCACACATGGCCATAGGAAATCCTTGGTCTGCATAGTCATTCGCTCCAGGCTGATCTCTACCTTGCCTTCGTAATTTCATCCTTCTGATGCGTTCTAAAGCTTCAGCTTGAGCTTCTTCTCGAACTCGCTTTTCTTCCTCTTTGCGTTTCTTAGCAGTGTTGAGTCGACTGAGCATTTCCTCCGTGAGGGGTTCCTGATACAACTTGACTCTGCAACCGCTAATATAATTTGGGAGAACATCACCCTCTAATGTGGCCAATTGTACTGCTCCGCTCGTGGAGATCCTATTGATGATCATAGGTCCGTAGCCTCTCTTTTCTAGCTTCCTCGCGTGTTGTTTTAGTGTATAGACTAAGACTAGATCTCCAGCTTTCAAGCCTTTATCCTTCACGTGGGCATCAAAGTATGCCTTCTGTCTCTTCTTGGCTGCATATATCCCTGCAGCGGCTCTCAGTCTTGTTTCTCCTAATCGTTCAAGGTCAAAGATCCTAGAGGAGAGCTCATGACCTGTCCATTCGTGCTCTTGTGCTACTCTCAATGTAGGGATCAGGAAGTCCAAGGGTAGCACAGCATTTTGACCGAATACCATCTGAAAGGGGGTGGCTTGGAGTACCGTTTTGTAGGCAACTCGGTATGCCCAAACAGCATGGTGTAGCTGTTTGTCCCAATCAGAGCGTTTAGTGTTCACTAATTTCGTCAGTACATTGCATAAAATCTTATTAGTGCTCTCAGCTTGTCCATTAGCTTGAGGGTGATAAGGGGCAGACTTCTTGTGTATTACCAAGAATTCTTGGAGTAGATTTTCAATCACTTCGTTCAAGAAATGAGTGCCTCTATCACTTACAAGCTCTATAGGTAGCCCGTATCGTGTGAATACATTCTCAAACAAGAATTTGGCAGTTGTTTGAGCATCGTTCTTGGTTGTAGCTTTTACCTCTACCCACTTGGTGAGATAATCTGTTGCCACAATGATGTATTCCGCATGAGAACCCTTAGCTGGGGGATTAATAGGACCTACGAAGTCTATTCCCCACTTAGAGAATGCACGTCCACCCATCATAGGTTTCAGTGGCATCTCATCTTTGCGTATAGGATACTGAGTCCTTTGACAGACATCACACCGTTTCACATAGGTATGTGCATCCATGTGAAGGGTAGGCCACCAGAAGCCCGCAAATAGTATCGCCTTGATTACCCGATCTGGTCCAAAGTGTCCTCCTGCTACACCTTGGTGAGCAGTTTCCAAGATCTTCAGATATTCACTTTCGTGGACACATAGTCTCAGGTAACCATCTTTACCGCGCTTATATAGATTATTACCGATGAGTGAGTAATCCTGGGCTTCTTGTTCTAAACTCCTTTTCCTAGCTAGAGTCATGTCTGGAGGGAATGTGTTTGTTCTCAAGAATGATACTAGAGGTTCACTCCAATCTGGCACAATGGATACTTGATAAAGAGTGGCATGTTCCACTGGTGGTTTAGTGCAACAGATTGGGCATTCCTTGCACAACTTTTGGACATCAGCTTCCATAGTTGGCCAATGCACTCCGAATCTCTTTAGAGTCTGCAAAGTTCTTTGCTTTGAATGGTGTTGCTCTAACGCACCTACATGTGCTAATTGCAACCATTTAGCGTACTCATCTTCTTCTACGCAACAAGCCAAGATCCCTTGATCTGTGTGCTTGTACATGCTTCCTGCCATGATATGGTACTTTTGGGCTTTTACGATCTCTCTATTCCGTGTGTTCACCACTGGATGATTAGGCCCGTATGTCAATATTGGTACTATTGGCTTGGCCCACTGCGGCACCACTTCCAAATTAAACAAGTAAGCATCAGGAAGGTCATCTGACACTCCTTGTGGGGCTTCTCCCGATGTGAGCCTAGAGAGATGATCTGCTCTCAAGTGGGTTCTACCTTTTCTTACCACAACCTCAAAATCATATTCCATTAGCAGGAGAAACCATCTTACTAATCTTCCCGTATTGCATGGCTTGTTTACTAAGTACAACAATGCCTGATGGTCTGTAAAAAATTTAAACTTATTTGCAAGCAAATAATGTCTAAACTTTTTAACTGCATATACCATGCCTAATCCTTCTCGTTCAGTAGTGGTATAATTTCGTTCAGCCGCATTCAATTGTCTACTGGCATAGGCAATTGGAAGATCCATATTACCTTCACCAGTAGGTTGTGCGAGCACACATCCAATAGCATAATTGGATGCATCCACGTGAACATGGAATGGCTTATTCCAATCTGGTGTGGTCAAGATTGGTGCTGAACACAATCTTCGTTTAAGCTCTTGGAAGGAATTCTCACATTCATCCGTCCACTCAAAGTTTGTCAGAAGTCCGTACATGGGCTTTGCAATGACAGCATACATGTGGATGAAACGTCGGTAATACCCACAATGCCCCATGAAAGCTTGCACTTCCTTGACATTCTTTGGCCTAGGTAGCTCTGCTATGGCTCTCACTTTTTCTTCATCGGTAGATATGCCATTCTTTGACACTATGTGTCCTAGAATCTTGCCTTGCCTGACCATAAAAACGCACTTTTCTGGGTTTAGGCAGACTTGATATTCTCTACATTTGTCAAAGATTTGTCTGAGTTCAGGAATATGAGTTTGCCTAACGTTGGAATGAGCACAAAGATCATCAACATAGACTTCTAAACTCTTCCTTAGGAACTCCTTAAATACATGGCACATTAGCCTCTGGAAGGTAGCTGGTGCATTGGTAAGCCCAAATGGCATTACTCTAAAAGCAAAAATGCCCCATTCTGTGGCAAAGGCTGTCTTATGCTGATCCTCTGGAGCTATGGCTACTTGATTGTAGCCCGAAAATCCATCAAGGAAGCTGTACACTTCCTTGCCTGCCACTCTTTCTAAGAGATGCTCTGTGATGGGAAGCGGATAGTTATCTCGAATCGTGGCGGCATTAACCTTTTTCAAGTTAATGCACACACGCAGCTTGCCATTCTTCTTGGGCACCACTACGATGGGGGATACCCATTCGGTGTGCTCAATTTCGTAGATAAATCCAGCTTCAACCAGTCTATCTATCTCTTCCTTGATCTTAGCAGCGTAATTATCATTATATGTATAAGGCTTTTGCTTAGAGGGTTTAGCATCTGAAGTCATGGGAATGGTGTGTGAGCATATGTCAGGGTCAACACCTTTCAAATCCTTGTAACTCCAAGCGAATACATCTCTGTATTCTCTTAGCAAGGCAATCAACTCTTGCTCTTCTTCTTCTGTCAAGTCATGGCCTATATACGTGCATCTCTCCTCTCCTTCTTCTATGGCCACTACTATTTTCTTAGTAGTTTCTTTGTTATCATAGGCCTCTCCTGATTGTGCCTCTCGTTTAGGCATTCTTATCATGACTCTCCTGTCATCTATCTCATACTTCTTAAAATTTTCGGGGACCTCAAACAAAGATTCTTCCTCTTCTGGTGAGGCTTCTCTCTTTTTTCGTTTCTTTCCTTCTTCCTTCGGGGTCACATGTGTTGTTAATCTTACATTAGTTGTAACCTCTCCATGCCTCTGGGGTTGAAATTCTACTTCATGGAAGTATTCTTCATCTGATGCAAATGGTGGGTCCATAATGATTGACTCTAGATCGGAGTCACTTGCATCCTCAAATGCATCAGGGCTAGGTTCGCATTCTTCTAGAACTGCCTCTCCCATGATTGGCTCTATGGAGAAGACTGAAATATCATAACCATCCTCATCACAGTGAGGTGTCCATTGTTCTTCGTTGATGGCTACGTCCATTGTTGCTAAGATTTCTGCCCAACCGTGAGGTTCAAATTCTTCGTCTGGAAAAACTACAGGTGCATAGGCTGGGTCTTGGATTGATCTATGGGTTTCTTTCGCACCTACCTCTCTGGCTTTCTCTCTCTTCTCTTCTTCAACTGCTACCTTGCACATCCATAAGTGAGTATCTTCATGCATCCATGAGGATCCAGATCCTATGGAATGCACCGATTCTGTGTCATCTTTGGCTCTATGGATGGGATTCCATTGGATAGGAGGGACGTCTCTGTGAGAAAAATCCTTGAGATTGACTTTGGTTGTAACACCCAAGTGTTGCAGATACAAGGAGTTGGTTCCCCAATCCTGTACCACTTGCAATTGTCGCATAAATGGCCTTCCCAAAATCATCTCATAGGCATGATTTTTACTGAAGTCACAGATAGCAAAACTATGTTCAAACTCGACACCACAAGTGGTGAGAGTTATTCCTTCTAGCAATCCTAGGGGTCTCTCTATGTGGCCATCGGCCATCTGCAATTTCATTCTCGTCGGCCCGAGTGCTGGCTTGCCCCAACGCTTCCATAAGGAGGTGGTGGCAATTGCAACTCCTGCACCTGAGTCCAAAATTGCCTTCGTGGTGTAGTCCTGATAGGTGATGGGAAGGTAGGTGTTCCCTTCTTCACCTTCACACATATCTCCTATTTTATCCAAGGGAATTTCTGGCACTGTCCTATGGGATCCTACCCGGGAAGGAGGTTTGGCTATCTCTGGTACTTGTTTGGCTACATGTTTCCATAATTCAGGTCTAACCTTGAGTAGCTCTTCTAACTTGAGATTACACTGCACATTAGTGTTCTTCACTACCTCTGTGTTCCTAGGAATGACTGAGTCGTCGTTCCTTACCATGACTGTGGGTGCTCTCATACATGTGGACTTTGCTTCCCATGGGCCTGTGAAGTGGGGTAGCTCTTGTATGGAATTAGACTCAAAGTCTAATCTCTCGTGAGACTGAACACTCTCATGCTCCCCGTAAATAGATGGGATGTCTTGTGGGAATTGGTCGTGTGCATCGTCCACAAGTTCAAAAGGAGGGGCGACCTCGCTTTCGTTATCCCATTTGTCTTCTTGAATCTCTCGTAGGAAGTCTGGTGCAAACCGATTCATAGAAGAAGAAGTGTCTGGCTCCGTAGAATTGGGCGCATAAGCAACCTGTGAAGGAGGGCTGATTCTATTGTTGACTCTCTCCTCGTTCTCGCAAATGGCTGGAGCACAAGCTTCTTGGGGAGGATTACTTATTCTATTACTTTTCCGAACAGGCTCACACATTCCCTGAGAAGGAATGTAGGCAACCTGTGGAGGTACTTGAGCTTTCGAGGGAGGCTCATCTGCCTTTTGGGGTGGAAGATAAGCTTCTTGAGGAGGCCCACGGGCTTCCTGAAGAGGCTGGCTTACCCGTTCTCTTGCCCTTTCCTTTCTTTGAGGGGTAGGTTCCTTTTCTGGCTGTGCTATTGGCCTCTCTATTCTTATTAAGGAGGGGAAGTTGTCCGGTTTAGGGGCATTGGCCACATACACTTCTGATTGGGAATGATTCCTGTTTTTGCTTGCTTCTTCTTGGTCTTGATTTTTTTCTTCCTTGTCAGATCTTGCAATTATCCTCTCTAACTTCTCTAGGAATCCATCCAAGTGTAATTGCATTTTGGCTGAGCCTGAGTAATTGAAAAGGCGACTGGCTTCAAACATAGTCTGAGCCAATGCGACCATTTTCGCGCATAGTTTGGTTCTTTCTATCTCTAGGTCAGCTCTAGGATAGCACTTGTCATGATCCGTGACGTTTGGCCCTTCTTGGATTCTGGCCTGATATGCCTTAAGCATCATGTCTATGTCTTCGGGAGTGGGATCAGCTAATACTGATCCTGTTTGGGGTGGTGGGTGGGTTGCGTGGGCTGTCTTAGAGGGTGAAGGGATGGAGGGTGATGGGGATGGTAGCGGTGGGAATGTGTGAGAGTGCGGTTGAGACGTGATCTCTATGATTTTAGCCTTGGTTTCTCGTAGACTTTCCTCAAGTTCACTCATCTTCTTTGCCCATTGCCTTTTCATGCGTTCGCGGCTATCTTTCCAAGCTCTTGTTCTCTTTTTATTTTGGCTCTCAGTATCGCTAGCATCTAGGCTCTTTTCCTGGCCCACCCCTTGGTTTTGCTGCAATGCCTGAGCCCTAGTGACTACCTGTACTGGTGCAGTGGAAGTGACGCTTCCTGAGGAGTCTACCACTAATCCAACAACGTTGATAGGGGTGATTTTTGGCATGCTATTGGGGTTCTTTGGGCAATCTCGTAAGAGATGCTCTTTTCCGCAATCTTGGCAGAAGCCTTGGATCGTCACCGACTGGGTTTGCGTAGGTGGAGGCAAGGGACAATCACGAATGAGGTGATCTCCTTGGCATCTGTAGCACGGTCCTCTAGGAAATGGTGGTCGTACTTGCCTAGGTTGAGGTCTAGGGTTGGGGTTTGTATACATGATGTTCGTGTAATCTGACTCCCAACTAGGTTCGTTCGACTCTTCACCATAGTAGGACTCTCCATGTTCTGGGGACTGCATGTAGTAAGCCTGGGGGCTATCCACATGGGTAGCATCAAAGCTATGGTCACTTGGGTCATTTTCTGAGATCAATGGGGTTACTGGAACTATGGCTCTATTCAGGTTTTCTTCTGCAACAGCATACTTTACTGGAATCACATTAGAGAGGTTTGGAGGCTGTTGAGCTAGCACCGGTTGGGGTCTCTGTTGGGCCTGATATTGTGGTTGGTAGGTTTGTTGGGGCCTAGCATATTGTGGTGGTGGATTTTGGTTTTGGTATCTGTCTTGTTGGTAGGGCTGCGGGTAGGGTTGCCTAACTGCCTGCTTGTTGTATGGGCAATCTTGTGCGGTGTGATTGGTGTATCTCCGTTCTATGGTGCAGTACTGGCTACTAGGGTTTACTTGGGGTTGAGCCATAATGGGACAGACGTTCGCCATATGGTCACCACCGCATGTATAGCACCTTTTCACAGGGGCAAACCTTGGGATTTGTTTGCTAGTTACACCTAGTTTCTGAGCTATTTTTTCGGCCAGTTCTTCAATTGATGTGGCTTGTGTGGAAGATTGACTAGATGCACTATCTGAATCTTTGTAAATTTTGGACAACTCTAGCTCTTCTCCTAGGTTATCTTCAATGTCAATGCACATACGTACACATTCTTCTATAGTCCTAGGGTCTTTCAGATACACATAGGATCTCAATTTTGGGCTCAGCAATCCGTCAAGAAATAAGGCTACTTGTTTAGCAGATGTGGGTAGCTCCGAAATAGGGCACCTTTCAAGATATTGTCTAAATCTTCTTCCTGCAAGTCTCACAATCTCTTGAGGGGTTTGCTTGAAGCTGTGAATCAGTGAGGAGGTGTTGTGTCTTATGCCGCTCTTAGAGAACTCTATAATGAATGCCTCTAGGAGTTGATCTATGCTCCTGAACTGGCGTTCATCTAATGGCTGAAACCACGTAAGTGCTGTGTTCCTAAGGGTTAGACCGAAGGCATTGTACTGCGTGAACAGATCTTCCACTTGTTCAGCTCTCAAGACTTGCTTGAACTCCGCCACATGATCATAGGGATCTCCTGTGCCGTCAAAGTAATTCTTCATGGACTTAACTAGCTGGGTGGGTCTCAAAGTTCTTGTGTGCTCTCTAGGCCTCGGCAGAGGGAATCCATCTACATTTCTTTGGTTCCTGTGGGCTCTATGCATCTCAGGTTCTACCCTATTCGTCTCTGTTCGCGTTCTTTCTCTGCCCACTGGGTTGGCAAAACTTACTTCTGGTCTATCTCTACTTCTGTCTCTTTGCGTACCATGAGCTTGGGAAGTTCCAGCCCCAGGGTGACCATAGGATACATTTGATCTAGGTTGGGGGAAAATAAATTCGCCCTTCCAAGTGTAGGCATGTCTATCATTTTCTGTCACCCCAAAGATCCGTTCTGAAGCATGATCTAAGTAAGTCACTCTACCTGGGCTGTCCGGATCCTTAAACTCATAGATCATGATATTTCCTATGTCTGTTGGCTGATTAGACTTATACCTCCAAAAGGTTTCATCAGTTTCTCGATTGAGGAGCAACTCTATGCTCTTGTTGTCTTGGGGGACCCATTCAGGCGTGATAATCCTAGTGAGAACTGATTTACCTCGAGGGGTTCTAGGTTCCACTCCCATGTTTCCTTGTTCCAAGTCACCTAAGTCCGCTTCTGAAATTACATTTCCAAATTCATCTGTCCTATCTGGATGATTGGTGACTACGTATATGGTTCCTTCCTTGTCCAGGTATGCACCGTTTTCAAACTTGACAGCTGGGTGCTCTAGTCCTATGGATTGGTCAGGGTTTTTAATCTGGACCACAGATCTTCCTAGGCCGTCCTCATAGATGCTCGCACCTAATCGGTTGGTCCTAAGGTATTCCAACTGTGTTTTGTAAGGGCCTTCCACCCTGTACAAGTAAGGCATACCTGAACTTCCCGTAGGTCTATCCATGCCTTGAGACATCCCTGATTCACTGGTATCCGAGCTAGGGTAATGAGAGTGGTGACTCAACTGCTGGGCCCAAGACCTAGCAATGTGGTTGACACTAGCCTCTGAAGACCTAAGGCTTTGTCTCTCTCTTACTAGGTGTCGTCCTGATCTAAGGTTCATATGCCTAACTGATTAGCCCAAATTTTTGCCCAGAGTACAACCTTGTTGCCGATCAATTGGTACCAGTCACTTGATTCTTTTTAGTTATTCCTCGTGTTTAAAGTCTTGTCTGCTATTACATCGTCAGGAATACTTGAATGTTCTTCGTACTTTCAGGTTGATCGTTCCACGTTAGGTTCTTTCCTTTATGTTGTCGACAGTACAGAGATTAAGTTTTTAGCTTGAACTTGAGTTTTTAGGTAGTCTTCAACTTGATAGTGGCCTATCGTCACCCTGACTTACTCCTACTTCTAATCGCTCTTAGCCTAGGCTAGGAATTGACGAAGAGGAGTTGAGAATATTCCGACCTTTCTTGCCGAACCTTGCTCTTTAGTGCTCGAGAAGTTGATTCTCAAGCGTGTGCCACACCCTTGCTTGGATACTCTCAATTGCTTCTCAATAGGCCTGCATAAATCCCAAGATTAGCTCCAAGTAGACCTTTCAATTGACAGACAATTTATTTCAGACACTTTTTTTAATGACCCTTGTTCCCCCTTTTGCATTGTTAGAAATTTACTCTAGAGCTCCCTTGGTGTTCCTACCCCTCAGTGTGTCAACTTCCAAATATCCTATCTGAAAATCAACGTGTTATTCTTATAAAAAACAGTTGAGGGCGTGTAGTATATGTCACGAGCTTTCCGACAAGCCCTAGAGCTCAGAAAATGGATTTCGTATGAAAAAGTTATGACCGTTCAGGGTTTAGGGGTTAACTAGACAAACAGAACCTTTCGGGGGTTTTAATGCATTTTCTAAGGCCTTTGTAAGTAGATGAGTACATGAAAGTGCAAATATGCCCAAAATTTAGCCTAAATTTCCAAAAATTCACTCCTTAATTTTTTGCCGAAAATGCCTGTCTATCGCGATAGACGGTGTCTGTCGCGATAGACACAATCTATCGTGGGGGCTGTCTGTCGCGATAGACGGTGTCTGTCGCGATAGACAGTGTCTATCGTGAAATTCTGTCTGTCGCGATAGACGGTGTCTGTCGCGATAGACGGTGTCTATCGTGAAATTCTGTCTGTTGCGATAGACGGTGTTTGTCGCGGATTTCTGTCTGTCGCGATAGACGGTGTCTATCGTGAAATTCTGTCTGTCGCGATAGACGGTATCTGTCGCGATAGACAGTGTCTATCGTGAAATTCTGTCTGTCGCGATAGACGGTGTCTGTCGCGATAGACGGTTTCTGTCGCGATAGACGGTATCTGTCGCGATAGACAGAGTCTGTCGCGATAGACTGAAAAAATGCAAATTTTTGGAAAACTTCTAGTGTTCTAGAGTGCCCTCAAGGTGTAGGTTACAGTGATAAACATGCATTCACAAAATGTTAAGATTTTCTGTCTGTCGCGATAGACAGAGGCTGTCGTCCCGGGACCTGTGCAGAGCCTGTCGTACCTGCGCACACTGCTGGGGATGATGGTACAGCAAAAAACCTGCAAAATAGCTCAGAAAACATGCAAAAACAGCACATGCAAGTTCGCTCTCTCGCTCTCTCTCACAAGTGAAATGAGGGAAATGAAGTGGAGGTGGGGATATAGTCAAAAACTGAAATTTTCGCGATGATGGAGATGGACGTGGGAGATGGTGATGATGATGATGGTGAAGAAAGTAAAAGAAAATTCGATGAGAGTGAAGAAAATACCTACAACTCCAACGCGTCAACTCTACGTCTTACCATCACACGCTCGTCCTCAAAGCTCGATCCCCGGCAACGGCGCCAAAATTTGGTGTAGCTCAACGATGAGTAGCACCTCCTTTAATGTCAATCCGGGAAGACGTGAGGATGGTATGAAGACCTCGAGCAAGTGGCGGGACAAGTGCGTGAGTGAGAAGCACACTAACATGCACACACATACACACACACGCGCACACACGGCAAGACAAAGAGCGAGAATCAATGGAGCTTTTAGATTACTTTCAAAATGCTCTTACAAGTTCGTTTCAATTACAATCTAGCCTCAAAAATGAGCTCTCTAGCTCTTTTTGATGGAGAATGTTAATCTCCAAAAGAACAACTTACTCTTGTGATTAGAACACCTCTATACCAAGAGTAAGTCAAACACTTCACTAATTTAGAGGATCAATTGCTAACTTATCAGAAATTAACAAGTCTGTGAAGAAGATGATACACAGAAAAGTCTGCTGCATTGTTCATTCACATTGACCTATCAAATCTGTAAAGTTTTTGATGAAACTTTGTACGAATCATCTCCTAGAGATTGCGCAACTATTCCAAATTGAATTACTCCAAAAGATTAAGTATAACTTGAGAAATTGATTTCACAAGTTACCTATGTCAGAAACTGTTACTCAGAACAGTCGACTTTACACCTGTAACTTTTAAGACTTGGTTCTCCTTGAATAGAACCCGTTTTACAAAATGCTTCTAGACATAAGTAGCTTATCTTTCAACTTAAAGATTAAGCCCTCACTCATGCAAAACTTTAAACTGTGCTAGGAGAAATGACCAAAACATTAACTTCGAAATATGCGCCTGTTTTAGGAACCAGTGAATACACTTCACATATGAATGTTCCTACACTCAATTCACTCAGCCTGATTACAATTGGAAGCTGAAACTTTGCACAGAGGTCAAGCAACTCTCAACTTAGACTTGTACAAAAGCATTTCACAATTGATCTACTATAGAAGGAGAACACGCAGAAACATCGGGCGCAAAATTTTCCATTTACTCAGAGAAAATACAACTAAGTGATGAGAGCTAACTCAAATTCACTTTCCTCTATCTCATGACTTCTATCTCCCTCATTCTTGACATCTGACTAATGTCACATATGCTCTCATTTGCTCTCATTCATGCCCCGACTTTTCTCAAGGTATTTATAGAAAATTTATACATAATTCTTACTGAACAAAAAATCTAAGTCATCTATGACTATGCTAATGTACATATGTGTACACTTCTCTTGTCCTCTGATTGTGATCTTCTTCCACACTTTAGGAATTGATTCTTTCTTCATCATTTGATCTTCCAAGCCTTCAATTGGTGATTGGTATGCACCAACAGCTCCCCCTCAATCATCAATTGAGGTTTTCTCTGTCTTCTTTATACTTGCCATGTCTTTGAACCTTTGTAACTTAGGTCCATCCAAACTCTTTGTCATCATATCTGCCACCTGTTCTTTTGTTGGAGTGTACATCACTTCAATCTCTTTATCAAGTACCTTTTCCCTCAAGAAATGATACTGAATCTCTATATGCTTAGTCCTGGCATGAAAAACAGGGTTAGCTGCCAAATACAAAGAACTCATATTGTCTCCAAAAATTATTGGAGTACTATGATCAATCTCAAAACTTTTCATCAAAGTCTTCAATCATATCACTTCTTTTGCAGCTTCTACCATTCCCTTATACTCAGCTTCTGTGGATGATAAAGCAACTGTGTGTTGCTTCTTTGAACACCAAGACACTAACTTGTCTCCAACATAACATAGATATCCATGAGTAGACCTTCTATCATCTGAGTCACCTGCCCAATCTGCATCACTAAACACTTTGATTCTTGTGTCAGAAGTGTAACCATAATACAAACCTTCACTTAGGGTTCCCTTGATATATCTGAGTACCCTTTGGGCTGCAATCCAATGAGTCTTCTTTGGACAATGCATGAATTGTGACAACACACCTACTGCATATGATAGATCTGGCCTTGTCAAGGTAGCATAGATTAGACTACCTACCAAACTCTGATATTTCTTCATGTCATTGAACTCTTCACCTCCATATCTGCTTAATTTATGATTTACCTCCAATGGTGTAGTTGAGGTCCTGCAATCTTCCATGTTAAACTTAACTAGAAGATTTTTCAAGTATCTCTCTTGTGAAACATATACTCCATGTTGAGTATACACAATCTGCATTCCTAGAAAATATGATAAGTTTCCCAAATCACTTATCTTAAACTCCTTCTCTATTTGCTTCTTGAGTTCATTGATTCCTTGAGCATCTGTTCCTGTAACAATAATATCATCAACATAAATGCACATGTAAATATATCCATTTTCACTTGCCTTCACTAGCAAGCTACTATCTGCCTTTGATGCTTGAAAACCACATTCATTCAAGAACTTGACCAATCTGTAATTCCAAGCTCTTGGGGCTTGCTTCAACCCATATAAAGCTCTCTTGAGCTTACACACATAATCTGATCCAGTTGATTCCATAAAGCCTTCTGGTTGCTCCATATACACTTCATCTGCAATGTAACCATTAAGAAATGCATTCTTCACATCCAATTGTGATAATTTCCATCCCTTGCAAGTAGCAATAGCAATCAATGTCCTAATTGTAGACATCTTAGCAACAGGACTAAAGGTTTCATCATAATCTATCCCATAAGTTTGGGCATAACCTTTAACCACAAGTCTAGCCTTATATCTAGACACCTTACCATCTGCAAACCTCTTTGTTTTATATACCCACTTGCATCCAATGACTTTCTGATTCTTTGGTCTTGGTACTAATTCCCAAGTTTCATTTTCAAGTAGAGCATCATACTCTTCTTGCATTGCCTTCTCCCAATTCTGTTTACCTTTGGCTTCTTCATAAGTGGTTGGATCTTCTTCTGTTTTCACAATGTATGCATAATCTTTTGTTGTTAGGAAAGATGTATCATAACTATACCTTATAGGCTCTTTCCTTTCTCTTGTAGATCTCCTGATTTCTGCACTTCTTGAAGTTTCAGCCTCATTTGATTCTGGATCAAATCTTGGCCCTTCTTCTACATGATCCTGCACTCTACATCTAGAGTCAACTTCATCAACAATTTCTTCACATACTTTTACCTTTGCCTTTCCTTTCCTTTGTATTTCTTCAACACCTGCATACTCATTTGGTGATTCTGTATACCACATGTTTTGCTCATCAAATGTTACATCTTTAGTAACAAGAAATTGCTTTGTGGATGGACTCCACAACCTGTAACCCATTTGTCTATCATCATATCCAATAAACACATACTTCTCTGCTTTTGGTTCTAGCTTATGTCTTAATTGTGAAGGAACATAAGCATATGCAATACATCCAAATACTTTACAATGATCAAGACTAGGCTTCTTACCCCACCATGCTTCATAAGGGGTTCCCCCATCCAAAGCTTTGCAAGGCAACCTATTCACAAGGTATGTTGCAGTATTAATGGCTTCTGCCCATAAGTAATTTGGACAATTCTTTTCCTTCATCATGGCTCTTGCAAACTCTACAAGAGTCCTATTCCTCCTTTCTGCTACTCCATTTTGTTGAGGGGAGTACCTGCAAGTCACTTCTCTTTTGATACCTGCATTCCACAAATAATCATCAAACTCTTTTGAGAAATACTCTCCCCCTCCATCTGATCTTAACCTCCTTAGCTTTTGTCCTGTGATCCTTTCTGCATAAGCATGGAAATGTTTGAATGTCTTGAAGACTTCTGATTTGTCCTTGATTACATACAAAGTAATCCACCTGGTTGCATCATCAACAAACAACACATAATATCTGGATCCATTTATGCTATAGTCCCTTGAGGGACCCCATACATCTGTATGAACCAATTCAAGCATGTTTGAATACTTGTACCCTGATTTGTTATAAGAACTTTTATGTGCTTTACCTAATTGACAAGCTTCACACTTGTACACCATATGTTGCCCTTCAATATTTGGCAATCCAAGCACCACCTGATTCTTTGACATCTCCTTTATAGCTCTCTCATTGAAATGACCTAGCCTCTTATGCCATAGGTCTAGTTCAGACACCTTTTGACCTCCATAGGTAAACAATGCATGTCCCACATTACCTTGGACTTTGAGAGTGAACAATCTTCCTTCCTTTTTACCTGCAATTATGGTTCTATATCCCTGATTTGGATCTTGTACATAAACACCATCATTTGTGAATCTTACCTCATATCCTTTCTCCACAATTTGCCCTACACTTATCAAATTTTTAGGAATAGTAGGGACATAAAGTACCTTGCTCAGAAGTGTACTTCCACTCTTTGTCTTCACTGATCCAATGCTCTCCACTTTATGTTTAGTATTGTCACCTGTTTGAACTGTATGTCCATTCATCCTTGCTTCCATATCAGTCATCAAGGATAGATTCCCACTCAGATGGTTGCTGCACCCTGAGTCAATATAAAACACTCTTTGATCTTCTCCCATTGATTCATGAGTTGCATTCAGGATAAGAGTCATGTCATCCTTCTGATCTGATGCATAATTGTAATAATTATTGTTGTAGGACTGAGATTGGAAGTTTCTTCCACCTCCTCTACCATATGATGTCCTACCACCTCTTCCTCTGAAATTGCCTCTTTGGTTTCTGCCTCCTCTACCTCTTTGACTATAACTCTGATTGTTGTATCCTCCACTTTGATTATTATACCAACAATCATTTGCCAAATGATTTGTTCTGCCACAAATCCAACAAGCTTTAGCATTATCTTTGTTCTTACCTCCTCTTCCTTTACCTCTGAAATTTGTCTTCCCTTTTGTGAAATTGGCTTGATTTGAATTCCCTTCATCATCATTTGATTGCTTTCCCTTGCCATTCTTTTTCTTGTCTTTGGAGTACATAGCTTGACTTGTACTTCTATCATTGTCTCCTTTAAGATCCTGCTCAAAGGTTAGCATGTGTCCTAGCAATTGATTAAGGTCAGGAGTAAAGTGATCAAGTGACAATTCTATGGACAAGATAAAAGGCTTCCACTTCTCATCACCTCTTAGACCTGTAAGTATTTGTCTTACCAACTTTCCTTCTTCAATATCTTCATCCACTGCTCCCAAGCTATCTGCAATATCTTTCATCCTTGCCACATAATCTGAAATTGATTGTGAGCTCTTCTTCTTGAAAGTTGTGAACTCAGCCCATAGTGAGGACTTCCTTGACTTAGTTGTATTTTGGAAATGCTCTTCCAAGGCATTCCAAACATCTGTAGCACTTTCTAAACCTCTGATGTGAGGTAAAAGGTAATCATTTACAGCCATGTAGATGATACTCCTTGCTTGAGCATCCTTTCTCATCCAAGTCTTCAACATTGCAAGTTCTTCCCTAGTAGGAATACTTGGATCTGCAAATTCTGGTTTTTCTTCATCTCCTGTAATAAATGATATAAGGTCTTTGCTCATGAGGTGTGCTTCCATCCTCATGGACCATGCTGGATAGTTCTCCCTATCTAGCTTATCAATCTGCAAGCTTTCTCCCATCTTGTATCCACCTGTGTATTGAAACTTCAAGCTTTACAAACAATGTATATACCTTTACTTCGAATTGAACTCCTTTTGCCTTTCTTGATGTCAAATAGTCTTCTCCTCGAGCTTTGACTCCAAGCTTTCACTTCTTAATCCTTCAAGTGTTGAATCTCTTGAATCTGCAGCAGTCGGGATCCTTCTTTTCTTCAAATTGATGTCTCCTGCTCTGATACCACTGATGGAGAATGTTAATCTCCAAAAGAACAACTTACTCTTGTGATTAGAACACCTCTATACCAAGAGTAAGTCAAACACTTCACTAATTTAGAGGATCAATTGCTAACTTATCAGAAATTAACAAATCTGTGAAGAAGATGATACACAGAAAAGTCTGCTGCATTGTTCATTCACATTGACCTATCAAATCTGTAAAGTTTTTGATGAAACTTTGTACGAATCATCTCCTAGAGATTGCGCAACTATTCCAAATTGAATTACTCCAAAAGATTAAGTATAACTTGAGAAATTGATTTCACAAGTTACCTATGTCAGAAACTGTTACTCAGAACAGTCGACTTTACACCTGTAACTTTTAAGACTTGGTTCTCCTTGAATAGAACCCGTTTTACAAAATGCTTCTAGACATAAGTAGCTTATCTTTCAACTTAAAGATTAAGCCCTCACTCATGCAAAACTTTAAACTGTGCTAGGAGAAATGACCAAAACATTAACTTCGAAATATGCGCCTGTTTTAGGAACCAGTGAATACACTTCACATATGAATGTTCCTACACTCAATTCACTCAGCCTGATTACAATTGGAAGCTGAAACTTTGCACAGAGGTCAAGCAACTCTCAACTTAGACTTGTACAAAAGCATTTCACAATTGATCTACTGTAGAAGGAGAACACGCAGAAACATCGGGCGCAAAATTTTCCATTTACTCAGAGAAAATACAACTAAGTGATGAGAGCTAACTCAAATTCACTTTCCTCTATCTCATGACTTCTATCTCCCTCATTCTTGACATCTGACTAATGTCACATATGCTCTCATTTGCTCTCATTCATGCCCCGACTTTTCTCAAGGTATTTATAGAAAATTTATACATAATTCTTACTGAACAAAAAATCTAAGTCATCTATGACTATGCTAATGTACATATGTGTACACTTCTCTTGTCCTCTGATTGTGATCTTCTTCCACACTTTAGGAATTGATTCTTTCTTCATCATTTGATCTTCCAAGCCTTCAATTGGTGATTGGTATGCACCAACAGCTCCCCCTCAATCATCAATTGAGGTTTTCTCTGTCTTCTTTATACTTGCCATGTCTTTGAACCTTTGTAACTTAGGTCCATCCAAACTCTTTGTCATCATATCTGCCACCTGTTCTTTTGTTGGAGTGTACATCACTTCAATCTCTTTATCAAGTACCTTTTCCCTCAAGAAATGATACTGAATCTCTATATGCTTAGTCCTGGCATGAAAAACAGGGTTAGCTGCCAAATACAAAGAACTCATATTGTCTCCAAAAATTATTGGAGTACTATGATCAATCTCAAAACTTTTCATCAAAGTCTTCAATCATATCACTTCTTTTGCAGCTTCTACCATTCCCTTATACTCAGCTTCTGTGGATGATAAAGCAACTGTGTGTTGCTTCTTTGAACACCAAGACACTAACTTGTCTCCAACATAACATAGATATCCATGAGTAGACCTTCTATCATCTGAGTCACCTGCCCAATCTGCATCACTAAACACTTTGATTCTTGTGTCAGAAGTGTAACCATAATACAAACCTTCACTTAGGGTTCCCTTGATATATCTGAGTACCCTTTGGGCTGCAATCCAATGAGTCTTCTTTGGACAATGCATGAATTGTGACAACACACCTACTGCATATGATAGATCTGGCCTTGTCAAGGTAGCATAGATTAGACTACCTACCAAACTCTGATATTTCTTCATGTCATTGAACTCTTCACCTCCATACCTGCTTAATTTATGATTTACCTCCAATGGTGTAGTTGAGGTCCTGCAATCTTCCATGTTAAACTTAACTAGAAGATTTTTCAAGTATCTCTCTTGTGAAACATATACTCCATGTTGAGTATACACAATCTGCATTCCTAGAAAATATGATAAGTTTCCCAAATCACTTATCTTAAACTCCTTCTCTATTTGCTTCTTGAGTTCATTGATTCCTTGAGCATCTGTTCCTGTAACAATAATATCATCAACATAAATGCACATGTAAATATATCCATTTTCACTTGCCTTCACTAGCAAGCTACTATCTGCCTTTGATGCTTGAAAACCACATTCATTCAAGAACTTGACCAATCTGTAATTCCAAGCTCTTGGGGCTTGCTTCAACCCATATAAAGCTCTCTTGAGCTTACACACATAATCTGATCCAGTTGATTCCATAAAGCCTTCTGGTTGCTCCATATACACTTCATCTGCAATGTAACCATTAAGAAATGCATTCTTCACATCCAATTGTGATAATTTCCATCCCTTGCAAGTAGCAATAGCAATCAATGTCCTAATTGTAGACATCTTAGCAACAGGACTAAAGGTTTCATCATAATCTATCCCATAAGTTTGGGCATAACCTTTAACCACAAGTCTAGCCTTATATCTAGACACCTTACCATCTGCAAACCTCTTTGTTTTATATACCCACTTGCATCCAATGACTTTCTGATTCTTGGTCTTGGTATTTATAGAAAATTTATACATAATTCTTACTGAACAAAAAATCTAAGTCATCTATGACTATGCTAATGTACATATGTGTACACTTCTCTTGTCCTCTGATTGTGATCTTCTTCCACACTTTAGGAATTGATTCTTTCTTCATCATTTGATCTTCCAAGCCTTCAATTGGTGATTGGTATGCACCAACACTTTTTATAGTTTTTGACTAGCTTTTGGCCCTGTCCAGACCTAGTGTCCGGCCTAGTTAAAAATTAGGTTCCAGGGCTTATTTGAGGGCTCAAACGAAGTCTAAAAATTATGAAATTTGGTACGATGGTACTTCTAATACTCCTCAAGCTCGAGGACTCCTCGGCTTGCACAAAATGGAGTCTAATCTACCAAAAACGGGATTTACAATGTTTGTGTAGTGATTGAAATCACTTGGGTTGTACATAATCTATGGGAAAAAATGATCTGGCCTTGTTGCCGTATTGTGCATGACTCCTTTATTGCTTTGTATGCCAACAAGGTGTTATGCCTGATTCCACTCTTAGAGAACTCAACAATAAATGCCTCTAAGAGCTGGTCTATGTTTCTGAAATGCCTCTCATTTAGTGGTTGAAACCACGTAAGGGCAGTGTTCCTAAGGGTTAGACCGAAAGCATTATATTCTGTGAATAGGTCCTCTACCTGTTCAGCTTTCAATACTTGCCGAAATTCTGCCACATGGTCATAAGGGTCTCCCGTGCCATCGAAGTAATTCTTCATGGACTTCACCAGTTGAGTTGGTCGCAGGGTCCTAGTGTGTTCTCTCGGCCTTGGCAAAGGAAAATCATCAATATTCCTTTGATTCCATGGGGTTCTATGTCTCTCAGGTTCCACTCTATTCCTTTCTGTTCCCGTTCTTTCTCTTCCCAGGGAGTTGGCAAAACTTACCTCAGGTTTGTCTCTACTTCTATCTCTTTGAGCTCCATGAGCTTGGGAGGTCCCAGCTCCTTGGTGACCAAAGGACACATTAGACCTTGGTTGGGGAAAAACAAATTCACCCTTCCATGTGTAAGCATGCCTGCCATGCTCAGTGACCACGAAGATTCTCTCTGATGCATTGTCTAGGTAGGTTACTTGGCCTGGGCTATCAGGGTCTTTAAACTCATAGATTGTGAGGGCACTCACTTCCTGAGATTGAGGAGATTTATATCTCCAAAAAACCTCATCGGTTTCTCGGTTTAAAAGCAGATCTATGCTTTTATTATCCTGTGGAATCCACTCTGGAGTCATGATTCTGGTCAAGACAGATTTACCACAGGGAGTTCTTGGCTCTCTCTCTAAGTTCCCTTGCTCTATATCACCCATGTCGGTCTCCGCAATCACATTTCCAAACTCATCAGTTCTATCAGGGAGAGTGATGACTACATATATAGTCCCCTCTTTATCTAGGTATGCTCCATTCTCAAACTTGACTACCGGGTGGGCTAATCCATGGGGTTGATCGGGGTTCTTAATCTGGACCACCGATCTTCTCAGTCCGTCTTCGTAGATGCGAGCACCTAGACGATTCGTCCTGATGTATTCCAATTGAGTCTTGTAAGGTCCCTCTGGCTTTTCTAGGTAAGCCAACCCTGAACTACCTACTGGTCTCTCCATGTGATAGGACATCTCAGAATCACTTGTTTCTGATCTGGGAATGTATGGGTAATCACTCAACTGCTGGGCCCAAGACCTGGCAGTGTGATTGACACTAGCTTCAGAAGATCTGAGGCTTTGTCTGTCTCGGCCTAAGTGTCTGCTTGATCTAAGGTTCATATGCCTGATTTATCTACCCCCTTGGACTCAAGCACACTCTCGTTGCAAGTTAATTTGCACCAATCACTTTGTTCTTTTGAGTTGAATATTATGTTTATGGTCTTGTCTGAAATCGCGTCGTCAGGAGTACTTAAGTGAATTTCCGCGCTTGAGAAGTGATCGACTCTAGTTTACCTTTTGTCCCTTAGGGTTTTCGCACTTACGACCTATTTACTTCTTGCACTTGGTTGCTTAATACTCTTGGACTTGATTCGTGCCTAACGTTGCCCTAATTAATTACCACACCTAAGTCGCACTTAGCCTAGGCTAGGAATTGACCAAGGAGGGTTGAGAGATCTTCCAACCTCAATTAGCTGGTTGACCAGACTGCTACACAAGCCCAGGAACCCTTCTCCCAAGCTTGGTACTCACCCTTGCTAGCTTGCTTTGGATTGCCTTGAGCGCACACAAAGTTCCTGCAAAAGCTCACCAGTTAGTATAGCTCTATTACCACAAGTAATTGAAAGACACACATCAATAATTTCAGCCCCCTTGGAGTAGTTCACTGTACCCCCTGAATATGAGAACCACTTAGTTCCACCTAAAGGTCAACTTAAAAATGCATGTTCTAAAACTCCGCGTATGATTCTTACAAAAACCAGTCAAGGTCCACGTGGGATTCTCAACGAGCTTTCCAACGAGACCAAAATCTCATCAATCGGAGTTCGTATGGTCAAGTTATGACCATTCAGGCACTAAAGGGTCAAAACAGGCACTCAGGGTTCAGGAGATCCCTCTCTGGTTTCTAGGCCTTTTGCCCACTTCCAAGGTTCTAAAGTTATACCAAGGTGCCTAAAATTAAGCTCAACTACCCTTCCAATCACTAAAAAAAATTAACCCTAAATTTTCATGCGTTAAAAGCCGTGTATCGCGATAGGTCGGGTCGAGGTGTCGCGATAGGTCGAAGTGTCGCGATAGGTCGGGGTGTCGCGATAGCTCGTGAAGTGTCGCGATAGGTCGGGGTGTCGCGATAGGTCGGGTCGAGGTGTCACGATAGGTCGAAGTGTCGCGATAGGTCGGGGTGTCGCGATAGGTCGGGGTGTCACGATAGCTCGTGAGGTGTCGCGATAGGTCGAAGTGTCGCGATAGGTCGGGGTGTCGCGATAGCTCGTGAGGTGTCGCGATAGGTCGAAGTGTCGCGATAGGTCGTGAGGTGTCGCGATAGGTCGGGTCGAGGTGTCGCGATAGGTCGAAGTGTCGCGATAGGTCGGGGTGTCGCGATAGCTCGTGAAGTGTCGCGATACCTAGAGGTGTCGCGATAGCTCGTGAGGTGTCGCGATAGGTCGAAGTGTCGCGATAGGTCGTGAGGTGTCACGATAGGTCGTGAGGTGTCGCGATACCTGGAGGTGTCGCGATAGCTCGGGATATGGTGAATTTTTCTGTTCTATCTAGTGATCCTGGGAGCTCTAGGCCTGCGCAGTGTCGTGGTGCACTCAGAATCGTGATTGGGTGAAATTTTCGGAGTGTCGCGATAGCTCGAGCTCAACGCCTCGGGGACTGTGCAGACAATTTCTGTACCTGCTGAGCTTGCTGGAGATGATGATGGAGCTGCCACCTGCAAGAAACATGCAAAAAACACACAAATACAAGCACGCACAATCGCTCTCTCTCAAACTCGCACACAACAAATGAGGGAATGATAGGGAAGAGGGAATATGTAGTGGAGAAGGAGGTGGAGGTGGAAATGAAGAATGAGGTGAAGATGAAGATGGAGATGGAAAAAACAATCAGAAATTTACCTACTACTTACCATTCCAACGCGTCCTCTCTACGTCTTACCATCACACGCTCGTCCTCAAAGCTCGATCCCCGGCAACGGCGCCAAAATTTGGTGTAGCTCAGCGATGAGTAGCACCTCCTTTAATGTCAATCCGGGAAGACGTGAGGATGGTATGAAGACCACGAGCAAGTGGAAGCACAAGTGCGTGAGTGAGAAGCACACAAGCATGCACACACATACACACACACACGCACACACGGCAAGAACAAAGAGAGTAAGACAATGGAATCACTTCTATTGCAAGAAAGTTCTCATACAAGCTCAAACTACAAGAAGCTAGCCCAAAAATGAGCTCTCTAGCTCTATTTATAGTTTTTGACTAGCTTTTGGCCCTGTCCAGACCTAGTGTCCGGCCTAGTTAAAAATTAGGTTCCAAGGCTTATTTGAGGGCTCAAACGAGATCTAAAAATTATGAAAATTGGCAGGCAACTACTTCTAAGGCTCCCCAAGCTCGAGGACTCCTCGGCTTGTACAAAATGGAGCTACAAAAAGGTGAAATGATATTTACAAGGGTTTTTTGTGATGAGACTCACTTAAAAATGATGTAAGGGTTTAAAAAAAAAAAATGAAGGGTTGCCTTAGTGCTAGATCTGCATGTGTGTCCGTACTTGCTTCTTCCCGTAGACTGTCAACAAATATTAATTCTATATTGCATTACAAATGATTTGAACCTTGTTGATTGTACCAATAATCATAAGTCAAATGATTGGTCAAGCCATAAATCCAACATGTCGTCTTGTTATTATTTTGATTACCTCTTCCTCTTCCATTTCCTCTACCTTTACCACTCCCATTACCTCTTCCTTTTACATAATTAGCCTAAAAAATCGATTCTTCTTCATCATTTTCTTTACCTTTGCCTTCTTTCTTCTTATTCTTTACATACATAGCAAAATTTTGTCCTTTTTCTCCATCTGACTTCAAGTCTTTCTCAAATGTGAGCATCAATCCAAGAAATTGATTTAGATCTAATACAAAATGATTTAATGAGAGTTCAATGATAGTAAAAAAGGTTTCCAGTTTCATCTCCCATCAACCCTACAAATAATTGTGCAATCAACCTATTATCTTCAATGTATTCATCTATAGATCCAAGGCTATCTACCAAGTCTTTCATTTTAGTGAGATAATCACTAATGCTTTGGCTTTGCTTCTTCCTAAATGATGTAAACTCTGAACATAAGCTAGCTTTTCTAGCTTTAGTAGTATTTTGGAAGTGATCTTCCAACGCATTTCATATATCTTCAGTTTTTTCCAAACCTATGATGTGTGGTAACAAATGATCTCTAATAGTGTTGTATTTGTAAGCTCTTGCACTTGCATCTTTCTTTTGTCATAGCTTTAAGGCTTCTAGCTCTTTTTTCTTTGGTCAAATATCATATTCAAATGTAGGCTTTTCTTCTTCACCTCTTACATATATAATGAGATCCAATTTTTCAATAGAGGTATGATCTCCCATGATCTTCTTACTTTTGTTGTAACTTGTGAGTTTAAAGTTTAAAAATTAATACCTTTTGTAGATATTTACCCTTGAGGATGACTTTGAAGTAGTTTTGTGATTCCTTTTGTTTCTAAATGCTTCAACTTCGAACTTTCCAATGAAAGCTCTTCAAGATCTTTTGTACCTGTACCTTCTTCTACTCTTTAGGAGCTTTTTGCTTTGATACCATTTTTTGTTGTATGAATCATCACAAGAACCAGGCCAATGTGTTATTTGAAAGCCTTTATAACCCCCATTAACTCAACAAGACTTCAAACTTCAAAAACTTTGACATTTTCTTTAGTAAATGTGAACATTTACTCTTCTTAAAAATGTGCCTTATCTTCTAGCTTCAATTCTTCTCTTATTTAACTTGAATCTCAAAGATTCTTGTGCTCAAAGAATTTTGTTGTATGAATCATCACAAGAACCAGGCCAATGTGTTATTAGAAAGCCTCTATAACCTCCATTAACTCAACAAGACTTCAAACTTCAAAAACTTTGACATTTTCTTTAGTAAATGTGAACATTTACTCTTCCTAAAAATGGGCCTTATCTTCTAGCTTCAATTCTTCTCTAATTTAACTTGAATCTCAAAGATTCTTGGTATTAAAATAGGAAGCATCATTTGAAGAATATAGGAGAAGAACACAAAAGCTTGGATCTAAGAGGTAATTTTTAGTGTAAACTTAATTTTCCATTCATTATGGCTGATCTAGGTCAAAAAGTGGAGATGATTGACAAAGATAACTATCAGCCATGGACGTTCAGGCTCATGAATTACCTCATGAGAAAAGTTTTATGGCCTAGTGTGTGTGGAGATGAAGATAAGCCTAATGAGGATCTCAAAGATTTAAATGTCACCAATCAAGAATTGAAGATGTTGAAGGATTGGGAGGAGCCCCAAAAATGGCAAGAGTAATCCAAATTTTGCTAGATCTTGTTCTCAGTGCTCAATTGATCAATTGAAGTGTTTTAACTTGGATTAGCATGCTATCTGAGTCTATTTGTTGTATCCAAAAGGAATTTATTTACATCCTACCAAGTTGAGAGAACTATTCATTTTTTTAGTAGGTGTATGTACAAAAATAACAAGTTTTGGGAGCTAGTCATTTTGCAACTAGTGTGTCTTGACTCAAGCTTTTAAGATACTTGTTCCAAAACACTTGGGTGATTTTTTTGTGTATTAAGAAAGCTCAAAAAGTCTACTAA
Organism: Ceratopteris richardii; assembly: GCA_020310875.1. NCBI lineage: Eukaryota > Viridiplantae > Streptophyta > Polypodiopsida > Polypodiales > Pteridaceae > Ceratopteris > Ceratopteris richardii. Next base: position 59,305,902 of record CM035437.1, on the reverse strand, counting down.
CCAACTCTTAAGTCTTAATTGGTTGGTGTGAAGCTGGTTGTAGCAGCACCAAATTATCTTCAGATTGCATCCACCATCTCTCTTTACAGTGGTATCAGAGCATAGTCAATCATCATGGCAGATGGATTTCCATCAACAATTGATAAATTGGATAGAAAAAACTACCCAACATGGTCTCTAAGGATGGAGGCCTATCTTCAAGGGAGGAATCTATTTGGATACACATCTAGAGATGAAGCTATGCCAACCATGAGGAACAAAGGGCAACCATCACATGAAGAAGAGGAAAGACTTTCAAATTGGTGTTCAAAGGATGCACTTGCGAGGTCCTATATTCTGAACTCAATCTCTGATTTTCTTTTACCTCATGTGAAGAGATGCAATACATCAATAGAGACTTGGAATGCACTTGCTTCGTTCTTCTCCTCCAACACTCAAGCAAGGAAGAACCAATTGTGGATGGAGTTCACAACAATGAAGAAAAGCCCCATGCAAAGTGTGAATGATTATGTCACAAAGATGAAGGATATTTGAGATCAAGTTGGAAGAATTGGAGAGGTAATTGAAGAGTAAAAAATGATTAGACAAATCATAAATGGAATCAAAGCAGATGACAAGTGGGAGTCCTTCAAAACATCGATGGAATCAAAGCAGATGACAAGTGGGAGTCCTCAACACACTCATGGGCCAATGCTTCACTCATGAAGTAAACATTAGCAAAGGTGGTGAGTCCTCAAGAGGTAATCAAACTTCTACCTTATATTTTGATAAAGCTAAGGTAAAGAAGAAGTCAAAGAATAAGAAGAATGAAGATGAAGGTAGCTCTTTCCAAGAAAATTTTGCAGGTAGAGAAAGAGCTAGAGGGAGAGGTGGAAAGCAAGGAAGGTGGAGATTCCAATCATCTCAACCTTGCAATATATGTGGCTTATCTAATCATACTATTGAAGAATGTTTAAGGAACCGGAGGAACTCAAAAGGAAAGGGATTCAATAGAGGTGGCTATGGATCAAATAGAGGCAGATACAATGGAGGCTACAACAACAACTACAACAACAATTAGAACAACAACAACTATCAAAGTGGCCATAGAGGAAGAAGATATTACAATAACTATGCAGAAGATCAAAGTCAAGAGGATTCATTATTGATTATGAGTCCCTTCCTATTGAAATGTTTTCTATGAGCCTTGTCAAATCGACATGATTCACACTTATAAATCATGTGTCGCCTTGTGATATTAGGCAAACCAATTACACTTTGGTCCGTGCAAATTTGTTTGAGTGTCCTCTCACTAATGTGAGCAATCCTTTTGTGCCATATCTCCACCTCTATGAGAGTTTGAGATCCATAACTAAATAAAGCTATGTTCTTTGTATCTTCCACTTCAAAAGTGAAAAGCCTTCCTTTCTTTTCTCCTTTGGAAATCGTTCTAAAGCCTTGCCTTGGGTCTTCAACATATTCTCCAAATCGGTTGAATCTAACCTCCAATCCTTTTTCAACAATCTTACCAACACCTATTAATTTTTTGGTAATTGTAGGGGCATGCAAGACTTTTCTTAAGAGGTTCATATTGCCATATGATGTCTTCACATTACCTATCTTCTGCACTGAGTGCTTTGTATCATCTCTTGTTTGCACTTCATGTTTTTTGTGAGGATCGTCCAATCACAGAGTAAAGCCACATTTCCTGCTACATGATTTTGGCATCCAAAATCAATGTAAAAGATGTGATCATCATCCTTACCCTTCTTCAGTGATAGATTGTGTATCAATATCTTTTGGATCTAGTGCACACGGATGTGTGGGGTCCTAGTAAGGAGCTTTCTATTTCAAGCTCAAGATATTATGTGTCTTTCATAGATGATTGTAGTAGGTGGACATTCAGTTTTTCATGAAGCACAAGGATGAAGTTTTTAATTGCTTTAAAAATTATGTTGCTCTTGTTGAAAACCAAGTAGGTAGGACTTTGAAGAGACTCAGATCAGATGGTGGAGGAGAATACTTCTCTTTTGAATTTGATGCCTACTTGCATGAAAGAGGAATGGATCTGAAGTGATCTATCTACATGTGTATGTGAATGATGTTATTATCATAGGAAATGATCTTGAAGGAATCAAATAGGTAAAGAATAAAATGGAGGAGTTCAAAATAAGTGATTTTGGGCCACCCACTTATTTTCTTGGATTGAACAAACCTTCATGGAAAGTCCAAGTGATGGTTGAGTGATGATACATACCTCCATGGAAAGTCCAAGTGATGGCTTGAGTGATGATACATACCTCCATGGAAAGTCCAAGTGATGACTTGAGTGATCAAAAGGTTTAGAAATTTAAGGGAAATGTCAAGTCCTTATAGAATTCACTTGTGAACTCCCTCTTGTAATCTTGAGTATTTACTTGATCTAAAAAGTGAAAGCATCTAAAGGGGTTGAGTCCACTTGATGAAAAAAGAAATGAAAAGCCAAAAATTCGTGATTGAAGGTAGTTGGAGAATCAAACCAATCACTAAAAATTTGGAGAGTGATTATAGGAAGATTCGAATTCAAAAATAGGCTCCAACCATCACTATAAATACATGGCAATTTAGTCGCATTTTTTAGACCTCTAAGAGCTGAGCTTTATGCCATATCAAAGTGTGGGTTCAAGGCACACATATGTATAAGTAAGTGCATTATATTTTATGATCAATATGATGTCATTTTCATGATCATTTGAGTTCATATTTTCATGCTTTTGTGAAGTGTACTGTTTACTGCCATATCTCTCAATTTTCTCAGTCAGATTGTAGAGATGATCTCTCTAATCTCAGTGCATTATTTTCAATGATTTAAGTTGGTAAAGTTTGTTCCATAAGTCTACTATATAATCACAAATTTGCATTGCAATTAAGTTTTCCAATTGTGAGCGACGTTCATTAAAATTCGACTATATCGCTTCAATCTCTACTTCTCTGTCAGCACTCCATCAAAACAGTGTCTTTCTCAGGGCTGATTCTGAGTGTGTACTCCTCTATGTTCTATGATTCAACGCTTGACAGACTCATCATACTGTCTATTATATTCTACAAAATTTCATAAGCATTGGATCCTGGAATCTTGAGATATTACGATTTCTCTACGCATGGATCTGAGTACTACTACAACCCGTGAAAATCCGGGTGATGCTACAACTTGTTAAACATCTTTCTCTTTATGTGGTCCATAAATTTTGATGAAATAACTCTTGATTTTTATCCTAATAATTCTATAAGAGTTCCTTAAAAGGAATTAAGTTAATTGTTGTTGTGGCTAGAGAATTGTTCAAAACACTAGATAGGTGTATGAACATAAATAACAAGTTTTTTGTTCGATGAATCTACTCCAACTTATCTGTTTTGATTCATGTTTTTGAGAGTGATCTTGCAAGGTACATAGGTTGTCTAATACATCCTTTGGTAAGCTAATAGGTCCCACTACATATCCTAGGAGTTTATTTGGCTCGTGTAGTGTAGCGTTTTTGCAGCACCATTTCATCTTCTCCAAGTTCAAATCCATGTCTTCATAGTGTATCCCCAACTTTTTTGGAATATGTAGAGAATGTTCCCAATATCTTAAAAAAATATATTCCTCACAATCTACAAAACTGAATGATACAAAACTATTTATAAATAAAGTATAAACTAATACCTTTCAAATGAATCCTTATTCATAAGCATTGGACCTCTAAGGAGTGAGAACCCGGCTCTACAAGTTAGTAGTCCTTAGAGAAGATGATGCATAGAAATACAAAAAGAGAAAAGAGATGATGAAATGATTGTATGTATCATCTAACATATTGTACAAGTGGGTTTGAGTCTTTATATAGAATCCTTGTTGATCCATGTCTCTCTCACATTCAAATTTCGTTCAAATCACCTCAGAGGATAGTTTAGAGTGATTGAATATCACTTTTCCTATAATCTAGGAGAGTTGGAATTAAGTTCAAAACTTGATTTAAGTAGTTTCTTGATCACCAACTCAAATCTCGTGGATTTTGAGTTTCTCTATTTGTTCTTCAACAAGAATAAAGTTCTAATAACCTTGTGGATTTTTACATGGATAAAGAACTCTCATAGGATACCATAAGTAATCATGAACCTTTACAAGAATAGATGTTCTCAAGGCATAGTCTAAAACTATTGCTCACTTCAATGATAAATTTAGAGATTAAGTTCTCATACGAAGTGTCTATCATCAAGTTAATCTCTAAATCAATCAATTGGACT
>CM035437.1:59134160-59291660 GCA_020310875.1 Ceratopteris richardii | reverse complement strand
TTTAAAGAGTAATCTCATCAAAAATAATGAACCACACACTGAGAATGAGTTTTAACAACTGATGACATCATCCCGATTTTCACGGGCTGCTACAGTTTGAGACTAGTGAGCAGAAAAATCAACATAACTCAAAATTTAGGAATCCAATGATTATGAAAATTTGTATGGTTATACTAGACAGTAAGCTAAATCCAAAAAGTTTTAAATCACTGAATTTAGATAAGTAACCACTGAGAAATGGCTATGACAAGATGAATGTAAAAGTCGGGTACCTGACAGAGAAGTGAAGATGAACAGACCCTGTTGACTTCAAATGAACATAACTGAAGATTGCAACATCCAAATGACATGAAAATTTGGGAGCATATAGTAGACTTATAGAGCTAACTTTACCAAGTTAAATCACTGAAAAGGATGCACCAAGCTCAGAGAAAACATCTCTGCAAGCTGACTAAGAAATACTGAGAGTAATGGCAGTGAGTAGTACACTTCACAAGAACATGGAAAGATGAACTCAAATAATCATGAAAATGAAAGTATATTGCTTGTACAATACAATGACTTACTGATACATATGTGTGCCTTGTAATCACACCTTGATATGGCATAAAGCTCAGCTCTTGGAGGTCTTCACATAGGTCTCTCTAACCATGACTAAAACTGCCATCTATTTATAGTTGAGTTTGGGAGGCTAACTTCCCTCAATCACTCTCCAATCAATCAATGATTGATTTGATTCTCTACCTACCACAAATCATGAATTCATGGCTCCTCTTTCCATTCTTGATCAAGTGGACTCAACCACTTAAGATTCTCTTACTTTTACATTAAGTAAACTCTTCAAAAGTTACAAGAGGTAGTTCACAAGTGAACTTTACATAGTCTTCATTTTAAGGCTTTTTCTATGACTTTGTGGGACTCAAGCCAATACTTAGGCTTGTCATAGACTTGCTCCAACAGCTCCCCCTCAAGCCAAGTATGCTTGAGGTCTTCAATCTTCCAAGATTACCTGCAAACCAATCATAGCCTTGAATTTGCAAAGCTTTGTACCATCCAATGCTTTGGTTAGAATATCTGCACATTGTTGATGAGTGGACACATATGATATTTGAATCTCTTTGCTTAGAACCTTTTCTTGTACATAGTGATAATGAACTTCAATATGTTTAGTCCTTGCATGAAAAATAGGATTAGCAGCCAAATGAATAGAACTCATATTGTCACAAAAAATAGTTGGAGTTCCAAACTCCAATCCAAGATCTTTGAATAATGTCTTCATCCACATAGCTTCTTGTGTAGCTATGGCAAGACCTCTATATTCAGTTTCAGTAGAAGAGAGAGCAACTGTGGGTTGCTTCTTGGATGACCATGAAATAAGCTTTGAACCTGCAAAGGTAAGATAACCTGAAGTGCTCCTTCTATCTTCCTTGGAGCCAGCCCAATCTGCATCAGAAAATAGCTTCAAACCTAAATCAGATACATAAGGATAATAAAGTCCTTCATTTATGGTTCCTTTGAGATACTTGAGAATCCTTTTGGCAGCATCCATATGTGGTTTCCTTGGTGTGTGCATAAAGTGACTTAGCACACTCACACTGTAGCATATATCTACTCTTGTCAATGTGGCATAGTTGAGACTACCCACTAGACTTTGATATGATGTGATGTCCTCTATGAGTTCACCTTCATGTGAGCTCAATTTGTGATTGACCTCCATTGGAGTACCTGCAATCTTACAATCTTGCATCTTGAATTTTGCCAACATGTCCTTAATGTACTTCCTTTGAGTGAGAAACAAACCATGATCTTTGTAGACAATTTCCAAACCTAGGAAGTAGGTAAGTAAACCCAAATCACTTATCTTGAACTCTTCTCTCATCTGATCTTTGATCTTCTTCATACCATCTGCATCATTTCCTGTCAATATAATATCATCTACATATACACATAGGTAGATGACCTCGGAATTACTCTTTTTAATAAAGAGTGAAGGATCTGCCTTGCTTGGTTGAAAGCCTTTGTCCTGCAAGAATGAAACAAGCCTGAAATTCCAAGCTCTTGGAGCTTGCTTGAGACCATACAATGCTTTGTTAAGTTTACACACATAATGAGGATAAACTTGATTCTCAAAACCAGGTGGTTGTGCCATATATACCTCTTCTGTTATCCAACCATTCAAAAATGCATTCTTTACATCTAGTTGAAGTATCTTCCAATTCTTGGAAGAGGCAACACTAAGCAAAACCCTAATAGTAGGCATCTTTGCCACAGGAGAGAAAGTCTCCTCATAATCAATTCCCTGAGTTTGTGCAAAGCCTTTTGCCACAAGCCTTGCCTTATACCTGTTAATTGAACCATCAGAATTCTTCTTGAGTTTATAGACCCATCTTGAGCCTATTACCTTCATGGATGAAGTCTTGGGCACCAAATCCCAAGTGTTGTTTTCCTCAAGTGCTTCAATCTCTTCCTTCATTGCATGCTTCCATTCTGTTTTTGCTTTGGCCTCTTCAAATGATGATGGCTCCTCTTGGTTTATGTCCAGTGCTATGTAGATAGAATGTTTAGTTACTAATGAGGTGTCAAACCCATACCTTTCTAGTTTTTTCTTTTCCCTCATAGATCTTCTTAGGCCATGATGTGATGATTCTGCCTCATGTCCAAGTTCCTGCAATTTTGCTTTACCTTTAGACTTCCATCTTTGATCTTTTCCATATGAGATTCTTCATCATCCTCCGAGGTGTCTTGTTCTTCAATCTTTGGTTGTTCTCTACCAAGCTTTGGAAAATCTTCTTCAAGATCATATGGTAAATTGACCTTCCTGCATGAATCTTCATACCATGAATTGTTCTCATCAAAAACTACATCTCTGCTTACCAAGAATCCTTTGTTGGTAGGGTTGTATAACCTGTAGCCCTTTTGATTGTTGTCATATCCAATAAATACACACCTTTCTGCCTTTGGATCCATCTTGCCTCTAACCTGTGAAGGAACATGAGCAAAAGCAATACATCCAAAAATTTTACAATGATCTAAACTTGGTCTTCTTCCATTCCAAGCCTCATATGGAGTCATCCCATCAAGGGATTTTGAAGGCAACCTGCTAATCAAGTAAGTGGCTGTAGATACAGCCTCAGCCCATAAGTAATTAGGTAAATGCTTTTCATTTAACATAGACCTTGCAGCTTCAACAATTGTCCTATTCCTCCTTTCTGCCACTCCATTTTGCTTAGGAGTGTACCTTGTAGTTACCTCTCTTTTGATTCCTCTTTCTTGAAGAAAAGAATCAAACTCATGGGAGAAGTATTCTCCCCCTCCATCTGACCTTAGCCTTTTTAGAGATTTACCTGTTTGATTCTCCACAAGAGCCAAATATCTTTTGAAACATGAAAAAACTTCATCTTTGTGTTTCATAAAGAATAGGATAGTCCATCTGCTGCAATCATCAATAAAGGAAACATAATACCTTGATCCAAATATTGAAGCTTCCTTGCTAGGTCCCCATACATCTGTATGAACCAACTCCAAGAGATCTCCATGCATATAACCTTTCTTCATGAATGGTAACCTGTGAGACTTTCCAAATTGACATGCACTACACTTATAAATCATATGTTGTTTTGACAAATTAGGAAGTCCAAGTACACTTTGGTCCCTGTAGATTTGCTTTAATGACCTTTCACCAATATGTGCTAACCTTTTGTGCCATACTTCCAATTCTGTGAGTGTCTGACTACCATAATTAAAGAGAGCAATGTTTCTAGTGTCCTGTAATTCAAATGTGAACAATCTACCTGTCTTTTCACCTTTTGCAAGTCTTCTGAATCCTTGACTTGGATCTTCAACAAATGCTCCTGCTTTTGTGAACCTGACTTGCAACCCTTTCTCTACTATCTGCCCAACACTTATCAAATTCTTTGTAATGGTAGGGACATAGAGTACCTTACTGAGTAGGTTGATGTTTCCATCAGGTGCTTTGACATTGCCTATTTTCTCCACAGGATGTTTTGTATCATCTCCTGTTTGTACCTCATGCTTATTCCTTGGATCTTCTAAATCTAATAGGAGTGCCACATTTCTTGCCACATGATTTGAACAACCTGAATCTATGTAGAAAACATGCTCATCAGATTTACCTTGTGGCATAGCCATGTTCATGATCAATAATGAATCCTCTTTGTTTGAGTCTTCTGTGTAGTTATTGTAGTCTCTCCTTCCTTTGTAGCCTCCTTGATAGTTTGAATGATTGTAGTTGTAGTTGCCATGATAATTGTTGAACCTTCCTCTTGAGTAGCCATAACTTCCTCTATTGTATCCTCTGCCTCTTTGATTCCTGGAATTCCTAAAGCAATTTTCAGTTGTATGATTAGTTAATCCACAAATAGAACATGAGTTGGAGTCTTGGGATCTCCCCCTGCCTTGTCTACCTCCTCTTCCTCTACCTCTGCCATGTCTTCCTCTACCTGCATAGTTAGCTTGATATGTACCTGCTTCATCATCCACTTTCTTTGCCTTTCCTTTGTTATCTTTGGACTTGCTTTTATCAGTGTATAAAGCTGAAGATTGATTACCTTTAGAGCTTTCTCCATTTTTGATAAGCTTTGCCTCTTGAGTAAGTAGTTGTCCAATGAGTGTATTGAAATCAGGTACATGCATGTCCATGTACAAATCCATAGCTGTGGTGAATGCTTCCCACTTGTCATCTGCCTTCAAGCCATTGATGACCTGCCTTAAAATTTGCTCTTCATCTATTACCTCTCCAATGCTTCCCAACTGATCTGCTATGTCCTTGAGCTTTGTGACAAAATTAGTCACATTTTGTTTGGGAGCCTTCTTGAGAGTTGTCAAATCCAGCCATACTTGATGCTTCCTAGCTTTGGTACTTGAAGAAAAGAAAGCTTCAAGTGCATCCCACACTTCCTGAGATGTCTTACAACTTCTAATGTGAGGCAACAAAAAATCTGAGATAGAGTTGAGGAGATAAGACCTTGCAAGTGCATCCTTGGAGCACCATGTGCTCAATCTTTCTTGCTCTTCTTGTGTTGGTTGACTTTTGTTCCTGAAACTTGGCATAACTTCATCTCCAGCCACATAACCATATAAACTTCTACCTTGGAGATAAGCTTCCAGTCTTAATGACCAAGCTGAGTAATTACCTCTATCCAATTTGTCAATTGATGAAGGAAATCCATCTGCCATGTTGTCCAACCTTGCTCTGATACCACTGTGAAGAGATGGATAGGTATGTGCTTGAAGATGAAGAGGTGTTGCAAAATCCTTGATCTACACCAGCCAAATGAACTCCAGGAGTATATGGTGGGCGCTTTTAGCTTGCCAATGGATGTATTAGACACCCTATGTACCTTGGAAGATCACTCTCAAAAAGATAGATCAAAACAGATAAGTTGGAGTTAGCTCAGAGGTGAAAACTTGTTATTCTTGGTTCATACACCTGTCCAGTGTTTTACATAATTCTTTGAGCACAGTAGCAATTAGCTTAATTCCTCTTGGGGAAGTCTAGGTAGCTTAAAGAGCTAACTTTAAAGAGTAATCTCATAAAAAATAATGAACCACACACTGAGAATGAGTTTTAACAACTGATGACATCATCCCGATTTTCACGGGCTGCTACAGTTTGAGACCAGTGAGCAAACAAATCACCATAACTGAAAATGTAGGAATCCAATGATTATGAAAATTTGTATGGTTATACTAGACAGTAAGTTAAATCCAACAATCTTTAAATCACTGAATTTGGATAAGTAACCACTGAGAAATGGCTCTGACAAGATGAGTGTAAAAGTCGGGTACCTGACAGAGAAGTGAAGATGAACAGACCCTGTTGACTTCAAATGAACATAACTGAAGATTGCAACATCCAAATGACATGAAAATTTGGGAGCATATAGTAGACTTTTAGAGCTAACTTTATCAAGTTAAAGCACTGAAAATGATGCACCAAGCTCAGAGAAAACATCTCTCCAAGCTGACTGAGAAAAACTGAGAGTAATGGCAGTGAGTAGTACACTTCACAAGAACATGGAAAGATGAACTCAAATAATCATGACAATGAAAGTATATTTCTTGTACAATACAATGACTTACTGATACATATGTGTGCCTTGTAATCACACCTTGATATGGCATAAAGCTCAGCTCTTGGAGGTCTTCACATAGGTCTCTCTAACCACGACTAAAACTGCCATCTATTTATAGTTGAGTTTGGGAGGCTAACTTCCCTCAATCACTCTCCAATCAATCAATGATTGATTTGATTCTCTACCTACCACAAATCACGAATTCGTGGCTCCTCTTTCCATTCTTGATCAAGTGGACTCAACCACTTAAGATTCTCTTACTTTTACATTAAGTAAACTCTTCAAAAGTTACAAGAGGTAGTTCACAAGTGAACTTTACATAGTCTTCATTTTAAGGCTTTTTCTATGACTTTGTGGGACTCAAGCCAATACTTAGGCTTGTCATAGACTTGTTCCAACAGCAAATACATGTAAGGAATGGAAAGAGTCTATGTAGGAGGAAATGAAAGCTTTGGAGGATAACCAAACTTGGAAATTAGTGCCAAGGACGAAATACATGAAGGCCATTGGATATAAGTGGGTAAAAAGGTAAGGAAGCATTTAGAAGATAACATTGCTAGGTATAAAGCAAGGCTTGTAGATAACGATTGCTCATACTTATGAAGTGGAATATGAAGAGACCATTAGCCCTATAGCAAAGATGAATACCATAAAAAATGATTGGAATTGGAGCTCACTTTCCTAAATGGAGGGTGAGAGGAGGTGGTATACATGGAGCACCCACTGGGGTCTGAAGATAAAATCATAGGTGATTATGTTTGAAGGTTAAATAAGGCACTGTATGGTCTTACGAAAGCCCCAAGTGCATGGAGTCAAAAGCTAGTAAACTTGTTAATCAATTATAAATACATAAAACCAAAGTTGATCCATCATTTTTCTACAAAAGAGAATCTAGAGCATGTGTACGTGTGTATCTATGTAGGCTAATTGATTATTATAGGTGACCATGAAGAATAAATCAAGGAAATCAAGAAGAGACTAGGGAAGGTGTTGAAGATCTTAAGCCTTGGAGATCTAAGAGAGTTTCTAGGTATTGAAGTCATATATAAAGCTAATGGTATCTAGCTCATGCACACAAAATACATCTTTGATGTATTGAAGAAGTATGGACTTATAGGTTCCAAAACATTGAGCAATCGAATGGAAATGAATATGAAATTCAAATCAGTGGAAGGTAATGAAGTTCATGATGCACGCTTATAAAGGTCAATAGTGGGATCTTTGAATTATGCCACCATCACAAGGCCTAGCCTATCATATACAATTTGTGTGCTATCTTACTTCATGCACACAACTAGGATTCCTCACTTACTTGCAGCTAAGGGACTACTCATATATCTCAAAGGTACTTTGAAAAAAGGTCTCTTCTATCCTTTTGAAGATGATTTGCAGGTGAAAGAATACACAGATGCTGATTGGGATAGATCCAAAGAAGATAGGAGTGGAAGTGGATACGCATTGATCCTAGGGGAGAGGGTCATTTCATGGATGATAGAGAAACAATCTATGGTTGCCCTATCTTCAAGAGAAGCTAAACATAGAGCATAAGAACAAGTTACATCTAAGCTCATGTGGCTCACAAAGCTTATGATTGACTTAAATATGTAGGTGAATCGATTTGCAATCATGTGCAACAACATGAGTAGTGTGTACCTATCTTCCAATCCTATGATCCATGCCAAAAGCAAACATAGATAGGTGTGTACTATCACTACGTGAGAGAGAAGGTACCTTCTAAGGACATACAACTGCAATGCATAAGTACAAAGGATTACTGTGTTGACATGTTCACAAAATCATTGGACTCCAACAAGTTAACAAAATTCAAGAGTGGCACTGGAATGATGGAGCTAGAATCAAGACTTGAAGGTTGAATATTGAGGGAGGGTAATCAAAATCAAGCTCAAATCTTAGGAGCATATTGATCATTTCAATTGATGACACTTGGAGCATTGTGAAGCAAGGATCCAAGAACGATTATTGTGCATTCAAATTTCAATTTGAATTCCCCTCATTACTCTCTATCAATCACCTATCACACTTAGGTGTGACCTCTGAGCATTTTCCTAAGTGATTTGAGATACTACCTTACTCATAATCTTATCTGTGATCCACTTATCATTTGAAGTCTGTCAGAACACCAATGAGCAATTTCCTAAGTGATTTGAGAAAAAATACAATCTTTTTCTTCCTTTATTCTTACTATTAACAATAAGTAAATAGGGAGCCTAAAAGTATTTATATCTTATGTATAGATAAGTAAACCATAGATATATAGACGGAAACCACACTAAGCATTACAAAAGTAAAATATATTAAACATCGTGTCATAACAAACGAGAACTATGTCGTAAAAAGAGAACACCCTCTTCAAAAATCAAGTAAATTGCAAATTATGTTTGAGATTCCTTTATACCAGTATACATATATTTCAAAAATGAAGTGAAAACATGTGATTTTTTTACATTTTTTGTCATTTTTCCATAAAAAAGAGCTCAAAATGTAGTCAAAATTTAATTGGATAAGACATTGACATGCCCAAAATCTATATGATAAGACATTGACATGTCCAAAATCTATATGATAAGACATTGACATGTCTAAAATCTATATAAAGAATGTAAAACTGAATAATCCTTATACAAAAATTAACATTTAAGACATATTTTCAATGGGTGGATATCCGATTGTTATTTAAAATTTCTATGAAACATGGTTTCATTAAGAAAAATACTTCGAGGCATTTACATAAGCACTAAAAATGTTATAGAGTTTCAATGCAACTCACAACTATGTTGATCTATGTATACACCCTCATCATCTGATGCACTTGATTCAGTCTCATACTATTGAGAGTTCTCTTCTTCTTCTTCTACATCCACAAGAGCTCTATCTTCATCCACGTACATACCAAATTGTACAGGATCATGCACAAATATTCTTGTTTGCCTATGATTTTTTGTACCACATACATGTAGAAGCTTTTGCTTTATCATATTGATGGTTGCTTTCCTCAAGTGACCTGTTTTTGTCAAGGAACAATCATGAAAAAGAATACCTACATCCCCATTTTAAGAGTGGATGAGCTTTGAATATTCTTTTTCTTTTATGAGCTTGTTTGTTTAGTATCACACACCATTTCTAAGTTATATTTACCTGTGAATGCATTACTACTTTTAGTGTAATACCAATGCACCATCAAAGCCTCTATTCTTCTCTGATCAATATCTTTAGTGACCTCTAAAACCTTTGCAATCCAAAATGTATTGGTAGCCTCATCACCATCAGCAAGTACTTCAATAAGTGTTCCAACATTTATCTCTAATAAATTTCCTTGCCATCTTGCTTCTGCCTATTTTGTCATCCTTGGGCCTACATAAATATTTCTTTTTGGTGGATGTATAAAACTTTGAAGTGCATCTGCATTACATGCTTAGGCCACATTCACTGATCTTTGTGTACAAAAATCCCATGTGAATGGAATATCAACTAGCCAATGACCTGCAATCGCATACTTTATAATCTCTTCTTGATGATTGAAAAAGTCATCCCACCAAGATACATCTTGATCTCCACCATATTTTTTGCACGCTCAATATGTCTCTTCTTTTCAATGTGTGCATGCATCCATCTTTTACTTTGATCAACCGCATTTCCACATCTTTTTGTATTGTTTTTATCTTCATATGGTGATTGTTCTGCACCATACACAGACAAATTAGGCACCTGCAACAAGAATCTACATCCCTCTTTAGGCTCCCACCCAAGAGAAGATGAATAATGCTTTGCAAATAAAAGGGTTATGTCATCAACCCTCCTCATCAAGAATACATGGTTGAAACTAATATTGTGCAATGGAGCCAAAACCTTAGCACTATTGTCAAGGCCCATTGACCAAAAGTGCTTAAAGTTATAAATCTGTGTGAGGTGTTGAACTTCTGGTTTTGGAGTATATGCTTATGAAATTAGCTCAGATAAACTCGGAAGAGTAAAAGCATTGTTACATGCCAACTTCTTAGAAAACGTACTAAAGATTTGGTCAATGTGATCATGAGTGTGCCCAAATAGAAGGAAATTTACCTTAACCTTATGAAATACTTGTTTATCAACAAGCATGCATAGATGTCCAAAGACTGTAGAATTTTTATTCTCTCTTGCAGTATTATCAAGTTGCAAATAAAGAGTTGGTGGCAAAAGGCCCTTCCATGATTGCAAAACCCCATGAATGATAGTAACTGTAAGGTTTGGATCATTATCCACATTTGGATATGTGAAGAAAACCTTGGACATTATAGTTCCATTGTATACCAAAGCACCAACCAAATGCATTTGCACAAGGACTTCATCTTCAATGTCCTTAGGGATGCGATAAAAATGTGGAAAACAAGTTTCTTTTTTATCCATACCATTGATCAACAAACACATATAACGCTCCGGATTTCTGAGTGCTTTACTTCAATGATGAATTGCTTTCTTTCTCTCTAAATCTTGACTCTCATGATGGTTGTTTAGAAGGTTTTTAAAATTATCTTTTCCTTGTGGTGTTGTAGCCCCCTTTGCTATGTTTTTCAAAGTGGCGCAAACTAAACATTCATCCATTCTAACTTTACAAGGAATAGACAAATTGTTAAACTCTTGCTTCCATAATCGAGTAAAGTGACGATACAACACATACTTCTCATTTCTATTTTCCATGTCTCCTTTATATATTTGAAATACCTCTTGATGAGTAAAGTTATCTGACAAGTGCAACCTTCCAGTTGTAGGCATAACCTCACAATGCAAGCTAAAATAGTTCATCAACCAATTCATTGCATGACGCCCAACAAATCCTTTGGTCCCAACATGGAACATATCCAAATTGAGATCCCCATTCATAAACCCCTGTTGAACCCTATGCATTCTAAAATTTCCCAGACCCATTGCAATTTTAAATGTAGCCCTACAACATTGCATCCCTTGAGTAAAGAAATATTCAAAAGCAACACGTGTTAGTGACATGTTATCCTCAATCATTTGCATGTGAGAAACAAGGTATATATCTTGCCTTTCACTATCTAAATGGAGGAATTTCTCTCTTAGGTGCTTTAGTTTATTCATTCATAAATTGTACAACATTTCGAACCACAACAATGCTTCACAATATCCAATGCAACCTGTCTATCTGAAGTAAGAAATTTAAATATTTTTTGACTTACTTCACGAGGCCTTCTTTTAAAATGTAGATTGAGAGTGCTTTGCCTTTCCTTTGCTCCAAATGCACTTGAGTCAGAAGGGAGATCAATGGCAGGATCAGATTAGAAATCAAGGGTTGCATTTGGTTGAGCAGCATTGCACTACGAATTGGATAACTTAAATGACTCAATAGAAAACATAGAATGATGATCACCACATTCTAAACCATGGAGATCATCACTTATGAGGCAAGGGTCAACTCCGAACAACGAATTCAAAACTGTATCAATATGAGTAGAGGAAGCTGATGCCCAAGTATCCACTGAAAATATTTACTCATCTTCACTTACTTCAAAGAAGACTGAAGATGAATTACCTTTTTAAATGAGTAGAAGTCCAAGATCAAGTGGAAATGTCACATCAAATGTCACATCAAGTAGATATAACATCAAAAGTTCATTAAAGTATATTAAAGTTCATTAAACATCAAATTACATTAAAGTACTTAAAGCCTAACATTAAAGTACTTAATTACTCAAATATACACGATTGATGATTTCAAACTAATAAGGGAACCAAAGATTTGATTCTCTTTTGAAAGTAGTGGTGATGAGATTGACTATGAAGTGTGTCCATATCAAGTAATGTGTTTGTTGATGCTCGTAAAATTGGTAGGAAAGAGCACACAAAGGTTTTGACAAAACTGTTACTTCTATGTGGTTGGCTTCAAGGAAAAAAGGGATGTATTCGATTATCTGAATTACTCTAAACTTCAAATTGATTGCATTTTGACTTTTTCAAGCATTGAAATCTCAACATTTGATGAGCAGGATGGTATTTAGAATTTTATATATCAATATGTAGATGTCATCCAAGGATTTCATATATCAATGTCCATAATGATTTGTTCAAATTGTCATCAAAGGACTTGTTAAAGTATGCTTTAGCGAATGTGTAGATGTCCTTTCCACAATATACTAAAGGGCATCTGGTAGGACTTCAGTGAACCACAAACAAAACAAAGAAAAGGCAAAAAATATGATGTCACTAGGCAGTATGCAAGTGACATTAGATTTGTGAATGGGATGGGAATTCATGATGGCCACCTTAGAGTACATGGAAGATAAGTGAACATTTCATATGAATATGTATGAGCTATGATAATTTGGAGGGTTTATTAACATTACCAAACAAAAGGAGTCGTGCAATTATCATGTTTTTTGGGTGACAGATTCACTAGAAGGAAAGTTGGGTGCCAATTGTGCTTTACTCTCATCTTTTTGTTACAAGAAGAATGGAGAAATGCAAGTATTCTGGAAATATATGGGAATTTTCCACATGGATCTCATGTCCTGGGTTGGGAAATGAGAGTTGATCTACTAGGTCTTGAAAAAAGGAGTTCAACAAGCAGAAAAGATGGAGAAGGACTCTTTCCACTCACACAAGGACAGATGTAGCCTTTCCACTTAAGATTAAAATGATGAAGTGATGGATCTTGGTTAGATTAGTTTATTGATCTAGTTAGAAACTGGATTCATTCAATTAGATCCAGTTAGTCTCTCGTTCAAGTAACCCAAGTGTCTATAAATAGCAGAGAAGGAGATCATTCTCATTTCCAAAATGTGTGAGCGAGAGAGAGCAATCGAGCACAGATAGCAAAGGCGCACAGAGCTCAGAAAACCAGTAAGGAAATTCTAACGGAGAAGAAGAATGTTGGCAAGAGTACCCAGAGGTAGAGAAAATCACACCACAAAAAAAGATTCCTAAAACATTCCTTTTTATTTTTAATGAAATAGTATGTCTTCTAGAAATTTTATTTTTCTGTGCTCATGAAGTCTCGATCCATTAAGGGTCTAAGTCGATGCTAGGCATCAAGTTTTAGGTGAAAGTCGATGCCAGGCATCGACTTTAGGGTGCAAATCGATGCCAAGCATCGACTTTAAGGTGCAAGTAGATGCCATGCATCACCTTTAAAGTCGATGCTTGGCATCGACTTGCACCCTAAACTCGATGCCTAGCATCAACTTGCACCTAAAATTCGAGGCTTGGCATCGAGTTAGACCCTCAAATCAATGCTTGGCATCAACTTTCACCCCAAAGTCGATGCCAGACATCGACCTAGAATGTCGATGCCTGGCATCGAATATGGCCTGAAAGTCCATGCTAGGCATCGAATTTAGGGTGCAAGTTGATGTTGTGCATCAACTTAAGCCTGCAGGTCGATGCGAGGCATCAACTTTAGGGTGCAAAGTTGGTGCTAGGCATTGACTCGCACCCTAAAGTGGATGCTTGGCATCGACTTTTGTGTGCAAGTCGATGCCAGACATCGACTTTGTGTGCAATTCAATGCTTGGCATCGGCTTGCACACAAAGTCGATGCCTTGCATTGACTTGTAGGCTTAAGTCGATACCTGGCATCGACTTGTACCCTAATGTTGATGATAGGCATTGATTGTAGGGTGCAATTTTATGCCTGGGATTGAATTTGCACCCTAAAGTCGATGCTTGGCATCGACCCTTCAACTTGAAAAAGACATTAATGTCAGAGCTAATGCTTCTAAGGCCATTTTAGGGATGTTGAGTTAAAATGTGAGAGGTCTGTCAAGAAGCTCAAAGTCATAGTGAGCTTTGTGGATCAACATTGTGACAGAGGCATTGGTCACCAGACAAAATCCAAGAAAAGCCTTGCATCTTTATCCTCTGAGAGGGCCAGCAACCCAGTTGGCATGTCATCTGGTGGACAGAGTAGCATCAAAATATTTGAGGATGATGCAACTAGGAAGGAGAGGTCAAAGGAGATAGAGGTCTTAAGGAAAGATCGTCCACTCCGGGACATGACAAACATGGAGTGGTGACTTCAATATGTTGAAGAGAAGAATGCAATCCTTCTTGTGTTTATAGGGTCGTAAGGGGGAGGCAAGATCATGACAACACAGACCTTTAAGTATGGCCTTGTGTTCAAACTAGACTATGAAGATGAGGATTCCGACAACCTCCATTTCTTGGTAGAGATATCAAAGGGGCTACAAAATGTAATATGCAAGATGGATTTCTTATGCTCTGAGTGCTGTGTGCCAGAGAGGCTTGCAGAGATCTGCAAGGACACAATGAACCGACTTGATGCCATGGATCCAGGGCAACATTATGCCAACACAAGAGAAGATGAAAACCCTTGTAAAGGCAAAGGGTAAGCAGTGCATGCAGAAGAAGCTATTGAAGAAAAAGAAGAGAGTGGGTGATGACGAGTCTTCTGAATCAAGCTCTAGCTTTGAGGATATTATTTTGTGTTAAAAAATAAAGAATCAAGATCATATATATTTTTGCAAAAAAGGGTTTTTTCAAATAGAAGGAAAATACAAAAAAGAAAAACTGAAGCATTTACTTCATCAAGTAGTGGAGATAAAAAAATAATCAATCAAAAGAGAATCAATCAAAAGAGAATCAAATCCAAAAAAGCTGAACTTGAAGAGGAGTGGCTACTCAAAGTAGTGGAAGAGTTATGGAGAAGAGCTCTCAAACTCATCATGAGAGTTTTTGGTCACTTGGCTATAAAAGAGGAAGGGGAGGAAACTCAGGAATAGAGGAAGAAGGCATGGAAGTCCCCTTGTAGGTAGTTCATTTGTTTTGAGTCATTTCGTTCTCCTCAATCTCATAGACTATGTCTAGCCACGTACCAATTTTTGGGTAGCCTACTTGTGAGAGTCATATCTCTCAATGTATATATCCACTTTTAGAGTTTAAACATTTATTTGAAAGCTTACCTCAAGTACTTTGGCTATCTAGTATATTCCTATCAAATTCTTTATGGTCTATGAGTGATTTAGTGTTTAGTGAAGTCTAGTTTTTAGCTTAATTGAGTGAATAGGCAGCCTGTTTTGATGCAAAGAGTTTCCAAACCAAAAAATACTCCAAATTGCATGTTTGATACCTCCTTTGATATCTATAAGTTTCTAGTTTGAGTGACCAAAGATTCAAGTTCATTACATTTTTTAATTGATATCAATTTTCATTTGAATGTTCAGCTGTTGGTAAAAGTCTTGATCCTAAGAAGGTCTTCTACACTTTCCACTGCGAAAAGGAGAGAAATTATCCAAAATTTGTTATCAGAGCATTTGAGCTTGAAGAGACAAAGCATTGGAACTAAAGTGAAGCAAAGGATAAGCTAAAGTCAAGGAAGAGCGCTACAACATATTTGAGGTAAACTTCAATCTTGGAAGTTTTCAATGGCTGATTTAGGACAACAAGTTGAGAAGTTAGACAAAGATAATTTTCAATCTTGGAGGTATAGAATGACAAATTACCTTAAAGGTAAATATTTGAGGTAAACTTCAATCTTGGAAGTTTTCAATGGCTGATTTAGGACAACAAGTTGAGAAGTTAGACAAAGATAATTTTCAATCTTGGAGGTATAGAATGACAAATTACCTTAAAGGTAAAGGTTTATGGAGCCTAATTACTGGAGATGAACCACAACCAGTGGACCTTTAAGATCCCAACATTACTCCGGCACAAAGGAGACAATTTGTTGATTGGAAAGAGAGGAATCGAAGGCTGATGTTCCTCATTTCACAAGTTATTTCTAACACTATGATTGGTCATGTGCAAAGCTTAGAAACAACCAAAGAGGTTTGGGAAGCATTGGAGAAGGTGTATGCTACCTCAAGAAGGTTTCGAAGTATGCAACTCAAGAAGGAGCTCAACAACTTGAAGAAAATCTCAAACCAAAGCATTAGTGAGTATACATTGAGGATCAAGGAGCTTTGAGATCAGCTATCAATTATTTGGATGCAAGATAGAAGAGGAAGACATCATCCAAACAACCCTCAATGGCTTAGGGAGTGAAGAAAAGTGCAAGCCCCTCATCACAAAAATTCTTTATAGAGACCCTCTACCAACATTTGACGAGATTATACCAAATCTTGTGGTTGAAGAGGTTGGTCAACAAGGAGAAGGCAACAAAGGTAAGGACAACCATAGTCAAATGTTATATGTAGGAAGAGGGAGAGGAAGGAACTCAAGAGGAGGCTCGAGAGGAAGAGGAAGAAGCTACAACAACACAAATTCCAGCCAACACAACTCGGAGGACAACAAGGACAACTCAAATGACAACACACATGGAAGAGGTCAAGGAAGAAATAGAGGAAGAGGTTGAGGTTCATACAATCCTCATAAAGGTATAACATGTTATCATTGTGGTAAACTAGGACATTATGCAAATGATTGTTGGCAAAAGAATGGAAGGCTGAATGGAGGCAACCAAAGGAGCCAAAATAACTATGCGAGTACATCAAGTGAAGGAGAAAAGCAAACCATGCTTGCCATGAAGCATGAGTACAACAACCCAAGAAGTGATTATAAAAAATAGGTCATACATTCAGGTTGCAACAACCATATGACATGCCAAGGATATTTATTCACAAAGCTACAAGCTCCAAGTGGAAAAGGATGTGTGGAGACCGATGATGAAACTCAACACGCAATTGAGCATGTTGGAGATATTAAGCTTGGAGATAAGAAGGTATTGGCTGATGTTCTTCATGTTCCTACTATTGCAAAGAATTTGATTTCAGTAGGACGAATGGTAGAGAATGCATATCATGTTATCTTCAATGAAAATGGTTGCTTTATAAATAATCCAAAAGAAGGATTCAAGGTCATTGCTCAATGAAGCAAAGAAGGTAGGATGTTCACTTTGGACATTCAACAACCACATGGAAAGGTGATGTATATTCAGTTTGGAAACAAGAGGATTGCTAAAATCGATTTGTGGCACAAAAGGTTTGGACATATCAACATTCCCAAGCTCAAGGACATGAGCAACCATGAAGTGGTAAGAGGTCTTCCAAGATTCATTGATGTTGGACTACATGAGCTTTGTGAAGCATGCCAACTAGGAAAGCAAACTCGACAACCATTCAAGAAAAGCAACTATGTGGCAAGGAATGTCCTCGACTTGATACACATGGATGTATGGGGACCATCACAACAACCATCTGTGGCTGGTAATAGATATTTTGTCACTTTTATTGATGATCATTCAAGAACAGTATGGATGTTCTGCATAAAACAAAAATCAGATGTGTTCTCCATGTTGAAGAGATTTAAAGCATAGGTAGAAAAGGAAACATGACGCTACATCAAGACCTTGATGTCCGATGGAGGAGGAGAATATTTTTCCAAAGAATTTTTAGATTCTCTTTATGAAAATGGCATCAAGAGACAATTTACATGTAGATACACACCTCAACAAAATGGAACAGCTGAAAGGAAAAATAGACATATCACAGAAGTTGCAAGATGCATGGTCAACGAGATGAAGGTGCCACTAAACTATTGGGCTAAAGCAAATAGTACGGATGTTTATTTGATGAACAAGTGCACAACGGCTAGAGTGCATAATCTAACTCCCAAGGAGGTTTATTCCGATAGGAAACCTGACCTTACACATCTCAAAGTTTTTGGATGTGTGTGTTATGTTCACATCCCTCAAGAACTAAGGACAAAGATGGAAGCAAAGTCAGAAAAAATGTATCTTCATTGGATATTCATCCGAGCAAAAGGGATACAAGTGCTATAATCCGGTGACAAAGGAGCTACGATTCTCATGAGATGTGGTATTTGATGAGCTAAGACCATGGTTTGGAGACAAAGGGAAAGAGAAGATTCTTGAAGAAGATTGCAAAGATGATGGAGGTGCTCTACAAGAAGAGTTTCAGCAAACAAGCACTAAAATGCTAGGTCTAGAAACTTCTACATCACATGAAGAAAGCTCAACATGGATCAGGACACTAAGGAGTCATTCCTCATCACCAACATTAGGTTATGAAAGATTTGAAGCTGAAAGTGCTGCCCAAAATAGTGATTCAAATGCAAGTGAAGAAGAGTATGAAGAGGTGATTACACCAAAGGTAAAGTTGAACCAGTTGAAGAAGAAATATTCAAAAGGAAATGAAAGGAGTTCTTTAAGAGCAAGGTATCCAATTCAAAGGTTAAGCTATGATAGTTTTATTGCAAAGGATTTTGCATATATGACACAGGTGGTCAAAGATAAAGAACCGTATGCATATGAAGAAGCATGTACACAAAAAGAATGACAAGAAGATATGCAAGAAGAGATAAAAGCTCTCAAGGACAATCACACATAGGAGCTAGTTCCAAAGGCTAAAGGTATGAAGACTGTTCCAAATAAATGGGTGGTTAAAATAAAGTGAAATGCTGATGGTTCTCCAGCAAGGCATAAAGCTAGACTAGTAGCCAAAGGATTCAAGCAAACTCATGGCATTGACTATGAAGAGACTTTCAGCCTAGTTGTAAAGATGGGAATAATTAGAACATTGATTGCAGAGAGTGCAACAAGGAGATGGCAATTGTACCAACTTGACATAAAAAATGCTTTCCTCAATGGTGAACTTCAAGAAGAGGTATACATGAGTAAACCGATTGGATTTGAAGATAAAAAGCATCCAGATTTTGTTTGTAGAGTGAAGAAAGCTTTGTATGGGATGAAGCAAGCACCACTTGCTTGGAATCAAAGATTGGTCGAGTACCTCACAAGGTGTGGGTATAGTTCAAGTAGTGCAGATCCCTCTCTTTACATGAAGAAACAAGAAGGCAAGCATGTATACATTTGCATATATGTTGATGATCTCATCATAAGAAGAAGTAATGTTGCAAGAATACAAGAGATAAAAAGAAAACTCCGTAAGGAGTTTAAAATTTCAGATCTTGGTGAAACGAAATACTTTTTAGGAATTGAGATAGTCTATGGGAAAGATGGCATCTACTTGAAGCAAAGAAAGTACCTGTTGGATGTTCTTTTCAGATTTGGAATGAGTGAATGCAAACCACTAACTCAACCTATGGACACAAATGTGAAGCTATGCTCAAATGATGGAGAGAAGTTACATGATGTAACTACATACATGAGTATTATAGGTTCATTGATCTATGCTACAATCACAAAACTAGACTTGTGTTATATTTTTAGAGTTCTTCCTCAATTTATGCAAGCTCTAACAAGTGAACATTTAAATTCAGCCAAATGAGTGCTAAGATATGTGAAGCACACAGTCAATCATGCCTTGTTTTATAGATATGATGAAGAATTGCAGGTAAAGGGCTTCACTGATGCTGATTAGGCTGGTTCAAAGGAAGATAGAAGATCTACTTCAGGTTATTTGTTCATGATTGGTAGCAAACCTATCACATGGAGCTCGAAGAAGCAACCTACTGTTGCACTATCATCTACAGAAGCTGAATATAGAGGATTAGCCTTTGCAACTTGTGAAGCTATGTGGAATAAGAAGCTCTTGGCTGATCCTGATGTGTAGGTGGAGACCATTCCAATTTATGGTGACAACATGTCAAGCATTCACTTGACAAATAATCCAATGTTTCATGCACGAAGTAAGCACATAGAAGTGCATTATCATTATGCTCAAGAAAACGTTTTGAGCAAGGATGTGGATATAAAGTTCATTGGAGCTAATGACCAAGTTGTAGACATGTTTAAAAAGTCCTTAGATGCTTCTAAGCTAAAGAGGTTCAAGGATAAAATCAACTTGCAGGATATGGCTAAAGGTGCAAGCTCACATGTGAGCTTGAGGGGGAGTGTTAGAAAATAAAGAAGCAAGGTCGTATATATTTTTGCAAAAAAGGATTTTTTTCAAATGGAAGGAAAATACAAAAATGAAAAGTGGAAGAATTTACTTCAACAAGTAGTGGAGATCAAAAGAGAATCAAATCCAAAAAAGCTGAACTGGAAGAGGAGTGGCTACTCAAAGTAGTGGAAGAGTTATGGAGAAGAGCTCTCCAACTCATCATGAGAGTTTTTGGTCACTTGGCTATAAAAGAGGCAAGGGAGGACACTCAAGAATAGAGAAAGAAGGCATGGAAGTCCCCTTGTAGGTAGTTCATTTGGTTTGAGTCATTTCATTCTGCTCAGTCTCATAGACTATGTCCAGTTTGGGTGGCCTACTTGTGAGAGTCATATCTCTCAATTTATGTATTCACTTTTAGAGTTTAAACATTCGTTGGAAAGCTTATCTCAAGTAGGTATTTTTACCTAGAATAATCTTATCAAATTCTATATGCTCTAGGAGTTACTCAGTTTTTAGTGAAGTATAGTTTTTCAGCCTAACTAAGTGAACAGGCAGCCTGTTTTGATGCAAAGAGTTGCCAAACCAAAATACTCCAAATTGAGTGTTTGATAGCTCATTTGAAAGATATAAGTGTCTAGTTTGAGTGGCTGAATTTTCAAATTCATTGCATATTAAAATTGGTACTAGTTTTCATTTGAATGTTCAGATGTTGGTAAATGTCTTGATCTTGAGAAGGTCTTCTACACTTTCCGCTGCGAATAGGAGAAGAATTCTCCAACATTGTTGCACCTAATAGTGAGCTTGCATCCAGAATTCTTGGTACTGAGAAGAACAAGATGAGGGAGGACATAGCTCGGAGAAAGCTTGTGAAGAAGGGGCAGTTGTTCCACCTACCAATCAATATCATCCATAGGCCACCAATCGATCCAGTCACAGGGAGGAGGCCCCTTGAGATAAGGGAGCCACATAATTTGCACATGTAGAATCTTAAGAAAAAAATGAAGATAAATCCTCACGCTACTGTTGTGCCATTCCTTCTCATGGTGGATCCGAATGAGTGCAGCTCTGTGGAGGATTTCAACGAGGGCTTGTTTGAAGATTACACATATTATGTTATTGGTGGTTCACACTTTGTAGAGGCCCATAGATAGCTAGTGAAGGAGCACCCCACCACATTCTTCTTTAGGTATGCAGAGTGCAAAATCTATGTTGGGCTTACAACTTAGGAAGCCAAGCTTCTTGCTTGGGATCATAACAATGATAATGAATATAGGTAGATAATGTCCTCCATAGAGAGAATTCAGTTCTTCCACCATGAATATGAAGATTGCCTCATGAAGGAGGCTGGTAGAATACATCCCAATCTGCGAAAGCAATGCCTTATTGAGGTTGGCATTACACTGGATGAAAATAGAAAGTCTAATGCTTTGAGAAAATATGATCCATGGTTTCAGCTTGCATTCAGAACACGTGAGATGTGGGATCTGTAGGATAAGATTTTCACAATTTGGGAGAACAAGGAGGTCAAGGGCCAGAAGCAACGGAAGTCATGGCCAAACCCTCAGGTTGATTTGAAGGAAAGGGAAGGAAAGTTGACCTTTCTATTGAAGAGGCTTCTGAGGACATGAAGTTGAAGCCATGGAGAGCCCTTCAAGGAATCAAGGATGATTCTTTGATTATATCAACTTTGTCAAGGGTAATCTTCAAGGAGTTAAGCCTAGAGGAGATGGTGATTGAGCTTAATAAGTATGTATGTTATTCTCAGATCCTTTTTCCCTCCTCCCATGTTTCTGGTCTGACCTACTCTCCCTTTCATGTTTGTGACTATAGTCATAAAGTATACATGAAGATTCAGGGGGTGATGATGAAGAGGCTGGGTTGCTTTTCTTGGATAGAGGTCCAAGCAGAGTATCCAACCACCTCATCATACAAAACTTTATCGGAGTATTTTATCCTGTTTCATGATTGGCTAGGTTCTATTCTGAGAGAGGATGCCTCGTTTGCTATGTAGCTCGATGCCTGGCATCAATTTACCACTATTTTGATGCCAAGCATTGACTTTTAGTAGAAACTCAATTCTTGGCATTGCGTTTGTACTAAAAGTTGATGCCTAGCATCGACTTACTATTGAAAGTCGATGCCTAGCATCAATTTACTATCAAAAGTGGATGCTTGGCATCGACACAGTGGCATAAGTTGATGCCATGCATCGACTTATGGGAGAGATCGATGCCACTCATTGACTTTCAGCACAAAGTCGATGCCTTGCATCGACCCAGACAAGAAGTCGATGCGAGGCATCAATTCCTCATGTTTCCACTAGTTTATCGAGGAGCTCATTTAATTGTCTTTCCACTTGTTTCTACAAAAACCAAAGAAAAGTGAGACTGCAAAGGCATTAGATGATTGTTCCCCTGCATTCATGGCTCATATTCAAAGAGCAAGGCGTGATAAATCCAAACTGCAAAAAAATGTTCAGGCACTGCATAGCTGTGGAGAAGGATGATGCTCAAGTGAGCTTCCTTAGAATGAGAATCAATGGGTTGAATGAATGCCGAGATGAAGACCAAGAGGTTGGAAGGAAGCACATTGCAGACATGGAGAGATTCCAACCAGCTTCCCCACTTGCAGATGAACCGAGAGACATGGCTGACCTTGAAGAGCCAATCTTGGAGCAAGAGGAGTAGGAGATGTGTTCTAGGGTTCCAAAGGATCCCATTATGCATGAGCTTGAGGAAACCTATGATCATCTTCTATTGTAGAGTCTTATTATTCTTGTAAAACACACATGAAATGTAAACATCATTTTAATAGAAATATAATGCCAAGTTCTCCTTCCATTTTGTGCAAAGCTATACTTATCTTGAGCATTTCTCTGATGAATGCGTGGATGTTGCTTAATATAATTTTGTTGATTATGATCTTCTCTTGGGAATGCTTTTGTGATATTCAATCGATATGCTATGAATATGGACCAAGATTCAATGAGGATCTTAACTGTACAAAGGGATGATCTTAATTGCCTTGTTAAAAGGTTGCAATTTTGCAACACATGTACTGGGAATTTCGAGTAGCTTTTAATCACCTATAATCTGTGATTGCTGAGGTTCTAGATGTAATGAAGGAGTTTCGCCAATTATTACTTGTACCGTTAACTATGATCTCTTATGTCGAAGGTCATGATGTGGGGTTCTTGATCATGTTGAGCAGTTAGTTTTCATGACACCAAGCATTTTGACATATCTATCTCCAACTACTTGGGTTATAGGATCAAGCTTCTACTCAATATCTACAAGCAAGAACAAGTGATTCTTACTAGATATTGTGAGATGAAAATTTTATTGCTTGATATCATGGTCTTTAGGTAAAAAAGAATGGAGAACATTTCTTTGTTCTCCTTTGTTGTGACTTAGTGTTATTATTATAAATTCTTTAAAGAAACTCTATCTCATTGTTGTTCTTCTATTTATAGAAAATCTATCTCTATCTCATTGCGAGATTATGCATTGCCCAAGTGTCAAGCATTGGTAGACTGTTAAGTGCATCTTTCGCTACTTGAGTGGTACCCGATTACTTGGATTGCTTTATCCCAAGGGGGAATCACTACCACCAAATTTGCATGCTTTATAACAGTGATTGGGCTAGTTGTTATGAAACTCATGTGTCCACGAGTGGTTTTTGCTTCATTCTTGGTAGCTCATGCACATCTTGGATGAGCAAGAAGAAGCCTACTATGGCCACTTCTAGTTTTGAGGCTGAGTATAGGGCAGCTTTCACAACGACTTTTGACTGTGTGTTGCTCAGATGCCTTATGGCTGATTTGGGTGTTGGTCAGTCCTCTTCCACCACCATCTTCACTGACAGTCAGAGTGCATTGGTAGTTGCAAGGAATCATGTGTTCCATGCTTCCACTAAGAACATTGAGGTGCATTATCATTATGTCAGTGAGAGGTTCTTTGTTAGGGAGATCAACTTGGCATATGTGCCCACGCAGGAGAACATTGCATACCTTTTTATGAAGGCTTTGCCTAGGGAGAAGTTTGAATCTTTCTGCAAAGCTTTGGGCTTACATCCTTTTCTAGATTGATTCCATATAGCTTGGCACTTCCTTATACATGAGTGCCAGCTCCTTGTTCACCTTATCACTTCGAGGGGAGATTTTTTGATATATTTAGGTAGTGATGCGTGTGACACACTAGGATCATCGGGGCACTTTTTTCCCTCTTTATGAGGTTCCCCTCGCCCACCATGTATATATGCCTATAGCCCTAATGGTTACTTATCTATTTACATTCTAGTGGTAATACATTCAGTATTGTGTGTTATTCTCCAAGCTTCTTCTTCTTCCTTGTGCTATTCGCATGCTTTCGCAGACATCTAACTCCAACAATCTCCAAGAGAGGGGTATCAAAAGAGAGATTACAACAAGGTATACTCTAGAGAAAAATCTAGTGGTAGAAAGGAGGCATACAACCATAGTGGAGGCTGAAAGATGAATGCTAAATGAGAAGAAGTTACCCAATTACCTATGTGTAGAGGCTATATCGATAGCCACCTACCAAATCAATAGACTTGTATCAAAAGGATTGGATGGAATGACACCTTATGAAGCATGGAATGGAACAAAACCTAGCCTTGACCATTGCAAGATCTTTGGGTGCATAGCATATGCACACATACCTTCACAAATCAGAGGCAAAAGGCAGAGAAGTGTATATTTATTGGTTATGATCTAAATTAGAAAGGTTGTAGATTATATAACCCAAGTAATAGAGGTTTTGTAGTTAGTAGAGATGCTGTTTTTGATGAAAACAAATCTTGGTTTGAAGATGATTTGAGGATAGTTAAACTTCCTTATGACTTAGATGAAGTTTTCCCAACTTTACCAAAGAGGAGTGAGCATATGCATGAAGATCAAGTGACATCGATGATGATCAGAAGACTCCAAGAACAGAAATCAATTCTTGGAATTCCAAAGGCAAAGCTAAAGTGTAGGATTTAAGAGATGTTGCAAAATCATCTCAACAAACCATAAGAAGATCAACCAGAGAGAAAAGCAAGCCAGAAAGGTATGGTTATGACACTTCCTTGGTCACTAAGCATTCAATTTATATTGCTCAAGTTAGAAACTCTGAAGAACCATCAACATTTGAAGAGGCAAAAAGGAAACCAGATTGGAGAGAAGCCAAGCTCTTCTAGACAATCAAAATTGGGAATTGGTTCCCAAGAAGCCGTCCATGAAGCTCATTGGATCTAGATGGATCTACAAGGTAAAGAAGGACTCATATGGATCAATAAATAGGTATAAAACAAGACTTGTGGCTAAAGGGTTTGCTCAAACTCAAGGTATAGATTATGAAGAGACTTTCTTTCATGTGGCAAAGATGCCTACTATCAAAGTACTCATGAGTGTAGCATCTTCTAAGAATTCGAACATCTATCAAATGGATGTAAAAAATTATTTTCTAAATGGTTGGATTTTAGAAGACGTTTACATGGCTCAACCTTCAGGTTTTGAAGAAAAATCATATCCTCAATATGTATGTAGGTTGAAGAAAGCCTTGTCTGGCTTGAAGCAAGCCCCTAGGGCTTGAATCATAGATTGGTTACTTACTTGCAGAACAAAGGATTCATGGTGAGCAAGGCAGATCCTTCCCTCTTCACAAAGAAGATCCATTCAGAGGCAATATACCTCTTTGTATATGTGGATGATATAATCATTACATCTAATGATGAAGATAGAATCAAGAGGATAAAAGCACAGATGAAGGAAGAATTCAAGATTAGTGATCTTGGCCTACTCACTTAGTTCCTAGGATTGGAAGTAGTATATACATAGAGAGGTATGTTCCTAACTCAGAGGAAGTACATTGGAGACATGCTCTCCAAGTTCAAAATGGAAAACAAAAAGATTGCAGGTACTCCAATGGAGGTAAATCATAATCTAAGTGATCATGAAGGTGAACTAATTGAAGATGTGACTAGTTACCAAATCTTGTTGGCAGCTTGAACTATGCTACCCTAACTAGGGTTGATATATGTTATGGAGAATATGATGCTATTATGAAGAATGGTACCTATTTTTCTGTGATTTTCCTTCAAGCAAAATGGCTATTGTCACTAAATGGGTATAGAGCTGAAACATAAATGTGATGGAACAATTGATAGGTATAAGTCTAGGATTGTTGCAAAAGTTTATGTTAAAGAGAGAGGCATTGATTTTGATGAGACCCTTGCACCTACATGTGAATGACCACCATTCCTAACATCAGTGCAATTGCAGCTAATGATGGTTGGAATGTACACCAATTGGATATTAAAATTGCATTTTTGAATGGTTCCTTACATGATAAAGCGTATGTATTTCAGCCCCATGATTTTATGTTAGAAAGGGCACGAAAAAAAGTGCGTAGGTTGAAAAAGACATTATATGGTTTGAAGCAAGCATCATGTGCTTGGTGTGAAAAGATACGTGCCTACTTGATTGCACATGGTTTTGAGAAGAGTCCAATTTAGAGCCTTATATGTTTAATGTATAGATGATGTACTATTGATCATTGTTGTGTACATTGATGGCATGCTGCTCATTGGTCCTAATGAGAATCATATTGCTGAATTCAAGGCTGATTTTCATGCCCCTTTTTGAGAAGTCAAATTTGGGGCATTTGCATCATTATTTGAGAGTTCCATTTATGCACGCTTTTTGTCAAAGAAAATATATCAACACATTATTGAAGCATTTTGGACTTGAAGATTGCAAACCTAAAGCCACACCTATGGAAAAAGGGTTTCGACTAAGTTTTCATGATGCTAGAGATGCATTTGATGTTGTTCTCTATCAGTAGGTTATTGGATGCTTGCTTTACTTATGCGTAAATCAATGTCATGTTTATTTTGTTGTCTCTCAGGTAAGCAGGTTTATGCACTACCCAACTGTTAAGCATTGGTAGGCAGTTAAGTGCATCTTTTGCTACTTAAGTGGTACCCGACTACTTGGATTGTTTTATCCCAAGGAAGGATCATTGCTGTCAAATTTTCATGCTTTTTTTGACTCTTACTAGGCTAGTTGCAATGAAACTTTGTTCTATATTATGGAATCATGGAAGGCTAAATGGATTTTTAATGTTTTAAATGTCCAGAAGGTTTTAATGTGGTTGTGTTTGATCTAGCAGGTGAAGAAGCATGAGGGCATGGATACAAGTATTCGAAGACTAAATCCAAGACTTCTAGAATAAGTTATATTTAGGTTTAACTTGTTGTAAAAGTAGTCGTTCACTTTAGAAAGCGACACCTTTTGTAAATAAAGTAGTTTTTCCTAAAAGTGGTTTCTAAAAGTGACGGCCCTCATGTAACTTTTATGTTCATGACGTAATAGAAATAAACCTATAAATACGGGTACTCTGATAGACTCGTCCATTAGAGTACAGGGGGGGAAATTGCACCCAATATTGCGTTGATTGTCTCTATGTTTTTTATTCCTGTTTGGTCTTCTTTCTACCTCTGCGTGTGTGTGCACTAAAGGTCCTAATAACATTGGTATCAGAGCCTGGCATGTATCACTCCGGAGGAGATTGTTTGTTGAGGGGATTGTTTGCATTCTCTGTTTGTGAATCTGCGTCGGCGTCCGCTTCTGCTTCTGCTTCCACTTCTACTTCTATCTCTCTCTCAGCTTTAGTTTAAGTTCCAGAACCAGAACTTGCGTTTACACCTACGTTTACACCTGCATTTATACCTGCATTTATACTTGCGTTTATACCTGTGTTTACACCTGCGTTTACACTTGGGTTTACACTTGCATTTACAACTGTGTTTACACCTGCGTTTACACCTACGTTTATACCTGCGTTTACACCTGCATTTACACTTGCGTTTACACCTGCATTTATACCTATGTTTATACCTGCGGCTTACTCCAAGGCATCGAATAAAGCATCGGCTAAGGCAATAACTTAGAAAACATTGGCACCCAAGGCTCCCTTGGCGACCGTTGGCTATGCGCGAGGCAATTTTAATTTTGAGTGGCAGTAGAGAGTTTTAGACTCCCTAAGGTAGGAGGATTTGAACCCACAACCTCCTACTTACAAGGGAAGTACTTTAACCACTACTCCATCCCTTTGAGTTATCACTCTATCTCCCTTTTGTGATATGTACATCAACTTTCACCTCCCTCTTCCTTTTGCAACGCCCAAGTTAAGCTCACACATGTGGAAGCGCCCGTCGATTTTCCTAGGGAAGTGTATCATAAAAAGGGCATAACTTTCATTATATAACTCAGATTTTAGCATATAATATATCGCTGGAAAGCTCTCGGAACAAGATTTTTAGTTAACGTATTAGATTGAGAATCCAACATAGTTTGAAAGAGGGATTTTGTTTTCTAGTTATGGACCCTACAATAATGGAGGATTTTGGCAATTCACCTTTACCTGGAGTTTCACTCGAGCAATAATTAGAGATTATGTGACAAGAACTTCAAGAAACTCAACAAGTTGTACATGAACGCGATGCTATGCTCCAACAATTACGAAGTGATGATCGTAGCTTAATCAGAGTGGTGAAAGCGATTATCACTGCACATGAAGAAGGTGCAAGTTCCAAGATAGGTGCTAAGAACTTCCAATTCTCCAAATTCGATGGACGAAAGGATGGCCAATTTTTCCTCCCATGGCTCTCTCAATTTGATGATTTCTACTCTGATGAGTCATATTCAGAACATGAGAAAGTCAAGTTTGCTACCAATTATTTGGTAGGAAGAGCACAACTATGGTGGAATGTTTTACGGAATAGTTCGAACCCTCCTACCACATGGGATGCATTTCAGGCAAAAATTAAGGAATCTTTCCTTCCTTCCTAGTTCCATCTACATGCGTGTCATGCATGGAAAACTTTTGGATGGAGAGAAGGAGATAATGTATCCATTTATACTGAACGTTTTTGGCAATGCCTTTTATTACTTTGTTCACTTGAGCAGGTTCCTGAAGCAGGTTTGCAATGAAAATATGAAGATGGATTGGAGATGGGAATCAAAGCAAAGCTCCATACCCTCAAACCTACAACCTTTTATGAAGCTATCTCTTTTGCACATGATGCTCAAAAGGAGTTTCAATCTATCACCAAAACACTTCGCTTACAACAAATTCGTCAACGTCAACCACCCGACAAAGCCAATTTTCCTTTTAAGCATCCTTTTACTACGTTTGATTCATCTACTTTCCAACGCGCTCCTCAATCCCATTCAATACCATCTAACAAATCAACCTTTGGCTAGCCTCACAAACCTATCACTCTTTAAAATATGACGATGAATGCTCAACAAAAAGGACCCCGTATAACTTGTTGGAACTATGGAAAGATTGGTCATACCAAAGCTGCCTGTTGGATGAGATCTACTAATAGGCAACCCATTGGCTCTATCCGCTTGATCTGGCCATTCTATCAACATAGCATTTGCCTGAGCCGCATGCTGCCCCTGTTGTTGATGTTTTCCCTGTTGATTATGCTGATTATACCTAATAACGGGTATACATCTTTCTTCACGATGCTTTACCCACAAAAGGCAATTCGGCCCTATCCAATGATCGGGAGCTGAACAATATCCACAAGGCATTACCCTTGGTGGTCCACCTTGGTGATTGCCTTGTTGGTTGTTCCCTTGCTGATTCCCTTGATCTCTCCATGGAGGTCTTACTTGCTGCTGTCTCTGAAAATTACCTCGCCCTTGGATAGGAATAGCCTGATTGGCCGCTATGTCATTGAGATTCCGATTGTCTTGCCAAGAACTTTGCCCTCTATGCTTAGGGTTATACCAACACTGAGTTGTTGTATGTCCTTCTTTGTCACATATATCACAAAATCGTGTTTCCTTTGGAGCTAGTATAGAATACCCATGTCTCTTTAACTTATTAATCCATTCCTCCTCTTTACTGTACTTGGCTTTATGCTTACGATGCTTTGTCTTCACTATTTCATCATCATAGTCATCAGTGTCAGAATCACTTGAACTCTTGCCCGACTCCGTTGCTAAATCCGATTCAACCTCTGAACCAGAATCAGACTGCTTCTTTTTGGATCGTCCAAACCTTCTTTCCACACGCACCGCTGCTAATACTAATACACCAAAGCCATTTGCAATGTCCACACTGGCCACCGCATGTCTTATTGTGCTTTGTAATCCTTTCAAAAAAAATCCTGCCAACATCTCATCAGTAGGTCGTTCATTACCTTGCAACCTCTCCATTAGGGTCCGGAACTTCTGAGCGTAGTCTTCCACTAACATAGTCTTTTGTCTGATGGCCCTCAACTTCCTTAATACATCGGAAGGCGTCTTTTCTTTTCTAAATCGTTGCAAGAATGCTATTTTTAAATCATCATATGTAGCAAAATGGGCAATGCCATATTGACTGAACCAGCTCATAGCGCGTCCTTCCAACGTGGCTGCAAACTGTTGAAGCTTAATATCATCACCATACATGGCTCGATATCCATTCACTGTCCATTTTATTTCGAATCGAGCCACATGGCAATCAACATCCTCCTTAGAGGTTCCGTTGAAATGAGCTGCTTTGACCTTAGGATTAGGAGGTGGTTGAGTCATTGGCTGTGGTTGAGGTGTGCACCTAGTTCTTTGACCGGTCGCCTCTGCAAGTGGATTGAACTGGAGTCGTCTTCTTACCCCTACAGTTGCTTCTGTGAGGAATAACACTCCAAGTATGCCGCCCACTAACCTTGCCTCTGCTGCACCTGTTTCCCCCTGTTCCTCTTCAGTTCCCAGAGCTTCTTGCTCCTCGGCCTCGTACCACTCGTAAAAGTCCGAAGATGTTCACTGCTCTTGCCTGTGCCCTCATAAAATATACTTTACCAAAACAGTTGCGTCTGTCCCTCATGCATTTCTTGAGGCTGTTTCAGCCGTACAGTAGGATCGCCAATTGTGTTGAGGGTTCCAAAGGTTCAACACAACATCTAAATAAAGAGCAAATTAGTATTACTCACTTCTCCATTTGCACTGGTCTTCATTCACAGAGATTCCACCTGATTCATATTTGAAAGTTCATCGTAATTTTTCCATTCCGGTAGTTTTCCAGTAACTTTTTGGTAGTTTTTACCGATTTCAGAATTACGCAGTCACGTTCCAGATTTACACATTTCGAAGTTTAACAGATTTCTTACACACTCACAGACACACAAGTTTCAATGCGCTACTGTGCAGACAATTTGAATCTCTTTATTGACTTAGCGGAAATTGAAGGTTACAAACAAGAACTCTTGTCTCGCAGACATTTCTGTTCTTTCTTAGATTGACTTAACGCCACAACTATAGATTTGTATATCTTAGAACTTCATAAATCAGATTTGATTACACCACACGATTCATCAATCACAGCGCGTATGATGATTCCTGCAGAACCTGTTTTCCGATCCTCCAAAATCCCTGTCAACAGAGCTTCTTCTCCTCAAGGTTGTCGCGCGCCTTCCTTTTGTAATGTCTCTTCTCCTTCTCACGACATGTCCCTTTTTATCTTTGCATAACCGTCTTTTTCTTTTTATTTTATTAAAATCCAATACACCAAAAAGATATATCTAACTAGATAATATCTTCGTTTAACCATTTTTCAGATTTCAAATTAATTATTCATCTTCCAGATTTCCCTGCCTTCAACAAGGTTGTTCCTGCTAACACTTAACCTAAATGGTCTAAAGAAGTATTAGATCAAGAATTAAGTACCCTGGGTAATTGAATTTCTAACCATTCTCTTCTCTGCATGCATGGCACCATTAATGGCGTAGTAGTAAATGTTTTACACGATGATGGTAGTTCACATGATTTTATTTCTCATAAGCTAGTTAAAAATCTTAACCTTACTACGCATCCTTCTACGTATAAGGTCAAGGCTTCATTTATAGGGAATAGGTATAGTGTTACGAAGGAGGTACATAATGTTCAAATTTGTATAGGCTCATATATGGATGCGCGTTCATTTTTACTTGCTCCGTTGCAATCATATGATGTTATACTTGGCATGTTGTATCGACATAATTACAACCCCTGCATTGATTATAATACACACATGATTACTTTCAAATTTTGAAATAAAGATGTTTCACTATCAACGATGCATGATTTTCAACCCTTCCCATTCATTAGTCATACACAAGTCAAAGGAGCTTTTAGGAAAGGTTATAACTCATGAATTGTCTTTGTGAATCATATAAATGATTATACACATACACTTCCAAGTGCACATAAGTAATTTATGGACTCATATAAAGCTTGTTTTATGGTTGATTTTCCTTTTGCATTACCACCTTCTAGGGGATCTCTTGACCATAGGATTGATTCAATTCCTGGTAGCTCTCCTCCTCATAAAGCACCTTATAGGCATGTACCTTCACACCAAAATGAAATAGCTAGACAAGTTTAAGATTTACTCAATAAAGGACTAACCGGCCTAGCTCTTCTCCTTTTGGAGCCCCTATTCTTTTAGTTGAAAAGAAAAACAAGACATATAGAATGTGCATTGATTATAGAGCACTTAATAAAATTACCATTAAGAATAGGTATCCTATCCATAGGATAGATGACTTGCTAGATAAACTTTGTGGAGCATGTGTCTTTAGTAAAATCGACCTCAAATCTGGGTACCATGAGATAAGAATAACATCGCATGACAGTTATAAAATTGCTTTTAGAACTCAACATGGCCATTTCGAATTCATGGTATTGCCTTTTGGACTTACCAAGGCACCCGCCACTTTTGCACACATGATGAATAATATTTTCCTTGAATACCAAGATTTCATTCTTGTCTTCTTTGATGATATACTTATTTATAGTAGGAGTGACAATGAACATCAAACTCATTTAGCAAGAGTCTTTGATTTGTTACGTAAAAATAAGCTTTATGCTAATTCTGAAAAAGAGTTGTTTCTTCCAAAACAAGATAGAGTATCTTGGACATATCGCCTCTAGTCACGACGTTCATGTCAACCCCAAGAAGATTAAAGTAATTGAAGAATGGCCTAAACCTCAATGAGTGAATGATGTCCGTTTGCTTTTAGGATTACCTAGCTTTTATCGAAAGTTTGTAAAGGGATTTTCTTATATAGCCCTTCCCATTACTTTATTATTGAAGAAAAATCTAAAATTTGTATGGGGAGTAGCCCAACAACAATCTTTTACTAAACTTACGTATGCACTTTCTCATGCGCCTGTTCTGCAATTACCTGATTTTGCACAACCATTTCACGTAGTTACAGATGCTAGTGGTTTTGGTATAGGTGCTATTTTAATGCAAAATGATCATCCTCTTGCATTTGAAAGTAGGAAACTCAAACCTTCTAAATGCAATTATAATACATATGATAAGGAACTGTTAGCTATTGTGCATGCATTGAAAATTTGGAAACATTACCTTATGGGTTCGGAAGTTCTAATTAAAACCGACCAACAAGCTATCAAGCATTTATTACATCAACCATTGATTTCCGATGGACATATTAAATGGGCTTCATTTCTACAAAACTTCCAACCTCTGATTCAATATCAACCAGGAAAAGCTAATGTTGTAGCTCATGCTTTAAGTCGTCTCCCATCCCCACAAACAACGACTGTTTCAATAAATAATATTTTTGCTATTCAGATTCATTCATTTAATGATATGATTCCCACTTATGCATCGGACCTGTATTTTTCATAAGCATGGATTTCTTTCAATAATTTCACATCACGTCCTGAGGATCATTACACCTTTCATAATGGATTTTTGTATTTTCAAGACAAGTTATGCATTACACAAGCATTCAAAGAGTTTGTTATGAAAGAGATGCATGAACCACCATATATGGGTCATAGGGGCATACAAAGTACTATTTCTAAAGATTTCTTCTTTTGGCCTAACATGGAAAAAGATGTTGCACAATATGTTTCTCACTTCATTATTTGTTAGCGTGTAAAATGACATCATGGTAAACCATTCGGATTATTAATGCCACTT
The DNA here is from genome assembly GCA_020310875.1 of Ceratopteris richardii. Taxonomy (NCBI): domain Eukaryota; kingdom Viridiplantae; phylum Streptophyta; class Polypodiopsida; order Polypodiales; family Pteridaceae; genus Ceratopteris; species Ceratopteris richardii. The sequence continues at coordinate 59,257,799 of CM035437.1, read as the reverse complement.
CCTATACCTGATGGACCATGGGAGCAGATTTCTATGGATTTCATTATTGGTCTTCCGACAACTGCATCTCACAATGATATGATTTGGACAATTGTTGATAAATTTAGTAAACATGCATACTTTATTCCTTCTAAAAAGACTTTAACTGCACCTCAAGCTGCTAATCTATTTATAAAATGTATTTTTCCACATCATGGTTTTCCTAAAGTTATTCTTTCAGATCAAGGTGTTCGTTTTTATAACCATTTTTGGGTAGCATTATTTCAACATCTAGGATCCAAAATAGATTTTAGTTCTGCATTTCACCCTAAAAGTAATGGTCAGAGTGAAGCTACAAATAGTACTATATTGGATTTATTGTGTTGTTACTCTTTAGATAATCCAAGTAATTGGGATGAAAAACTTCCTTTACTTCAGTTTGCATATAATAACACCCCACACACTACTATTGGTCGTGCACCATATGAAATTGTTTATGGAAGAAAGCTTTCCACTCCCATGAGTCTCACTCAAACTGACATTCCTATGGCTGATTCCTTTGCACAAGATCATATTTCTACACTTGCTGAAGTGCATAAGCATATTAGGAAGAGTCAAGAACGTTACATGCGTAGTATTAATAAGAATCACATAGCTAAACACTTTAAACAAAATGAATTAGTTTGGTTACGACTCATTAAAATGGGTTTCAAAAATATTTCTCAACATCCTAAGGTAAAACTTGCCCCACGATATTACGAACATTTTCGCATTATTGAGAAAATAAATGAAAATTCTTTTCGTTTAGATATACCTTCTCATTGGGGTACACATAATTCTTTCCATATAACTTTGTTGAAATCTTTTCGAGGTACTTTACCACTCACGCCTATTTTAGATGATCCTCCTTTACTTGAAGAGGATGCATAAATATTGAATCCCGAGAAACTAATAGATTATGATGTTACCACTACACAAGCTGGTAAGCAATATCATAGATATTTAGTCAAATATAAAAATCACTCAATTGAGGAATCACAATGGATACATAAGACTTCTTTATCACCTCACTATTGTGAAGAGAGATGGTGGATGCAATCCAAAGATGAGTAGGTGCTGCTACAACCAGCTTCACACCAGCCAACTGAGACTTCAGAGTTGATTAGTAGACCCTTTGAGCTTCCTAAATCCACCAAAATATCAGCCAAGTACTTTGGAACATGTATCCCAAAAGTTTAAGTCAAGACAAACTAGTTGCGAAATAACTAGCTCCCAAAACTTGCTATTTTTGGACATACACCTGCTGGAAAAAATGAACAGTGCTCTCAACCTGGTAGGAATTAGAAAAATTCCTTTTGGGCATAGCAAATAGACTTTAGCAAGCTTCCCAATCCAAGTTAAAACACTTCAAATGATGGACTCAGCACTGAGAACAAGTTTCATCAATTTCTAGAACATTCCCACAATTCTCGGGGCTCTGCAGAGATAGACCAGTGAGCAGTAAAATGCATATATCTCCCAAAGTATTAATCCAATGACCATGAAAATTTATACGTACAAACTAGACAGTAAGAGCTATCCAACGTACTTTAAAACACTGAAAAAGGTTCAGTAAAACTCGAGATATGACCTTCTGAAGGTACTGCTCTGAGTGAGTATAGCAGAGAACAAAACAGAGAAGTATATGATAATAAATGTATAGATTCACATATGATTATAACCACATTGGCAATGAACCTTTGCACAATTGGAGTAGAATGATAGAGCTATGGAGTAATCTCTTCAATCTCTACAAAATGACATCAAGTGGTCACGTACAAGGCTTGCTAATCGCCTCTTCCTTCTTGCTCCTTTTATAGCTATTCTTGGAGGGAGTTTTGAATTCGAATTCGAATGGCTCCACCTAAAAGTGATCCCCAAAGTTAGGAGATATTCCCTCAGCTCAAAAATTCTTGATTTTAGTAGTTAGAGACATGAGTTTGCTTTTACATCATGCATGAGGTAAGCCAACCTTTTCCTTTTTTCTTTTTCCATTTACAAAAGATAAAATGTAAGAGGTGTTCACATGACTACTCATGTGACTTACAAATGATGATAATATCAAATATATCAAGCATGTAGGCTTGGGTAAAATGCACCAACAGCTCCCCCTCAAGCCTAACATGCTTGGCCTTCAAATAAGTCTTTAATTGTCCTTGATTTCCTGCAAACCAATCATCAACTTGAATCTACTTAACTTCGTACCATCAAGAGCTTTCATCAACATGTCTGCACATTGCATATATGTAGAGACATAGGATAGTTGAATATCCTTGCTCATTAGCTTCTCCCTTACGTAATGGTAGTGGACTTCAATATGCTTGGTTCTAGCATGGTATACCGGATTAGCTGGTAGATGTAGTGAGCTTGTGTTGTCACCAAAAATATGAGGTGTTGAAGAATGAAGTCCAAGGTCTGTGTACAAAGACTTTGACCACATGATTTCTTGAGTTGCATTAGCCAAACCTCTATATTCAGCTTCGGTAGAGGATAATGCCACGGTTGGTTGCTTCTTCGATGACCAAGAAATGATTTTTGAACCTGCAAATGATATATACCCTGATGTGCTTCTTCTATCATCTTTAGATCCGGCCCAATCTGCATCTGAGTAGACTTTTAGCTCAATATCTAAAGTAAATGAATAGAACAAACCTTCATTCATGGTCCCCTTTAGGTACTTGAGGACTCGCTTGGCCGCTTCCATATGGGGTCTTCTCGGCTTATGCATAAACTGACTCAATATGCTAACACTATAGCATATATCCACCCTTGTGAGTGTTGCATAGTTCAAACTTCCAACCAAGCTTTGATAGCTTGTGATGTCTTCAATTGGCTCTCCTTCATAAGCACTAAGCTTATGATTTTGCTCCATAGGTGTACCTGCACACTTGGTATTTTCCATCTTGAACTTGACGAGCATGTCATGGACATACTTCCTTTGTGTGATGTATATACGTGAATCTGTGTAGATCAACTCCAATCCAAGAAAATAAGTGAGTGGTCCGAGGTCACTTATTTTGAACTCCTCCTTCATTTGACTCTTTACCTGTTTGATTCCTTCAAGATCATTGCCTGTGATAATAATATCATCAACATACACACATAAATAGATCACTTCAGATCCATTCCTCTTTATGAACAAAGAGGTATCCGCCTTGCTAGCTTTGAATCCTTGGTCCTGCAAATAAGTCACCAATATGAAATTCCAAGCTCTTGGAGCTTGCTTCAATCCATACAAAGCTTTCTTTAGTTTGCATACATAGTTAGGATGATGTGCATCCTCATATCCAGGAGGTTGTGCCATATACACTTCCTCAGAAATCCATCCATTCAAGAAAGCATTCTTTACATCAAGTTGATAAAGATTCCAATTTCTAGATGCAGCAAGACTAATGAGAACCCTAATTGTAGGCATTTTTGCAACAGGAGAGAAAGTCTCCTCATAATCAATACCATGGTTTTGAGCAAACCCTTTAGCAACTAACCTTGCTTTGTGTCTATTTATACTTCCATCTGGATTCCTCTTGATTTTGTATATCCATCGAGATCCGATTATCTTCATAGATGGCTTGTTAGGTACAAGCTCCCAAGTGTCATTCTCCTTCAAGGCTTCCATTTCTTCATCCATTGCATCTCTCCAAGCTTTCTTGCTTTGTGCTTCTTTGAATGTGGTAGGTTCTTCATTGGTTGAATCCTTTGCAATGTAGATTGAGTGCTTGGTGACCAAAGAAGTATCATAACCAAACCTCTCTAGTTTCTTCTTCTCCCTCGAAGACCTTCTAAGTGGTTGATGTGAGCTCTCGGGTCCATATGTAGCATCCTGCATCTTTGCTTTTCCTTTGTTCTTCCATAGCTTTAGTCTTTCCAAGTCTTCTAGGTCAATCTCCGAATCACTTTCTTCAATCTGCTTTGGCTCCTTAGGTTGAAGTGATGGAAAATCTTCATCCAAGTCATACAATAGCTTCACTTTCCTGTCATCATCAAACCATGATTTGTTTTCATCAAAAATTACATCTCTACTCACAGAAAATCCTTTATTGGTTGGATTGTACAATCTATATCCTTTTTGGTTTTGGTCATAACCAATAAATACGCACTTCTCTGCCTTGGGATCCAATTTCCCTCTTACTTGAGAATGAATGTGAGCATAGGCTAAGCATCCAAAGATTTTACAATGCTCTAGACTAGGTCTTCTTCCATTCCACACTTCATATGGAGTGGTTCCATCTAGTGACTTAGATGGAAGTCTATTTATGAGATATGTGGCTGTCGACACAGCCTCTGCCCATAGGTAGTTCGGCAATCCCTTTTCGTTGAGCATGGACCTTGCAGCTTCGACAATAGCTCTATTCCTCCTCTCTGCTACACCATTGAGTTCGGGTGTATACCTTGTAGTGACTTCCCTTTTAATGTCTCTTTCATGCAAGAAGGCATCAAATTCAAAAGAGAAGTATTCTCCTCCACCATCTGATCTGAGTCTTTTTAAAGTCCTACCTCTTTGGTTTTCAACAAGAGCAATATACTTCTTAAAGCAATTAAACACTTCATCCTTGTGCTTCATGAAAAACAGAATGGTCCACCTGCTACAATCATCTATGAAAGACACATAATATCTTGAGCCTGATATAGATGGCTCCTTGCTTGGACCCCACACATCCGTGTGCACTAGATCCAAAGGATTTTGATACATATATCCTTTCTTATTGAAAGGTTGTCTATGAGCCTTGCCGAGTTGACAAGCTTCACACTTATAAATCATGTGTTGCCTTGTGATATTAGGCAAACCAAGTACACTTTGGTCCCTGCAAATCTGTTTGAGTGTTCTCTCACCAATGTGAGCAAGCCTTTTGTGCCATATCTCCAACTCTGTTAGAGTTTGAGATCCATAGCTAAACAAAGCTATGTTCTTTGTATCTTCCACTTCAAAAGTGAAAAGCCTTCCTGTCTTTTCTCCTTTGGCAATCCTTCGAAAGCCTTGCCTTGGGTCTTCAACATATGCTCCAAATCGATTGAATCTAACCTGCAATCCTTTTTCAACAATCTGTCCAACACTTATTAAATTTTTGGTAATTGTAGGGACATACAAGACTTTGCTTAAGAGGTTCATATTCCCATCTGATGTCTTCACATTACCTATCTTCTCCACTGAGTGCTTTGTGTCATCTCCTGTCTGCACTTCATGCTTGTTATGAGGATCTTCCAAATCAGAAAGTAAAGCCACATTTCCTGCTACATGGTTCGAGCATCCCAAATCAATGTAAAATATGTGATCATCATCCTTACCCTTCTTCGCTGATAGATTCATAATCAATAATGAATCTTCTTGACTTTGGTCCTCTGCATAGTTATTGTAATCTCTTCTTCCTCTATGGCCACTTTGATAGTTGTTGTTGTTGTTGTAATTGTTGATGTAGTAGTTGTTGTAGCCTCCATTGTACCTGCCTCTATTTGATCCATAGCCACCTCTATTGAATCCTCTTCCTCTTGAGTTCCTTGGATTCCTGAAACATTCTTCAGTAGTATGATTAGATAAGCCACATATATTGCAAGGTTGAGATGATTGGAATCTCCCCCTGCCTTGCTTTCCACCTCTGCCTCTTCCTCTAGCTCTTCCTCTACCTGCAGAGTTTGCTTGGAAAGAGCTTCCTTCATCTTCATTCTTCCTATTCTTTGACTTGTCCTTGACCTTAGCTTTATCAGAATATAAGGCAGAAGTTTGATTACCTCTTGAGGACTCACCACCTTTGCTAATCTTTGCTTCATGAGTGAAGAGTTGGCCCATGAGTGTGTTGAGGTCGGGTACATGCATATCCATGTATAAATCGATGGCTGTTGTGAATGACTCCCACTTGTCGTCTACTTTGATTCCATTCATGATTTGTCTTATGATTTGCTCCTCTTCAATTACCTCTCCAATGCTTCCAAGTTGGTCGGAAATCTCCTTCATCTTTGTGACATAATCAGTCACATTTTGCTTCAGGATTTTCTTCATTGTTGTGAACTCCATCCACAATTGGTTCTTCCTTGCTCGAGTGTTGGAAGAGAAGAAAGAAGCAAGTGCATTCCAGGTTTCTCTTGATGTCTTGCATCCCTTGACATGAGGTAAAAGAAAATCAGAGATTGAGTTTAGAATATAGGACCTTGCAAGTGCATCCTTCGAGCACCAATTTGAAAGTCCTTCCACTTCTTCATGTGATGGTTGCCCTTTGTTCCTCATGGTTGGCATTGCTTCATCTCCGGATATGAATGCATATAGATTCCTCCCTTGAAGGTAAGCCTCCATCCTTAGAGACCATGCCGGGTAGTTGTTTCGATCCAATTTGTCAATTGTTGATGGAAATCCATCTCCCATGTTGCTTGACTATGCTCTGATACCACTGTGAAGAGAGATGGTGGATGCAATCCAAAGATGAGTAGGTGCTGCTACAACCAGCTTCACACCAGCCAACTGAGACTTCAGAGTTGATTAGTAGACCCTTTGAGCTTCCTAAATCCACCAAAATATCAGCCAAGCACTTTGGAACATGTATCCCAAAAGTTTAAGTCAAGGCAGACTAGTTGCGAAATGACTAGCTCCCAAAACTTGCTATTTTTGGACATACACCTGCTGAAAAAAATGAACAATGCTCTCAACTTGGTAGGAATTAGAAAAATTCCTTTTGGGCATAGCAAATAGACTTAGCAAGCTTTCCAATCCAAGTTAAAACACTTCAAATGATGGACTGAGCACTGAGAACAAGTTTCATCAATTTCTGGAACATTCCCACAATTCTCGGGGCTCTGCAGAGATAGACCAGTGAGCAGTAAAATGCATATATCTCCCAAATTATTAATCCAATGACCATGAAAATTTATAGGTACAAACTAGACAGTAAGAGATATCCAACGCACTTTAAAAAACTGAAAAAGGTTCAGTAAAACTCGAGATATGACCTTCTGAAGGTACTACTCTGAATGAGTATAGCAGAGAACAAAACAGAGAAGTAGATGATAATAAATGTATAGATTCACGTATGATTACAACCACATTGGCAATGAACCTTTGCACAATGGGAGTAGAATGATAGAGATATGGAGTAAGCTCTTCAATCTCTACAAAATGACATCAAGTGGTCACGTACAAGGCTTGCTAATCGCCTCTTCCTTCTTGCTCCTTTTATAGCTATTCTTGGAGGGAGTTTTGAATTCGAATTCGAATGGCTCCACCTAAAAGTGATCCCCAAAGTTAGGAGATATTCCCTCAGCTCAAAAATTCGTGATTTTAGTAGTTAGAGCCATGAGTTTGCTTTTACATCATGCATGAGGTAAGCCAACCTTTTCCTTTTTTCTTTTTCCATTTACAAAAGATAAAATGTACTCTTTTACAAGAGGTGTTCACATGACTACTCATGTGACTTACAAATGAGGATAATATCAAATATATCAAGCATGTAGGCTTGAGTAAAATGCACCAACAACTATGATCATTTAATTTCTGCATATCGTTCCCAATTACATTAAACTTTCAGGTTTTCAATTCCATGCATGTGTTTTACATGGTTCATGCTTACTATTGTGCAGTGATGGGACATGCGACTGATCATCCATGTGTGTTTTTATATTTATCAACTGAGATCAGTTGCTTGTCAATTGGGAGGCATGTTGTATATTATGGAATCATGGAAGGTTAAATGGATTTTTAATGTTTTAAATGTCCAACAACTTAGTGGCTAAGCAATCTCTAATGAAGTGATACCTCACCTCAATGTGCTTGGTCTTTGCATGATAGACTGGATTCTTAGCCAAAGCAATGGCACTCTGGCTATCATTGAGCAAACGAGGTACATGCTAAGGTAAACCCATATCACAAGCAAGACAAGAAAGCCACAATGCTTCCTTACATGCCTCACTTGCTGCAACATACTCTACTTATGTGGTGGAAACAACTCTACATTCTTGAAGATGAGATCTCCAAGAGATAGCACCTCCAGCAAAATGAAAAATGTACCCTGATATAGACTTACGATTGTCTACACAACCAGCATAGTCAAAGTCTGTGTAACCAATAATGGATGCTTTTCCTCTACCTAAGCATAGACACTTGTCCTTAGTGCCACTCAGATATCTCAAAATCACCTTGACCGCTTCCCAATGTTTCTTGCGAGGATTAGACATATATCTGCTCACAACTCCCACTGCAAATGCAATGTCTAGTCTCGTAGCTACCATAGCATACATGAGACTACCAACAGCAGACTGATAGGGAATTTTGGTCATGAATTCCTTTTCCTCATCTGATTTGGGGCAGTCATCCTTGCTCAATGTCACATATGTGGGTAAAGATGTACTCAATGCGTTTCCACCCTGCATATTAAACCGGTGAAGTACTTTGGATATGTACTCACTTTGAGACAAGTATATGCATCTTTTACTCCTATCACGAGTAATGCGCATGCCAAGAATATGTTTGGCATCCCCCAAATCGTTCATATCAAATGTCTGACTCAACTTCTTTTTGAGAATCGACAAATGATAAGAGGACTTCCCAGCAATCAACATATCATCGACGTAAAGTATCAAGCGTATCAAGCTGCCATCAGAGCATCTCTTTGTGTAGAGACAATGATCCTCATTTCTCCAAGAATAGCCTTGGGACTTCATGAAAGCATCAAACTTTTGGTACCATTGTCTAGGAGACTGTTTAAGTCCATACAAGCTCTTCTTGGGCTTACAAACTAGACTTTCCTTGCCAGGAACTACATAACCCTCTGGTTGTTCCATATAGATCTCATCTGTAAGATCTCCATGCAAGAAAGCTGTTTTCACATCCATTTGGACTAGCTCTAAGTCCTCCATTGAAACAAATCCAAGCAACATGCGCAAAGTAGTCATCTTGACAAGAAGATTTCCTCAAAATCAACACCACATTGTTGCTTAAAACCCTTTGCAACAAGTCGTGCTTTATATTTTGGAAAGCATTATCTGATGCCCATTTACATGGTAAAGCTTTCCTGCCCTTTGGCAAAGGTACTAAGTCCCAAGTACCATTCTTGTGAATAGAATCCAACTCACTCTTCATGACACACTCCCACTTGACATGATCCTCTGTCTGCATAGCCGCTTTGTAGCAAGAAGGCTCACCGACATCTATTAGCATAACAAAATCTAAACCTGGAACATATCTATCAGGTGGATGTGAGATACGTGCAGAATGTCTCAATGGTTGCTGAACACGAACATGTGTAGACTGATCTAAATGGACATTCTCTTGAACATCCCTATGTGCAACATTTTTATGCATGCTAATCGGAGGACTAGTACCCTCAAACACCACTCTTCTCACTTCAACCTCCTTAATGGGTTGTTTATGCATCTTAGACTCATTAAAAATGACATCACTACTTCTGATCACTGACCGTGTTTTAGGATCCCATAAGCAATATCCAAATTGTCCTTCTCGACCATATCCAAGAAAAATGCACTTCTTTGACTTACGGTCCAACTTTTTTCTAAGATTCTTGGGTATATGAACATATGCTTCACACCCAAAAACTCGAAGATGATCATAATGTGGTGATTTCCTTGTCCATAACTCTTGTGCCACTTTCAGACCTTTGGCAGTACTAGGTGAAAGGTTAATCACATGAACTGTAGTCAATACTACTTCTGCCCAAAAACCTTGTGAGAGGTTTGCATGATGCAACATAGAGACTACTCTATCTTGAATAGTTCTATTCATCCTCTCAGCTACACCATTCTATACTGGGGTATAAGGAGTTGTAAAGCCTTAAGCTTAGTTCCTTTTTCAGTCTCAACTAAAGCAAGCCAAAGTAGGGAATACATCATCCTTTGATTTGATAGGATATACCCAAACTTTTCTAGTAGCATCATCTATGGAAGTGACAAAGTAACGAGAACCACCTAAGGACCTAGTGGGCATAGGACCACACACATCTGTATGAACAAGATCTAAAGGCTGAATTGAAGAGTCAATGTGCATTCTATGCACATTTCTGGTTTTCTTTCCATATTGATAATGCTCACAAAATGAAAAATCAGAGAAAGATAACACAGGTAAGTAGCCAGAACGAGAAAGATTTTCCATTCCACTATGAGATATATGGCCCAAACGACCATGCCAAATACAAGCCATAGGCTGTTCAATAATAGCTAACAAGTGTTCTTTCTGTGATACAAATAAAGGATGAAGTGAGCCAACTTTGCTTCTTTTTGCAATAACCATATTGCCCTTTGATATATGAAACGGTTGAGCATAGAAGAACAGCTTGTAACCAAGGTCATCAAGTTGACCAACTGACATCAAACTGTGTGATAACTGAGGTACATGGCATACATTATGCATAGTAAATTTTGAACCATCAATGAACTACACAATCACATCTCAATTCCCCACAACATCACACTGGTAAGAGTCACCAAGTCTCATGGTACCAAGAGACTTTGCTGCATAATTAGAGAACCATTCTCTATGTGGTGTCACATGGAAAGAAGCACCAGAATCTAGTAGCCAGGTGTGGGAAAGAGAATCAGCCATAAGTGCCTTAGATGGCACAGTAATATCGTGTCAACACATCAACATCATCAGAAATAGCATTAATTTCTCCAATCTTCACAGTCAAAGTAGATGGTGCAGGTAACTGTTTAACATGCCCATCAACATTCTGTCCTTTACCTTTAGCATTCTTTAATGCATAACAGTCTTTCTTCATGTGTTCTTTCTTATGACAATAATGGCATTCGATATGCCTCTTCCTTGATTTACTTCTACTCTTATTCCGTTGACCATTCTTTTCCTTATTCTTGCTCCTGCCACGTTGCTGATTCTTTCCTGGGTAAGAATCACGAACATTATATGCATCTCCACTCTGAGTGCCAACCATGGATTTTCTACGAATCTCCTCACTCAAGAGTGCTCCACATATGTCATCATAGACGAGTTTACCACCAGGTGCACTGTTGCTAATAGCTGTGCAAAACGTATCCCATGATGATGGCAAGGTGCATAACAGCAATACTGCTTTCATTTCATTATCCATATTCATTTTTTGAGCCTGTATTGGGAGAATATAGCATCAAACTCATTTAGATGAGCAGCAACACTATCTGTGTCCTTCATACGAAGGTCATATAATCTTCTCATCAGATACACTTTATTTGATGCCATCTCTTTTTCATATGTATTGCATAACTTCTTTCAAAGCTCCTCTGCACTTTCACAGTCTAATACTGTAAAGTAAACATTATCTGCCAGGTGTAAGCAAATGGTAGACCTGACCATTTCATCTAACTCATCCCAATCATCTTCATCCATGTCAGTAGGCTTCTTTGAAATTTCATTTACTGGCTTCCATTGCCTCCTTTGAATCAACACATCTTTAATCTGATTCTTCCATAGAGCAAAGTTTGTGCCATCAAATTTTTGGATCTCAAAATGGTCTTTGTCGTGCAAGTTATAGCTCCTCCTCGAAACACTAGCACTAGACCCTGATCCACCGGATGTGCCTAAGACCTTTGATGCCATGATGGTAGAGAACTGAATAGAATGATAATGGAGCTAGAAGAGTCCAAACACCAGCAAATAAGTGTATCAAGGAGTAAATCGACCACTATATAGTTGACTAAACCAGAAATGTAGGAAAATTTTGCCAGAGTATCCTCTGCAAAATTAGAATATGACCAGTGTCAACGTATCATAAAATTGCAAGTAATGACATGTCTACCTGCATAGTGAATCACTGACTCCACTGCATATAATCAGTTACCCAATAGAAGCCAACTAGGCTTATCGAGCACCTATGAACAACTATCATACATCTCCTATGGCAAGGTTGGGTAAGTCTTCCACCTGCATCACCAAAGAGAGCCCGACATCTGGGTGTCTCCTAGTTAAGAAAACCTCACCACGACCCTCTTTATCAAATGTAAAAGGCTTTCTGCAAAGAATGTAACCGCTATATCAATGACCACACGATCATACATAACGGTATCCACAGAAGCATACATGGTGTGTATGTGCTCAATATATGCAGTAAAATGACACAGAAAGGCTGCCCAAAAACTAGCCAATAACACATGCAAGTGTCTCTCAACTCTGATGTTTTAAGCTTAAAAAACCTGCATAAATTTGCAGCGGTTGCTCCCACCAAAACTGAAAACCTCGCAAGAAACTTGTAGTTTTACGAGTGTGGCTGAAAATACAGCCCCAAAGGTTCATATTTATTGTCTGAGAAGTACAAAGAACACTCTTCTTGATGTTCTTGGACTTGTGTGAAGAGAACTATGTGCGAAAGTACTCCAAAATGGCTCCAAAAGACACCCCAAAAATGCTTCAGAAATAGGCTTTTAAAGCAAAGAATGAAGCATTGAGGGACCAAAACTTATTCAAGGTAATGTCAACCTTAGTCTTTCCCCTTCTTCTGACACCACAAGAGTGTATCTTAGTGGCAAGAGATTGCCACGGTTAAGCAAGCTCTGGGGGGAACAGTACTGGGATGGGTGACCTCCCGGGAAGTACCGGGAACCTCTATATTCCTTGATCATTGAGGTCCTCCCTTGCGCATAGCCAACGGTGCCAATGGTGATTTTGGTGACTCGGATGACAAGGTATGCTAAGGTCTATGCCTTGATCGCCACCTTAGTCGTAAGCCTTGGAGAAAGCCTCGGGGGGTGCTCGCTTCAATCCCACAAAAGGAACAAAGCTTTTGCCTCGAACTGCTTTGATACCAGTGAAGTATTTCAATGGTGATGCACCACAGTGCACTCTCCTTCTCGAGAGCTCCACGACGATATACTCGGAGTAGAAAATTGAGCTCCGAAGGCTGCATGCAGTACTCTGCACAGAGGCTATAGAATATGCAGAAAACACAGTACACAAAGAGCATGAAGACCGACCTCTTAGGTCTTACAAATGCGGTTGAACTTACAGTATGTGACTGACTAGGCCACTATATGTTTTATTAAAGAACATATACAAAGAAGTGTCCAGTGGCCATTTGGCCTTTCACATGGACACTAACGGTAACATGATCAAAGCTAAGTATTTTCCAATTGCTACTTGGCCTTAATGCTTGATTTATCTTGTTTTCATTAGTCTAACCTTAATCCTAGATGCACATTGAAATAGCCAAGATTTCAATCGATTAAGTTTAGATTAGGATAATGAAACAATCCACTTCTCATTACAAGCATTAGTTTGCATTAAGGAAAGACTTGATTTAAGAAACGACCCTTGTGCATCAAAGAATGTATTTTGGTAGTTTAGTTCCAGATTTCCTTTCCATTGAGTAAGATTTTTATTGCGCCACAAGGATATGTTTTTATATCATAGTGCATTAGGACAAAGGAAAGGATATACATGCATCAAGATTGCATGATATACATTCTTAGTACAAGGAAAAGTCATGCATCAAGTTCATGCATGATTGCTGCATTATTTTTTGGGCATGCAAAGAACTGTTGGAAAACAATGTCCCAATAGTCCACATAGTTGAGAGTATACAGATAGTATATCTATTTAGTTTAGTGCTTCTACAAGAAAAGCGCGTGGGTGCTGTGGTTAAGACACTTACCTTCCAGCCATGTGGCACGAGTTCAATACCCACGTGCAGCAGCGTTCGCGAAATAGTTTTTTGAAAAACGGATGGACAACGATGAAAAGCTCACGGACGGAATAGTTTTGTTTTTTCTTCTTTTAGCAATCGTAGGATCGTGGAGCTTTAAAGTGCTTTATTATATGCTTTTGGATTGGCTTCTAATACTATATAAGAACATGATTGGGGTCAGTTCAAGATATCCTTCACCTAACTTTCAACACAAGCCTTGAGCTTGGACCTCAATAGAGGTGGTGTTTCTTCTAGCACATGGGGCAGACATGGTGCTAACTTAAAGCATGTTGAGGAGCAGCTATGGAGTTCTTCTTGGAGATTCTTGTTGGAGAAGATGAAGGGTGTGCTCACACTCTAGCTCATGGAGAGGAGGTTATCTCTTGTTCATGGAAAGAAGACTTGGTCATTAGCAGCTTGATGGTGAGGATCGGCCATCTACACGGTGTATTTGAAGATTGTCTTCTACAGGAAGACTTCCGGCTACTTCAAAGACATTGGATGGTGTTTAACATAAGATTTACATCTTATCTTAAGAATTGAGGTACATATTCTCTTTATGCACACAAGTACTACTTGGAGTTTATGGAGGCAGTTGCATCCATATCAGGAGTCCTATTTGGCATAGGTACAAGAGAATTAGTATGTATATGCTTTATGCACATTTGGATGAGGTGTTGGAGAAGATATGTTCATATGAGTTTGAGGATTTCCGGCAGCAAACGTGTTAGAATTCTTTGCTACTTTTTAAGTATGTGATCTTTTCACACACGTATCTGACTTAGTGTCTTCCATAGCCTAAGGTTAGATGAGGGTTTGTTGATTATCAGTTTCACACTGATCCTTCCTCGTTCAATCACTCATATTCACTCTTCTGTAACCTCTAAGGTCACACATCTCATGTATATTCAGATTTCTGTCCATACATCTGAATATGTTTGTGTAAGGAAAATACAAACCATGGTTCTGTGTACCCTTGAGATACTTCAAGATTCTCTTGGCAGCCTCTAAGTGAGGTATCCTTGGCTTGTGCATAAATTGACTTAGCACACTAACTCCATATGCAATATCAATTCTTGTTAAGGTAGCATAGTTCAAGCTACCCACCATACTTTGATAACCTGTAATGTATTGGACTTCATCACCTTCATGGGCACTTAGCTTTAGATTTACCTCCATTGGAGTGCTTGCTACTTTAGCATCCTGCAATTGAAATTTCTTCAACATATCCTGTACATATTTTTTCTGAGTAATATATATCCCTGAATTAGTGTACACTAATTCAAGTCCCAAAAAATACTTCAATAAACCTAGATCATTGATCTTGAATTCCTTCATCATTTGGCTTTTGATATATCTGATTCCATTGACACCATTGCCTGTAATGATGATATCATCAACATAAACACAAAGATATATTACCTCTGAATTACTTCTCTTAATGACTAGAGAAGTATCTGCCTTGCTCACGACAAAACCTTGGTCTTGGAGGTATGTAGTTAACCTCTAATTCCATGCCCTAGGTGCCTGCTTCAATCCATATAAAGCCTTTTTTAATTTGCAAACATATGTTACCTTCTTGGGGTCTTCATAGCCAGGAGGTTGTGACATATATACCTCCTCTGAAATCCATCCATTCAAGAAAGCATTCTTGACATCCAATTGGTACATGTTCCAATTCTTTGATGTAGCCACACTAACCAACACTCTGATTGTTGGCATCTTGGCCACAGGAGAAAATGTCTCTTCATAGTCAATGCCTTGGGTTTGTGCAAAACCCTTGGCTACCAATCTGGCTTTGTACCTATTAATTGTTCCATCAGAATTTCTTTTCAATTTATAGATCCATCTGGATCCTATTACCTTCATGGAGTCCTTCTTGGGTACTAACTCCCATGTATCACTCTCCTTGAGTGCTTCAATCTCCTCATCCATAGCTTCTTTCCATTCTGATTTGGTTATTGCTTCTTCATATGATCCTGGTTCTTCATTTGACAAATCCTTGGCAAGAAAAATTGAATGTTTAATAACAAGAGATGTATCATACCCATATCTGATAGGTTTCTTGCTTTCCCTTTGAGATCTTCTGATTGATTGAGTTGAAGATTCAGGTATGTCTTCAAGCTTCTTCATCTTCATTTTGCCCTTTGACTTCCATGCCTTGAACTCTTCAAGGTTGATTGTATCTTCATCATCTGAACTTGAATCTCCATCCTGAGTAGGTTCCTCCTTTGTAAGTTTTGGAAATTCCTCTTCCAAATCATAGGGTAGTTTGACCATCCTGCATTCATTCTCATACCAAGAATCATTCTCATCAAACATCACATCTCTGCTTACCATAAATGCCTTATTGGTAGGACTATAAAACCTGTAACCTTTTTGATTTAAATCATACCCAATAAAAATGTATTTTTCAGCCTTTGGATCTAGCTTACCTCTTACCTGAGAAGGAATGTGCACATATGCTACACATCCAAATATTTTGCAGTGATCTAATGATGGTCTCTTACCATGCCATTCTTCATAGGGTGTCATACCATCAAGTGACTTAGATGGTAACCTGTTTATGAGGTAAGTGGCAGTAGAAACACTCTCTGCCCATAGATAGTTAGGTAACTTCTTCTCATTAAGCATAGATCTAGTTGTCTCAACAATTAACCTGTTTCTTCTCTCAGCTACCCCATTCTGTTTAGGAGAATACCTTGTGGTTATCTCTCTTTTGATGCCTCTGTCCTGCAAGAAGTCTTCAAATTCATTGGAGAATTACTCACCTCCTCCATCTGACCTTATCCTCTTCAAATTCCTTCCTATCTAGTTTTCAACTAATGCAAGATATTTCTTAAAACAATTAAATACCTCATCCTTGTGCTTCATAAAGTATAATATAGTCCATATGCTATAATCATCAATGAAAGACACATAGTACCTTGATCTTGAGACTGAGGGGTCTTTGCTAGGTCCCCAAACATCTGTGTGTACAAGCTCTAGATAGTCTTCATGCATATATCCTTTCTTGGAGAAGGGTAACCTGTGAGACTTACCAAATTGACAAGCACCACACTTGTAAATCATATGTTGTTTGGATACATTAGGTATCCCAAGCACACATTGGTCCCTGCTCATTTGCTTCAAGGTTCTTTCTCCTATGTGCCCTAACCTTTTGTGCCAAATCTCAAGCTCTAAAAGTGTTTGATCCTTATAACTCTATAGTGCAATATTCTTTGTGTCTTCCAACTCAAAAGTGAAAAGTCTACCTGATTTTTCTCCTTTAGCAATCCTCTTGAACCCATGTCTTGGGTCCTCCACATATGCTCCATATTGATTGAATCTGACCTGCAAACCTTTCTCCACAATCTGACCAACACTCATTAAGTTTTTGGTAATGGTTGGTACATAAAGTACCCTGCTCAACAAATTCTGATTACCATCACAAGTCTTAACATTTCCAACTTTAACTACTGAATGCTTTGTATCATCACTTGTTTGGACTTGATGTTTACCTTTTGGTTCCTCAAGATAAGAGAGTAGTGCCACATTGCCAGCCACATGGTTTGAACACCCTGAGTCAATGTAAAATAAGTGATCATCATTTGTACCTGATTTTGAAGTCATGTTCATGATCAGAAGAGAGTCATCCTGTTCCTCTGTATAGTTGTTGTAATCTTTTCTGGATTTATATCCTCCTTGGTAGTTGCCATTGTAATTGTTGTTGTAATTGTTTTTGTGGCCTTGGTGATGGTTGAACCTTCCTCTTGACTGTGAGTAACCACCTCTTTGGTAGCCTCTTCCTCTCTGATTTTTGTAATTCCTGAAACACTCATCTGTGGTGTGATTTGATAAACCACAAATGTTACATGGTGATGAATTATAGGGTCTCCCCCTACCTTGCTTACCTCCTCTACCCCTTCCTCTTTAAGATCTACCTCTCGCTGCATAGTTGGCTAGGGAGGTAGAGCCTTCATCTTCCACCTTACTCTTGTCTTTATCCTTAGATTTGTTATCAGTATATAGGGCAGAAGAGTTGTTACCTTTGGATGTATCTCCACTCTTGGTGAGCTTTGCTTCATGTGTAAATAGTTGACCCATGAGAGTTGTAAGATCTGGAGTGTGCATGTCCATGTAGAGATCCATTGCAGTGGTGAAGCTTTCCTACTTGTCATCAGCCTTGATTCCATTGATTACCTGCCTCACAATCTATTCTTCTTCAATTTCTTCTCCTATGCTTGCTAACTGATCTGCAACATCTTTGATCTTGGTCACAAATTCTGAAACAACTTGCTTAGGTTGCTTCCTTAGTGTTGTGAATTCAATCCACAACTGATTTTTCCTAGCCCTTGTATTGGAGGAAAAATATGATGAAAAGGTTTCCCAAGTCTCTAGGGAAGTCTTGCAATTTCTGATATGTGGCAAAAGAAATTCAGAGATAGAGTTGAGTAAGTAAGACCTTGCCAATGCATCCTTAGGACACCATGTGTTGAGTTTTTCTTGTTCCTCCTTGGTTGGCACTCCTCTTGCTTTGAATGAGGGCAATTCCTCATCTCTTGAGATGTATCCATAGAGACTCCTTCCTTGTAAGTAGGTCTTCATCCTTAGAGACCAAGCTTGATAGTTGTTCCTGTCCAATTTATCAATAAATGAAGGAAAACCATCTCCCATTTTACCTTATTTGCTCTGGCACCACTGTTGGGAAAGATGTATGGATGATTCAAGAGACTGAGTAGGTACTGCTAAACCTGCTTTGTACCAGCCCTCTTTTGCTTCAGACTTGATTATTAGACTTCCTTAGCTTTCCAATGACACCAACAAATGCTCTATGTCCTTTGGAAATGATGTGTGCAATGATTGAATCAAAACAGATAACTTTGGAAGTCACAAACTCAAGAAAACCTTCTATTTATGTCTTGACACCTGCTGAATGTTTTGCTCAGTGTGACCAGCACAGAAGAAATTGATAAAATTCCTTCTAGGGGTAGTTAATTAGCTTAGTAAGCTACGATTTGCAAGTAGAATGATGTAAAAAGATAAACTATGCTTAGAGAAATCAATTTAGCAAGTTTAGCTATACCCCCGACTTTTTAGGATTGTAGCAGAAATAGACCAGTGAGCACCTCGACACAAATTTCTCTGGATTTGCGGAATGGAATGTCTGCAAATTTTGACAGCATGTAGTAGACTTGAAGCTGAATCCAACAAGCTTTGAATCACTGATTTTGGTGGAGTATTGACCGAGATATGCCCTTGACAAGTTGACAAACTTTTGAGTAGACTAGCAGAGAACACAGAGATGAATGATGTAAATGTATCTATTAATTAAAACTTGTGTACAATCCCATTGGCATGAATAACATTTCCAAATGGTGTAGAGAGGTGTAGGCTATGGTATAGTCCTCACACACACTCAAACGTAGGAAAATGAGACTCGGGAATGAAGAATTATCCCGCGACTTTTCCATATCCATTTTTATAGGAAATGACTAAAAATTTTGAATTCAAATTCAAATTTTGGCTCCCTATGATCAAGCTCCTAAAAGCTTGGAAATATTCTTTCAATCAAGTGAGCTACTTTTCCACGACTCACTTTGGTAGGTGATTTCAAAAAAATTCTAAGTCAATTTGACTTTTACAATGAGGTAAAGTGGTAATTAACCACTAGCATATGTTCCTATGCTTCTTCATATATGTGTAGACTTTAATGTATCCTTTGAGCCAAATGTGTAGTCTTGCAATTTACACCAACACTTGATTGATAACACTTGTCATGCATGGAGGACTTGAACCGAAAAATGAATATTCCTACATATTTGACCCTCGATATTCCTTACTCTCTTAGACTTGAGGGTGGAGTTGTGGTCTCAACACATCCATATGTTCTTTAAAGTTGGAAGTTATCTTCTTCTATTGCCTTCATGATGGTGGATATAGTTGGATAATCTAACAATAGACCTATCAAATGAGAGTATGCAACCAATAAACAAAATCTTAAAGAAATAATCCCATAACATTATCCTTTAAGATGATAATCATAATAGATAATTTAAATTATATTCATAAAGGCCTTATACATTGGTTATAAAAATCCAATTACATCATATACTCTCAAATTGTTTCATCTTGATTTCACTCCCTCCCATACATAGAAAGCTAGCAAAATTTAGAAGGAGATATCAATCTCGTACATGCCACTATCCACGTGTACACAAATTTAGTATATTTGCATACAATATGGGAAGATAAGTACTCACACTTGCACATGTGCATTTGTTTCTTCATATAGTCTTACTACAAGTCTAAGGATAAGAAAGGAATTAGATTTGTGCTAAGACTATCAAACGAATACTTGAATCATAACTCTCAAACCCTAAATTTTTTACAAAATAACTTATAAATTAGGATTTTAGTGTATGAGTGAGAATACTTTAATAATGTATCATAAATAATAGACAAGAAAATACCTTCTGAAAAACTAAACATAATATCCTTATTATGTTCATTCAAATAATAGACTTGGCGCTTAGTCCATTC
The DNA here is from genome assembly GCA_020310875.1 of Ceratopteris richardii. Classification (NCBI taxonomy): domain Eukaryota; kingdom Viridiplantae; phylum Streptophyta; class Polypodiopsida; order Polypodiales; family Pteridaceae; genus Ceratopteris; species Ceratopteris richardii. The sequence continues at coordinate 59,237,658 of CM035437.1, read as the reverse complement.
AGTTGTGTATAGTTCATACTATTCAATCATAAAAGATAGATTTTTTATTATTTTCCAGTAATGATCTATGAATCACCAAGTGCAATAATATAACCAATTAAATTTGATAATTATATAAGTTATGTTGTAAGAAATTGATGTACGATGTTTTCGGGTTATTATAGTTTTATGGAGTGCATTTATAATTCTTTATGAGATATTTTTACATTTAACCTTCTTGAGCTAGTATAAATGTGGAAAATAATTTCTATACTTTTTTCGTATAATATAGGTATTTAAAAAAGAAAAATTAAACACAAAATGTCAGATAATAATAATTATTAAGAATGTATTTGTATAGTTTGAAAAACATTTTTTTCTAAAACATAGAAATTTAATTAATAAGTCTTCAATTATTTTTTCATTCCTACGGTTAACTTTTGCATTCTTAGTGTCAATGATAAGTTACAACTCCTAAAAGGTTAAAAGTAAATAATTTTTTTCATTTAGTGGTACATCCAAGGGGGAAGTATAATTCTATGTAAGTCAATATCTATGCATAAACAAAATTTACCTTAGCCGTAATCTTACCTATGATCCACCTATCTACGTAACACAACACTTATGGGCAACTTCCTAAGTGATTTGAGCAAAAGATACAGTCTTTCCCTTCCTTTATTCTTATTATTGACAATAAGTAAATACGGGATCTAAATGTACACACACACACGCACACACACACACACACACACACATATATATATATATTACTTCATGAATTTTATTCATAATCTCTCCAGGCATGTATGGGTGTATCCATTGAAAGAACATCCGAAGTTTTTATATGCTTCTATTACCGTTAGTGTTCATATGAACGGAAAAATGGCCACCAAACACTTCCTTGCATATGTTCTTTAATAAAACATATAGTGGCATGGTCAATCACGGAGTGTAAGTTCTACCGCATTTGTAAGACCTAAGAAGTCTGTCTTCGTTCTGCCTATGTACTGTGTTCCCTGCGTATTCTGCAGCATTTGTGTGAAGTACTGTGTGGGGCCTCCGGATCTCGGTTTTCTACTCCGAGCATATTGTCATGGAGCTCTGGAGAAGGAGAGCAGACTGTGGTGCATCCGCATCGAAATACTTTGTTGGTATCAGGGCACTTCGATGCAAAAAAGCTTTGTTCCTTTTGTGCAAGCGATGCGAGCACCCCCCCCCCCCCCCCTCCAAGGCTTACGACTAAGGTGGCGACCAAGGCATAGACCTTCGCATACCTTGTCATGCGAGTCATCGAAGTTAGTGCTGGTATTGTTGGCTGCACGCGAGGGAGGACATCAACGATCAAGGAAGATAGAGGTTCCCGCTACTTCCCGGGAGGTCACCCATCCGAGTATTGTTCCCCCTAGAGCTCGCTTAAGTGCGGCAATCTCTTGCGACTACGCTACACTCTTGTAGTTTCTGAAGAAGGGGAAAGATTAAGGTTGACATTACCTTGAGCATGTTTTGGTCCCTCAAAGCTTCATTTTTTGCTTTCAAAGCCTATTTTTGAAGCATTTTTTAGTGTCTTTTGGAGCCATTTTGGAGTACTTCTGCAGATAGTTCTCTTCACACAGGTCCAAAACATCAAGAAAAGTGTTCTTTGTACTTCTCTAACAATAAATATCAACCTTTGGGGCTCTGTTTTCAGCCACACTTGCAAAACTACAGGTTTTTGGAAAGGTTTTCAGTTTCAGTGGGAGCAACTACTGCAAATTTATGCAGGTCTTTTGAGCCTAAAACATCAGAGTTGATAGACACTTGCAGGTGTTGTTGGCTAGTTTTTGGGCTATGCATTTAGCCTTTTAGTGTCATTTTCATACATATATTGAGCACATACACACCATGTACACTTCTGTGGATACTGCTTATGTATGTCCATGTGGTCATTGATATAGTGGTTACGTTCTTGCATAAAGCCTTTTTACATTTGAAAAAGAGGGTTGTGGTGAGGTTTTCTTAACTTGGAGACACCCACATGTCAAGGTCTCTTTGGTGATGCAAGTGGAAGACTTACCCAACCTCACCATAGGAGATGTATGATAGATGTTCATAGGTGCTCGATAAGCCTAGTTGGCTTCTATTGGGTAACTGATTATATGCACTGGAGTGAGTGATTCACTATGTACGCAAAAATGTTAGTACTTGTAGTTTTATGATATTTTGACACAGGTCATACGCTCATTTTTACAGAGGATACTCTAGCAAATTTTTTCCAACCCATTAAGGAGGTTGAAGTGAGAAGAGTGGTGTTTGAGGATACTAGTCCTCTAGTTAGCATGTAAAAAATGATGCACATAGGGATGTTCAAGAGAATTTCCAGTCAGATCAGTTTGCACATGTTCCTGTTCAGCAACCATTGAGACATTCTGCACGTGTCTCACATCTAGGTAATATATATGTTCCAAGTTTACACTTTGTTATGCTAATAGATGCCGGTGAGCCTTCTTGCTACAAAGAGGCTTTGCAGACAGAAGATCATGTCAAGTGGGAGCGCGCCATGAAGAGTGAGTTGGATTCTATTCACAAGAATGGAACTTGGGATTTAATACATTTTCCAAAGGGTAGGAAAGCTTTACTATGTAAATGGGTATATAAGTTGAAATTCACATTAGATAGTGTTTCTCCAAATTATAAAGCACGACTTGTTGCAAATGGTTTTAAGCAAAAACATGGTGTTGAGTTCGAGGAAATCTTCTCTCCAGTGGTGAAGATGACTACGCTGTGCATGTTGCTTGGACTCGTTGCAATGGAGGACTTAGAGCTAGTCCAAATGGATGTGTGTTGGGGATTCGGGGACAAGAAGGAGTTTGAGGGTTTGTAGGAGAAAATGAAAAGACCAAAAGAGAAAATACACCTTGGAAGTTTCTGCCGTTTGATTACAGTAAGAAAAGTACAATGTTTGAAATACAAGATACACCAATACCTCTGTGCACAAGCCCACAGAGTGCCCAATTACAAAATATCCAATATCCCAATGTCCTCTTGCTGCCGACCTCCTCTGCAACAAACCTCCACCTGCTTCAAGCTTCTCCTTGTGCACACCTTGCACCAAGCTTCCACAAAGGGGGAGGAGTGAATACCTGCTGTCGGCAAGCGTACACTGCCAAAGGACCTTGAGATACTTGGGGGAACTATAGCTTAGCACTTCTCTGCACCAAAATCCTTGGTCACTCTCTATGCACCTTGCACTTCCACTTCTGTGCGACGTACTCTGGTGACTCTTGCACTTCTCTCTCTTGCTCCACTTAGCCTATGCTCCTCTTGCTTACTCTAAGATTGGTCCAAGAATGACCTTGCCTTGATTTGAGTGTGTCGATCACGTACGCTCCTAACTGCAAGTGAATCTTGGTGCTCACTTTGATGTTCCAAGATTGTTCTCCCAAGTGGCAGCCAACGACTCACTGTTTTGTCCTGTAGTGACTTTAGTCTAAAACCAAAAATTTTAATGGGGGGGGGGCATTCTTTCACCTGTGCGTACACTTTGCCGCTTCACATACCTTCATGTTTCCTTTTAAATCTTCACTTTTGCACATAAGAGGGGGTTCACCTGAACCTTCCAAAACCCTTTAAAACACACTTTGAACCTTAGGAAAATTAGAGAAAATACCTCTGCAACCTGCAACCACTTTCTCCAATTTACCCTTTATGGACAATTAATTGTGCACCACTTGTGCACTTTGACACCTGCACTTAGACACTTTGACTTTGCACCTGTTGACTTTGACCTTGACCTTGGTGACTTTGACCAGTTGACTTTGACCTTTGACTTTGACTGCAATTAACTTTGACCACATGACTTTCATGGGCTCAACAGTTGCCCACCACCTAATGTGCTCTCCGTCCCGGAGAGCTATAGCCAAAACTCTGAGCATAACAGACACCATGAAAAGAGTACTGCAGAACTGGAAGAGGACATCTGAGCAGCAACCAAATCCACCAAAAGCAGGATGGAACAAGTACCAGAGAAGAACCATAAGTGGGAGTTGTGTTATGAAAAAGCTAAAAAAGGGGGGCAAGGTGAGTGTAGAAAGGAAGGTAAGGGAGGGATGAGGAGAAGGCTTATGGGGTCTAGAGGGGGAAAAAATCATCAAACAGGAGAGCTACAGAGTGAGCATATGGAGAATAGTGAAATAGATGGTGAGAGGAGATGATAATAGACAATGTGGTCAATGTAATAAAATAAAAACATATGGTAATTATGATCAAAACATGTTGTTTGTGCCAAAAGTCAGAGAAAAAGTGGTAATTTGGAAAAATAAAGTCAAAAACTGAGTCCAGAGGTGCCAAAAAACATGAAAATGACTCCTTTTTTGTAAAAAACGGCCAACCGAGGCACAATTCAGAGCCAAAAGCTTCAAGCCATAAAAAAATAAAAAAAAAAATAAGTAATAATAAAAAAATGGATATCTAAAGTTTTTTTTTTTTTTTTTTTAAATTAGTAAAGAAATTCGAACGCCTAAATAATAAAAAATAAATAAAAGGAAAATAAATAAAGAAAATAAATAATGAAATAAAATAAAAAATAAAAATAATAAGAAAAAAATAAAAATAATAAAGTAATAAAAAATAAAAATAAGAAAATAAAATATCAAAGAAAATAAAAAATAAAATAAAATAAAAAAAATAAAAAATGAATGGGGGGGATTGATTGTCAGAACGGGGGGGGGGGGGTTGTCAGAACGGGGGGCAGGGGGGGGGGGGGGGGGGCGGGGGGGGGGGGGGGGGGGGGGGGGGCGGGCGGGGGGGGGGGGGGCAGGGGCGGGGGGGGCGGGGGGGGGGGGGGGGCGAAAAATCCTCAAAAATCCAAAATTGCTGAAAAATCCAAAATTCCTGAAAAATAATCCAAAATAGAGAAAAATGAAGGAAAAATCTGAGAAAATGCCAAAAATTGGCCAAAAAAATTCTGAAAATTTTCTCATGAAATTTTCTACATGTTTAGCCTAAAAATCCTTCATCAAACCACAGAGAGCCTCCATTTATTCTTTCTTTGGCAAGAAAAAGACACATGAAAAAGGCGAAAATACTAGAAAAAGTCCAAAAAAATGCCTGAAAAAATCTGAAAAAATTTCTAAAAAATTCCAAAATTTGTGCCTTTGCAAAGTGGATGAAATGACTGCTAAATTTGCTAAAACCTCAAGAAACAAGCATGAAATGGATAAGAAAACTACTAAAACTTAAGTAAAAATGACGAGAAAAGACTATGTACAACCTGGACAATTTTTGCAGGTTCCAGGTGATCCATAAAACTTCAGTTGGCTTGATAATAGGCCTTGAGCCTTGTATTGTTGACTGAGAGAGACTCCTCCATAATCTGCATTTGTACTGCACTTCATTGCTTTAGTCTTCTCCTGGGGCACCCTGGCCATCTGAGAGGGGTACCCTAAATCCTTCATTAGAATGTTATCTCCTCCAGCAACTTTATGATATGATTTGCAAAATTTTAATTTTACTATTCCGGCTTCTTCATCCAGTGGAACCCTATGTTCCCAAATACTGGCAGTAGCAACTTCCACATTCTTGTAAAGCCCTGCACTTGCTACCATAAGAATTGAAATAACAGATGATAGCCATACCAGAATCCATAAAAAAGTGGCCATTGATATATGAATTTGAGTAGCTTCATCACTGCTGCATGTAAGGACTTTGCTTTTCTTCTCTTTGCTATGGCCTTTGACTGCTACTGTTTCAACCTGAGTGATTTCCTCTTTTTCTTCATATGCTTCTTCTATACTTGAGTTTGGAAAAATTCCATAGCAGGAAGATGGGTCTTCTGCATGGAGCCAAGCCAACATGTTTTCATCTTCATATAAATCTGCTCCTTCAAATAGGTCTGCTTCTGGGTTGTCCACCACTTCTTCTTCCATACAAATACCGATTGTCTGCATCATGCTAGTATTTTTCTGATTATCTGGGCCTTCTTCTAAAATTATCTGCTGCAACTCTTTTCCCTCTTGCTTTACCCACATTGTGTCCTTGCCCCAGTCATGCAACACATTGGCATGCCTTAACCAAGGTCTCCCAATTAACAGGGGGAAACTTCCTTCTACCTGTGGCAGCCTTAAAACAACAAAGTCCAGGTTAAAGATGGTACCTTGTATTTTGACTGGAACTCCAGGGACCACACCAATAGGCCTTACTATGCTTTGGTCTGCCATTGTTACAGTGAAGTTGGCAGGTCGTGAAGGGTATATTCCAATCTTTTTCATGGTATATTCAGGCATCAAGTTAATGCCAGAACCACCATCCACAATAACTCCTTGAAACTCATGAACTTTAATAGAGACTGTTAGCCGAGGGCTCTTGTAATCTGTTAGGGGTGCTTCCCCTAAACATCTATCTTTATGCATAACAGCAGCCTTTGCCACTAAACTTGTTGTGGACATTTCATCAATTATCTGCAAGAGTTCTGACCTGAACTTCCCATCCATCTTTATTAAATAAAAAATACTAACCTCCTTTTTCATGGACTTGAGTAGTTTGGAAGCTTCTGATTCCTTAAGAGCATGGGCTGCATTTGACTTATCAAACTGCTCATGAGCCCTGTTGAATGCATATTCAATGGCATCACTGGTACCTGTGAAATTTTCTTTTTGCCTTATATTTGCACTTGGGTTGGCTTTTTCTTCAGACACACCTTTGTCTCTGTTTAATCCATTAATCATTGATTCTTGGCCTATTTCCACTGGAGCCTTCCCCTTGCTTCTTGTCTGCACTGTAAAAGATTCAATTTCTTCTAAATGCACCACCCTGATAGATGGAGATGGCACCTTAACCTGATCTACCCTTTCTTCTTTCTGCACAGAAATCATTTGAATGTGGGGCCCAGATGAAGAGGCTTGATTCTTAGGACAACAATTTGTATAATGGTCTCTGGCCTCTGGGCAGTTTCTGCAAGGAGGGGCATTTTCTGGAAGAGTGCACCTACTTTGATAGTGCCCACAATCTCCACATCTGAAACAAATAATTGGCCTTCTAGGCCCATTTCCAAAATTATCCCTCTGTCTAGGGTTATAAGTGTTACCTTGATTGGGGGCAGCAGCCATCACATTTGTGGTTGGTAGGGATCCTCCTTGTGTCCAGTATGTCGTTGCAGGCATTCCCCTTGATTGGCATTCATGGGCCTCATGACCAACTTTTCTGCATAATTGGCAAGTTACACTTAACAGAGGACACTCACTTACTATATGCCCTTGTTTGCTGCACATGGAACACCAAAGTCCACTCTTGATGCCACCTCCTTTGAGCTCCTGCAACTCCTGTTGCAACTGAGCCAATTCCTCTGCCTGGGCCTCCTCCTCCTTTTGGAGCCTTAGTGCTTCAATCTCTCTTCTCAACTGAGCAACAACATTCTCTTCCTCTTTGTAGGGCTTATTTCTCTTCAAGCCCTCCAATTCCCTTCTTAACTGGCTCACTGGGTCCTCCAGTTCTGTACCATATGATGGTTGGGAAGAAGTTGCACCATACTGGTGCCTTATCTGTTCCAAGCGGGTGGCCATATTGATGAATTCCTCAACAGAGGCAGTAGGTAGCACTAACTCTTTTATTTTGCATTGGGTGACCACAGGTAAGGGTTTGGCTAACCACTTCTTGACAAAGAAGTCGTGTGGTGGATCCGGTAGTTTAGCCATTAATGCTTTGGCCCTGGTCACGAATTCGGGGAGCTTCTCTCCTGGACCCAACCTTAAGTTTTCCAATTCTTCTATAATGATCTCAGCCGTGTTGCCATGCTGAAATTGATTCTTAAAGGCCTCTTTCATCAAATCCCAAGAGGTAAAGTGATTTTCAGCAAACTGGCTAAACCACTTGTCTGCCAGACCTTCCAATGTGGCGGGGAAGAGTATCAAGAAAGCATCTTCCCTACCCATTAGCCCTCTGGTCTTACATAATGCAAGAAATCTTCGAATGTGCTCATCTGGGTCCTCATGGGCTAAACCTCTGAAGGAGGGAAATTTTATGTTTAATCTGGAGAGCAAGATTTCTAGGTCCACTTGTCCTGCCATGCTTCCTACCGATGAAGTCGATGAAAGTGGACTCGATGATCTTCTGTTCGTCTTTCTTCTTGTCTGCTTGCACTTGATCCTCAAGGTTTGTGATCGGGTCGCGGTCATGAGCTATTCATAGTCCACTTAAAATGAGACACTTGATAAAAATATGTACCTTTTGGCCCACTGGAGTAGTGTTGTCGTCACTGGAATATTGCTCTCCAATGGCAATATATAGTCTCCTATGCTCAAATCTCCTTGGAAGTCCCACCGGGTGTGCCAAATTTGTTGGGGATTCGGGGACAAGAAGGAGTTTGAGGGTTTGTAGGAGAAAATGAAAAGACCAAAAGAGAAAATACACCTTGGAAGTTTCTGCCGTTTGATTACAGTAAGAAAAGTACAATGTTTGAAATACAAGATACACCAATACCTCTGTGCACAAGCCCACAAAGTGCCCAATTACAAAATATCCAATATCCCAATGTCCTCTTGCTGCCGACCTCCTCTGCAACAAACCTCCACCTGCTTCAAGCTTCTCCTTGTGCACACCTTGCACCAAGCTTCCACAAAGGGGGAGGAGTGAATACCTGCTGTCGGCAAGCGTACACTGCCAAAGGACCTTGAGATACTTCGGGGAACTATAGCTTAGCACTTCTCTGCACCAAAATCCTTGGTCACTCTCTATGCACCTTGCACTTCCACTTCTGTGCGACGTACTCTGGTGACTCTTGCACTTCTCTCTCTTGCTCCACTTAGCCTATGCTCCTCTTGCTTACTCTAAGATTGGTCCAAGAATGGCCCTGCCTTGATTTGAGTGTGTCGATCACGCACGCTCCTAACTGCAAGTGAATCTTGGTGCTCACTTTGATGTTCCAAGATTGTTCTCCCAAGTGGCAGCCAACGACCCACTGTTTTGTCCTGTAGTGACTTTAGTCTAAAACCAAAAATTTTAATGGGGGGGGCATTCTTTCACCTGTGCGTACACTTTGCTGCTTCACATACCTTCATGTTTCCTTTTAAATCTTCACTTTTGCACATAAGAGGGGGTTCACCTGAACCTTCCAAAACCCTTTAAAACACACTTTGAACCTTAGGAAAATTAGAGAAAATACCTCTGCAACCTGCAACCACTTTCTCCAATTTACCCTTTATGGACAATTAATTGTGCACCACTTGTGCACTTTGACACCTGCACTTAGACACTTTGACTTTGCACCTGTTGACTTTGACCTTGACCTTGGTGACTTTGACCTTTGACTTTGACTGCAATTAACTTTGACCACATGACTTTCATGGGCTCAACAATGTGAAAACTGCTTTCTTGCATGGAGATCTTATAGATGAGAGCTATATGGAACAACCAGAGGGTTATGTAGTTCCTGGCAAGCAAGATCTCGTTCATAAGCTTAAGAAGAGCTTGTATGGACTTGAACAGACCCCTAGACAATGGTCCCAAAAGTTTGATGCTTTTATGAAGTCTCAAGGCTATTCTCGAAGTAATGACGATCATTGTCTCTACACAAAGAGATGCTCAGATGGCAGCTTGATATGCTTGATACTTTATGTCGATGATATGCTGATTGCTGGGAAGTCCTCTTATGATTTGTCAATTCTAAAAAAGAAGTTGAGTCAGACATTTGATATGAAGGATTTGGGGGATGTCAAACATATTCTTGGCATGCGCATTACTCATGATGGGAGTAAAAGATGCATATAATTGTCTCAAAATGAGAACATATCCAAAGTACTTTAGAGGTTCAATATGCAGGGTGGATCATTGAGTACACCTTTACCCACATATGTGAAATTGAGCAAGCATGATTGCCCCAAATCAAATGAGGAAAAGGAATTCATGACCAAAATTTCCTATGACTCTAATGTTGGTAGCCTCATGTATGCTATGGTAGCTACAAGACCAGACATTGCATTTGCAGTGGGATTTGTGAGCAGATATATGTATAATCTTGGCAAGAAACATTGGGAAGTGGTCAAGATGATTTTGAGATATCTGAGTGGCACTAAGGACAAGTGTTTATGCTTAGGTAGAGGGAAAGCATCCATTATTGGTTACACAGATTTTGATTATGTTGGTTGTGTAGACAATCGTAAGTCTACATCAGGGTACATTTTTCATTTTGCTAGAGGTGCTATCTCTTGGAGATCTCGTCTTCAAGAATGTACAGATGTTTCCACCACAGAAGCTGAGTATGTTGCAGTAAGTGAGGCATGTCAGGAAGCATTGTGGCTTTCTCGTCTTGCTTGTGATATGGGTTTACCTCAGCATGTACCTGGCTTGCTTAGTGATAGTCAGAGTGCCATTGCTTCGGCTAAGAATATGGTCTATCATGCAAAGACCAAGCACATTGAGGTGAAGTATCACTTCATTAGAGATTGCTTAGCCACTGAGTGCATTATTCTTGAGAAGATTCACACTCTAGATAATGTTGTAGATGCTTTGACTAAAGCTCTACCATAGGATAACTTTCAACACTATTGTCACTTGATGGGGGTTACTTGATTCTTGATCTTACACAGTCACTTGTATACTATGTAACATGCCTATTAGGTGGGAGGTATAGTTTGTATACTTACACTCAGGTATTCTTTATCATTCTTTATTCTTCTCCCATAGTTACTTTGGCCATGTTGACCTTTAGTGGGAGATTGTTACCGTTAGAGTCCATATGAAAGGCCAAATGGCCACCAGACACTTCCTTGTATATGTTCTTTAATAAAACATATAGTGGCCTGATCAGTCATAGACTGTAAGTTCGTCCGCATTTGTAAGACCTAAGAAGTTTGTCTTCATGCTCCCTGTGTATTGTGTTTTCTACGTATTCTGTAGCATCTGTGCCAAGTATTGTGTGCGGCCTCCGGAGCTCGGTTTTCTACTCTGAGCATATTGTCGTGAAACTCTCAAGCAGAAGAGCACACTATGGTGCATCCGCATTGAAATACTTCAGCTTCAAACAATTGTTGGTTATGGCTGGAAATCTATCAACATGTAAGTTGGGCACCCTTTTTTCTCATCGAGGGGTAAAATATGTGTCTTCTAATTTTATTGCATTTCTGGCAGAGTGTTGGATAAAACATAAGTCTATAGTTTCATATACACCTCAAAGAAAATGGAATTGGTAAAAGAAAGAACATCTCTCACAGAGATGGCAAGGTGTACGGTCAAAAGTCACGCTTTACCACATAGCTTCTGGCTTGAGGCTATTATGTTTATAGCATATGTAGCTGATAGGTGTCCCACCAAATTTGTGCAATTTATCACTGCATATGAGGCTTGAAATGGTCACAAGACATCTATTTCTCTTTGTTTGCATCAGTGCTTGAAAAACAATGCATGAAATTGGATGATAAAGTAGTCAAATGCAAAGGCTATCATTTGTATTATCCACACAATAAAGGCATTTTGGTTAGCCATGATTTTTGCGGAATATGCTATTCAGCCATTACTTACATGTATCAAGGAGACTTCACTTAGCTCTAGAGATGCATATGACATGTTGTTGGCTCCTTTCATAGGTGGGCACTTAAGTACTCATCAACCTAAGGCAATTTCTCAACCTTTAGAGGTTTCACATTTACTTGATGCACTAGATGATATATAAGAGGGTTGAAATAGAGGAAGTAAACTATGCCTAAATGGCTGGTGCAAGCTTTGATAGATAGAAAATTAAATACACTTGTATCATATCATACTCGTTCATGCTCTCATAATTTTTCAATGAGTTGAAAATTATGACCCTAAATTAGATGCATATCTTTCTTATATCATTCACACTGTCATAGTGCTTCCCTTGCATCAGATTGCTATGCAAGGATGCCTCTAATCTTTGTGGAGAGAGTGATCCTTTTTCATTTGATGAACCAAAAAATTCAACAATTGGATGGCTGCTATGCAATCAGAATATGATGCTATTGTGAAGAATGGTATCTGATTTTTATGTGATTTTCCTCCAAATAAAAAGTCCATTGGCACTAAATGGGTATAGATGCTAAAACGTAAGTGTGATGGAATAGTTGACATGTATAAGGCTAGGCTTGTTTCAAAAGTTATGCTTAGAGAGAGGTATTCATTTTGATGAGACCTTTGCATCTACATGTGAATGACCATTGTCCCTATCATCTATGCACTTCTAGCTCATCATGGGTGTAATGTACATCAATTGGACATTAAAACTACATTTTTGAATGGTGCCTTAAATGATCAATATGTATTTCAGCCCCATGATATTGTGTCAAAAGGGCATGAAAACAAAGTGTGTAGGTTAGAAAAGGCATTATATGCCTTGAAGCATGCACCACATGCTGGTATGAAAAGATACATGCCTACTTGATTGCATATGGTTTTGAGAACAATCCGATTTAGAGAACCCTATATGTTAAGTATTTAGATGATGTACTTCTCATCATTTTGTATGTTGATGACATGATGCTCAGTGGTCTTAATGAGAAGCATGTTGCTGAATTTAAGGCTGATTTTCATGCCTCTTTTGAGATGTCAGATTTGGGGTGTTTTCCTCATTATTTGGGAATTCCATTTATGCAAGATGATGGGGGAATAGCTTTCTATCAAACAAAATATATTGACACATTATTCAAGCATTTTGGCTTTGAAAATTGCAAACCTATTGCCACGCCTATGGAAACATGTTAAAGGTTGAGTCTTCATGGTGCTAGAGATGCATTTGATGTTATCCTCTATCAACATTTTTTTGAATGCTTGATTTACTTATGCATAAATGGACCCACTATTCAATTCCTTATCTCTCATGTGAGCAATTTTATGCATTGCCTAGGTGTCAAGCATTGGCAACGGGTTAAGCACATCTTCTGCCACTTGGGTGGTACCTGACTACTTGGATTCTTTTATCCCAAGGGGGGTGTCATTCCCATCTTTCATCTCTAAGTGGGCTAGTTGCAATGACATGCATGTCTCCACTACTAGTTTTTGCTTCATGCTTGGTAGCTCATGCATATCTTGGTTGAGTAAGAAGTAGCCTACTATGGCCACTTCTAGTTGTGAGGATAAGTGTAGCGAAGCTCTCATAGTGACTTTTTAGTGTGTGTGTGTGTGTGTGTGTGTCTCAGACACCTTTTGGTTGATTTAGGTGTTGGTTAGTCTTTCCCCACCACCATCTTCACTGACAATCAAAGCACATTGGCAGTTGTGCGGAATGTTGGGTCCCATGCTCACACAAAGCACATTAAGGTGCACTATCATTATGCGAGGGAGAGTTTCTGTGCTGAAGAGATAATTTGGCATATGTCCCCATAGAGGATAACCTTGTAGAACTTTTCACAAAGGCTTTGCCTACGGAGAAGTTTGAAGATCTCACCAAATCTCTAAGATTACTTCCTTTTGTGGATTAATTTCTTTTCATGTAGCTTAGAAAGAGAGAGAGAGAGAGAGCGATATATATATATATATATATATATATATATATATATATATATATATATATATATATATATATATATATATATATATATATATATATATATATATATATATATATATATATATATATATATATATATATATAGAGAGAGAGAGAGAGAGAGAGAGAGAGAGAGAGAGAGAATGATTGGTGCTATTTAACTTTTATCACTTTCTTCTTGCTTGGTGTGTTTATTTGATTTTGCTCACGTGAAGTAAAGCGTGAACACATATCGATAGGCATGCTTTGAAGCACCAATACTAAGGGATACCATATTAACTTTTTACATTGTGTCAAGGGTACAATAAAAGTCTCTTTCAATCGTTTTGTGTTCAGATAGAAGTAACCTATGAAATGTCATAGTTTATAGAGAAAGAATGTCTTTTTTGTCATCACAGAGATCACAAATTTCGTAATTGTATTTATGGTCCTTGTAACACATATAAGTGTGGGTGTATACCACTTTGTGCTAAAGATGCATTACAATTGTTCACTTCACATGCATTAAATTGGGAGGATAGTCTTTATGGGAATGGTACATTGGTTTTTCATAATGTATGCACATTGCAAGATTCCTTCGAGCAAGGGAAGAAACTCTATGAGGCTAATGCATTGTTATGGGATTCCACATGTATGCTACCAGGTGTGTTAAATAGACTCATTGAAAGTTGTGGATTTGCGCCATGCACTTTGGTTGGTGGATAATGTTTCATAGGTAGAAGCATTTAGAAAACCTAAGACATTGGTAAGCACTATGTGGGATCCAGGTCCACCGTGCATGCGAGTGTTAGATGGGCATTAACTTGTGGTTGTAAATTCTTATTAAAATGCATGAACTAAGGTCTATTTGAAGGATTTCCAAAGGGTTACCATGAGGAGGTATGAACCCCCTCCGAAAAGGTACCTTATCTTGTATAAGTATATGACTTTTGTAAATTAATGAAAAGCGCATGTTTGGAGGTCTTGGAATCTATGATATTCTACCAGGTGTGTCTTTCTATTTATCATCTTCTTCATTTGTCACATAATGCCTGTACTTTGTGTTAACAACTTACTACAACACTTTGCAATAATTCTTGAATCAACATAGATGCCCAATTGCTACGTAACACTTTTTTCTTAACTATGCAAACAATTTCACTTTTTAAAGAAGAAGCACATCAAATATACCTTATAAAATGAGCCTTCATGTCCAAATTAGTGTTTCTGCATTATATGCTCCAAAACAATTCTGCAAGTTTCTTTTTTGTTTAGCTCTCAAAATAATCCAAATGCGAAGTAAATTTGGACACGATTATATTAGAATGCATATTATTTATCAGGCGAAACAGGTTATGAATAAAGAAGGATTTTTTTTTGTTTAGAGCAACCTTTTTCAAGGTAACCAGATCTGTTGCGAAGTAGTACTTATCCATTAAACAAACTAGTACTTGTAGCAGACTTCATTTTTCATATAAGAAAGCTAACGGACTTTCAACGGAGAAAATAAAGGGTGAATTGTTAGTTACATATAAAGTAAGTGAGTTGAAGGATGAATTGCTTGTTACGTACATAGTAACTGAATGATCATAACAAAAGAATAAATATTAAAAAGATGTTTTGATATAATATTGCTACCTCAAATATATCTCAAATGTCAAAATATCAGTCCAACGTGGGAAAATATACATACAAGGAGGAATATTTAGCAAATACGTTACACTTTTAAGAAATAATAGAAGATCCAAATAGACCAATAGAGAGAATTGAGAAAAAGAAAAACGAAGAGAGAGAGATGCAAACTGAGAGAGAATTTGAATAGAGCTACAAAAATCGTATTGTCCACTAGTGCCCTCCCAATATGAAACTTCGATGGGGATCAGCCTCTAGACGAAGGGCTCACTAGTGTGCAATACTATGCAGAGCTTCGCATAGACCATGTTTGTATATCTTTTACAATGGGAATCCGTATTGCTAAACATAGTTGGGAGAGAAACAATAATCATCAACACATAATATCTAACAACACCTCCACGAACAAAAGTCTTACCATCTTGGCCCTACGAGCTAGGGGGGAGTATGCCCCCCCTCCCCCTCTACACCCCCTTCTGTAACACTTCTATAGAGAAACCACATGACACCAAAAGGCCTTTATCTTCACCAAAGTTTACGCCTTACCTAACCTCATGGAAAGGTCATCTATAACCATCAATACTCATACATTGAACTTGTCTCATTTGAAAGTTATGATTTCTCAAATGTTGCAGCTCTTAGAATGACTTCTCCTCATAATGGGGGCTTTACAAGTTAGATCACCATGAATCATTTGTGTTAACTTGAAGGTGGAGTATTGCGTATATCTAAAAATACTTAAGCTTAAAGAAAAAACACTTTCGTAATAAAATTAAATTTCCAATATACTTGTAAGAAGAGATTGTGGCAGGGTAAAGATTTTGTGAGAGACTGGAAGTAGCATAATAAGACAAGTTTGGCAAGGCACTATTTCAAGTTACAATAAGTGAGTATGTATTTAAGTATGTAGAGGTTCAAAAATAGATCCCCTTGGGTATTGCTACGGTAAAGAACATTTATTTCCCCTGGATTATGCAAATTATAAGTGCCAAAAAAGTCCAACAACTATCATATGTATGAACGTATAAATAGTAGGTGAGGACTAAATATTTGGATAAAGTATGTATATAATGTATGTAAATATGTTTCAAGTCCAAATCGTATGAACGTATCTATGTATAGTTGCATGTATCAATAACGTATGTAGCAATAATGTGTACTTGTATGTATGTATGTACCAATAATGTTGCATGTATACTTGTATGTATGTTGCATGTACGTATGTACCAATAATGTGTACTTGTATGTATGTACCAATAGTATATACTTGTGAGTATGTACCAAATCCTAATTATATATGTATGTATATAATGTATACTTGTGTGTACTTGTGTATACTTGTGTGTATACTTGTGTATATAATGTATACTTGTGTGTATACTTGTGTATATAATGTATACTTGTGTGTACCAATAATGTATAATGTGTGTGTGCATGTAAATATGCTTGAATTGAACGCATGTATGTACGTATGTATGTATGCATGTATGGCCATATGTGTGAATGTATGTATGTATGGGTATAGGTGAGAATTGCAGGATGTGAGAATGTATGTATGCGTGCATGTATGGGCATATGTAAGTAAATAAGCAAGTATATATGTATGCATGTTTGTGTATATGTATGTATGCAAGGATGTGTGTCTACACACACATATATGTGTGTATCTCAAGTCATTGTTTTGCGGTTGAGATCACTGTTTTGAAATCTGGTTTCCATAGCGGTCAGGAATCGTATAAATAAGCCTGTTCTTTATAGGCTCTTCATGCGAGACACTTTGATCCGACATTTAACAGATCGCGATGTCTTACGATTTTCGCCTTGTCCCGACGTGTGCTTATGTAACTGAGGTCTTCCTTAACTTTCACTGATCTCGAAATGTTTCCGTTTCTCTTACGTCTCATAACAGTTCTAGTCTAAAGCGTTGATGTTGTATCAAAGAAATCATTCATTGTTGCGTAGCTGATGTTGCTTGAGAGATAAGCATGCTGTTGTTTCAGACATAAGAATTATAGCGCGGAACACCATTAAGCTTCACAGATACCATCAATTACAAACGAAAATTCTCTCATGTTTTGGGACGGTAGGAATGGTTATCTATTTATGATGTTTTCAGCAGGAACGGTTATCTATTTATGATGTTTCCAGTAGGAACGGTTATCTATTTATCTATGTTGTCAGTAGGAACGGTTTTCAGTGAAGGGAAAGATTTTGTTAATTAATGGTAGCTCTGGCTTAGGAACGGTTATCTATGTTTTCAATAGGAACAGTTATCTATGTTTTCTGTTAATTAATGGTAACTTTGGCGATACGAAAGCTCAAAAGGTGAAACGCTTTACCGCTTTACCGAGTCCTTTAATCGGTTCAAATGCTCAAAAAAGCACTGTAAAGTACTGTTAGACGATTATCTGAGTGAAATAATGAAACCTCCGCTAATCCAACAACGTAATGCTTTTTGAATCCTCTCCAACTTCGTAACATGCTGTCAAAGAACGTAATGGTCGAAAGACTGGAGACTGCTCTATTAACGAATTTCCTTTGTGCTCCAGGGTATGGTATTAAACGCAATTCATGAATCGGCCTGGCCGCTAGTTCCAGGATCAACAAAGCAACAGATACGGGATACTCTAGTATTGCGTTACCTCGGTGGGATGTTGCCCGAACCTTCTCGATACTTCAGTAGCATCGTGGACTCATATTTGTTAAAGTTGTTGGAGAAATGTAAGATCACTTTAATAAGGCATCAAGACATGCCGACAAATAGAGATTTAGTGAGATACAGGACATATCAAATACCGGTAACGAGAATAGTATTATACTTGCCATCCGAAGCAGCAATCTCAAGTCTCAGACGTTAAACGTGTGTTATACTACAAGATGGAAATGTACAAGAGAAGATATAACCTGCACTACATCTCAAGTCTCAGACGTTAAATCTGTGTTCGGACTGGATAATCCATCGATTACAAGTAAGATTTAATTGGCTGGATGTGTTTATAAGTAAGATTTTCTGTGGATCTGTACTATTTTCTAGCATAAAGAGTGTAGGAAGAGAATCCGCAAAGATGATGAACCTGAGAGACCTCCATCAGAAATCTTGTACACGATTTCAACTCATCAATCTTTTCAGATGCCAAATTCTCATATGATTTCGTGATAGTCTCTGGTAAACGCTTCTGATCTGGATTGTCGAAACATAAAAATACCTGACTCCACGTAACTCTCTTTCGCCAGTTGCCATTAAGTACTCTTATTCATATCTTATCACTATTTGATTTTCATTTTGAAGCATTTTTCATATCTTATCTCTGTTTCTGCTCTCTCTCTCTCTCTCTCTCTCTCTCTCTCTCTCTCTGTGCAGGGGGAGGTCCCTCTCTCTCTCTCTCTGTGCAGGGGGAGGACCTGCTTTCGTTATAGGCTAGAAATTAAAAAATAAAAATGGCATGCATCTCGGACCTCCTTGATCCCTCTCGTTGAGCGTTCTTTGTTTTTTTTACAAATACGATCAAATAAATTAGAGGTATGAGTCTGCTGTCCTTTTTGTTGGGATTTTGGAGCATTCGATACAAACATGTAAAGTACTAAAGAATGCTCAAAATCAGAGATCTTTACTTGAATACGTCGTACGATGCCTTTACTTGCCTCAACTATTCTTTACTTTCAAATTTTTTGGGTCTAACAATAAGTTTCGTTTTGTTTCCAATTCATCTACGAATATTTTTTTTATCTTTGAATAGTTTACGGCCACAAGTAGATGAAAATAATGTCCACAAGTAGATGAAAATAATTTTTTCAAATATAAGTATCAAATGCAAGCCTTTTCTAAGAAGAAGCGTCATCTCCGATATTCAAAATATACAGGAAAAAAATCGAGAACTCAAATGGTCTTCTTATTATGGCCGCAAAAAATTTGTACACATCTTTTAAGTTTTCTTGCGATGACTTCGAAATTCTTCATAGGAATTTCCTAATGTGTTTCGATGTGAACATCATCATTAATGGATTTGAGTTTGAGTGTCTCTCTTTCGAAATCCCTGTGTTCAACTCGACATATGAATATTAACGATGTGAGTGTCTCCCTTTCGAAATCAGTAAATGACCAGATTAAGTGATTATACGTTCCTTGAAATGGCCAGATCATTCTTGCTTACTCTAATACAATTCGAACTTCTTCAGATAAAAAACATACGGTAAATACTATTTCTGAATCCTTCTTCCCAATACAAACTTGTGATAAAACTTCTTATCTTTTTCCAATTAATCTTACATTCAATCTCGCTCTAAGTTTCTAATCTTATCTTAACTCACAAAGCTTATATTATTATAAGTTTCTTTCTCTCTTTAGAGTACCATAATAATTAATATATGAGTTGGGCCAATCGAGACATTTTAAGGATAATCTAGAGACCACCTTAGAAAAAAAAATTCATGAATGTCTAAAATCAACTTCGAAAAGTATAAAGATGATAATTAGTAATAGATTTGTTCTTGATTCAACTTCGTTACTCCCTATGGATCCTTAGTAAATTAAGTATGCTTGTTTTAACCCCACTAACAATATTATATCTTGTGGGCCCTACTAAAAATTTGGTCTCAAAGAAAACATCAACCAGCCAAGAATTTGATAAATCTTGTAAATTTCAAATGTTTTTGTTTAAGATGGATTACGTTCAGATCTATTTATTATTTTCCTTTGAATAATGTCTTAGATTTACTATTGAATAGTACTCTCTCTAAACTAATGTGCTATGGATATGGATTTCTTTATTTTTTCCAAGTAGATACGAATGTATTCTTCTAAATATAAATGTCAAATCTAAGCCTCTTCTAGGAAGACGTGATATCTATGTTTTTCAAAGTAGAAATACACACAAATGAAAAGAGTTATCAACGTTTCATAAACATCTTTTGGAATGAAATTAGAAGTTTCTTTAATGCATCAAATGAGAGGCTGAAGTACATCCTCGAACTACATATACATCTCTTCTAACTTGTCTAAGTGATAAAAATGATGGCCGTTCCCTTTCTTAGAAAAAAAGGGGAGCTTGAACTAAGTGGAAATGTGACCATTCAATGAATGGCATGGTACCCACAAGGCCCCTTGAATTCCAATAACCATAAAACGACCAATATTCGCTAATGTATTCCCTAATAATATCAATAGAACATTATAAGAGAGGTAGATGTATATGAAAAAGACTAACGAGTGATTTGTAAAGATAAGAATATTTAGTAGTCAAGAAAGAAGTGTCATAGGTATATAGCTTGTAGGTTGCCATTCGTGTCTTGATGACCTTTTGAGTTCTCCACTTCTTGAAGTTTTTGGTTCATCACATTCTGGATCAAACCTTGGCACTTCTTCGACTTCAACTTGTAATTCATTGTTCTCTTCTTCATCAAATATCTGAACCTTTGATTTACCTTTCTTCTGATTCAAAACTTCTCCATCGCCTGCATGATTATTGATTGTACCTGCATACCAAGTACCTTGCTCATCAAATGTAACATCCTTTGATACAAGGAATTGCTTTGTGAATGGACTCCCCAACCTATAACCCATCTGCTTATCATCATATCCAATGAACACATACGTTTCAACTTTGGGTTCAAATTTATGTCTCAACTAAGATGGCACATATGCATAAGCCAAACATCCAAACACTTTGCAATGATCTAAGGTAGGTCCTTACCCCACCAAGCTTCATATGGTGTCATACCCTTCAAAGCTTTACATGGCAACCTATTAACCAAGTATGTAGCTGTATTTATAGCCTCAACCCACAAATGATTTGGACAATTTATCTCCTTCATCTTTGATCTTGCAAACTCAACAAGAGTTCTATTTCTCCTTTCTGCTACAACATTTTGTTGAGGAGAGTTCCTGCAATTAACTTCCCTTTTTATACCTGCATTCCATAAGTAATCACTGAATTCATTAGAGAAATACTCTCCCCCTCCATCTAACCTTACTCTCTTCAACTTTTGACCTCTGATTCTTTTTGCATACACATGATAATGTTTATGTTACATTTATGTGTTCCTTGAGTAGCTTTGATGTGAACCTTTTCCCTATACATGGGCACTTTTTACTCTAGTGCTGGCTAGAGGTTTTTTTCCCATGTTACCACATACTTGATACTCTCATATGTGGTGGTACTTTGTACTTAGGGATATTATTCAGCTCCTACTTCAGTTCAGTTCATCGATCAATAGAGAGAGCTATTCCAACCATCATCTTCTCCGTGTGTCTTGCTGCGTTTGTGCTCCTTGTGTGTGCTTCTTGTGTGTCTCTCGCACTTGTACACACACCCAACAGTGGTATCAGAGCAGGTTCAGCTTCTTCTCAAGTTTCGGTTTTTCGCGTCGCGGCGCGCGTGCACTTTAACAGTGCAAATCGACTTTGGAGCATAGAAGTGTGAATTTCAGTAGCCCGAAAACATTTCCACCAGGTGCGCTGGGGTTTTACCCCTATTTCGAAGCCATTCGTGCAGTCAGAATTGCCATCAGAGTGACGGTTTGTGAGCTGAAATTTCAGCACTCATTTCAATTTTCGTCGAAGTGAAGATTTTGTCACATTCTTGTTCCTTAGTGAAATGGCGGGCAACAATGACTTGTTTGGCATGCTTCAAGCTGAAGATAAGCTTGATGGGACCAACTATCCGATGTGGTCTTACATGATGAAGCACGTTCTTGTTGCAAAACAACTTTGGAACATAGTGGCAGATGTAGATCGAACACCGACAGGTGCTTCTACTTCACAATCTACTGTCACAGATGGAGCTTCTTCTTCGAGTACAATGGTTTCTCCTCCTCCACCTACACAGGAGCAGCTTAGATGGGATGGAAAAGATGCTCAAGCTCATGCTTTGATTGCGCTTTCAATGAAGCGTCATATAGTTCCACACATTCGGTCATGTTCTACATCACGACAGGCATGGGACACTCTTGCTTCTTTGTATGCCGTGCGTAATGAAGCACGTGTTGCATACTTGAGGAAGCAACTTGAGGATGTATGTATGGCTGAAAATGAGTTAGTGGATGTGTATGTGACACGCATCAAGGACTTGAAAGAGCAATTGGCAAACATAGATGAGATCATTTCGGATGCATCACTCATTTCTACATTGTTGAAAGGATTACCGGAATCTCAAAGCTTTGCTACTACACTTCATTTGGTTGCAAAAGGAAATCCTAATATGTATGCATTTGATGAGGTTATGTCTCTTCTTTTGCAAGAAGAGCAATCTAGAGTGAATATGAGTGGTTTGATTGAAGGAACACAATCACTTGCTATCTCACAAAAGGGGAAAAGCAATTATGGTTCAGCTTTTGGTTCATCAAAACCAAAGCCTCAAGCTTGCTCTTCCACTCATTCCTCTAATGATGGTGATTTGCAAAAGAAGAAGAGATGCAAATATTGCCGGAAGGCTGGTCATACTATTGATGAGTGTAGAAAGCTTGCTAAACGCAATGAAAAGAAGAAGGAATCGGGCATGTCTATTACTGAAAATTCAGCAAATGCAAAGAATGATGAAGCTAACATTGCTCAAGATTTTTGGGCATGTGTTGTTACATGTCATTATGATGCTTCTTTACATTCTAAATGTATGGTTGTGAGTGAGGCTGATTCAGATTGGTTCTTTGATAGTGGTGCTTCAAAGCACATAACATCATGCAAAAGATTTTTTGCCTCTTTGAAAGATGCACCTAAAGGAGGACATGTGGTGTGTGCAAACAATGCCTCTTATCCTATCATTGGAGTAGGAGAAATTGAGCTTACGGCTGCAAATGGAGGTGTGGTTCTCTTGAAAAATGCATTGTATATGCCCGGTATCAAGAAGAACTTAATTTCAGTTCCGTTGATTGCCAAAGCTGGACTTCATGTACACTTTGTTGATGATAAGTGTATGGTTCATGATTTCAGCAATGGCGATGTTATCGTGATGTCCGGTACATTATGTAATGGTTTGTATCGCATGGATACATACAAGAGGGCTACCTCGAATGCCTTAGTTGCTCATACTTCTTCCATGACTGAAATGGAGCTTTGGCATGCTCGTTTTGGTCATTTAAACTTCAATACTTCGCTCTACTTGCAAAAGAAGGACATGGTTATTGGCTTGCCTACACTTGAGTCCATTGAAAAGCATGCATGTGAAGGTTGCATTCTTGGAAAAATGCATCGTGCTTCTTTTCCAAAAGATAGTCACACACACACTACAAGAAAATTGCAACTTGTTCATAGTGATGTATGTGGTCCCGTCAAGACTCCATCTTTTGGGAAGCATCTATATTTTGTTACCTTCATTGATGATGCTACTCGCCATACATGGGTGTATCCTATGAAAGCAAAGAATGAGGTATTTTCTTGGTTCAAAGCATTTTTAGCTATGGCTGAAAATTTTTCTTCACAAAAGCTTTTGACTCTATGCACGGATCGTGGTGGTGAATACATGTCACATGAGTTTAATGCTTTTCTTTATGAAAGAGGTATTTCACACTTATGTACGGTGCCATATACACCTCAACAAAATGGTGTTACTGAGCGTAAAAATAGAACTCTACTTGAAATGGCACGATGTATGGTTAAAGGAAAGCATCTTCCTCATAAGTTTTGGTTGGAAGCAGTCATGTGTGCAAATTATGTGTTGAATCGGTGCCCTACAAAAGCATTGAGAGTCATCACTCCTTATGAAGCTTGGAATGGTCATAAGCCTATGGTTAGTCATATGCGTGTGTTTGGTTGTTTGGCATATGCTCTTGTGCCATCACAACAACGTCACAAACTTGATGACAAGGCAAAGAAATGTATATTTGTTGGTTATAGTGCTGAAACTAAGGTATATCGGTTGTACCATCCATTGACGAACACAATTATTGTGAGTCGAGATGTGGTATTTGCTGAAAATTCAGTTTTCCCTCTACTTGAATGCAAAAAACTGCCAACAGTTAGCTCACAAGATGTGTTCGATACACTCATGCCTTTGTTCCAAAATGGTGCGCTTGACTATGGCCATGTAGACCAGCCAACTTAGGTTCAAAGGGCTGAAAAATTCCAGCCAAATAGGGCTGAAAATGCAGAGAATTTCCAGCCAAACATGGCTGAAAAAATTCAGCCAAAAATTGCCAAAACTGTTGGAAATTTTTAGCCACATATGGCTGAACATTTGCGTCCAAATATGGCTGAAACTGAGCACGAAATTCAGCCCACGCATGATGTACATATTGAAGATGTTTTACATAATGAACGCATGTCTATCAAGAGTGCACAATCTATGTCAAAGTGACTGAAACAAACTTTGCAGGACAGCAAATTGAGTGCACCTTTACTTGGTAGAACAAGATCAAGCTCTCACCATGCATCAAGTAATTTTGTGGATTATTCTCTTATTTCTACAACATGTAATGAAGAGCCACTTTCTTTTGAAGATACATGTGACGATCCACAATGGATGAGTGCTATGCAATCAGAAATGGATTCCATACATAGGAATGGTACTTGGGAGTTATGTGAATTGCCAAAAGGAAAGAATGCCATTGGTACAAAGTGGGTTTATAAGATTAAGAGAAAATCTGATGGTAGCATTGATCCCTACAAAGCTAGATTGGTTGCCAAAGGATATGCGCAACAATATGGCATTGACTATGAGGAAACTTTTGCACCTACTTCACGCATGACTACCATTCGTACCGTGGTTGCTTGGCTGCTCATCGAGGTTGGAAAGTGCATCAATTGGACATAAAAACAACCTTCTTGAATGGAGATTTGCAAGAAGAGGTTTATGTGAAGCAACCTCCTGGATTCGCTATGAATGGGAAAGAGCATATGGTTTGTCGCTTGCATAAAGCCTTGTATGGTCTCAAGCAAGCTCCACGTGCATGGTATGACAAAATACATAAGCACTTGATTGCTCTTGGCTTCACATGTAGTCTGATTGAAAGCACACTCTATGTACGCAAAAATGGGGCTGATCTTATAGTGATTGTTCTTTATGTCGATGACATACTCTTGACTGGGTCATGTGATGCAAAACTTGACATTCTTATGGCTGATTTGCAGCATACTTTTGATGTCACTTATCTTGGTCTTTTGAGCTACTATCTTGGAATCCAATTTGTATCCGTTGAGGGGGGAATTGTTATGCATCAAGCAAAGTATGTTGAAAAACTACTTCAACGTTTTGACTTTGAGGATTGTAAGCCAGTTTCCACGCAAGTTGAGACATGATTCACGTTCTCGGTTGAGGATTCCAGTGATACATTTAATACTTCTCTTTATCAGCAAGCTGTGGGATGTCTTATATATGCATGCAACACAAGGCCGGATATACAGTATGCAGTTTCCCAGTTGAGTCGATTCATGCATAGCCCTGGCACTAAGCATTGGCAAGCGGTGAAACGTGTGTTTAAATATCTTCGAGGCACTTTGAGCTTAGGTCTCTTTTATGGTAGAGATGTTCAACCATGCTTGCATGCTTTTACAGATAGTGATTGGGCTGGTTGTTATGATACTCGTGTGTCCACTAGTGGTAATTGCTTTTTCCTTGGAGACTCATGCATATCTTGGTTGAGTAAGAAGCAACCTACAGTGGCGACATCGAGTTGTGAAGCTGAGTACAGGGCAGTTTTCACAGCTATAGTGGAGTGTATATGGCTGAGATGCCTATTGATGGATCTTTGCATGGAGATTGATGCTGCTACACATATTCTCATAGATAGTTAGAGTGCTTTGGCTATTGCACGAAACCCAGTGTTTCATGCACGAACCAAACATATTGAGGTGCATTATCACTATGTGAGAAAGCGCCTTCATGCAAGAGATATTGATTTGGTATATGTGCCTACACAAGATAATGTGGTAGACATATTCACCAAAGCTCTTCCACGAGAAAAGTTTGAAGCTTTTTGCAAAGCTTTAGGCTTATTACCTTGTGGGGGCTGATCCGTCACTCCCTGTATGTGTTCACATCATTCGCTCCAGGGGGGTTTGTTACATTTATGTGTTCCTTGAGTAGCTTTGATGTGAACCTTTTCCCTATACATGGACACTTTTTACTCTAGTGTTGGCTAGAGGTTTTTTCCCCATGTTACCACATACTTGATACTCTCATATGTGGTGGTACTTTGTACTTAAGGATATTATTCAGCTCCTACTTTAGTTCAATTCGATCAATAGAGAGAGCTATTCCAACCATCGTCTTCTCCGTGTGTCTTGCTGTGTTTGTGCTCTTTGTGTGTGCTTCTGTGTGTCTCTCGCACTTCTACACACACCCAACATTTTAAATGTATTGAATATCTCTTATTTATCTTTGATCACATATATAGTGATCCACTTGGTAGCATCATCAACATAAATCACATAGTATCTTGAACCATTTATATTGTAGTCCTTTGATGGTTCCCACACATCTATGTGTACCAACTCAAGCTTCTCTGAATACATGAAACCATGCTTAGAATATGATTAGTTATGAGCGTGACCTAATTGACATGCCTCATATTTGTATGTCATATGTTGACCTGCAACATTAGGCAATCAAAGCATTCAACCATTGTTAACCATATCTTTAATACCTCTTTAATTGAAATGTCCAAGACTTTTTTGCCAAAGATCTAGCTTAGAGATCTTATGTCCTCCATAAGTGAACAATGCATGACCAACATTACCTTGAATCTTCAATGTGAAGAGTCTTCCTTCTTTCTTTCCTGAAACAATTTGTTTATACCCATTGCTAGGCTCTTCCACAAAAACTCCATCATTAGTAAACCTTACTTTAGAACCTTTTTCAACAATTTTCCCTACACTTATCAAATTCTTTGGAGTTGTAGGAACATACAAGACCTTACTCAGAAGAGTACTTCCATCCTTGGCCTTCACTGATCCAATTGACTTCACATTATGCTTTGTATTATCACCTGTTTGAACTACATGATTAGTTACTTTATTCTCCAAATCAATCATCAAGGCTATATTACCACTCAGGTGATTGCTACACCCTAACTCAATGTAAAAAAATCTTTAGTCTTCACTTTGTCTTTCACAAGTTGCATTCATAATCAAAGGATCTGAAGCATAAGTGTAGTAGGTATTGTTGTACGATTGACTTTGGAATCCTCTAGCTGCATTTCTTCCAAAGTAACCTCTACCTTTGAAATTACCTCTTTGATTTCTACGACCTCTTCTCTTGAATTAAAGTTCTGACTATATCCTCCATTATTCTGAGTATTATGCCAACAATCATGAGCTAAATGATTTGTCTTACCACAAATCCAGCAAGCGTTGGCTCCATCTTTATTGCTTCTGCCTCTTCCTTTACCTTTGCCACCTCCTCTTTCTCTTAGGAAGTTGGCTTGGCTAGTTGTACCTTCTTCTTTAGTTAATTGTTGCTTACCTTTGATATTCTTCTTCTTTTTTAATACATTTTTTGACCTGGACTCTTATCACCATCACCTTTGACATCCTGCCCAAAAGTTAGCATGCATCCTAGAAACTAATTTAAATCAGGAGTGAAATGATCTAGTGACAATTTAGTAGACAAAATGAATGGCTTCGTGTTCTCATCTCCTCTCAAACCTGTGAGGATTTCCCTTACCAATTTATCCTCTTCAATATCTTCATCAACTACTCCTAATGCATCTGCAATGTCCTTCATCCTTGTTACATAATCAGAAATAGATTGAGAGGCCGTCTTCTTGAATGTGGTAAACTTTGCCTTCAAAGATGCCTTCCTTGACTTTGTAGTATTTTGGAAATCCTCCTCCAAAGCATTCCATATGTCACTTGCACTTTCAAGTCCTCTAATATGAGGTAGCAAATAGTTATTGACTCCCATATAGATAATGCTCCTTGTTTGAGCATCCTTCTTCATCCAAGTCTTCAAATATGAGAGTTCATCCGTAGTTGGAACACTAGGATCTCTGAATTCTGGTTTTTCTTCTTCACATGTGATGTAACCTATCAGGTCTTTTCTCATGAGATGAGATTCCATCCTCATTGACCAAGCTGTATAGTTTTCTCTATCCAATTTCTCTATTTGAAGAAAATCTCCCATCCTTTCTTCACCTGTGTATTAAATTCTTCAAGATTTGTGAGGAATAGGTGTATCTTTACTTCAAATGAAGTTGCTTATGATCTTCTTGATAACTTCAGACCTCCTTCTCAAGCTTTCTCTTTAAACTCTCACCTTTTGAACATTCAAGTGTTGGTTTCTGTATGACTGCAGCACTCAAGGTCCTGCTTTCTTCTATCTTGATGATTCTTGCTTTGATACCACTTATGGAGAGTGTTAATCTCCAAAAGTACAAGCTATCATTGATGTTAGAACACTTCTAGATCAAGAATAACGCAAAACCTTTACCAATTTGAAGGACCAATACCAAATTATCAAAATTTTGAACTAACTCTAAAGAGAGTCACTACTCACAAAAGTCAGTTGCACATAACTCACTCATTGAGTAATCGAATGTGTAAAGTTTCTGATGAAGCTTTGTAAAAGGTGTTGCCTATATATTCTCCACCTTCTCCAAGTTCAATAATCTCAAAAGATTCATTAGATCTTGAGAAATGATCCAAACAATTAGCCTATGTTTGAAACTGTCCTCCTGTATAGTCAACTTTGACACCTGCAACTTCTAACACATGGTTCTCCCAAACTAGAACCCATTCAATCAAATAATTTTACCCATAGATGGCTTACCTTCCAACTTAGATTTTGACTCCTCATTTGTGCAAAACTTTACACTCTGCATTGAGAAGTGATCAATTCTTTGACCATCGAGATTGCACCTATTTCAGAAGACACTCGTCAGTTCTTCACATACAAATGTTCCTACATATAATTCTGTCAGCCTCTTTACAATTAGGCTCTCAAATCTTAGCCATAGAAGCGGAGGAGAAAAGAATTTCTAAAATGATCAAGCGGAGGAGAACACAACAAAATATTGAGCGCAACGTTTTCGTTTACTCAGAAAATATATACAAGCATTTATGATTATACTCTTAACTCCAATCTTCATGTATTAATCTTTGCTTCTCCTTTTGACTTCAAATCTTTGTCCAACACATCAATTGATGGTTTTCATGCACCAACAATGTTCTTTACCTATCTCTTCAAAACCTTCTGGTTGTTGAATATACACATCCTCATGTAAATCACCATTTAGAAAAGCAGTCTTTATGTCAAGTTGATATATATGCCAACCAAAATGTGCTGCTACAATAAGTATTGACCTAATAAGAGTCATCCTAGGTGCAGGAGCAAATGTCTCATCATAATCAATACCTTTTTGTTGTGCATATCCTTTGACAACTAGTATTGCTTTGTACTTGTCAATAGTACCATCTGCTAATTTCCATTTGATTTTGACGATCCATTTTACACCTATAGCTTTCTTTCCCTCTGGTAACTCACATAGCTACCAAGTTTGATTCTTATGAATAGAATCAATCTCTTGCATATATTTTCTCCGAATAGAAATGCTAAGTGCATCTTTAACACATGCAAGTTCATCTTAAACTATCGTAAGTGCCAAAATATCATGAATCTCAAAGTCTTCAGCAAAACTTAGATGATCTTTTTGTTGTTGTTGTCTAGTCTGACTCCTTGTTCTTCTTGTAAAATTTAAATTTTTTATACCACTATCTTTCCAAGTTTGATATAACAAAGTAGGTGTATCCTTAAATAGTGGTGATACTCTTTCTAACCCTTTAGCCTCCACAGGTTCTAGAACTTGTCCTTCTGAGGTTCTAGAACTTTCTGGAACTCTAGTACTTTCTTCCATTTTTGAAACCAAAGTCTCATGTGGAACTGATTCTGTAGAAGGTTTTGAAATTCCTCTTTCTTCAACTCTTTCTTGAATCCTAAGAATTTTAACTCCCTCGTGATATGGCTGAACATGTAAATCCAAATTCCTTCTTAAAAAATCCATAGTCATTTTCACTAATGAACTCTGGAAATTTTGCTTCTTTATCATAAATCTTATTTTCAGTCATATAAGCATTACGTGAAAGAATAACTTCACATGTTTCAAGAACATAAAACCTATGTTCTTTGTTCTCAATAGGATATCCAATAAAAATAACTTTCTTTGCCTTTACATCTAGTTTGCCTCAATCCTTTTTCTCAACATGTACATAAGAAAGTGATTTGAATATTCTGAAGTAACTCACATTAGGTTTTCTACCATAATAAGCTTCATAAGGTGTGATTACCTTTAAAGCCTTTGTAGATGACTTGTTCAAAATGTGATTAGTTGTTTGTACTGGATCAAACCAGAATTTTGGTGAAAGCTTCTTGGATGCCATCATGCTCCACATCATCTCAACAAGTACTCTATTATTTCTTTCTACAACACCATTTTGCTGAGGAGTATAAGCAATAGTAAGGTGTTGAGTACTACCTTTCTCATCAAGAAATGTTTGGAACTCATTTGACAAGTATTCTCCATCTCTATCATTCCTAAGAATCCGAATAGTTTCCTAACTTTCATTTTCAACCATAGCTACAAATTTCTTGAACATAGGAAAGACTTCTGACTTCAACTTAAGACCATAGATCCATGAGTATCTCCTAAAATCATCAATGAATAGAATTAAATACTTGAAACCTTGAATAGAGTCTGCTCTTTTAGGTCCATTCACATCTGAATGAATAATCTACAATATCCTAGTAGTTGTAATATGACCATGTTTCTTGAAAGGTAGTTTATACATCTGTTACCACCTTCTCTTGACTTTAGGGTTACTATATCTATTCCCACAACATCCAAATCATTTCCATCTCCAATAATAACTCTTCTATCTATAGAATAGGAAAGAGAAGAAAACACATCTTTACAACCTATCATATGCTTTGGAGCACCTAAGTCAAATATCCAAGGATTTGGTGAAAAAATGTGTAAAGTTGCCTGATCAAAAGATACTTCCTCAATGATGATACAGGCATAAGAATCACCTTGAGATTTCCCTTTTTTATCATCTTCTGCAACATTACCTAATGCCTTTTTCTTTTCTGTTGCAATCCTTTTATAACATGCTAACTTAAAATGTCGAGGTTTCTTGCACTAATAACATATTACTTCCTTCTTCTTAGAAGACTTCTCTTCAGATGTAGTAGAAATAGAATGTGAAGAAGAAAGTGAAAGGAACTTACTTTCCATCTTGGATTTTTTTTCCTTCTTCTCCTTTTTCTTGTTTTTACCCTTTGATGAAGATAAAAGTGCATCTTCATTCTCTTCCATTCCCTTCAACTGATCTTCATCTTTAAGTAACAAGAAATCTAACTCTTCAAATGTAACCTCTCTATCTCTTGTGGTAAGGGTAAGAGTGGTTATGAAAGACCGATATGAGACAGCAAGTGAATTAATCAACGTATCTACCATTTCTTCATCAAATATCTCAACTCCTATATTTCGAAGTTGATCTCTCAAGTCAACCTTCATCCTTGTATTTGCTAGTTGTGTCCTCAAGTGAGCTTTCCTAGCAAGATCTCTACTTTGAAAAAGATTCTCAAGCTTCAACGAAGCTTGTCTAGAACTTCTACAAGATCTCATTTGTGGTAGAATATGCTTTTTGACACTCATTGCTATGAATGAAAGTGCTAAAGCATCTCTAGAATCCCATCTTGCTTGATCTTCAGTAGGAGGAACTATAGGTAAAGATCTACCTATGACTCTGGACGTAGAAGTGGTTACCTCTTCTTCAATTGGTTCTGTGATAGTAACTCTAGTACCTCTTGAAGCTATTGTAGCCCCTTCTTTGCCTTCTAGTCTTGGTCTTGTTAAGGATCCATTGACGATACTCCATAAATCCTTTGTCACTAACAAATTCATCATCATGAAACTCCACATGGGATAATTAGAAGATCCATCCAACTTGTCCTCAATCTCAATTCTAATCTCACTCATCTTAACCAAGTGTGTATGTCAATTATGCTATGATACCAAGTGTTGGAATTTGGGGCCCTAGTATCATTCCAATACTAAAAACCTTTGAGCATACACAAATTAATCAAGATGATTAGTGAGAGATAGAAAGAAATAGATCTTGAGACAAGGATAGGAAACCAAAGCAAGATGCTTACTCACTAAAAATAGATGTCTAAATTAGAACATGGGAGTACTACTCAACCATATAATGTGCACTCGCTAATGGAAGAATAGCCAAGAAGATGATGATACAAAATTTCAGATTATGTTGTTATAATCTGAGTGTGTGAAGCGAATGAACAACAAAGTGAAACTAACCTCACAAGATAGTGCAACAAATCTGAAAATCTGAAAACCCTAATTCTGAAATAAGGGTACAAAAACCCTAAAAACAGAATATAAGGCTTGTTGGCTATGAGCTTTGATCTTCTCCATTCATAGGAACACTCTCTAGCAGAGAGGGAGATCATATCTTATCCCTCTCCTTCATTTCTATTGGACAAAACCCCTCCTCCACATGTATAAATAAGTACGTGTTCTAATGGAAAAGTGAGGCACATCCTTCAAGTTTTATCTGTGTGCATTTAGAGAGAACTACTTTCTCTCTCTCTCTCTCTCAACCTTATCTTTCTATCGTTTCTCTTCTCCATGGCGTCCATCGATTGAAGGTCTTCCATTCGAGCTTGTCTACCATTGCTCACACGGCTTACTCTGCTCACCTTGCTGCGCCTCCATGCCAACACATGGTATCAGAGCTTGGTTGCAATGTTGGTTAAGTATTGCACTTGTTCTGACGCCATATCCTTGGAGGTAATGGATGCCGTAACACAATCAGAACTTCCTCGCTCTGCACACATAAGCAAACATGCATACATCTTCTTGGTGAACTCCTTGTTAGCAGGAGGCAACTGATGAAGCTGGTCCTATCAAAGCGGCAGCTTATGAACATATCTCCTACAACCTCGACGCGTGCAGCCCTCTGACGATGATAAGTACTACAACCAGAAAAGGAGCCAAGAAGGAGGGCCGTGGCTGTTTGACTGGTTGAGTGGGATGCTTGAGAAGGAGATTTTCTTGCACACACACACCATTTTGCAAGAAGGCCGGAGTGCAAGTCTCACTACTACTTTTCCTATTGAATTCGGGCTGGAGAACAAATGTGAACTTCCTTCACTGGTGCTAGTTTGCTGTGGGCGGCAGTCAGCCTCTTCTTCTTCCCGGACGGCGTTTCAACCATGCCAATCTGTAGCCCAGATGCTTGAGAGATGCTTGGACGTGACCCGCATTACACATGGTAATGCATATGACATTTTCTATTATTAAGCTGCAGAAAGAGCGTGCATTTCAGTTGAGTATTCTTTTGATCTCATAGCCATACATATATTGTAGCTACCCATGCACAGCTTGCAAACATGTCAAATGAATTCAAACGCTCAAATTGATAGTGGTTCATTTGTTTATTCAAAGGGATACTCAAGTTTGTTTTTTCCTCTAAAAACATTTCTTGTTCATTATCAAGTTTGTATCACGAAGGTAGAAATAATGTATCTCCTCCAAGCTCTTAATGCTTTGTAATCACTCCTACACATGTAGGTCTAAGCATGCCATGTATATATATTTCTTTTTAAGTTCCAATGGTATTAGACACTACCCTCGTTGTTGAGTGGTAAGACCTTCCCAACCAAAATCAAAGACTATAAATCAAGGTTGTTGTAAGGAGTTAGACACTGCCAAAGTGAGTCACTTTGGTAAGACCTCTCCAAAATGAGTGAAAAGCCTCTAGAAAAATTCAATGGCCAAGGTTTTCACACATGGCAAACAAAAATCAAGGGGTGTCTCATGACAAAACAATTATGGTCCGTCACAAAACCATTAGCACCAAACGAAACACTTGAACATAGAAGATGGCTACCATATTTCACGGAAAAAGATGAGCAATTAGTTGGAATGTTACTCACATCCCTCGACGATAACTATGTACATTTTTTGGATGATTGCACCACTGCAAATCAAGCATGGATCACTCTAGAACAAAATTTTGGAGCTATTTCTAGAAACTCCAAAATAGCATTGAAAATGCAACTTTATTCTCTTACCATGTCACAAGGAGAAGACATACCTACCCTTGTCAACAAGTTAAAAAGTATTTGTACCCAATTAGCTTATGTGCAATGCCCCATTGAAAATGAGGATCAAGTAGCCGTCCTACTCAAAGCGGTTCCCGATGATAAATTTGGACAAATTGTAGCTATTCTCAAAGAAAAAAACCCTATCCCTAGATTAGAAGATGTCATAAACTCTCTACAACAACATGAAAATAAGTTGAAAACACATGATGAATTCACAGCAAATGCCTTGGTTGTAAGAGCTACAAAATGCATTCATTGTAATCACACCAACCATTTGTCAAAGGATTGCTATCAAGTCAACCCTTGCAAAATATGTCGTAAAACCAACCATGCTACAAAGCATTGTCGCCTACGCAACAACAACGTCAACAACAACAACAACAAAGGAGCTTTCAACAAAAATCCAAGCAATGTCAACATAGTGGAGGAGAAAAATGAAGAAGAAGCTCAAGTCAATTTCGTCTATGATTATGTGTTGTAAAACATCCCCTTTGTACCATCCTCATATGTATAGGGAAGGATTCGTACCACCCATGAGTTTGTTGAAGGAAGGATATAAACATTGTACCACCTTCTTTGTACATGGGAAGGAATCATATTTTTGTACCACCCTAGTCTAGTTGTGAGGAAAGGATAGTTTCCAAAGAGCTATTTGTACGATCAAGCTCAAGGGGGGATTGTTGGCTATGAGCTTTGAACTTCTCCATTCATAGGAACACTCTCTAGCAGAGAGGGAGATCATATCTTATCCCTGTCCTTCATTTCTATTGGACAAAACCCCTCCTCCACATGTATAAATAAGTATGTGTTCTAATGGAAAATTGAGGCACATCCTTCAAGTTTTATCTGTGCGCATTTAGAGAGAACTACTTTCTCTCTCTCTCAACCTTATCTTTCTATCGTTTCTCTTCTCCATGGCATCCATCGATTGAAGGTCTTCCATTCGAGCTTGTCTGCCATTGCTCACACCGCTTACTCTGCTCACCTTGCTGCGCCTCCATGCCAACAAGGCTAACTTACAAAAGATAGTTGCCGCCACCTTATAGAAGACTCCTTGCTCCAAGAGAGTAGACTCTCCTTCACCAAATCTTCACCTCCAAAGTTTCAGAACTCCAAAACTCTAGCTTGAGATTGTCCAATTGTGTGCACACATGCTCCTTATATGGTTTAGGTTCTCCAAATAAAGCAATAGCGAAAAATTTTAACGAAAATCTGATTTTTAGCCAAAATCTTGTGATCGCTATTTTTAAAGATTTTGATTTTGCTTTTACTTGAATATTTGTGATTGCTTTAAATAGATGATTTGCTTTAATTCCATCACCCAAATTTACTTGCTTTTGATCAAATTGACAATATAATTTATCTTTTCAAAGTTTGAACTTTATAAACGCTTTTCCTCCATTCTGAGCTGAATTAGGGTTTGGCTTTTCTCCCTGTTCTGACCTTTGATGAAGAAATGAAGCATACCACTAGATATCTCTCCAAGCTCTATCTATCTAGCCTATAAAAGTTTTACCCAAACTGTACAAAAAATGCTAAGTCCAAAATGTAGAATTGTTGGAATGTGGACCATATGTACATTGACTTCCAACAGAATTTGCCTTTGAGTCTACAATGTTCATCTCTTTAGTGATCATTAAGGTGACTAAGTGCTCAAAGTTGGTAAGATTATCTTTGATATATAAGAGAGTGGTGAAATCCTTCCATTTCTCATCATCCTTAGGTCCATTCAATGTATACGCAAGAAGATCATCATCATCTATGTGACAACCTATGGATCCCAATGCATGACATGCTTCCTTTATCTTTAGAATGTAATCATTGATCTTGCTACTACTTGTCTTCCTCAAGTTATCGAGTTCATTAGTTAAGTCTTCATAGATTTGGATGTCGAGCATGGAATCTCTAGGATTTCTCACACTTTCATTGAAGTTTCTAGGTCTTGAATTTGCCCTATTATTGTTTTGCTAATAGGATGAGATAAGATGAAATTAACCTTCTTATCTTGCTCATTCCATTCTTTGAAAGTCCTCAACTCGTGAGGAGTTGGATTATCACCCAATCTAGGATGGATATATGTTCCACTAATAAGCCCCAATAAACCCTTAGCCACAACAAAGCTAGACATTCTTAACCTCCATGGTTGATAGTTGTTTTTATCTAGCTTTTCAACTAGAGTACTATATTTTGACATAGTGTACTCTATTGTAATCGTCTATAGCATCTTGATGCATGAAGGTTGATGATTTTTAGCAAATTTACCTTTCTACTTTAAAACTACCAATAGAGATGATTTAGATGTCTTCCTTCTTCACTAATAGACTTTGCTTGAGTTGTATGTGTCCTTGAACTTGAATCAATAGGTTCTCTTCTTCCAAGACTTTCAATATCTCCTTTCAGTCCTCTTTGAATGTGTATGTGTTTTGAAGTTCTTCTGATGCCATTCATGGGAGAACACACATCTTCCCTATCCATCTCGAGGCATGAATGGCCTAAAAATTATGTTCATAGATACCTCTATTCACTAAAAACAATGGTTCTCTGAGTTCCTATGGAATGAATTGGAGACGTTTTGGTCACTCAAACAAGAGTATGAGAACTTCCTAATGCATGTTATACCACTAAAAATTCTTGCTACTTTGAGAACCAATGCCTCTAGGAAATGCTACTAAATACCTTTACTGGACATGTATATATAGAATACGTTTCGGTCTATACTCAATTGTTGGAGTTTATTGACCTCCAAAATATAGGTAGAAGTAGGTGGAACCCCCTAGGAACTAGTCACCTTCTCACAAACCTATGTGTAGAAAACGAGTCATGCTTAGAGAGCTTACTGCTCTTTTCTTAGTTAATAACTAATTTATAAATATACACTAGACAAAAATAGCATTCCAGTGAGCTAAAAAACACTCAAATTGGATAAATACATAAGGAGATATGACCTCTACAATTTTGAGGTTTAATGGAAACCTTCAATAGAGACAAACTAGAGAGCACATACTACTTGCTAACAACACTACTCTCAGCTCATAACACCAATGAATAATAAAATTTACAAGATTAAAATAAAAATAAGAGATCTCTAATAAACCATCAAATATGTAATTTGGATATATAATGAGGGAGATACAAGCTCTATAATGTATATCTAAAAAACTATAGCAATAGAGAGAGAGACATATGACTCTCTTGGACTTTCAACACTATCATTACTTCTCCCCTCTTAGTATAGCATGGAAAACTATGAGAAAACCTTCATAACGCACCTTATCTCATGTTATACACTTTGATGGAGGTATTACATGTTTTAACTACTCAAATAAGCAAAATGTGGCTCAATTTTTAAACTTGCCACATCGACCCTCCACTAGGACACCACTGCAACTCCCTTGTGACTCGCTCATTTGAGTCCTTCTAGAACTCACGTGGTACTTTGGATATAATTTATCAATTATTTGCACCTCAAATTATTTGAAGACCTCCCATAAAGAAAAATCAAATTATATAAATACACAAGGATATATGACCTCTACAACTTTGAGGTTAATGGAGGCATTCAATAGTGATAAACCTAAGAACACACTCTACTTGAATAGAGCACTAATCTCAGCTCAAACCTTTAATGAATATAAAAATTTAATGGATGAAATAAGAAAAGAAGAGCTTTGTGATGCAATGTAATTGGGATATATCACGACGGAGATAGAAGCTCTCCAATATCTATCTACAAATTACAATAGCAAAGAGATAGACATATGACTTTCTTGGACTTCCAACAAGATCACTACTTCAATCCTCTTATTAAAGCGTGGAAAATAAACCCAAAACGTTTGTTATACATTTGAAATCGTGGTAGACACTTTGGTAGAGGTTTTACATGGCTTAAGTGCTCAAATAAGCCAAATACAGTTGTACTTTGAGAACTCGCCACATCCACCTTCCATCAGGACACCATTGCACCTTCCTTGTAACCCACACAATTCAGTCATTGCCATCTAGAAATCACATGGTACTTTGGCTAAAATTTGTCAATTATTTGAGCCTCTTTGAAGTATTTTAAGACCTACCAAAGGTATTTAAATCTTTTGGAACTTGTATCCTAATCTATACATATACAATTAATGTTCTCAACATGGATTTCTCTTAGAATATGTACATCTTAGACTTGAGATTCACATAAACTTTAGAAGACTATATTAGATTTTTAACAAGCCAAAGATTACAAGAAAATAATACAATATGAATAGGAAATTCTATGCAACACTCAAAGCTGACTACCTCCTTGACATAGAAAGCAAAGTGTGAGTTGTGGCTAGTTAAAAAGTGAAGAAAATACTAAAGCAAGTATCTCACTTGCTTAGAAAGGTTTCTATAAGAATATTCAAAATCTAAAATTGATAACACATGCACGATCTCAACTATTCTAATTACATGACCTGTTTTTAAGGCTTTGAAAACATTCTCTACATGATAGTATACTTGTTTCCTTAAAAATAGGAATAGCACACCTAAGTTTCAAAGGTGCTTGATTGAGAGTAATGAGGGGGATAAGAATTTATATTTGACTACATGAATACTCTTGATTGGCTCCTTGCTTCAAAATGATCCAAGTGACATGAATTTACATTGTTGATATGGTCCTACGCTTGGAGCTTGATTTTCAACCATATGTAAATACATACACACATAAGTACATGGATTAATACATACTTTTATTCATTTGTACCTTCATATATACATACATGCATAGATGCATATATACATATATATAAATACAATGCTTATGTGCATATATGTGCATAGTTATATATATATATATATATATATATATATATATATATATATATATATATATATATATATATATATATATATATATATATATATATATATAGAAAGCTATATGATTAGATTCTTTTCTATAATCTCATTTACTTATGTATGTACAAACTCTCTAGTTCCATTTCAAGCTTACATCAAGCTATCTCACTTTTATCCTTCTTTTTGAAACAAGTAGTTTGTTCTTTCATTGCCTACATTTTTTCTAGCTTGCTTTCTTTTTGTGGTTCTTTTAACCTAATAGTAGTATTTAATTGTGATATCATCTATTTAAAAATATAACAAAAATAACCTCAATCCTGTTTGAAGTAACTTCAATAATGATTCTAAAATTAAAAATAGCACATTGTATGGTTTTAAATTTAATATTCTATGTGATTTATTTTTTCCCCTTTCAATGAACCTAAATAGTATGTTTTGACCACAAGTTAGTATGGTGATTTCTTTATAGGAATCATTTTTTTGGTACTTTTTCCATTACTTGTTGATGCACATGAGTGAGGAAATGTCAACCTTCATTGCTACTAGAATCTCAGTAGGAATGATTAATTATGTTATAGAAGCTAATAAGTGAAATACTCTACCTATGCTTTTCTATGGCTGAAGCATTCAACATTTGAAATCTAATCAGGAATTAGTATGGTAAATCTACTTATAAGACCCAATTTTCTGGTATTTGTTGCATTACTTGATTGACATCCCAGTGAATCAAGAATGATCATTCGATGGATAGTGTTAACTCACCTCATCCATGAATCAGG
Organism: Ceratopteris richardii; assembly: GCA_020310875.1. Classification (NCBI taxonomy): domain Eukaryota; kingdom Viridiplantae; phylum Streptophyta; class Polypodiopsida; order Polypodiales; family Pteridaceae; genus Ceratopteris; species Ceratopteris richardii. The sequence goes on along the minus strand of CM035437.1, from coordinate 59,197,939 downwards.
ATTTCAGAGGAGGTATACATGGCTCAACCTCTTAGATTTGAAGATTAATCACATCCTGAATTATATGCAGGTTAAGGAAAGCCTTGTATGGCTTGAAGCAATCTCTTAGAGCTTGGAATCATAGACTTGTCACTTACTTGTAGGATAAAGGTTTTATGGTAAGCAAGGGAGATCCTTCCCTCTTCATTAAGAGGAACCACTCAGAGTCATATACCCTTGTGTATATGTGGGTGATATAATCATTAAGGAAGTTATGGAGATGGAATCAGAAGGAACAAGGCTCAAATAAAGGAAGAATTCAAGATCAATGATCTTGGCTTACTCACTTACTTCCTAGGTTTGGAAGTAGTATATATAAAGAAAGGTATGTTCTTAGCTCAACGAAAGTACATTGGAGATATGCTTAACAAATTCAAGATGGAAAATACAAATGAAGGATTGTACTATGTTGGAGCAAGTCTATGACAAGCCTAAGTATTGGCTTGAGTCTCACAAAGTCTTAGAAGAAGCTTTAAAAAGAAGACTATGTAAAGTTCACTTGTGAACTACCTCTTGTAACTTTTGAAGAGTTTACTTAATGTAAAAGTAAGAGAATCTTAAGTGGTTGAGTCCACTTGATCAAGAATGGAAAGAGGAGCCACAAATTCATGATTTGTGGTAGGTAGAGAATCAAATCAATCATTGATTTATTGGAGAGTGATTGAGGGAAGTTAGCCTCCCAAACTCAACTATAAATAGATGGCAGTTTTAGTCGTGGTTAGAGAGACCTATGTGAAGACCTCCAAGAGCTGAGCTTTATGCCATATCAAGGTGTGATTACAAGGCACACATATGTATCAAGTGATCTTCCAAGGTACATAGGGTGTCTAATACATCCATTGGCAAGCTAAAAGGGCCCACCATATACTCCTGGAGTTCATTTGCCTGGTGTAGATCAAGGATTTTGCAACACCTCTTCATCTTCAAGCACATACCTATCCATCTCTTCACAGTGGTATCAGAGCAAGGTTGGACAACATGGAAGATGGATTTCCTTCATCAATTGACAAATTGGATAGAGGTAATTACTCAGCTTGGTCATTAAGAATGGAAGCTTATCTCCAAGGTAGAAGTTTAATATATGGTTATGTGGCTGGAGATGAAGTTATGCCAAGTTTCAGGAACAAAAGTCAACCAACACAAGAAGAGCAAGAAAGATTGAGCACATGGTGTTCCAAGGATGCACTTGCAAGGTCTTATCTCCTCAACTCTATCTCAGATTTTTTGTTGCCTCACATTAGAAGTTGTAAGACATCTCAGGAAGTGTGGGATGCACTTGAAGCTTTCTTTTCTTCAAGTACCAAAGCTAGGAAGCATCAACTATGGCTGGAGTTCACAACTCTCAAGAAGGCTCCCAAACAAAATGTGACTGATTTTGTCACAAAGCTCAAGGACATAGCGGATCAGTTGGGAAGCATTGGAGAGGTAATAGATGAAGAGCAAATTGTAAGGCAGGTCATCAATGGCTTGAAGGCAGATGATAAGTGGGAAGCATTCACCACAGCTATGGATTTGTACATGGACATGCATGTACCTCATTTCAACACACTCATTGGACAACTACTTACTCAAGAGGCAAAGCTTATCAAAAATGGAGAAAGCTCTAAAGATAATCAATCTTCAGCTTTATACACGGATAAAAGCAAGTCTAAAGATAACAAAGGAAAGGCAAAGAAAGTGGATGATGAAGCAGGTACATATCAAGCTAACTATGCAGGTAGAGGAAGATATGGCAGAGGTAGAGGAAGAGGAGGTAGACAAGGCAGGGGGAGATCCCAAGACTCCAACTCATGTTCTATTTGTGGATTAACTAATCATACAACTGAAAATTGCTTTAGGAATTCCAGGAATCAAAGAGGCAGAGGATACAATAGAGGAAGTTATGGCTACTCAAGAGGAAGGTTCAACAACTACCATGGCAACCACAACAACTACAATCATTCAAACTATCAAGGAGGCTACAAAGGAAGGAGAGACTACAATAACTACACAGAAGACTCAAACAAAGAGGATTCATTATTGATCATGAACATGGCTATGCCACAAGGTAAATCTGATGAGCATTTTTTCTACAGAGATTCAGGTTGTTCAAATCATGTGGCAAGAAATGTGGCACTCCTATCAGATTTAGAAGATCCAAGGAATAAGCATGAGGTAAAAACAGGAGATGATACAAAACATCCTGTGGAGAAAATAGGCAATGTCAAAGCACCTGATGGAAACATCAACCTACTCAGTAAGGTACTCTATGTCCCTACCATTACAAAGAATTTGATAAGTGTTGGGCAGATAGTAGAGAAAGGGTTGCAAGTCAGGTTCACAAAAGGAGGAGCATTTGTTGAAGATCCAAGTCAAGGATTCAGAAGAATTGCAAAAGGTGAAAAGACAGGTAGATTGTTCACATTTGAATTACAGGACACTAGAAACATTGCTCTCTTTAATTATGGTAGTCAGACACTCACATAATTGGAAGTATGGCACAAAAGGTTAGCACATATTGGTGAAAGGTCATTAAAGCAAATCTGCAGGGACCAAAGTGTACTTGGACTTCCTAATTTGTCAAAACAACATATGATTTATAAGTGTAGTGCATGTCAATTTGGAAAGTCTCACAGGTTACCATTCATGAAGAAAGGTTATATGCATGGAGATCTCTTGGAGTTGGTTCATACAGATGTATGGGGACCTAGCAAGGAAGCTTCAATATCTGGATCAAGGTATTATGTTTCCTTTATTGATGATTGCAGCAGATGGACTATCCTATTCTTTATGAAACACAAAGATGAAGTTTTTTCATGTTTCAAAAGATATTTGGCTCTTGTGGAGAATCAAACAGGTAAATCACTAAAAAGGCTAAGGTCAGATGGAGGGGGAGAATACTTCTCCCATGATTTTGATTCTTTTCTTCAAGAAAGAGGAATCAAAAGAGAGGTAACTACAAGGTACACTCTTGAGCAAAATGGAGTGGCAGAAAGGAGGAATAGGACAATTGTTGAAGCTGCAAGGTCTATGTTAAATGAAAAGCATTTACCTAATTACTTATGGGCTGAGGCTGTATCTACAACCACTTACTTGATTAACAGGTTGCCTTCAAAATCCCTTGATGGGATGACTCCATATGAGGCTTGGAATGGAAGAAGACCAAGCTTAGATCATTGTAAAATTTTTGGATGTATTGCTTTTGCTCATGTTCCTTCACAGGTTAGAGGCAAGATGGATCCAAAGGCAGAAAGGTGTGTATTTATTGGATATGACAACAATCAAAAGGGCTACAGGTTATACAACCCTACCAACAAAGGATTCTTGGTAAGCAGAGATGTAGTTTTTGATGAGAACAATTCATGGTATGAAGATTCATGCAGGAAGATCAATTTACCATATGATCTTGAAGAAGATTTTCCAAAGCTTGGTAGAGAACAATCAAAGATTGAAGAACAAGACATCTCAGAGGATGATGAAGAATCTCAGATGGAAAAGATCAAAGCATGGAAGTCTAAAGGTAAAGCAAAATTGCAGGAACTTGGACATGAGGCAGAACCATCACATCATGGCCTAAGAAGATCTATGAGGGAAAAGAAAAAACCAGAAAGGTATGGGTTTGACACCTCATTAGTAACTAAACATTCTATCTACATAGCACAGGACATAAACCAAGAGGAGCCATCATCATTTGAAGAGGCCAAAGCAAAAACAGAATGGAAGCATGCAATGAAGGAAGAGATTGAAGCACTTGAGGAAAACAACACTTGGGATTTGGTGCCCAAGACTTCATCCATGAAGGTAATAGGCTCAAGATGGGTCTATAAACTCAAGAAGAATTCTGATGGTTCCATTAACATGTATAAGGCAAGGCTTGTAGCAAAAGGCTTTGCACAAACTCAGGGAATTGATTATGAGGAGACCTTCTCTCCTGTGGCAAAGATGCCTACTATTAGGGTTTTGCTTAGTATTGCCTCTTCCAAGAATTGGAAGATACTTCAACTAGATGTAAAGAATGCATTCTTGAATGGTTGGATAACAGAAGAGGTATATATGGCACAACCACCTGGTTTTGAGAATCAAGTTTATCCTGATTATGTGTGTAAACTTAACAAAGCATTGTATGGTCTCAAGCAAGCTCCAAGAGCTTGGAATTTCAGGCTTGTTTCATTCTTGCAGGACAAAGGCTTTCAACCAAGCAAGGCAGATCCTTCACTCTTTATTAAAAAGATTAATTCCGAGGTCATCTACCTATGTGTATAGGTAGATGATATTATATTGACAGGAAATGATGCAGATGGTATGAAGAAGATCAAAGATCAGATGAGAGAAGAGTTCAAGATAAGTGATTTGGGTTCACTTACCTACTTCCTAGGTTTGGAAGTTGTCTACAAAGATCATGGTTTGTTTCTCACTCAAAGAAAGTACATTAAGGACATGTTGGAAAAATTCAAGATGCAAGATTGTAAGATTGCAGGTACTCCAATGGAGGTCAATCAAAAATTGAGCTCACATGAAGGTGAACTCATAGAGGACATCACATCATATCAAAGTCTAGTGGGTAGTCTCAACTATGCCACATTGACAAGAGTAGATATATGTTACAATGTGAGTGTGCTAAGTCAATTTATGCACACACCAAGGAAACCACATATGGATGCTGCCAAAAGGATTCTCAAGTATCTCAAAGGAACCATAAATGAAGGACTTTATTATCCTTATGTATCTGATTTAGGATTGAAGCTATTTTCTGATGCAGATTGGGCTGGCTCCAAGGAAGATAGAAGGAGCACTTCAGGTTATCTTACCTTTGCAGGTTCAAAGCTTATTTCATGGTCATCCAAGAAGCAACCCACAGTTGCTCTCTCTTCTACTGAAGCTGAATATAGAGGTCTTGCCATAGCTACACAAGAAGCTATATGGATGAAGACATTATTCAAAGATCTTGGATTCGAGTTTGGAACTCCAACTATTTTTGGTGACAATATGAGTTCTATTCACTTGGCTGCTAATCCTATTTTTCATGCAAGGACTAAACATATTGAAGTTCATTATCACTATGTACGAGAGAAGGTTCTAAGCAAAGAGATTCAAATATCATATGTTTCCACTTATCAACAATGTGCAGATATTCTAACCAAAGCATTGGATGGTACAAAGCTTTGCAAATTCAAGGCTATGATTGGTTTGCAGGTAATCTTGGAAGATTGAAGACCTCAAGCATACTTGGCTTCAGGGGGAGCTGTTGGAGCAAGTCTATGACAAGCCTAAGTATTGGCTTGAGTCTCACAAAGTCTTAGAAGAAGCTTTAAAAAGAAGACTATGTAAAGTTCACTTGTGAACTACCTCTTGTAACTTTTGAAGAGTTTACTTAATGTAAAAGTAAGAGAATCTTAAGTGGTTGAGTCCACTTGATCAAGAATGGAAAGAGGAGCCACAAATTCGTGATTTGTGGTAGGTAGAGAATCAAATCAATCATTGATTTATTGGAGAGTGATTGAGGGAAGTTAGCCTCCCAAACTCAACTATAAATAGATGGCAGTTTTAGTCGTGGTTAGAGAGACCTATGTGAAGACCTCCAAGAGCTGAGCTTTATGCCATATCAAGGTGTGATTACAAGGCACACATATGTATCAAGTGATCTTCCAAGGTACATAGGGTGTCTAATACATCCATTGGCAAGCTAAAAGGGCCCACCATATACTCCTGGAGTTCATTTGGCTGGTGTAGATCAAGGATTTTGCAACACCTCTTCATCTTCAAGCACATACCTATCCATCTCTTCACATACTATCCATATACATCTGATATAAATGTCAAGCTCTTTTCTGATGCAGATTAATTAGGTTGAAATGATGATAGGAGAATCACTTCAAGCCATCTTACTTTTGCAAGTACTAAATTAATTTCATGGTCTTCCAAGAAGCAACGTATAATTGCTCTTTCATCAATAGGAGCTGAATACAAAGGACTTGCAAATGCTACTCGAGAAGCTATGTGGATTAGGACCCTATATTCAGATCTAGGGTTGAATACTTCTACTCCAAATATAGTTGGAGACACTATTAGCTCATTACATCTTGGTGCTAACCCTATCGATCATGCCAATACCAAACATATGGAAGCTCACTACTATTATCTTAGGGGAAAGATCATGAGTCAAGAAATACAACTATCATATGTATCTACAAATCAATAATGTGTAGATATGATGACAAAGACATTAGATCGAAGCAAATTAAGTAGGTTCAAATCAATGATTGGATTTTTGGAGATCATGAAAGACTAAAGACTCAAGCATCTTAGGCTTGAGGAAGATCTATTGGTGCAATTAGAAAGCCTAAAACCTTGGCTATTCATTCAAGACTATACATAAATTAATATCTTCAGAAGAAGGAAATGCATATGAACCTATGCTAGTCATTTTGGCCATATTTACTTTAGATAAATGTGAAAGCCAAGAGAGTAGGAATCTGGTGAAGTAAGGGAGCTGAACCCACAACTCATGTGATGGAAATAATTAATTCAAATCATCCTTAAAGTGTAGGATCACTTTTAGGTTAGGGAATTTTCAAATTCAAACTCAAATGTTGAGTATAAATAAACATACTTTTAGTTGTGGAAAATGGAGCTATTCTAAAAGATTCTATGCTACATTAGTGAGCATAATTTGAGCTCACACTACTTATGTGTATTTGAGTACACCTCCCTTGTATCATATGTTCATTAACATATACATTTTGATAGACTTCGTCAAGTACATCTCTCTCTACTATTCTATACTACATTTCCATCATTATAGTGGTTTTGTGGAGCTGATTAGTCTGTGTGTCTTCAACCATTTGCTATAATCTAGCTTGGTTAGTTAGAGTAGAGTTTTTGATACTTGCATATCAACTTTCATCACATTTGGTTTAGAGGATCTCGATATATGATTTGTAGAAGGTGATGGTGTCTACGCACCTTCTAGATCATGAAATGTCAAGATCACCCCCTTGACTTGCTAGAATTATTTCTCAGTGTATGGTATAGCTAAATTGATGAAATAACTTGCTTTAGTTAGCTACGTACTCCAATTAGTTGTGTTCAAAAGCTTTTTGGTCAACATCGTACTAGGTTGTGAGCTTTGAGAAAATATTGAGCACCTCCATTCCCTAAATACAAGGTTTCTTCTCATTTCTAGTACATGCAAGTTATCTGTTTTGATACAAACTTTTGCGAACGATACTCCAAAGAACTTAGTGGTTTCAAATGCATTATTGTGAAGCTAAGAGAGTCTATTAAGCATCCCTAGAGTTAGCTTGGCAAGTGTAGAGCAGGTTTTGTGCAATACCAGCTCATCTCTAGAACCTACATATCCATCTCCTCAACACAAAACCAGCTCATCTCTAGAACCTACATATCCATCTCCTCACAAAGGGAACCCTAAATGAAGATTTATTTTATCCATACTCATCTAGTGTAGATATAAATCTATTCTCTGATGGAGATTGGGTAGGATGAAAAGATGTCAAGAGGCATACTTCAAGTTATCTTACATTTCCAATCACAAAGCTTTTATCGTGGTCATCTTAGAAGCAACTTACTCTTGCTCTTTCATCCATTGAAGCTGCATATAGAGGTTTGGTTAATGCAATTTAGGAATCTATGTGAACTAAGACATTATACTCAGATTTGGGTGTGAAATCTTATACTCCTTATATCTTTGGGGACAACATAAGTTCCCTTTAGCTTGCGATGAGTTCAATTAATCATGCTAGAACCAAACACAATGAGGTGCATTATCATAGGGAGAAGATCAAAAGCAAGAAAGTTAAGTTATCAAATGTATCTACTCAAAAAAAAAAAGTGAAGATATGATGGCCAAAGCATTGGATGAAGTGAAGCCAAGCACATTCAAAGCTATAGTTGGACTTCAAGAAATATCACGAATTGAAAGCTCAAGCATCTAATGCTTCAAGGGGATTTTTTGGTGCATGAGGCAAGCCTATGACATACATAAGCTTGAAAAAGGTTATGTATGTGAAAAAGGTTGTTTAAACAAAATCTTTTCCTCATTTACTTCGCATTTGGAGTACTTTGAGAGCTAGAAAGAAAAAAGAAACTTGTAGAATTGTTTTGGTCCATATAATGCAGAAACACTCATTTGGATATGAACGCTAGTTTTATAATTTTATTTGGACTTTGAAGAATCCCCCCCCCCCTTAGAAATTTGATAATGCCTCATCTTTGAAATGTGAAATTGTCTGCATAGTCAAGAAGAATGTGTTACATAACAATTGGGCATCTAAGCCGATTCAAGCATTATTGCAAAGTGTTGTAGTAAATTTCCTTATGAAATTAGTCAAGAAAAATGTGTTACATAGCAATTAGGCATCTACGTTGATTCAAGCATTATTGCAGAGTGTTTTAGTAAGCTTTCAATGAATGGCTATTATCTTTTGTTGGAGCTTGAGGTCTATGATAGCACACAAACAGGACAAGGAAGAAGAAGAAGAAGCTTGGAGCACAAAAGAACACTAAATGATCTACCAAGTGAATGTAGAAGCACAAGTAACCAATTAAGGTTATAGGCATATTTATAAGCTATGGGAGAAAAACCTCCTAAACAAGGAAGAAAGTTCCTTGGCAGTCCTAAGTGTGTTCATGCAGAGCACTACTAAAATATATCAACAAATCCCCCCTAGGAGTGATACGGTGAACAATGAGGTGGCACTCATGTATAAGGAAGTGCCAAGCTATGTGGAAACATATCAATCCACAAAAGGAAGTAATCACCAAGATTTGTGAAAAGCTTTAACTTTCTCCCTAGGGAGAGCCTTTGTGAAAAGGTTTTCAATGTTATCTTGTGTGGGCATATATGCCAAACTAATGTATGTAGTAGACAAACTCTCCCTGGCATAATGATAGTGCACCTCAATGCGCTTTGTGCGAAAATGACAAGGTTCCTTGCAACTACAAATGTGCTCTGACTTTGTGTGAATATGGTGTTAGTGAAAAGTGACCAACACTTAAATCAGCCAAGAGAAATCTAAGCCACACACACTCAATAGTCATAATGAAAGATTCCCTATCCTCAACCTCACAATTAGAAGTGGCCACAGTAGGATGCTTCTTGCTCAACCAAGATATGCATGAGCTACCAAGCATGAAGCAGAAACCTCTAGTGGACACATGAGTGTCATTGCAACTAGCCCAATGAGAGTCAAAAAAATCATGTAAATATGGTAGTAATGATCCTTCCTTGGGATCAAACAATCCAAGTAGTCGGGTACCACTTAAGTATCAAAAGATGCACTTAACCACCTACCAATGCTTAAGAGTTGGGCAATGCATAAACCTACTTACATGAGAGACAAAAAACTAAAAATAAGGTTGATTTATGCATAAGTAAAGCAAGCATCCAACAACCTTCCATAGGTGTGGCTATAGGTTTACAATCTTCAAGTCCAAAATGCTTCAATAACCTGTTAATATAGTTTCTTTGACAGAAAGCTATTGCCCTATCATCGTGCATAAATGGATCTCCCGAATAATGATGCAAATGCCCCAAATTTGACTTCTCAAAAGAGGCGTGAAAATCATCCTTCAATTCAGCAATATGCTTTTCATTAGGAACAATGAGCAGCATGCCATCAACAAACACAATAATGATCAAAAGTACATCATCTATACATTAAACATATAAGGCTCTCAATTGGACTCTTCTCAAAACCATGTGCAACCAAGTAGGCACGTATCTTTTCACACCAAGCACGTGGTGCTTGCTTCAAACCATATAATGACTTTTACCAAACATCTGATTCTACTACAAATATGCATTGCTCATGAGAAGATAGGTCAAAACTGCAAACAATAGTAAACACCCATTCTTCGTCCTACATAAGATTAGTAGACTCTGTTTTCGGTGTAGAGGCCTCTCCAACAACCATTCCAGCCTCCTTCTCCTTTGCCTCTTTAGTAGCCAGTTTTGGATAGCTCTTAATAACGTGATCATTTGCTTTAGAGTATTTGCAAAACAATTTCTACTTTTCTGATTTCTTCTCATCTTTGTTTTCCTTCTTAGAATGTGCACCATTTGTAGATTTTTGCTTACTAGTAGAAGAGCCCCACTTACCTTTTCCCTTCTGACTCGCCAAGAAAGCTTGATCTGCAACAAGGACAATAGACCTATTTTGCCTAGACTAGTCTTCTTGCAACAAAATGGAAACCAACTCTTCAAATGTTAAGGCATTTGGATTGCTTTTCATCATCAAATGAAGAGTAGAAGCAGAAATCTGATATTAGTCATAGAGACCATTCAGAATAGTCTGCACAAGTGAACTATCAAGAAGGACTTCATCGACAGAAATCAATTGTTCCTTCAAATCCTTGATCTTTGTCACAAAACTGTCCATAGAATCACCTTCATTCATGTGCTCACTCTCCAACTGGTTTTGGAGGTAAGCAACACAAGCCTCATTCCTAGCCTAGTACAATGTGGTAAGTGTATCCCAAGCATCCTTAGTTATTCTACAAGAGCGAATGTGAGGAATAATGGCATGTTTGACAAAAAAAGCTATCAATGCATGTGCCTGAGCATTCTCTCCATCCCAAAAAATTTTCTCTCCAATAGGTGCAATAGAAACAACAACATGATCAGGAATGTGCAAAATATCACTATCTTCGACACCTTTTGCATTAGCTTGAGCAGGTATTCGCAGGCCTAAGAGGACGTCTGCCAACACCTTGTACAATATTCCATAGTCCTTTTCAAACAATACATGACCCATCATATAAGCCCACAATGGATAATTGGTACCATCCAACTTATCCTCAATAGCCAACATACAGAATACATCACTGCTTTCAGCCATGGCCATTAGCTAAAATACCTTGATGCAGAAAAATGATTGTATCTAAAAAAGTTGAACAAAACTGACCAAACTAGTTCTGCTACACCTATAGTAGAATTTGAGACGCTTGTACTAGTGAACCAAAATTGGTATATATCTTTGGCACAAAAAGACAAAACAGCCTGCATATGCACTACGATAGTGCATTCGGAGGCTGAAATAAGATTAGATCACGATTTTGGCACCACCCTGAGTATATGCACCAAATTTCATGTGATTCTAAGACTACAATCGAAGGAGTGTCAAGGATGCCCTAGATGATGTGGTGACCTGCTCTGATACCAACTTTTTGGAGTTAGACATCTACAGAAGCACGTGAATAGCACAAGTAAGAAGAATAAGCTTCGAGCACAACACACAATACTGAATGTATTACCACTAGAATGTACAAAGACAAGTAGCCTGTTAGGGCTATAGGTGTATATACAAGCGGGGGATAAAAAACTCCTAAAGAGGGAAAAAGGTGCCCTGACAGTCCTAGTGTGTTCACACATCACTACCTCAATAAGCATCAAATTCATGGGAGAAATATTCTCACCCCCATCTAACCTTAACTTCTTCAAGGTTTTACCTATTTTATTCTCAACTAGTGCTAGATATTTTTTGAAACAAGTGAATACTTCATCTTTGTGCTTCATAAAATAGAGTATTGTCCATATGATACAATCATCAATGAAAGACACATAATACTTGGATCTAGAGATAGATGGCTCCTTGCTTGGACGCCACACATTTTTATGGACTAAATCCAATTGGTCTCCATCTATAGATCCCTTCTTGCTTAATGGTTTTCTCTGAGACTTGCCAAATTGACAAGCACTACATTTGTAAAGCATATCTTGCTTGGAGATATTTGGTAGGCCAAGCCCACTTTGATCCCTATTGAGTTGCTTCAAGGCCCTTTCACCCTATATGAGCTAGCCTCTTGTGCAACATCTCTAATTCTGATAATGTTTGACTACCGTAATTGAACAATGCAATGTTCCTAGTGTCTTGAAGCTCAAATGTAAATAATCGACTTGACTTTTCTCCTCTTTTTATCCTCTTGAATCCTTGATGTGGATCCTCAACATATGCTCCATGCTTTGTGAATCTAACTTGCAAACCTCTCTCTACAATCTGGCCATGAGTTATGAGATTCTATGTTAGGCAGATACAATACCTTGCTCAATAGGTTCATATTGCCATCTAGAGTCTTCACATTTCCAATCTTCTCCACTAGAAGTCTTGTGTCATCTCCTATTTGGAATTCATGCTTATTTCTTGGATCCTACAAGTCTACAAGTAGAGCTACATTCTGTGCTACATGATTTGAGCAACATGAGTCTATAGAGAATACATGTTCATCTACTTTACCTTGCTTCATAGTCATATTCATCAGAAGTAATCAGTCCTCTTGGGTTTGATCATGTGCATAGTTTTCGTATTCTCTCCTTCCTCTATATCCTCCTTCATAAGTCTTTTTGTTATATGAATTGTTGTTGTAGCCATTTTGGTTGTGGAACTTTCCTTTTGAACTTCCATATCCACCTCTGTTATAGCCTCTTCCTCTTTGGTTTCTAGGGTTCCTAAAACAATTCTTAGTAAGGTGGTTATTCAAGCCACATATGGCACATGGAGAGGAGCTTTGTGATCTCCCCATGCCTTGTCTTCCTCCTCTACCTCTTCCTCTTGAACCTCTACCTCCACCTGCAAAGTTTGCTTGAGAGGTATTACCTTCATCATCAGATTTTTTTTTTTAAATTTTGCCTTTACCATCCTTACTCTTGTTCTTATCTATGTAAAGGGAAGAGGATTGATTACATTTAAAGTTTTCCACATTCTTCATAAGCTTTGCCTCATGTGTGAGCAATTGTCCCATGAGGGTGTTGAAGTCAAGAACCTACATGTCTGTAGATAGGTACATGGCTGTGGTGAAAGCTTCCCATTTGTCATTTGCCTTTATTCCGTTGATCACTTGCCTTACTATTTTCTCTTCATCTATAAATTCCCCAATGCTCCCAAGTTGATATGCCAAGTCCTTCATCTTCATGAGAAAATTAGTCACACTTTTCTTGGGCATCTTCTTGAGGGTGGTGAATGTTAGTATATGATCAATGTCTACCCCTCATGATTGTATGCACATTTTGTAAGGCCCCCATTATGAGGAGAAGCCAAGCGTGCATTACCCAATTGATGGGAATCCCAACTTGCATGTTGGATGAAGGTCATATTGGACCATGTAAGGTATTGTAAGGAAAGGGAGTTACCAGGATCCCCAGTTGGGGGGTCCGAGGCAGCGGGGAGCAGCCCCGACTGGGGGGTCCAAGGGGGCCAGCGGGCCCCCTGGCTGGGGGGTCCTAGGGGGCTAGCGGGCCCCCTGGTGGGGGTCCGAGGGCAGCGCCCCCGACACGACGGTAAAGGGAATATTCCATGGAATATTCCCTTTCGGAGTCAGAAATCATTTATATTTGTTAGGTCGGTTCAACTGGTCTAAGCCATGTATGGCAATTACGCGGACCGTGGCCACCCACGCTCTACTGTCCATGTATAGCCATCCACAGAAGGCCACCCATGATCCTATATATACATGATTTCTGCACTACCTGAGACATTGAGTTGAGCCTGCATACCTCTACCTTGTATCTCCCTATCTAGAGTGGTCTAGATCACCATTTAAGCTCTACCTTGAGAGCGCACGGGTGGACAATGCCATCATCTTTGTACTTGCTGTTAGTAGAAAATTGTTGAGATTATTCTATATATGTTATCTTCTCTCTTACTACTCCAGTGTTATATTGCGTAACTATTGTCGTACATGGCATCAGAGCTGTAAGGTTTGAATAGCTTGAGAAGTATCACTATTTTAGCCTACTAGCAGACTAGAATATCAGTAGATTATTCGAGTGATTACATGATGGCTTCATCGTCAAACACTAGTCTTGGTGCTTCTGCTAATGTTAATGCTGCACCTATTCGAATTCGTCCACCTGCATTCACTGAAGGGAAGTTGGATGGAACCAACTATACACTCTGGAAGTTCAAAATTTTTGCACTTCTGGACTCCTATGAATTACTTGACACTATCATGGGACTGATGGGATTGGATCCAGAGCCTATACTAGTTGAAGATCCAGCAAATTGAAGATTGATGATTCATCCAGATCCAGATCTTCTACGAGCTTGGAAGAGGCGGAATGTTGATGCATTATGTGCGATTGTCACTAGGGTAAGTGATTCTGTGCTTACTTTAGTTCAACATACTACTAAATCACATGAAGCTTGGGGCATATTGGCTCGTCAATATGAGACCAAGAACCACACTAGGATACAAAATTTAGAAAATCAGTTGGCAAATGAAAAGCATTCTGATTCTGAAAAGGCTGAAGATTTTATCAAACGGATAAAACATCTTCAAGACCAATTGGCTGCAGTTGGTGTTGTTATAACACCAGAAGAGTTGGCTCGAAGATGTGTACGTGTTCTTCCGGCAAAGTATGATGGATTAGTAACAACCCTTGACACTCAGGTAAGACCAACTCCCCTCACATTTGAAGAGTTTTGTGCTATGCTTTTAGAAGAAGAGATGTGGTTGAGGAATCGGCAAAGCACAAGTGATGCTACATTTGCAGCAAATGCAAAAGGTAAAGGCTCTTCTGATGTATCAAAGAAGAAGCCAAAGAAGAAAAAGTTCACAGGAAGTTGCTTCTATTGTGAAAAGAAAGGCCATGCCATCAAGGATTGCAGGAAGAAGCAAGCTGATGAACGGAATGGGACTGTAAAATCATCATGGAAGAACAAAGAGTCTACAAACAACACAGGCCTGGAACTTTGGGTAGCTATTGAAGAGGTATGTTCATCTGCTCAAGCTTGTGTTGATGAACCATGGATTTTAGATAGTGGTACTTCTCGCCATATGACCAGTAAAAAGGATTGGTATAGTTCCCTAGTGCCTCTGTGAGAATCCATCAATGTAGTGGTGGGAAATGACTCCAAGTGTCCAGCCGAAGGAACTCGAACCATCTCTTTTATCACTTCTCCAGGTGTTGAGAAAAAGTTATCCGATGTTCTCTATGTACCTACACTCAAAAGAAATTTGTTGTCAGTTTTTGCAATAACAGATCATGGACTTGAAGTTCACTTCAATTTAAAGAGTGGTGCAGAAATCATGGATTCATCAGGTAATGTTGTAGGTAAAGGGATACGACGGGATAACTTATATGAGTTAAGTGCTTTAACTGATACAGAAGATAAAGATGTAAGCAGGTTATGGCACCAATGATTTGGGCATCTTGGATTTGCAGTTTTGAAGGAGATGCAAAGAACACGGATGGTTGCTCATTTGCCTGCATTTTCAGAATTGCAAGAACCTTGTGAAGCTTGTATGATGGGCAAGCAACAACGAAAGGCGTTTCGAAGAGAGACCAGCAATCGATCTCAAGCTCCTCTAGAGTTGGTACATGCTGATCTTTGTGGTAAAATGTCTACACCTGCTTTAGCCTTTCTACTTCTTGTTGTTAGTCGACGATTATAGTAGAAAGATGTGGGTTTATTTCATTCGAGAGAAGGCTGATGCTTTTGAAAAATTTAAAGCGTGGCATAAGTATGTAGAAAATGAATCAGGAAGGAAACTGAAGAAATTTAGAACAGATAGAGGAGGTGAATTCTTGTCAACAGAATTCAACAATTACTGTAAGGAGCATGGTGTGAAAAGGCAACTTACCACAACTCATACACCTCAACAAAATGGCACTATTGAGCGCAGGAACATGACAGTAGTTGAAATGGCTTGTTGTATGTTAAAGGCTCAAGACATGTCTGATTCATTCTGGGCAGAAGCAGTCAATACAGCAGTCTACATCCTCAATCGAAGCTACACAAAAGCTCTGAAGGGGATGACTCCTCAAGAAGCATATTCTGGTAAAAAGCCTTTAGTTTTGCATTTCAGAATTTTTGGTTGTTTCTGTTATGCACATATTCCTGATTCAACAAGATCTAAGTTGGACTCAAAAAGCAAAAAGTGTGTCTTCCTAGGATATAGTGAAAAGTCTAAAGCATATAGGTTGTGGGATCCTGAGGCAAGGAAGATTTTTGTCAGCTGAGATGCAGTGTTTGATGAACGACCACACTTAGTAGAAGATAAAGGTAAATCTACTATCTCATCAAACGGAGAAATATCTCACCTTGTGCCTATCAAAAGACAGGTTAAAGTTGAGGAGGAGGAAACATCTGATGGAGAAATTTCCTCAATAAAAATCCAACCAGTTGTAGCTGCACAACGTAAGCCACTACCGAAGTGGGCACAACAACTCTTTGATGATCACAATCCACATGTAGATGTACTGGAATCATCATCAGATGGATTACGAAGATCAAAGAGAATAGAGGAGCAAAGAAGAGCCTCAGAACACATTGTTAACATGGCTCTAATGGCAGATATCATGGGCTCAATAAAGGAACCTACCACCATTGAAGAAGCCCTTGATGATCCAGGTTGGAGAGCGGCAATGCAATCGGAGTATGATAGTATACTAAAAAATGATACATGGGATCTAGTCGACTTGCCACCAAAGAAGAAGGTAATAGGTACTAAATGGATTTGGAAAGCTAAGTATAAAGCAAATGGAACATTAGAAAAGTATAAGGCAAGATTAGTTGCACAGGGTTTTTCACAGATCGAAGGATTTGATGTTCAAGAAGCTTTTGCACCAACAACACGCATGACAACTATTCGAATGGTACTTGCACTAGCTGCACAAAAGGCCTAGCCTATTTTCTAGATGGATGTCAAATCTGCATTTTTGAATGGTCACCTCAAGGAGGAGGTATATGTATCTCAACCACTAGGTTTTGAGGTGCCCAATTCAGAAAATAAAGTTTGCAGGTAAGGGATAGCAAGCTAGTTGTTGTCATTGTATATGTAGATGATTTGATCATTACAGGAGATCATCAAGAACTCATCAATCAAACTCAGATCAGATTGGGAACTAAGTTTGAAATGACAGACTTAGGTCTACTCCATTTATGTCTGGGAATTGAAGTATGGCAAAGGAGGGATGGCATTTTCATCTCACAACAAAAATATGCCAAAGAGATTCTCAAGGCATTTGGAATGATGGACTGCAAGCCAACTAGCACACCTATGGAGGTAAATCATAAGCTATCTATGGATGATAACATGCCTGATGTAGATGCTAAGAAGTATAGGAAGCTCGTTGGAAGTCTTATTTTTCTGTGCAACACTAGAACAGACATTTGCTATGCTATTGGAGTATTAAGCAGGTTTTCCAACAAACCTAACGAGAGTCACTGGAATGCTGGAATGCAAATTCTAAGGTACATTGTAGGAACCTTGGATTTTGGTATTTTTATACCAGAGGTGATACACTCCAAGGATATTGTGATTCAGATTGGGCTGGAGATTGTGATTCTAGAAAATCAGTTTCTGGATATTGTTTCTCACTTGGTTCAGGAATATTGTCTTGGGTAAGTAGAAAGCAACCAACTCTCACACTCTCCTCCACTAAAGCAGAGTACAAAGTAGCTTGTTTTGCTTCTTGTGAGGCAGTCTGGTTAAGGAGAATTCTTGTAGATCCAGGCTTTCCATCAAATATGGTGACTGTACTCAAGTGTGATAATCAAAGTTGTATGGCTATTGCAAAGAACCCAGTATTTCATGCTCGCACCAAGCACATAGAAGTACAGTACCATTACATTCGTGATCTAATTGAAGATGAAATTGTGGAGCTAGAATATTGCCCAACAGAGGCAAATTGTGCTGACATATTCACTAAAGCACTTGGAAGAGAGCAGCTCAACAGACATCTTCAACAGATGGGCATAGGACCGAAACCTACTTGATTTTTCATCGGTAAACATTGAGGGGGGGTGTTAGTATATGATCAATGTCTACCCCTCATGATTGTATGCACATTTTGTAAGGCCCCCGTTATGAGGAGAAGCCAAGCGTGCGTTACCCAATTGATGGGAATCCCAACTTGCATGTTGGATGAAGTTCATATATGGACCATGTAAGGTATTGTAAGGAAAGGGAGTTACTAGGGTCCCCAATTGGGGGGTCCGGGGGAGCAGAGAGCTGCCCTGGCTGGGGGGTCCAAGGGGGCCAGCGGGCCCCCTGGCTGGGGGGTCCTAGGGGGCCAGCAGGCCCCCTGGTGGGGATCCGGGGGCAGCACCCCTGGCGCGACGATAAAGGGAATATTCCATGGAATATTCCCTCTCGGAGTCAGAAATCATTTATATTTGTTAGGTCGGTTCAACTGGTCTAAGCCTTGTATGGCAATTACGCGGACAGTGGCCCCCCACGCTCTACCGCCCATGTATAGCCGTCCACGGAAGGCCACCCATGATCCTATATATACATGACTTCTGCACTACCTGAGACATTGAGTTGAGCCAACATACCTCTACCTTGTATCTCCCTATCTAGAGTTGTCTAGATCACCATTTAAGCTCTACCTTGAGAGCGCACGGGTGGACAACGCCATCATCTTTGTACTTGCTGTCAGTAGAAAATTGTTGAGATTATTCTATATCTACTATCTTCTCTGTTACTGCTCCAGTGTTATATTGTGTAACTATTGTCTTGCAGTGAAATCCATCCAAAGTTGGTTCTTCCTAGCGTTAGTGCTTGATGAAAAGAATACTTCAAGAACATTCCATGTCTCTTATGAAGTCTTGCAGCTCTTGATGTGTGGAAGTAAAAGAATAAGAGATCGAGTTAAGAATTTATGACCTAGCTAGAGCATCCTTTGAGCACCATGTGGTTAACCTCTCATTCTTCTTGAGTTGGTTGTCATTAGCTTCTGCAGATTGGTGTCATCTCATCTCTAGATATGTAACCATAGAGATTTCTCCCTTGAAGATATGCTTCCATTTTAAGTGACCAAGCTGAGTAGTGAACTTGATCCAATTTTTCTATGGATGAAGGAAATCCATCCCCCATGTTGACTTGTTGTTGCTCTCATCCACTATCAAGAGATGGTTGGATACATTGTAGAGATGAGTTGGTGTTGCCCAAAACCTGCGTGCTTTGAAAATAGCATTCTCAAAAGTTTGTCTCAAAATAGATAACTTGCATTTACTAGGATTGTGAAGAAACCTTCTATTTTGGGATTATAGGTGCTTAGTGTTTTACTTAGAGCTCACAACCTAGTATGAATTGACTATATAGCTTTTGCACACATCTAATTCGTGTATAAATAGCTAACAAAAGTTATTTCATGAATTTAGAGGCACTATACACTGAGCAATGAATTTAACAACTTAGGGGATTCATCTCGACATTTCAGGAGCAAGGTGATGTGCAAACATCGTTGACTTCATCAATCCATATCTTGAGATTGGTTGATCCAAATCTAATAACTCTTTGTAGGTGTATAATAGACATGATACTCTAACTATAACCAGTTAGACTCCATCGAATGATGGAGTACACGCAGAGAAATCACTTCTGCAAAATCACTAAAATGATGAAGAAATGAGATAGAAGAGTAGATAGAAATGATCATAAAGAAATGTATCAATAACTAATTGATAATACACATTTGATACATACAAAGTGTAGAGAACTACTCTTACAAAAGTTGACTTCAAGCTATGCCCAACGTTGCAACTCACTAGCTCTCAATAGTGGCTCATATCCTCGCAACTAAAATCTGCTTCTTTTATACACAACAAATGCTTTTGAATTTTGGATTTCTCACTCTTGAAAGTGTTCCTATACTTTAGAGGTGAGTGGAAATAATTCCTTCACCCAACAATTCGGGGCTTGCCTTCTCCTAAATCCATGGGATTCCATTACTTTTGCTTTTCCAATTATCCAAGGTAATTGAGTAAAAATACCTAGCATGTGTTCACATACACTTTCATATGTGAGTAGAGTAAGACTAAGGTGTAGTCCTAAATGTTTTGCCAAGCACTTAGGCTTGCCAAATGTAGCAAAAACTTTGAATATCATCATCTTCAATGCCATCTACATTACCTTCAATAGCTATACTTGTAGGTGTAGTAGGATGTTCTTCAACACCTTGCACAATATTCCACAGCCCTTTTGCTACCAATATGTGATGCATCATATATGCCCAAAATTGGTAATCAGTACCATCAAACCTATCCTCAATATCCAACATACACAATACATCATTGCTTTTAGCCATGGTCAGTAACTAAATACCTTGAAGCAAAAAAATGAGTGTATTTCAAAAAGTTAAACAGAATGACCTTATCGAGTTCCACTAAACATGTAGAGGCCTTTGAGGTACTAGTATTGGAAAACCAAATTATGTATTTATATGTTTGGCACAAAAGGATGAAATTGCCTACATAAGCATTGCAATAGTGCATTTGGAGATTCAAACAAGTTCATATAAAAATGTTGATGCCTTATGCTCATCAGTTTTGGTACGATTTTGAGACTCTGAATGGAGAGGTGTTTACGACACCCTAGAGGAAGCAGCTACCTAATGTGATACCTATTGTTGGAGTTTGAGATTTAGGATAGCACATGAAGAACACAACGAAGAAGAAGAATCTTGGAGCACAACACAACACTAAATGAAATACCAAGTGAATGTAGAAAGATAAGTAACATGTTAGGGTTATACACGTATATACAAGGCAAGGGGAAAAAGCCTCCTAAAGAAGGAAAAACGTGCCCAAGAAATCATAAGTGTGTTCACACACATCACTACCAAATTATATCAATATCTTGCACATAATAGGCACCCTATAATCTCATAATGAGATAGAGATAGATTTTCTATAACTAGAAGAACAACAATGAGATAGAGTTTCTTTAAAGAATTTATAATAATATATTTTACTTTTGTAATGCTTAGTGTGGTTTCCATCTATATATCTATTTTTTAGTTATCTATACATAAGATATAAATACTTTTAGGTTCCCTATTTACTTATTGTTAATAGTAAGAATAAAGGAAGAAAATGATTGTATTTTTTCTAAAATCACTTAGGAAATTGCTCATAGGTACTTCAAATGATAAGTGGATCATAGATAAGATTATGAGTAAGGTAGTATCTCAAATCAGTTAGGAAAATGCTCATAGGTGTTTTGACACAATCCAAATGATAAGTGGATCATATAGAAGATTATGGCTAAGGGAGTATCTGAGAATAGCATAGGTAGTGAATTACATAGAATTATACTTCCCCCTTGGATGTATCATTAAAGGAAGAATAAATTTTATTCATGTAATCCTTTTAGAAGTGGTACCATAGCATCAACACTAGGAATGAAAACCTTAACACTAGGAATGAAAACATTAACACTAGGAATGAAAAAGTAATTCAAGACTTATTATTAAGATTTCTATCTTTTAGAAAAAAAATATTTTCAAACTATAAAATTGCATCCTACATAATTATTATTATTATCTGATATAATATGGTTTACTTCTGCTTATTGTATTACCTGTATTATAGGAAAAATGATTATACATTTTATTTTCCATATTTATACTAGGTCAAAAAATGTTAAATGGAAAATATCTCATAAATAACAATGAATGCACTCCAAAAAATTGTATTAATCCTCAAACATCTCACATGAAGTTCTTACAACATAACTTATATAATTATCAAATTTAGTTCTCCAATCATAAGGCTATACGATGGTACTTGGTGTTTCATACCACATTATAGGAAAATACATGAAAGATCTATCTTCCATGCTTCAATAGTATGAACTATAGACAATTTAACAGATTAAGACCCAAATTTATTATCTTAATGAACATAGTAAGGCTATTATGGTTGGTGTTTCAAAAAGGTATTTTCTTGATTATAATTTATGATAATTTCATTAAATATTAGCACTTATACACTAGATTCGTACTTTATAATATATTCTATAAAAGATTAAGGGTCTGAGATTTATGATTCTAACATAACTTTTTTAATGATGCCTAATACATTTAAGTATTAGCTTGATACTCCTATGACACATTTAATTCAAATTTTATCCTTAGACTTGCAGGAAGCATACTATATGAAAGACCAATAGGATGGAATGAGTGTGAGTACCTATCTTCCCATATTGTATGAAACTATACTAACTTTCTATGCACATGGATAGTGGCATGTATGAGAGTGATATCTCCTTCTACATTTTTTTGGGTTTTCCATGTCTAGGAGGGAGTGAAGTCTATATTAGGCGATTTGAGAGTAGATGATGTAATTGTAGTTTTATAACCAATGTATAAGGATTTTTTGAACAGAATTGATTTGATCTATTATGATTATTATCTTAAAGAGTAATGTTATGGGATCTTTTCTTTAAGATTTTGTTTATTGGTTGCATAGTCTCATGTAACAGGTTTACTATTAGATTATGAAACTATATCCACCACCATGAAGGTAGCTCAAAAGAAGATTACTACTGCATATAAAGAACATATGGATGTGTTGAAGCCATAACTCCCCATCAGGTCTAGCAGAGTGAAAAATATTAAGGATCAAATATGTAGGACTATTTTTTTTTGGTTTTATATTCTCCTTGCATGCCAAGTGTTATCAATTATAGTGCTCCTATATTCTTTAAAGTTAGTATTAAAATGGCACCATGAACATTCACAAACGTTTTTTTATATACTAGTGAAATTGAGTAGACTGCATAATAGGCTTTGGTTTCTTTTCCTATCTCATTATTTCTACTAATGTTGCTGTACAAAAATTTCATGAATGGCCTATGTGAAGTTCTACTCTATGGGACATATTAAAGGTGTTTAAATCTTGAGTAAGGAATGTATTCCCAATGATTTTGCATGAGTATTTATTGTTAAGTAGTATGGACGTATTGGTTATAAGATTAAGAATTACCGTGTATAAACGAGTGTATTTTGAACAATTCCTGTGATAAGGGAAAACTATCAAGACGCAATATCAAACCCTCAATCCTACTAGCCAAGAAATTGGAAAAGATTGTGCTAACAAGGGACTATTTCATTGAGTTCATGCGTACTAGATAATACAAAAACTATAAAAATTTAGGCTATCAAGCCAATTTTGATTATGAGTAAATATTGAGGAATTCCTAAGGTTAAAACAATTGAAAATATTTATACACCTTCCCTATGCAAATTGAAGCATGAAGGGCCTCAGAGGTATGTTCACAAATACCTAAGTTCATTCAAATTAATGGCTCTCTGAGTTTCTATGGAATGAACAAAAGAGATTTAGGTCCCTCAAACTAGACTGTGTGACCTTTCTAATGCAACTTATTTCACCCAGAATTGCTTGCTTGTACTATGAGAACCAATGCCTTCAATACATGCGATGTAGGACCTTCACTAAACATACATATAGAGACCAATGTTTAGTCGAGACTTGGCTTCTCTCAAAATATGCAAGTTTTAGATTCAAGCTTCAAGACAAGTTTAGAATTATATATAATCATAACAAGCCAAAGATTAAAAGAAATGGATGCAATATGAATAGGGATCTCTACTCAACACTTAGCGCTAACTAGCACCAAGAAAAAACTCAAGCAAGTAGGGGGCTTGTTTATCAAGGGTTCTAATCGATTATTCAAACTCTAAAAGTAATGAGATGTGCCGATCTCAATAATTCAAAGTACATGATGTGTTTATAAGACTTGGAAAAGATTCCCTAAATGATAGGATGCTCTTTTCCTAGAAAAAAGGATTCATCACACTTAAGTGTGATAGGCGATTGATAGAGAGTAATGAGGGGAATTCAAATTAAAGTTTGAATGCACAATAATCGTTCTTGGATCCTTGCTTCACAATGCTCCAAGTGTCATTAATTGAGATGATTAATATGCTCCTAAGATTTGAGCTTGATTTTCAATACCCTCCCTCAATCTTCAACCTTCAAGTCTTGATTCTAGCTCCATCATTCCAATGCCACTCTTGAACTTTGTTAGCTTGTTGGAGTCCAATGATTTTGTGAACATGTCAGCACACTAATCCTTTGTACTTATGCATTACACTTGTACATCCTTAGTCGGTACCTTCTCTCTCATGTAGTGATAGTGCACACCTATCTCTGTTTGCTTCTGGCGTGGATCATAGGATTGGAATATAGGTTCACACTACTCATGTTGTTGCACATGATTTCAAATTGATTCACCTACATAGTTAAGTGAACCATAAGCTCTGTGACCAACCAACATGAGCTCACATGTAACTTGTGCTTATGCACTATGTTTAGTTTCTCTTGAAGATAGGGCAACCATAGGTTGTTTCCCTGTCATCCATGAAATGACCTTCTCCCCTAGGATCAATGCATATCCACTTGCACTTCTATCTTCTTTGGATATATCCCAATGAGCATCTCTATATTCTTTCACCTACAAATCATCTTCAGAAGGATAAAAGAGACCTTTTCTCAAAGTACCTTTGAGATATATGAGTAATCTCTTAGCTGCATGTAAGTGAGGAATCCTAGTTGTGTGCATGAAGTAAGATAGCACACTGATTGTATATGATGATGGAGACCTATAAATATCCAAAGGTTTGATCTATACTGATTTAAGATCACCTCTATATCAGTTATGGACCAAACTTTACACAAATGTTATCTTCATTTACCAAAAGTTTCAACTATCACTTCTCTGAGTGAAAATCTTCATTCTTCAATAGTTTGCTTCAGTGTCTAACTTCATTACCTCCACATATCTTCAGATTTCTTCAAACCAATGATGCACATATCTCCACACTACCTTTGCAAAATCATATCAACCATTATTCCTTCAAAAGAATCATTAAAACTTTAATTTGATCATTAAGATCGAAAGTATATAAAAAATTGTCTTCTTGACCAAGCGACTTTGACATAGGTAACTTCTAAGGTTCATTTCTCACAACACAGATCCCGTTTTGCTAAATGCTTCTAGCCATAGCTTCTTTACCTTCTAACTTAGATTTTGAATGCTCAGTCATCAAAAACTTTACATTGACCACTGAGATCTAAGTAAAACATTGACACAAAAAAGTGCACGACCCTGAGATGTCTACCTGCAAACTTTACATAGACATGTTCCTATTGATCATACTCACAGCATGAAAGGAATTAGACCATGAAAATTTGAAAATAGCTTCATTAGCTTCTAGATTATATCTTTGCAAAAGGATTTCTGATCCACATGATCAGACTGAGCGAAATCTACGAAATACTCGTCGCTATTTTCTGAAGATGACTCTCTTCTCATCTATTTTTATGACACTTGTCTTCTAATGAATCTCTCATGTATTTCTTTACATCATTTACTTATATACATATGATTCTAGAATTATCATGCATCTATTACATCACTCCTTATCATCCTAAGGATTAGCTATATTCATAGTACAAGAATTTCCACCTGTAATGTACATATGTATACAAGCTATCATTCTAAAATCTCTTCACTTTCTTTGTCAAATGACTTCTTGAACTTCAACCGGATCATTGACTTGCTTTGAGCTCTTTGTAATCATCAATTTGTGATTGCTTTGTTGCTAAAGCTCCCCCTCAATCACTAATTGTGATTATTCCATTTTTCTTTACTCCTGCCATCCCTTTGAATCTCTGTAACTTAGGTCCATCCAAGCTTTTTGTTAACATATCTGCAACTTGTTCTTTTATTGGAGTATACAACACTTCAATCTCTTTATCAAGTACCTTTTCCCTCAAGAAATGATACTGAATCTCTATATGCTTAGTTATAGCATGAAAAATAGGGTTAGCTGCCAAATATAATGAGCTCATATTGTCTCCAAAAATAATTGGAGTACTCTGATCAGTTCCAAAACTCTTCAACAAAGTCTTTAACCATATCACTTCTGTTGCAGCATCTACCATTCCTTTATACTCAGCTGCTATAGATGACAAAGCAATTGTATGTTGCTTCTTTGAGCACCAAGAAACTAATTTATCTCCAATATAACAGAGATACCCATGAGTAGACCTTCTATCATCTGAATCACCTGCCCAATCTGCATCACTAAATACTTTGATTCTTGTATCAGAAGTAAATCCATAACACAAACCTTCACTTAGGGTTCCTTTGATATATCTGAGTACCCTTTGAGCTGCAATCCAATGAGTCTTCTTTGGACAATGCATAAATTGCGATAACACACCTACTGCATATGATAGATGTGGCCTTGTCAAGGTAGCATAGATTAGACTACCTATCAAACTCTGATATTTCTTCATATCATTGAATTCTTCACCTCCATATCTACTCAACTTATGATTTACCTCCAATGGTGTAGTTGAAGACTTGCAATCTTCCATGTTGAACTTGACCAGAAGATTCTTCAAGTATCTCTCTTTTGTAATATATACTCCATGTTGAGTATACACAATCTGCATTCCTAAGAAATAAGATAAGTTTCCCAAATAACTTATCTTAAACTCCTTCTCTATTTGTTTCTTAAGCTCCTTGATTCCTTGAACATCTGTATCTTTGAAAATAATATCATCAACATATATACACTTGTCTATAAATCCATTTTCACTTGCCTTCACTAGCAAGCTACTATCTGCCTTTGATCCTTGATATCCACATTCATTCAAGATCTTGACAAGTATGTAATTCCATGCTCTTGGGGCCTGCTTCAACCCATACAAAGCTCTCTTGAGCTTACACACATAATCTGATCCAATTGAATCCATGAAACCTTTTGGTTGCTCCATGTACACTTCATCTGCAATGTATCCATTCAGGAATGCATTCTTCACATCTAGTTGTGATAACTTCCATCCTTTACAAGCAGCAATAGTAATCAATGATCTAATTGTAGACATCTTAGCAACAGGACTAAAGGTTTCATCATAATCTACCCCATAAGTTTGGGCATAACCTTTAGCCATAAGTCTAGCCTTGTATCTAGACACTTTTCCATCTGCAAACCTTTTTGTTTTATACCCACTTACATCCAATAACCTTCTAATTCTTTGGTCTTGGCACCAATTCCCATGTTCCATTTTCAAGTAGAGCATCACACTCTTCTTGCACTGCCTTCTCCCAATTTTGTTTACCTTTAGCTTCTTCATATGTGATCGGATCTTCTTTTGTCTTCACAATGTAAGCATAATCTTTTGTTGTTAGGAAAGTTGTATCATAGCTATACCTGATAGGTTCTTTTCTTTCCCTCAAGGATCTTATGACCTCTGCACTTCTTGAAGTCTCAGCCACATTTGATTCTAGATGAAATCTTGCCCCATCTTCAACATTGTCCTGCAATTTACTTTATAATCAACATCGTCAATATCTTCTTCATACACACTTACTTTTGTCTTCCCTTTCCTTTGTATTTCTTTCACATCTACATAATCATCTGTTGACCCTGTATACCACGTACTTTGCTCATCAAATGTAACATCTTTGGTAACAACAAATTGCTTTGTGGATGGACTCCACAATCTATAACCCATTTGTCTATCATCATACCCAAAAAACACATACTTCTCTGCTTTGGGTTCTAGCTTATGTCTCAATTGTGAAGGAACATAAGCATATGCTAAACATCAAAATACCTTACAATGATCAAGAGTAGGTCTCTTACCCCACCATGCTTCATAAGGTGTTCTTCCATCCAAAGCTTTACAAGGTAACCTATTCACAAGGTATGTTGCAGTGTTGATAGCTTTTGCCCATAAGTAATTTGGACAATTCGTTTCTTTCATCATTGCTCTTGCAAACTTTACAAAAGTTCTATTTCTTCTTTCTGCAACTCCGTTTTGTTGAGGGGAGTACCTACAAGTTACTTCTCTTTTTACACGTGCATTCCACAAATAATCATCAAACTCTTTAAAGAAATACTCTCCCCCTCCATCTGATCTCAACCTCTTGAGCTTTTGTCCTGTAATCCTTTCTGCATAAGCATGATAATGCTTGAATGTCTTGAACACTTCTGATTTGTCCTTGTTTACATATAAAGTAATCCATCTGGTTGCATCATCAACAAATATCTAAATCCATTTATGCTATAGTCCCTTGAAGGACCCCACACATCTATATGAACCAATTCAAACATATTTGAATACTTGTACCCTGCTTTATTGTATGAACTTTTGTGTGTTTTACCTACTTGACAAGCTTCACACTTGTACACCATGTGTTGCCCTTCAACGTTTGGCAATCCAAGCACCACATCATTCTTTGACATTTCCTTTCTAGCTCTCTCATTGAAATGACCTAGCCTTTTATGCCATAGATCTAACTCGGACATCTTTTGACTTCCATAAGTACTAAAGCATGTCCCACATTACCTTGGACTTTGAGAGTAAACAACCTTCCTTCCTTTTTACCTACAATGATATTTCTATATCCGTGATTTGGATCTTCCACATAAACACCATCATTTGTGAATCTGACTTCATATCCCTTCTCCACAATTTGCCCTACACTTATCAAGTTTTTAGGAATAGTAGGAACATAAAGTACCTTGCTCAAGAGTGTACTTCCACTCTTTGTCTTTACTAATCCAATGCTCTCCACTTTATGCTTGGTGTTGTCACCTGTTTGAACTGTATGTCCATTCACCTTTGCTTCCATATCAGTCATCAATGATATATTGCCACTCAGATGATTGCTACATCCTGAGTCAATATAGAACACCCTTTGATCTTCTCTTACTGCTTCATGAGTTGCATTCAAGATAAGAGTCATGTCATCCTTCTGATCTGATGCATAATTATAATAATTATTGTTGTAGGACTAAGATTGAAAACTTCTTCCACCTCCTCTGGCATATGATGTCCTACCACCTCTTCCTCTGAAGTTGCCTCTTTGGTTTCTGCCTCCTCTACCTCTTTGATTGAAGCTCTGATTATTAATTCCACCATTTTGATTGTTATACCAACAATCATTTGCCAAATGATTGGTTCTCCCACAAATCCAACAAGCTTTAGTATTGTCTTTGTTCTTGCCTCCTCTTCCTTTACCTATGAAGTTATCTTTTCCTTCCAAAACTATATTTGCGTCTGCACATCTGACTTTTGTTATGCTACTTGCTTCTCTAAGTCTACAATTCCTCACAATTGTGCATTGCTGGTATCATAACCTTCCTCTACAATGCAAAATTTGTCTTCCAAAGCTATGTATTCTGAGTTCCGCACTATCAATTTTTCTTCGATGTCTACTAGAGCTGCTTCTTATTTAGAGAGTTTGTCCATCTCATTATTTACTTTCTTCTTTAATCTATGAACTTCTTTTCCTTCTTTCTCAATCTTTTCAAATAATTCTTTATTATTTTTCTTCAATTTTGTAGATCCTTGGATCTCTGCTCGAGTTCTGATTGCGATTGATCTATTCATTCTATCTTCCCTTCTAATTCCACTTTGAGTGTGGTATTCTCCTCCAAAGTTTCATTCAGTTCTTGTATAATTTCTCCTTATTGGTTGGGTTATTTCGAAGTTCATCAACTTCTGCCCTTAGATGGCTGATTTCCGCATCCATACCCTTCCTTTATTCTAACTATTCTTGGTTTTGCTCAACTAAAGATTGCTATTTCTTTTGTAATTCTTTCGTACGGAATGTTGTCCAATGGATAGCCTTGGCTATATCAGCTAGATATTCCAGTTTATAGGGCTTATGTGAAAACAACCATGGATATAAGTTATCACTACATCGTACTAGTGGCAGCTTGAATCTTCCATCCTTCTGCTTCCATTTGTCTATAAGGTTTGAGGATATGAAAGTAGGGAGTACCAAAACTTTCTAGGAACTCTCCGCATTTTGGCATGTTTCCTCTCATTACTTCTAGATTCACCTCGCTTCCACCTCTACCACCGCTCTCTAGAGCCTTTCTTCTTCTGCTACTTTCCTCCTTGTCTCTTGTTCTTTTGATTTCCTCCTTGCTTCTTCTTCTTTTTCTTTTTGGTCCTCTTCTTGATTCCATGCAATTTCATCCTCAATCCTAAGGTTATATTCTTCTAGACCCATACATTCACATTTTGTAGTAGAGTAATTCTGTTCCATAGAGGTCAATCTTCTGCTTGCATAATACATAGGTCAAAACCAATTGTGTCCTTCTTTTTGCATAAGCACACTTCCTATTGCTTTATCTGAAGCATCCATCAATACATGGAAAGGTTCCACTTAGTTCAGAGCTTTCAAAACTCATGTTATGGTAGGCATTTTGCATAACTATTCAAAATCGATTTGTGCATCCTTAGTCCACTTGAATTCGGAGGGTCGTACATGTGTCAATTTGTTAAGGAGGATGGCAATGGTATGTGTATCATCTTCTTCCTAGAAAGTCAATATTACCCCCTTCAATTCTTATGCACATTGCTCTGAGTGTAATCATCCAAATTTCATGCAATAAATTGGTATAGCTTGCTTAACCTTTTACTTAAATGTTTGCAAAAGGTCTTGGATCAAATACTACCACGGTGTGATCATGGGGTAAACACTAAGAACCTTCTTCCATAAATATACAGTTTTCTCAACGTGAGATTCAATTAAGGTTCTATGAAATTATCAAAGTTATTCTAGAGTAGGATGTTCCCAATACCATTTCATCTTTGTATAGTGTCCATCAACTCCTCACATTTGTATGAGAGCATAGTCAAAGATTAGGCATTATGGGTCATGGAATTTCTTCATCTATTGACGAATTGGATTGAAGCAACTACTCAACCACCTCATAGTCATATCAGAGCGTATTCAAAGATTAGGCATCATGGGTGATGGATTTTCCTCATCTATTGACCAATTGGATTGAAGAAATTACTCAAAATGGTCTCTAAGTGTAATGAAACATAAGATATTTGAACTCACAACCTCCTGGATAGGAGTGTGATGGGCTAACTATTATATTCCAGAGATGTACATGCTTGGAGGAACGAAAAGTTCCTTGCTCAGGGGATAGCCAAGGCCAAAAGCCAAAGAGTTCATATAAGGTACCTACTCATGATGGCCAGATGAGTAGAGGAACCTTAGAGATAACTCTAGATGGTGACTAGGCAAGGGCTATAAATAGGTTGGGAGGTGAGTCTCAGGCATGTCATTCTCCACTTCTCACATTTGGTATCAGAGCATAAGGGAGAGAGATCTTGGGGAGACCTTGGGCAAGAAGATGGAGACTCTTCTCTTGCATGAAGGACAGAGAACCAGCCTTGAACCACCTCAAAGTGTGTGTGTATCTATCATCAAGCAAAAGAACTCGCGAACAGCCATGGAGAAATCGAAGAGAGGTGGCTCAAATTTGGTGCACCCATGTGTGAGGCAAAACGTCATGTAGAAGGCGCATCACTACTCTCGATTGGAGGTAAGAGGTACATACGAATATCAGTTCTTCAAACTAGATGATAGGAGGAATAGGCGTTCATGCAAAAATTGGGAAATGATCCGACGACCTCACGTAGTGGCTGAGACCAACTTATCCACTAAACCATCATGACTTGCTGAGTATAAACCGGTATGCTAATGTGTAGTTCATTACTGCTTTTGCATACATAGTAAACAAAGGAAGATGAACGATGAAAAATGAGAAGAACATAGAAAGAGAAGAAAGAGAGGAAAGAAAGAGAAAAAAAGAAAGAGAAGAGAGAAAGGGAAGAAGTAGAGAGAGAAAGAAAGAGAGAGAAAGAGAAAGAACAAAAGAGAATGAGAAAGAGAAGAAAAAAAGAAAGAGAAGAGAGAAAGAGGAAGAAGTAGAGATAGTAAGAGAAAGAACGAGAAAGGGAAAGAAAGAAAAAAGAGAAGAAGGAGAAAAGAGAGAGATAGAAGGAGAGAAACCAAGAGAGATGGAGAAAAAGGAAAGAGTTGGAGAGAGAGAGAGAAAGAAATAGAAACGAGATGTCGAGAGAAAGCGATAGAAAAAAAAAGAGAGGTAGAGAGAAAGAGATAAACGAATATGGAGCAAGAAAATAAATGAACAAAGAGGAAGAGAGAAGATTAAATGAAGATAAGAGAGAGAAGGAAAAGGATAGAAAGAGAGAGAAGAGTAAAGAAAGAGAAAAAAATTAAAGGTAGGAAGTAAGAGAGAAAAAAGCAAGATTAGCATACCTATCTTCACGAAAATGGCCGTAACTCTCTCATACGATATCCAAACTGGATGATTCCACTTGGTACGGAAAGTAGACTCCAAGGGCTTTCCAATGAATGGCTGGAGGCTATGATTAAATATTTAGAAATGACCTGTAGAGAGCATTTAATTCTCTGCATATCTCTTCAAAGAGGCATGCTCCCTAGTCACCTAGCATCATTGTTTTGGCCATAACTTCCTCATAGAATATCCAAATCAAGAAATTCAACTTGGTATAGATTCTAAACTTCGATACCTTTTTCTTAGTTGGTCATAATCCATATTTAGACCATTGAAAGCCATCTCTGCACAAGCGTTTAGATGGATGTTCACTAGCAAGAAACCCCTTTCGAGTGAATTGAGTGTTCGACTATGATAATTACGAGTTTTTAATCATATTTTGACCCATTTTGGATAGGAAAGAATTGTTTTTTATACATTTGCATCATATTTTTGCTTTCTAATAAATTCATGTGAATACTTCTCGCATCAATGTCTATAATTTTGTATAGTATTTTCTTCCAGTTTTATGAAATCAACCTTGGAATGTGCATGAAAGTTAGTTCTTACATGAACTTATCTATGCACATGAAGTTACACTAACTTATGTTGATTCATAAAAGCATGCACAAATCTTGTTTGTGTGTTTTAGAATTTTTTTGCAGGTATTGAAGGCAGAAAAAGACATTGTAATGAGGGCGTGTAGTGCCCAACAACACATTGTTGGAAAAGTTTTTTATCTGCAGGTTTATGGAGTAAATAAAGTGGTTTGCCAACCACAAGGCTGATGCCTATCATTGTAAAGACTATTAATTTTTTTTTTCAGGCTTTATTTTCCTGGTGAAATGCTGTCAAAAATTTCATAGCCACATGGCGTCATATGCCATGTGAGAACTAAAGTGATGTTGTGTTGTGTGAGAGAGGAAGTCTTATGTCTGCATAGCTTTTTATGTATCACCATGATGAGTTAAGGTGAGCATGAGGTATGTGATAGAGGTACCATGCATAGGCTAATTGTGTCTTTAGAGAGTAAAGGACAAAGTATATACATCAAGAACAACTAAAATGTGTTTTCGACTAGTAACGCATGAGCACATAAATTGTTTTTCATGCAAGTCTATGTACTTGATATAGATGTTTATCTCAAGTCCGCACAAGAGTGCTATGGTTAGGATCATCTATACAAGAATTAAATGCTTGTGTATGATTGGCTTTGATGAGGTTAATGAATGTGCAAGAAGCACATTGAATAGAATGACTTCCATAGATATTCACTTTCAGTGAAAGTTAGATACTATGTAAAGAGTTGACTTTTCCACGAGACAATTTGGATGATTATTTTGTTTGCATTGATCTAAATGATCATTATAGGCATGGATATGTCTCCATATCATAATCCATACAAGAGAATGAATGAGTATGTCTAATCATAAGGATTAACATGTCTCTTCATTTTCAAATTTAAGAAAATGATTGAGCAAATAGTTAGTGAGGTAGTAGCCTCATAGAGATTTGGATGCTACTCTTTGAGGGAATGCCCAAATTTATTGTAATTTGGAGGGCATGTAGCTCGTAGGCTCTTTTTGAAGCTGATCAATTTTCAAGTAATTTGGAGACTTTTAGATAGGTCAAATGACCTCTGCACTAAAAGTGCTACTAGTAGAGGTAGAGGCTTGAAACAAGTGACATAGGCTTGTTACAAAGAGCATTTCTCTTAATTCATAGATCCAAATGGAATGTTTTTTGTTGGCGAGATATAAAGAAAAGAGTAAATGTTAGCCTCTACAAACTTTTAAAATTTTGTAGGTATATAGTGTTGAAAGTTTTTCAAGCTCAAGAGTGTGGGAACATGCCCCAAATTGAACCTTCCACATCATCCACAATCAAAGGAGGCTGATTTCCACGATTTTGAGGCATCCAATTATGCCCATAATGGAAAGAAGTTGATTAGAGAAGATTTAGCTCACCTCTTGATGTGATTGGACCTCACTTTTGACATGTATATGTTTTTGATTGGTTAAAGAGGTTAGTAGGTGGTCTTTAAAACCTCTAATGAGTTGTATTATGACTTAGTGTCGTGGAAATACGTGCCCAAGCTGCCCCCTTGCTTAAGCACTCCCCCTACTAGCTGTTCTCTGCATATTTTGCAGAAATTTCACTTTTACACACTCTATCTATCTAGATGTTTTTGGCAGATCCCCCGGTCTTGTAATTGTCGTTTCTCCTTCATCCGGAATCCATTTGCAATGATTTTTGTCTTGTTGGAAAGCTTATAAGTTCTACTTTGTCTGCTATAAGTCTCAGGTTCAGTGCCTGCACATGCGCAGAGAAATGTCCAGAATAGTGTCTGTCTAGTTAGCTCATACTCTGTGAAGAGATCAAGTTATCTGTTTTGTTGTAGCTGGTTGAGGCATCATCCAGTATTCAAATGGAGTGATTTTAATCTCATTTGAAAGCTCTTAAAGTCTAGTTTATGCTTGCAAAATTTCATTTTCAATCTCTGCATATACTCAGAGAAACTCAGAAAATGCAGAGCCTATGTCTGAAAATTTTTAGGATCCTAGGAGGGTTCATTTGCTTTTGTTGTGCACATAGGAGTGTTTATCTTCCAACAGTGGTATCAGAGCTATAAGTGGAGTATCAAAGAGAGAAGAAGGAGCTACTGAAGTGAAGTGAAGACTTCATCAAATTTTGAAGGAAGGAAGCAAAGAACGGGCACGTCAACAACAAGGGGAAGCAAATACATCATCAAATCAAAGACGAAGCTTCATCAAGAGGAGTAGCTCTATTTTTTGAGGTAAAAGCCATCCTTTTCAACTTCATTGAATCAAGGGGGAGGTTCAAAAGAGTTAGGAGGCACCATGGCTGATCTCAATGCTCAGATTGAGAAGCTCGAAAAAGGAAACTACCAACCATGGCGATTTAGAATAAGCAATTTTTTGATGGGGAAAGGTTTGTGGGGACTTGTGAGTGGTGGAGAGCCAAAACCCTACATAGATGAGGTAAATCCAACCAATGACCAGAGAAGAGCAGTAAGAGAGTGGGATGAAAGGGACAAAAGGGTCATTTTCATTTTATCTCAGCATATTAGCAACTCTATGGTAGGGCATATTCAAGATTTGGATACATCGAAGAAGGTGTGGGAGTGCTTGGAGAGATTGTACTCAACCTCCACAAAAGCTAGAAAAATTCAGCTCAAGAATGAGCTAAATAATCTTAGGAAAAGCCCCTCTCAAGGTGCTAATGATTACATATTAAAGGTTAAAGAGCTTGCAGATGCACTAGGGTCAATCGGTTGTGCCCTAGATGATGACGATCTAATCGCCCACACCCTAAATGGACTTAGGGATGATGAAAAATGGAGGGCTTTCACAACTTCAGTGTATGTAAGGGACTCTCTTCCTGATTTTGATCAACTAATCACTCTCATGGTGACAGAGGAGATGAACCTTGGTGGTCATAATGCCAAGGATAGCCAAGGGCAATTGTTGTATGCAGGTAGAGGAAGAGGAAGACACAACCGAGGTGCTACAAGAGGAAGAGGAAGATATCAAAGCAACCAAGGAGGTCAAGGACAACAAGAAAATGCAAGTCAAAGAGGTGGAAGAGCCACAAATAGAGGAAGAGGTGCAAGATTTGGTGGAAGAGGACAAGCCACTTCAAATGGATGCTTTGTATGCGGTAAGCCCGGTCATTTTGCAAATGAATGCTATCATAGAGCTCAAAGACAAGGGAATCAAAGCAACAACAACAATTATAGAGGGCAAGGTAATTATGCAAACACATCATCCAGCCAAGGGAATGATTATTTACTTGCCATGAGGTATGGTGAAGATACAACTCAAGCTAGTGAAGATGTATGGTATGTAGACAGTGGATGTAGCAATCATATGTCATGTCGAAAGGATCTTTTTAGTAATTTGCAGGTCCCAAAGCATCAAGGGCATGTGGAAACAGGTGATAACTTAGAGCATACCATTCAACATGTGGGAGATATCAGTTTGGAAGGAAATCAAAGAGCAAAGTGCTTATCAGAGGTATTACATGTCCCTACTATTACCAAAAACTTGATTTCGGTAGGCCAAATGGTAGAAAAAGGCTATCAAGTTAGGTTCAATGAAAGAGGATGTTTTGTTGAGGATCCAAGGGCAGGTTTCAAGCTCATAGCAAAAGGAAAAAAGCAAGGGAGAATGTTCATAATGGACATAAATCAGCCACACCATTCAATGTATGTCACATATGGAGACAAGAGGATAGCAGATTTGGATCTATGGCATAAACGAATAGGTCACATCAACCTACAAAAGCTCAAGGACATGCAAAGGAGGAGCTTGGTAAGAGGCCTACCAAATTTTACATCTAAAATGTTGCATGAAATTTGTGTAGCTTGCCAACAAGGAAAACAATCAAGGCTGCCCTTCAAGAAGAGTACCTATGTAAGTGCAAATGTTTTAGACCTCATTCACACGGATGTTTGGGGTCCAACAAGAGAAGCATCCCTTGCTGGAAATAGGTATTTTGTAACCTTCATTGATGACTTTTCAAGAAAAGTGTGGTTGTATTGCATTAGAAACAAATCAGATGTGTTCCACTACTTCAAGAAATTCAAAGCACAGGTGGAGAAGGAATCTGGCAAGTTTATCAAAACTTTGAGATCCGATGGAGGGGGAGAGTATTTCTCCCATGAATTTTCTGAATTTTTGCAGGTCAATGGCATCAAAAGGCAATTTACATGCAGGTATACCCCTCAACAAAATGGGGTAGCAGAGAGAAAGAACAGACACATAGCAGAGGTAGCAAGGTGTATGCTCAATGAAATGAATATGCCGCATTGTTATTGGGGAGAGGCTACATATACAGCCACATACATCATGAATAGATGTCCTACATCAGGTATACATCATCTAACCCCTGAGGAAGCATGGAGTGGAAGAAAACCTTGCATTTCACATCTTAGAATCTTTGGTTGTATATGCTATGTACATGTACCTCAAGAGTTGAGGTCAAAGTTAGATGCCAAATCTGAAAGGTGTATTTTTTTGGGATATTCTATGGAACAAAAGGGGTATAAATGCTATAATCCCATCACCAAGGAGCTGAAGGTAAGTAGGGATGTTGTCTTTGATGAGTTGAAGCCTTGGTATGCATGCACAAGTCCATTGCAGGTTGAAGACATAGGTGAGACAGATTTGAAGAATGATGATAGAGTTCAAGTAAGCATGGACTTAAGTGGTCCAAGCAACTCATGCAACACAAGGGCACCCTCACCATGGAGTGGAAGGCTTAGTGAAAGAGAGACCAACTCTGAAGAAAGCAAATTCAAAGGCAAAGAGAAGATTTCAATTGAAGAAGGAAGCTATGTGGACGAGAGCATGTTGGAAGATGAAGAGATAGAAGAAATTCAAACTCAAGAGTGGCAAAACAAAGAAAGAAGATGGCAACCACACCCAAAGGAAGTGAAAGAAGGTCTTCAAGAGTAAGATATCCAGTACAAAGGTTAACATATGATAATTTCATTGCAAAGCATTATGCATACATGACTCAGGTAATCAAGGACAAGGAACCAACTAGTTATGAAGAAGCTAAGGATTGCAAGGAATGGCAAGAGGCAATGAAGGAAGATCTCAAAGAACTTGATGAGAACCATACTTGGAGCTTGGTACCAGCTCAAGAAGGCATGAAGGTGATAGGTAATAAGTGGGTTTACAAAATTAAAAGAAATTCAGATGGTTCCATTGCTAGGTACAAAGCAAGGTTGGTGGCGAAAGGCTTCTCCCAAAGCTACGGGATAGATTATGATGAAACTTTCAGCCCCGTAGCCAAGATGCCAACAATTAGGACTTTGATTGCAGTGGCCACATCAAGGAAATGGAGCTTATATTAGCTGGATGTGAAGAATGCCTTCCTCAATGGAGAGCTTGAAGAAGTAGTCTACATGAGCCAACCTCAAGGATTTGCTAGTATGAGGTACCCAAATCATGTTTGCAAGCTAAGGAAAGCATTATATGGACTAAAGCAAGCCCCAAGGGCCTCGAATCAGAGGTTAGTGGATTATTTATCAAGTTGTGGATACAAAGAAAGTGTTGCAGATCCATCACTTTACATGAAGAAGCAAGGAGACAAGATGGTATACATATGCATCTATGTGGACGATTTGATCATCAAAGG
The DNA here is from genome assembly GCA_020310875.1 of Ceratopteris richardii. Lineage (NCBI taxonomy): Eukaryota > Viridiplantae > Streptophyta > Polypodiopsida > Polypodiales > Pteridaceae > Ceratopteris > Ceratopteris richardii. Next base: position 59,159,856 of record CM035437.1, on the reverse strand, counting down.
AAGTGATATTGCAGGTATTAAAGATATCAAATCAAAGCTAGGGAAGGAGTTCAAGATATTTGATCTTGGAACACTAAAGTACTTCTTGGGAATAGAGGTAATCTATGCACACAATGGCATCTTCTTGATTCAAAGAAAATACTTGTTGGATGTGCTATACAGGTTTGGTATGAGTGGTTGTAAGCCACTTTCTCAGCCCATGGAGCCCAATACAAAGTTGGTTGCAGGTCAAGGAGAGGCTATACAAGATATTACACTATATAGAAGCATAATTGGTTCATTAATTTATGCTACATTCACTAGACCTGATCTTGCATATGTAGTAGGTGTTCTCTCTCAATTTTTGCATGCACCTACTCATGATCATCTTATGGCGGCAAGAAAGGTGCTTTGTTACATCAAGCACACCATCAACCAAGGTCTAGTTTACTCATATGATGCTGATCTAAGTGTCAAAGGATATAGTGATGCTGATTGGGCAGGTAGCAAGGATGATCGAAGGAGTACATCGGGTTATGTTTTCATGATAGGTACAAAAGTGATCTCTTGGAGCTCTAAGAAGCAACCCACTGTTGCTCTTTCATCCACAGAGGCTGAGTACAGAGGTTTAGCATTGGCTACATGTGAGCTATTATGGCTTAAGAAGATACTTAAGGACTTGGAAGTGGAAGTGGAGGAGTTTCGTCTTTATGGAGACAACATTTCAAGCATCTATCTAGCTAACAATCCCATGTTTCATGCAAGGAGCAAGCACATAGAGGTTCATTACCACTTCGTTAGAGAAAAGGTGATGGCAAAAGAGCTAGATATAAGGTATGTGAACACTAAAATGCAGGTTGCAGACATGATGACAAAGTTTTTTGAAGGTACAAAGCTTGGAGGATTCAAGGAAGCTATCAACATAAGAGACATAGGCTGAAGCAACAAAGGAAAAGACTTGAGCTTGAGGGGGAGTGTTGAAAGTTTTTCAAGCTCAAGAGTGTGGGAACATGCCCCAAATTGAACCTTCCACATCATCCACAATCAAAGGAGGCTGATTTCCATGAGTTTAAGGCATCCAATTATGCCCATAATGGAAAGAAGTTGATTAGAGAAGATTTAGCTCACCTCTTGATGTGATTGGACCTCACTTTTGACATGTATATGTTTTTGATTGGTTAAAGAGGTTAGTAGGTGGTCTTTAAAACCTCTAATGAGTTGTATTATGACTTAGTGTCGTGGAAATACGTGCTCAAGTTGCCCCCTTGCTTAAGCACACCCCCTACTAGCTGTTCTCTGCATATTTTGCAGAAATTTCACTTTTACACACTCTATCTATCTAGATGTTTTTGGCAGACCCCCCGGTCTTGTAATTGTTGTTTCTCCTTCATCCGGAATCCATTTGCAATGAGTTTTGTCTTGTTGGAAAGCTTATAAGTTCTACTTTGTCTGCTATAAGTCTCAGGTTCAGTGCCTGCACATGTGCAGAGAAATGTCCAGAATAGTGTCTATCTAGTTAGCTCATACTCTGTGAAGAGATCAAGTTATCTGTTTTGTTGCAACTGGTTGAGGCATCATCCAGTATCCAAATGGAGTAATTTTACTCTCATTTGAAAGCTCTTAAAGTCTAGTTTATTCCTGCAAAATTGCATTTTCAATCTCTGCATATACTCAGAGAAACTCAGAAAATACAGAGCCTATGTCTGAAAAATTTCAGGATCCTAGGAGGGTTCATTTGCTTTTGTTGTGCACATAGGAGTGTTTATCTTCCAACATATAGGCTTAGTGTTTTGGTCATTGTGAAAGCTCCAAATGTCCAAATACTATGCAACTTATACCAATAAAAGTACATAATAGTAGATAGAAATTAAAATTTGGAAGAAATTGGACTTATTTGATAGGTTAAATGTGTTGATATATTTAGGTAGTGATGTGTGTGAACATACTAGGACTGTCGGGGCACTTTTTTTCCCTCTTTAGGAGGTTTTTTTCACTTGGCTTGTATATACGCCTATTGCCCTAATGGGCTACTTATCTTTGTACATTCTCTAGTAATACATTTAGTATTGTGTGTTTGTGCTCCAAGCTTCTTCTTCTTCCTTGTGTTGTTCGCGTGCTTCTGCAGACATCTAACTCTAACAATTGGTATCAGAGCAAGTCATCGCTTCATCTAGGGCACCGTCGACGCTCCTCCGTTTGGTGCTAAAGTCGCAATCTGAGGTCATTTCGGCCTCCGAATGCACTATCGCAGTGCTTGTGCAGGCTATTTTGTCTTTTTGTGCCAAAGGTATATACCAGTTTCTGTTTGCCAGTATAAGCGTCTCAAAGTCTACTACAAGTTTAGCAGAACTTTTATGGGAAGTTCCCTTCAACTTTTTGAGGTACAGTCAATTTTTTGCATCAAGGTATTTTAGTCACTCGCCATGGCTGAAAGCAATGATGTATTCCATATGTTGGCTGTTGAGGATAAGTTGGATGGTACCAACTACCCATTGTGGGCTTATATGATGCGACATGTTTTGGTTGCAGAAGGATTGTTGAACATTGTGCAGGGTGTTGAAAGACATCTTGTTACACCTATAACAACAGGTACTACAAATACAGGTGCTGGAGCTGATGAAGATGGTGTCGAAGATGATATTCCACAGATTCCTATTCGTGTTGTTGTTTCTGTTGCACCTACTGCAGAGCAGATTCATTGGGATGGCAGAGATGCCCAGGCACATGCATTGATAGCTTTGTCTGTCAAACGTGCCATTATTCCTCATATTCGCTCTTGGAGAATAGCTAGGGATGCTTGGGATACACTTACCACATTGTACCAAGCTAGGAATGAGGCTCGTGTTTCTTACCTCCGAGAACAGTTGGAGAGTGAGCACATGAATGAAGGTGATTCTATGGACAGTTTCCTAATGAAGATCAAAGATTTAAAGGAACAATTGATTTCTGTTGATGAGGTTATACCAGATAGCTCACTTGTGCAGACCGTTCTGAATGGTCTTCCTGATTCATATCAAAGTTTTGCTTCTACTCTTCAGTTGATGATGAAAGGCAATCCAAATGCCTTATCGTTTGAGGAGTTAGTCTCTGTTCTCTTGCAGGAAGATCAGTCCAAGCAGAACAAGTCCATTATGCGTGTTGTAGATCAAGCTTTCCTAGCTAGTCAGAAGGGCAAAGGAAAATGGAGCTCTTCTACTAGTAAGCAAAAATCTGCAAATGCTGCACATGACCAGGATAAAGATGAGAAGAAATAAAAAAAGCAGAAATTGTTTTGCAAGTACTGTAAAGGGAATGATCATATCATAAAGAACTGTCCAAAACTGGATGCAAAAGGGGAAAAGAAAAAGGAGGCTGGAATGGTTGTTGCAGAAGCCTCTACACCAAAAACAGAGTCTGCTAATCTTGTGGAGGAAGAAGAATGGGCGTTTACTAATGTTTGTAGTTTTGACCCATCTTCTCATGAGCAGTGCATGTCTGTAGTGGACTCAGATGTTTGGTACTTTGACAGTGGGGCAACCAAACATATTACCTCGCAGCATAGTTTCTTCTCTTCACTCGAGCGTGCCCCTATAGGGAATACTGTCACATGCGCCAACAACTCCTCTTATCCTGTTATGGGAGTTGGTAAGATCATTCTGACTACTGTTGATGGTAGTTCTTTCACCTTATCAGATGCTTTATTTGTGCCAGGGATCAAGAAGAATCTGTTATCAGTTTCTGCATTAGCCAAGATTGGCTTGGTTGTGAAATTCGTTGATGACAGGTGTACAGTTCATGATCTATCAAATGGCGATGTGATTATTGCTACTGGCATTTTATGTCGTGGGTTGTATAAGCTCATAGACTATGAAAGATCTGTGAATGATTCAGCATGTGCAGTTCATGATTCTCAGGCTATGTCAGATGCAAAGCTTTGGCATGCACGCTTTGGTCATCTGAATTTTGCTAGTTTGCTACGCCTACAAAAATCTGATATGGTGTCTTCTTTGCCGAAGATTGAGGCACCTGGAAAACATGTATGTGAAGGCTGTATTTTGGGCAAAATGCAGTGTTCCTCCTTTCCAAAAGATGGTTCAGTTCGGGCTACGTAGAAATTGCAGCTTGTACATAGTGATGTCTGTGGTCCTATGCAGACACCCTCTTTTGGGAATTACCTTTACTTCGTGACTTTCATTGATGAATTTTCTAGGCATGCATGGGTATATCCACTCGAAGCAAAGTCCGAAGTGTTCATGTGCTTTAAATAGGTTTTGGTTTTGGCTAAAAATCTGTCAACATGTAAAATGGTTACCCTCCGTTCTGATCGAGGGGGGGAATATATGTCTTCTGATTTTAATGCATTTCTAGCTGAATGTGGGATAAAACACCAATGTACAGTGCCGTATACACCTCAACAAAATGGAGTTGCTGAACGAAAGAACAGGTCACTCATGGAGATGGTGAGGTGCATGGTCAAGAGTGAGGCTTTACCACATAGTTTCTGGCTTTAGGCTGTCATGTGTGCAGCATATGTACTGAACAGGTGTCCCACTAAAGCACTGCAGTCTATCACTCCATATGAGGCTTGGCATGACCGCAAGCCATCTGTTGCTCATCTGCGTGTTTTTGGTTGTTTGGCATATGCATTAGTGCCTGAACAACATCGCAGAAAATTGGATGATAAGGTAGTAAAATGTTATTTTGTTGGGTACAGTTTTGAAAGTAAAGGCTATCATCTGTATCATCCACAGACTAAACGCATTCTGATTAGCCATGATGTTGTCTTTGTGGAAGATGCTATTCAGCCATTGCTTTCATGTACTAAGGAGACATCTGTTAGCTCCAAAGACATGTATGATACTTTGATGCCTCTTTTTACAGGTGGAGAGTCTATTGCTGGTCCTAATGAGGCAACTTCTCAGCCTTTGCAGGTTTCATATGATGATGCAGATCATTCTATTTCTGATGCAGATTTACATGATGCACTTGTTGATGAGAGAGCTGATATTGAGCAGGCAAAAACTATGCCAAAATGGCTAGTGCAGACTTTGCATGACAACAAATGAGATGCACCTTTGTCATATAGTACTCGTTCAGGCTCTCATAGTGAATCCTTTGCATGAGATTGTTATGCTATGGCTGTGTCTATTTTGTGTGATGAGAATGAGCCTGTTTCTTTTGATGAAGCACAGAATTCAGAAAATTGGATGCTTGCTATGCAATCTGAATATGATGCTATAATGAAGAATGATACATGGTCTTTATTGACTTGCCTCCTGGCAAGAAGGCCATTGGCACTAAGTGGGTATACAAGCTGAAGTGTAAACTTGATGGTACAATTGACAGGTATAAGGCTAGGCTTGTTGCAAAGGGTTATGCGCAGGAAAGAGGCATTGATTTTGATGAGACCATTGCACCTACATGCCGTATGACTACTGCTCGGAGCATTTGTGCACTGGTTGGAATGTACATCATTTGGACATTAAAACAGCATTTCTGAATGGTGACTTGCATGAAGAAGTGTATGTTTTTCAGCCCCGTGGCTTTGTGCAGAAAGGGCATGAAAACCAGGCATGCAGGTTAAAGAAGGCATTATATGGTTTAAAGCAAGCACCACGTGCTTGGTATGAGAAGATACATGCCTATCTCGTTGCACATGGTTTTGAGAACAGTCCAACTAAAAGCACCTTATCAGTTAAGCATGCTAATGATGTGCTTCTGATCATTGTTGTCTATGTTGATGACATGCTGCTCACTGGTCCTATTGAGAAGCATATTGCTGATTTCAAGGCTGATTTGCATGCCTCATTTGAGATGTCTGATTTGGGGCATTTGCATCACTATTTGGGCATTCAGTTTATGCAAGTTGATGGTGGAATGGCTTTGTGTCAAACAAAATATATTGACACATTATTGCAGCGTTTTGGACTTGAAGACTGTAAGCCTATTGCCACTCCTATGGAAACAGGTTTATGATTGAGTCTTCATGATGCTAGAGATGCATTTGATGTTGTTCTCTATTAGCAGGCTGTTAGACGCTTGATTTACTTATGCATTACTCGGCCAGATATTCATTTTGTTGTCTCACAGATGAGGAGGTTTATGCATTGCCCAGGAGTCACGCATTGAAAGGCGGTTAAGCGCATCTTTCGCTACTTGAGTGGTACTCGGCTAGTTGGGTTGTTTTATCCCAAGGGGGGATCACTACCGCCAGATTTGCATGCTTTTTTTGACTCAGATTGGGCTGGTTGCTATGACACTCGTGTGTCCACCAAGCAGCCTACTGTGGACACTTCCAGTTGTGAGGCTGAGTATAGGGCAGCTTTCACAGCGACTATTGAGTGTGTGTGGCTCAGATGCCTTATGGCTGATTTGGGAGTTGGCCAATTTCAAAGATTTCTATTGGAGAAGCTACTCCAATATAGACCCTATGATATAACCAAAATTCAAGGATTTTGGGATTTATCTTCATAGCTAGAAGATATTATAAAGGTGCAGCAACATTGTTTCTAGGCTCACCTAAGTGTAGGTGTAGCAGAGATAGAATTATACTTTTGAATGAGTATTGGATTTCATTTTGAATTGAAATTGTGTGAGCCCAAACTAGATAAGTTGATCTAGATTGTGGCACAAAGAAAATGAAATTTGGAATTTTTTTGTTCAGTCTAAGGGCTTCAAGAAGATGACCCTGTACATTTTTCAGAGTTGGTCATCAAGTGTTCGACTGTTTTAGAAAAGTGGTTATAAAACTCTGAGAAAATATTCAAATCAAATGCTTTTTGTGCCTAATGAAATCTTGCAAAAAGATACATAAGTCTGGAAAATTTCATACATTTTCATGAGTAAAAGTTAGTTAAAAGTAAGCTTTAACCTGCTACTGTTGGAAATTGTTTATGCTGGAGACATTATTGAAAGGAAAGGACTTTTCACATGTTTTTTATGATATTTTTTGAGATGGTGTGATCACCATGGGCTAGCTATGCCCTAGATACTTGTTTATTGAGGATTGGTATGGTGACCATTCTGAGTAGGACAAAGGAGACTCTATCAAAGTTCTCAAAAATATATATAGTGCCATGAGAGCATATTGGAGCAAGAGAACTTTCTTAGTTGTTCTCATTTCATATAATTGGATTCATACAAGTTGTATAAATTCCAATTTATTGTGATTTAATATTTGATTCAAGATGCATGAGTTGATATTTGATTCAAGCCGCATCCTTCACAACTCTAGTTGAGTTGGATTTATTAAATAGTTTCTCAGTTCTCAACTCCAGATGAGTTGATGTTATAGATAGTTATGAGTGATAGAGTCATAGGAATGACTCTGTTCTTTCCATCGGGGGAAGGAAACAATTCAGGAACACTTCATGATTTCATTATTATTATTTATGGTTGTGAGTAATCAACAATCTATCCTTGTACTTTTTTGAGAGAAGTGTTCGACTTTAATCTCATACACGCATCTATGTGGGGTATAAAGTTTGGTGGCATGGGACATCAAACTTGTATTCTACCTAGATGTAGGACAGATGGTATGGGAGAGATGTCCCTGAGATTACATTTTTAATATGATTTGGAGTTCATTTATATGATCTTTGTGTTATTAGATGGCAGAGGGTCAGTTGAGGTAGTCACCCTGTATATGATCGCAAACAAGACAAGTCTGCAGGCAAGTGTCCTAGAAGCGGAAAGGCAAGGTTTGCACATAAGAACTATCAATAGGTAATTGCATTGAGAAGAAATTTATAGAGTACGTACTACTTTATTTGATATGCCTGAGGATAGGCCATGGTTCATATATAGTGTGTATGAGATGAGCTAGATGCTTAGCCTAGTGGGCTATGAGTGTGCACACATCTACTTACTATTTTTTAGTATATTTTGTGGAACATAATTTGGGAGTGCTAGATTATTATAGTTGGTTACTACAAACACCTCATTCCTAGTTGGGAATGATTTGATCATAGTGATCATCAGATGGTGGTCAGAGATAAAGCAAGTTTCATCCACTTGGAACATCTTGCATGTTAGTATTGAGAAGGTGGTGGTAGTTCCATAGTGTGGATTTTGATCCATGTCAATGATCCAAACTATGGACCAAGATCTCAATCAATCATATCCAAACTTTGGATTTTGATCCAAACTATGGACCAAGATCTCAATCAATCATATCCAAGGCCAAAAGCCAAAGAGTTCATATGAGGTACCTACTCATGATGGCCAGATGAGTAGAGGAACCTTAGAGAGAACTCTAGATGGTGACTAGGCAAGGGCTACAAATAGGCTAGGAGGTGAGTCCGAGGCATGTCATTCTCCACTTCTCACATTAGGGGGAGACAGTGTTATATTCCAGAGATGTGTTGGTGCAGATCAATCACCAATTGAATGTTTGAAGACTAAAGAATGAAGGATGAGATCAATTCTTGAAGCTTGGAAGAAAGACACATTCAGAGTATGTGAGAAATGTACACATATGTACATAGTTCACTTAGATCTTTGATTAGTCATAGACTTGTACAAATTTATCTATAAATACCATGAAAATGTCGAGGCGTGATATGAGAGCATATGTGAGAATAGATAGAAGTCAAGAATGAGGAAGATAGATGTCATGAGACATGTGAAAAATTAGTTGAGTTTCCTCTCATCACTCAACTGTAATTTTTCTGAGTTAATGAAGAAATATTGCGCCCGATCTTTTCGTGTCTGCTCCGTCTGTGTTTGATCAATTGAGAAATCCTTTTGAGGATATCTAAGTTGTTAGTTAATGAGCCTGTGACCTGAGTTTCAGAGTCTAATTGCAAACATGCTAGGAGAATTGTAAGTAGGAACATTCATATGTGTTGAGTGTTCACAGTTCTCTGAAACAGGCGCAAATTTCGATCTTAATCTTTTGGTCAGTTCTCACTCCATAAATTAAAGTTTTGTGCAAGTAAGCACTTAATCTTTAAGTTAGAAGATGATCTACTCGTGGCTAGAAGCATTTGCTTAAACGGGTTTTGTACTGAGAGAATTGAAGTTAAGAAGTTAGGGGTGTCTAAATCGACTTCTCAGAAGTGCAGATTCAGACATAGGTAACTTGTGAAGTTGATTTCTCAAGTTATACTAAACCTTTTGAAGAACTTTAACTTGGAGGAGGTGCGCAATCTCTAGGCGACACTCCATACAAAATTTCATAGAAAACTTTACATGTTTGATAGGTCAATTAGAAGAAATTGTGCAGCAGACTTTCTGTGTTTCATCTTCTTCACAGAATTTGTCAACTTTTGATAATTTGAAGATTGGACCTCTAATTTAGTGAAGGTTTTGACTTACTCTTGATATAGAGGTGTTCTAACTTCAAGAGTAGGTTGTTCTTTTGGAGATTAACACTCTCCATCAGTGGTATCAGAGCAGGAGACATCAAATCAAGGAAAGGAGGATCCCGACTGCTACAGATTCAAGAAATTCAACAATTGAAGAACTAAAAGGGGAAAGTTTGAAGGCAAAGCAAGAGGAGGAGACCATACGACATCAAGAAGGACAAAAGGAGTCTAATTCAAAGTAAAGGTACATACATTGTTTGTAAAGCTTGAAGATTTCAATACACAGGTGGACACAAGATGGGAGATTCTCTACAGATAGAGAAATTGGATAGGGAAAACTATCCTGCATGGTCAATGAGGATGGAAGCTCATCTTATGAGCAAAGATTTAATTGGTTACATCACAGGAGAAGAAGAGAAGCCACAGTTCAGAGATCCTAGTGTTCCAACTAGGGAAGAATTAGCAGATTTGAAAAATTGGATGAAGAAAGATGCTCAAGCTAGGAGCATTATCTATATGGGAGTCAATGATTACTTGTTACCTCATATTCGAGGTCTTGAAAGTGCAACTGACATATGGAATGCTTTGGAGGAGCATTTCCAGAATACTACAAAGTCAAGGAAGGCATCCTTATGGGCAGAGTTTACAACTTTTAAGAAGAAGGCCTCTCAATCTATTTCAGACTATGTAACAAGGATGAAAGACATTGCAGATGCATTAGGAGCTGTTGATGAAGACATTGAGGAAGATAAGTTGGTAAGGCAAATCCTTACAGGATTGAGAGGTGATGACAAATGGAAGCCATTTATTTTGTCTACAGAGTTATCACTTGACCATTTCACTCCTGATTTAAATCAATTGTTAGGTCATATGCTAACATTTGAGCAGGATGTTAAAGGAGATGGTGACAAAAGTGCAGGTCATGCAATGTACTCAAAGGACAAGAAGAAGAATAGCAAAGGAAAGCAACAAGTAAATGAAGATGAAGGAACAACTACTCAAGCCAACTTCCTAAGAGGAAGAGGAGGTGGCAAAGGTAGAGGAAGAGGCAGGAACAACAAAGATGGAGGCAAAGCTTGCTGGATTTGTGGTAAGAAAAATCACTTAGCTAATGATTGTTGGCATAATAATCAGAACAATGGTGGATACAATCAGAATTATAATACAAGAGGAAGAGGTGGCAGAAATCAAAGAGGCAATTTCAGAGGTAGAGGTGGAAGGAATTACTTTGGAAGAAATGCAGGTAGAGGATTCCAAAGTCAACAATATAACAACACCTACAATTATGCTTCAGATCAAAAGGAGGATTCAACATTGATAATGAATGCAACTTGTGAAAGGCAGAGTGAAGATCAGAGAGTCTTCTACATTGACTCAGGGTGTAGCAATCACCTGAGTGGTAACATATCTTTGATGACTAACTTGGAGGATAATGTTTTTAATCATGTTGTTCAGACAGGTGACAACACAAAGCACAATGTGAAGTCAATTGGATCAGTGAAGGCCAAGGATGGAAGTACCTTATTGAGTAAGGTCTTGTATGTTCCTACAATTCCTAAGAATTTGATAAGTGTAGGACAAACTGTTGAAAAGGGATATGAAGTAAGGTTCACTAATGATGGAGTATATGTGGAAGACCCTAGCCAAGGGTATAAACAGATTGTTTCAGGAAAAAAGGAAGGAAGATTATTTACATTGAAGATTCAAGGTAATATTGGTCATGCTATGTTCACATATGGAGGACATAAGATCTCTGAGTTAGATCTTTGGCACAAGAGGCTTGGACATTTCAATGAAAGAGGTATTAAAGATATGGTTAACAATGGTTCAGTGCTTGGATTGCCTAATGTTGCAGGTCAACATATGACATACAAATGTGAGGCATGTCAATTAGGTAAGGCTCATAAGAACTCTTATTCCAAGCATAGTTTTATGCACTCAGAGAAGCTTGAGTTGGTACACACAGATGTGTGGGGACCATCAAAAGATTTCAGTATAAATGGGTCAAGGTACTATGTGATTTATGTTGATGATGCTACTAGATGGATCACTATCTATGTGATCAAAGATAAGTCAGAAGTGTTTAATACATTTAAACACTATCATGCATATGCAGAAAGAATTACAGGTCATAAGTTGAAAAGACTAAGGTCAGATGGAGGGGGAGAGTATTTCTCTAATGAGTTCAGTGATTACTTATGGAATGCAGGTATAAAAAGAGAAGTTACTTGCAGGTACTCTCCTCAACAAAATGGTGTTGCAGAAAGGAGAAATAGAACACTTGTTGAGTTTGCAAGATCCATGATGAAGGAGAAAAATTGCCCTAATTATTTGTGGGCTGAGGCTGTAAATACAGCCACTTACTTGGTCAATAGGCTACCATGTAAAGCCTTGCAGGGTATGACACCATATGAGGCTTGGTGGGGTAAGAGACCTACCTTAGATCATTGCAGAGTTTTTGGATGTGTGGCATATGCATATGTGCCATCACAATTAAGGCACAAGTTGGAGCCTAAAGCTGAAAAATATGTTTTCATTGGTTATGATGATAAGCAGATGGGCTATAGATTGTGGAGTCCATCTACAAAACAATTCATGGTTTCTAAAGATGTTACATTTGATGAACAAAGTACTTGGTATGCAGGTACAATCAAAATCAATACAGATGATGAAGAAGAAGTGAGTCAAAGAAAAGGTAAATCAAAAGTTCAGATATTTGATGAGCAAGAGAATAATGAAGTGCAGGTTGAAGTGGAAGAGACACCAAGATTTGATCCTGAATGTGAAGAGCCAGAAACCTCAAGGAGTGGAGAACTCAGAAGGTCATCAAGAAATAGATGGCAACCTACAAGGTATAGTTATGATACTTCATTTTTAGCCACAAAAGATTATGCTTATATGGTGAATACAGATGAAGACCCTTCTACATATGAAGAGGCAAAAGGTAAGGAAAAATGGGAGAAAGCTATGCAGGAAGAATATGATGCACTATTGGAGAATCAAACATGGGATTTGGTTCCAAAACCAAATAGTCAGAAAATCATTGGATGCAAGTGGGTCTACAAGACCAAGAGATTTGCAGATGGAAGAGTGTCTAGATACAAAGCTAGACTTGTTGTCAAAGGCTTTGCTCAGACATATGGTATTGATTATGATGAGACCTATAGTCCTGTGGCAAAGATGACAACCATCAGGACTCTTATTGCTATTGCTGCATGTAAAGGTTGGAAGTTATGTCAACTTGATGTAAAAAATGCTTTTTTGAATGGTTATATTTCAGATGATGTATTCATGGAGCAACCTCAAGGATTCAGAGATAAAAGGTATCCAGATCATGTGTGCAAGCTCAAGAGAGCTTTGTATGGCTTGAAGTAGGCCCCAAGGGCATGGAATTATAGACTTGTGAAGTTCCTAAAGGAACTTGGATTTCAGGTGTCTAAAGCAGATAGTAGCTTGCTTGTCAAAGCAAGTGATAATGGTTTCATATACATGTGCATATATGTTGATGATATAATTCTTACAGGTACAGATGAGGAAGGAATACAAAGACTCAAGAGGCAAATGGAAAAAGAGTTCAAGATAAGTGACTTGTGAGACTTGTCATATTTCTTGGGCATGGAGATTACATATACTCAACATGGAGTATTTGTGACCCAAGAAAGGTATTTGAGGAACTTGTTAATCAAGTTTAAAATGGATGATTGCAGGGTAGCACCTACACCTATGGAGGTGAATCACAAATTGAGTAAGTTTGGAGGTGAAGAACTCAAAGACATGAGACAATATCAGAGTTTGGTTGGTAGCCTTATCTATGCTACTCTAACTAGACCTGATTTATCATATGCAGTAGGGGTTTTGTCTCAATTTATGCATTGGCCAAGGAAAGAACATTGGATTGCAGGACAAAGGGTGTTGAGGTACATTAAGGGTACACTCAATGAAGGTTTGTATTATGGGTTTACCTCAGATACAAATATCAAAATTTATAGTGATGCAGACTGGGTAGGTAATCCAGATGATAGAAGATCAACCTATGGATACATGTGTTATGTGGGAGATAAGTTAATCTCATGGTGTTCTAAGAAGCAACATACAGTTGCTTTGTCTTCTACAGAAGCTGAGTATAAAGGCATGGTTGAAGCTACAAAGGAAGTAATTTGGGTCAAGACATTGATGAAGAGTTTTGACATTGTGCATGGGATACCAATTATATATGGAGATAACATGAGTTCATTGTATTTAGCTGCTAATCCTGTTTTTCATGCCAGGACCAAACATATTGAGATTCAGTATCACTTTCTAAGAGAGAAGGTGATGGATAAAGATATTGAAGTAATCCATACTTCAACAAAAGACCAGATAGCTGATATGCTTACAAAGAGCTTGGATGGACCAAAGCTACAGAAGTTTAAAGACATGGCAGGTATAAAGAAGAAAGGAGAAACCTCAATTGATGATTGAGGGGGAGCTGTTGGTGCAGATCAATCACCAATTGAATGTTTGAAGACTAAAGAATGAAGGATGAGATCAATTCTTGAAGCTTGGAAGAAAGACACATTCAGAGTATGTGAGAAATGTACACATATGTACATAGTTCACTTAGATCTTTGATTAGTCATAGACTTGTACAAATTTATCTATAAATACCATGAAAATGTCGAGGCGTGATATGAGAGCATATGTGAGAATAGATAGAAGTCAAGAATGAGGAAGATAGATGTCATGAGACATGTGAAAAATTAGTTGAGTTTCCTCTCATCACTCAACTGTAATTTTTCTGAGTTAATGAAGAAATATTGCGCCCGATCTTTTCGTGTCTGCTCCGTCTGTGTTTGATCAATTGAGAAATCCTTTTGAGGATATCTAAGTTGTTAGTTAATGAGCCTGTGACCCGAGTTTCAGAGTCTAATTGCAAACAGGCTAGGAGAATTGTAAGTAGGAACATTCATATGTGTTGAGTGTTCACAGTTCTCTGAAACAGGCGCAAATTTCGATCTTAATCTTTTGGTCAGTTCTCACTCCATAGTTTAAAGTTTTGTGCAAGTAAGCACTTAATCTTTAAGTTAGAAGATGATCTACTCGTGGCTAGAAGCATTTGCTTAAACGGGTTTTGTACTGAGAGAATTGAAGTTAAGAAGTTAGGGGTGTCTAAATCGACTTCTCAGAAGTGCAGATTCAGACATAGGTAACTTGTGAAGTTGATTTCTCAAGTTATACTAAACCTTTTGAAGAACTTTAACTTGGAGGAGGTGCGCAATCTCTAGGCGACACTCCATACAAAATTTCATAGAAAACTTTACATGTTTGATAGGTCAATTAGAAGAAATTGTGCAGCAGACTTTCTGTGTTTCATCTTCTTCACAGAATTTGTCAACTTTTGATAATTTGAAGATTGGACCTCTAATTTAGTGAAGGTTTTGACTTACTCTTGATATAGAGGTGTTCTAACTTCAAGAGTAGGTTGTTCTTTTGGAGATTAACACTCTCCATCAGTGGTATCAGAGCAGGAGACATCAAATCAAGGAAAGGAGGATCCCGACTGCTACAGATTCAAGAAATTCAACAATTGAAGAACTAAAAGGGGAAAGTTTGAAGGCAAAGCAAGAGGAGGAGACCATACGACATCAAGAAGGACAAAAGGAGTCTAATTCAAAGTAAAGGTACATACATTGTTTGTAAAGCTTGAAGATTTCAATACACAGGTGGACACAAGATGGGAGATTCTCTACAGATAGAGAAATTGGATAGGGAAAACTATCCTGCATGGTCAATGAGGATGGAAGCTCATCTTATGAGCAAAGATTTAATTGGTTACATCACAGGAGAAGAAGAGAAGCCACAGTTCAGAGATCCTAGTGTTCCAACTAGGGAAGAATTAGCAGATTTGAAAAATTGGATGAAGAAAGATGCTCAAGCTAGGAGCATTATCTATATGGGAGTCAATGATTACTTGTTACCTCATATTCGAGGTCTTGAAAGTGCAACTGACATATGGAATGCTTTGGAGGAGCATTTCCAGAATACTACAAAGTCAAGGAAGGCATCCTTATGGGCAGAGTTTACAACTTTTAAGAAGAAGGCCTCTCAATCTATTTCAGACTATGTAACAAGGATGAAAGACATTGCAGATGCATTAGGAGCTGTTGATGAAGACATTGAGGAAGATAAGTTGGTAAGGCAAATCCTTACAGGATTGAGAGGTGATGACAAATGGAAGCCATTTATTTTGTCTACAGAGTTATCACTTGACCATTTCACTCCTGATTTAAATCAATTGTTAGGTCATATGCTAACATTTGAGCAGGATGTTAAAGGAGATGGTGACAAAAGTGCAGGTCATGCAATGTACTCAAAGGACAAGAAGAAGAATAGCAAAGGAAAGCAACAAGTAAATGAAGATGAAGGAACAACTACTCAAGCCAACTTCCTAAGAGGAAGAGGAGGTGGCAAAGGTAGAGGAAGAGGCAGGAACAACAAAGATGGAGGCAAAGCTTGCTGGATTTGTGGTAAGAAAAATCACTTAGCTAATGATTGTTGGCATAATAATCAGAACAATGGTGGATACAATCAGAATTATAATACAAGAGGAAGAGGTGGCAGAAATCAAAGAGGCAATTTCAGAGGTAGAGGTGGAAGGAATTACTTTGGAAGAAATGCAGGTAGAGGATTCCAAAGTCAACAATATAACAACACCTACAATTATGCTTCAGATCAAAAGGAGGATTCAACATTGATAATGAATGCAACTTGTGAAAGGCAGAGTGAAGATCAGAGAGTCTTCTACATTGACTCAGGGTGTAGCAATCACCTGAGTGGTAACATATCTTTGATGACTAACTTGGAGGATAATGTTTTTAATCATGTTGTTCAGACAGGTGACAACACAAAGCACAATGTGAAGTCAATTGGATCAGTGAAGGCCAAGGATGGAAGTACCTTATTGAGTAAGGTCTTGTATGTTCCTACAATTCCTAAGAATTTGATAAGTGTAGGACAAATTGTTGAAAAGGGATATGAAGTAAGGTTCACTAATGATGGAGTATATGTGGAAGACCCTAGCCAAGGGTATAAACAGATTGTTTCAGGAAAAAAGGAAGGAAGATTATTTACATTGAAGATTCAAGGTAATATTGGTCATGCTATGTTCACATATGGAGGACATAAGATCTCTGAGTTAGATCTTTGGCACAAGAGGCTTGGACATTTCAATGAAAGAGGTATTAAAGATATGGTTAACAATGGTTCAGTGCTTGGATTGCCTAATGTTGCAGGTCAACATATGACATACAAATGTGAGGCATGTCAATTAGGTAAGGCTCATAAGAACTCTTATTCCAAGCATAGTTTTATGCACTCAGAGAAGCTTGAGTTGGTACACACAGATGTGTGGGGACCATCAAAAGATTTCAGTATAAATGGGTCAAGGTACTATGTGATTTATGTTGATGATGCTACTAGATGGATCACTATCTATGTGATCAAAGATAAGTCAGAAGTGTTTAATACATTTAAACACTATCATGCATATGCAGAAAGAATTACAGGTCATAAGTTGAAAAGACTAAGGTCAGATGGAGGGGGAGAGTATTTCTCTAATGAGTTCAGTGATTACTTATGGAATGCAGGTATAAAAAGAGAAGTTACTTGCAGGTACTCTCCTCAACAAAATGGTGTTGCAGAAAGGAGAAATAGAACACTTGTTGAGTTTGCAAGATCCATGATGAAGGAGAAAAATTGCCCTAATTATTTGTGGGCTGAGGCTGTAAATACAGCCACTTACTTGGTCAATAGGCTACCATGTAAAGCCTTGCAGGGTATGACACCATATGAGGCTTGGTGGGGTAAGAGACCTACCTTAGATCATTGCAGAGTTTTTGGATGTGTGGCATATGCATATGTGCCATCACAATTAAGGCACAAGTTGGAGCCTAAAGCTGAAAAATATGTTTTCATTGGTTATGATGATAAGCAGATGGGCTATAGATTGTGGAGTCCATCTACAAAACAATTCATGGTTTCTAAAGATGTTACATTTGATGAACAAAGTACTTGGTATGCAGGTACAATCAAAATCAATACAGATGATGAAGAAGAAGTGAGTCAAAGAAAAGGTAAATCAAAAGTTCAGATATTTGATGAGCAAGAGAATAATGAAGTGCAGGTTGAAGTGGAAGAGACACCAAGATTTGATCCTGAATGTGAAGAGCCAGAAACCTCAAGGAGTGGAGAACTCAGAAGGTCATCAAGAAATAGATGGCAACCTACAAGGTATAGTTATGATACTTCATTTTTAGCCACAAAAGATTATGCTTATATGGTGAATACAGATGAAGACCCTTCTACATATGAAGAGGCAAAAGGTAAGGAAAAATGGGAGAAAGCTATGCAGGAAGAATATGATGCACTATTGGAGAATCAAACATGGGATTTGGTTCCAAAACCAAATAGTCAGAAAATCATTGGATGCAAGTGGGTCTACAAGACCAAGAGATTTGCAGATGGAAGAGTGTCTAGATACAAAGCTAGACTTGTTGTCAAAGGCTTTGCTCAGACATATGGTATTGATTATGATGAGACCTATAGTCCTGTGGCAAAGATGACAACCATCAGGACTCTTATTGCTATTGCTGCATGTAAAGGTTGGAAGTTATGTCAACTTGATGTAAAAAATGCTTTTTTGAATGGTTATATTTCAGATGATGTATTCATGGAGCAACCTCAAGGATTCAGAGATAAAAGGTATCCAGATCATGTGTGCAAGCTCAAGAGAGCTTTGTATGGCTTGAAGTAGGCCCCAAGGGCATGGAATTATAGACTTGTGAAGTTCCTAAAGGAACTTGGATTTCAGGTGTCTAAAGCAGATAGTAGCTTGCTTGTCAAAGCAAGTGATAATGGTTTCATATACATGTGCATATATGTTGATGATATAATTCTTACAGGTACAGATGAGGAAGGAATACAAAGACTCAAGAGGCAAATGGAAAAAGAGTTCAAGATAAGTGACTTGTGAGACTTGTCATATTTCTTGGGCATGGAGATTACATATACTCAACATGGAGTATTTGTGACCCAAGAAAGGTATTTGAGGAACTTGTTAATCAAGTTTAAAATGGATGATTGCAGGGTAGCACCTACACCTATGGAGGTGAATCACAAATTGAGTAAGTTTGGAGGTGAAGAACTCAAAGACATGAGACAATATCAGAGTTTGGTTGGTAGCCTTATCTATGCTACTCTAACTAGACCTGATTTATCATATGCAGTAGGGGTTTTGTCTCAATTTATGCATTGGCCAAGGAAAGAACATTGGATTGCAGGACAAAGGGTGTTGAGGTACATTAAGGGTACACTCAATGAAGGTTTGTATTATGGGTTTACCTCAGATACAAATATCAAAATTTATAGTGATGCAGACTGGGTAGGTAATCCAGATGATAGAAGATCAACCTATGGATACATGTGTTATGTGGGAGATAAGTTAATCTCATGGTGTTCTAAGAAGCAACATACAGTTGCTTTGTCTTCTACAGAAGCTGAGTATAAAGGCATGGTTGAAGCTACAAAGGAAGTAATTTGGGTCAAGACATTGATGAAGAGTTTTGACATTGTGCATGGGATACCAATTATATATGGAGATAACATGAGTTCATTGTATTTAGCTGCTAATCCTGTTTTTCATGCCAGGACCAAACATATTGAGATTCAGTATCACTTTCTAAGAGAGAAGGTGATGGATAAAGATATTGAAGTAATCCATACTTCAACAAAAGACCAGATAGCTGATATGCTTACAAAGAGCTTGGATGGACCAAAGCTACAGAAGTTTAAAGACATGGCAGGTATAAAGAAGAAAGGAGAAACCTCAATTGATGATTGAGGGGGAGCTGTTGGTGCAGATCAATCACCAATTGAATGTTTGAAGACTAAAGAATGAAGGATGAGATCAATTCTTGAAGCTTGGAAGAAAGACACATTCAGAGTATGTGAGAAATGTACACATATGTACATAGTTCACTTAGATCTTTGATTAGTCATAGACTTGTACAAATTTATCTATAAATACCATGAAAATGTCGAGGCGTGATATGAGAGCATATGTGAGAATAGATAGAAGTCAAGAATGAGGAAGATAGATGTCATGAGACATGTGAAAAATTAGTTGAGTTTCCTCTCATCACTCAACTGTAATTTTTCTGAGTTAATGAAGAAATATTGCGCCCGATCTTTTCGTGTCTGCTCCGTCTGTGTTTGATCAATTGAGAAATCCTTTTGAGGATATCTAAGTTGTTAGTTAATGAGCCTGTGACCCGAGTTTCAGAGTCTAATTGCAAACAGGCTAGGAGAATTGTAAGTAGGAACATTCATATGTGTTGAGTGTTCACAGTTCTCTGAAACAGGCGCAAATTTCGATCTTAATCTTTTGGTCAGTTCTCACTCCATAGTTTAAAGTTTTGTGCAAGTAAGCACTTAATCTTTAAGTTAGAAGATGATCTACTCGTGGCTAGAAGCATTTGCTTAAACGGGTTTTGTACTGAGAGAATTGAAGTTAAGAAGTTAGGGGTGTCTAAATCGACTTCTCAGAAGTGCAGATTCAGACATAGGTAACTTGTGAAGTTGATTTCTCAAGTTATACTAAACCTTTTGAAGAACTTTAACTTGGAGGAGGTGCGCAATCTCTAGGCGACACTCCATACAAAATTTCATAGAAAACTTTACATGTTTGATAGGTCAATTAGAAGAAATTGTGCAGCAGACTTTCTGTGTTTCATCTTCTTCACAGAATTTGTCAACTTTTGATAATTTGAAGATTGGACCTCTAATTTAGTGAAGGTTTTGACTTACTCTTGATATAGAGGTGTTCTAACTTCAAGAGTAGGTTGTTCTTTTGGAGATTAACACTCTCCATCAAGATGTACATGCTTGGAAGAACGAGAAGTTCCTTGCTCGGGGGATAGCCAAGACCAAAAGCCAAAGAGTTCATATGACGTACCTACTCATGATGGCCAGATGAGTAGAGGAACCTTAGAGAGAACTCAAGATGGTGACTAGACAAGGGCTATAAATAGGCTGGGAGGTGAGTCCTAGGCATGTCATTCTCCACTTCTCACACTAAGCACTGCCCCCAAAGCCATGGTTGGGGATTACTTCTTAATCCTCCCTCTTAGGGTGTACTTCAACCATCTACACCTATCAAGGTTGTGGTTCAACCATATCCAACCTACCACTTTATTAAATTTGTCCCCCCTTGGTCAATCATTATCCTCAATGATCTACACTTGTATCCCTCTAGCCTCAGTGATGAACCCCTCCAACTCCCTAGGTACCCCTGAATTGATGTCCTTAACTTCACACAATCTCTTGAACCTTGTTTGCGACCCATGTTTGGTATCGTGAACCCTTAATCAAGCTCCACCCATGGTTTCCCAAGGAATTTTCACTTTCTATCTAGGTCACACGGAAATCAGAGAGGAAGAGGCTTCAATAGAGGAGGCTATGGAAATACAAGAGGCACAGCAAACAACTTCAATGGCTACAAACAACAATAACTTCAACAATACATAGCATCAAGGAGGATGTAGAGGAAGGAGAGATCACAACAATTACACTAAAGAACAAACTCAAGAGGATTCTCTTCGATTGATGAATATGACCATGAAGAAAGGTAAGGCAGATGAGCATGTATTTTATATAGATTCTAGATGTTAAAATCATGTAGCAGGGAATGTGGCTCTATTGTCATACTTGGAGGATTCAAGAAATAGACATGAGGTTCAAACAAGAGATGACACTAGGAACTTAGTGGAAAATATTGGAATTGTGAAAACTATAGATGGAAACATGAATCTACTTAGCAAGGTATCATATGTACCTAACATAAAAAAGAATCTCATAAGTGTTGGGCAAATTGTAGAGAAAGGATTGCAGGTAAGGTTCACAAGGAATGGAGTATTTGTTGAAGATCCACAATAGGGATTCAAGAGAATTGCAAAAGGAGAAAAGATAGGTAGAATTTTCACATTTGAACTCCAAGACACTAGAAATATAGCTCTATTCAATTATGGTGGTAACACCTTATCAAAATTAGAGATGTGGCATAAAAGATTGGCTCACATAGGTGAAAGGAATCTAAGGAAAATGTGCAGGGATCAAAGTGTGCTTGGCCTACCAAATATCTCCAAGCAACATATGATATACAAGTGTAGTGCTTGTCAACTTGGGAAATCACATAGCAAACCTTTATGAAGAAAGGATACATTCATGGTGACTTATTGGAGCTAGTCCACACACATTTTGGGGACCTAGAAAGGATCCATCAATTTTAGGATCTAGGTACTATGTATCTTTTATTGATGATTGAAACAAATGGACCATCCTATACTTTATGAAGCATAAGGATTAAGTCTTCTGATGTTTCAAGAAGTATCTTTCTCTTGTTGAAAATCAAATAGGAAAAACACTAAAGAGGCTAAGGTAAGATTGAGGGGGAGAATATATCTCCCATGAATTTGATACTTACCTCCAAGAGAGGGGTGTCAAGAGAGAGATCACAACTAGGTACACTATAGAGCAGAATGGAGTGGCAGAGAGAAGGAACAAGACCAAAGTTGAAGCTACAAGGTCTATGCTTAATGATAAAAATTTTACCAAATTATTTGTTGGCAGAGGCTCTCTCTACAACCACCTATCTCTTTAATAGACTCCCATCAAAGGCATTGGATGGGATGACACCCTATGAAGCATGGAATGGAAGAAGACCTAGCCTTGATCATTGCAAGATATTTGGATGCATAGCTTATGCACATATCCGATCAAAAATCAGAGGTAGAGATGTATTTGATGAGAACAACTCTTGGTTTGCAGATGTACAGGAAAGTCAAGTTACCCTATGACCTAGAAGAGGACTTCCCAGCACTACCAAAGGGGAATAATCACCTAAATGAAGAATTATGTGATTTTGATGATGATATGAAGACACAAAAGAGGAATATCAAGGTATGGAACAAAAAAGGAAAAGAAAAGATGTAGGATTTGAGAGATGTTGCAGAATCTTCTCAACAAACAATAAGAAGATCAACTTGGGGAAAATGAAAGCCATAAAGATATGGATTTGACACGTCTTTGGTCACTAAGCACTTAATATCTTAGGATATCAATTCAAAAGAACCCTCAACATTTGGAGAAGGTAAGAAGAAATCAAAGTGGATAAAGGCAATGGAAGAATACATAGAATCTCTTCAAGAGAATCAGACATAGGACTTGGTTCCCAAGAAGCCATCCATGAAGAGCATTGGATCTAGATTGATCTATAAGGTAAAGAAGAACTCAAATCGATCAATATCCAAGTTTAAATCAAGGCTTGTGGCAAAAGGGTTTGCTCAAACCCAAGGCATAGATTGTGAGGAGACGTTTTCCCTATGGCAAAGATGCCTTCATTAGAGTACTTATGAGTATAACTGCTTCAAAGAATTGGAACCTCTATCAGATGGATGTAAAAAATGCATTCTTGAATGGGTGGATTTTAGAGGAAGTGTACATGGCACAAGCTCCTAGATTTATGGATGAATGACATCTTGAGTATGTGTGAGAAGTAATGCGTTTCATGGGTCAAGTACGGTGGCATGGCAGACACCTACGGTGGCTTGCTCATCTGGCTGTACCACTGAACAGACTAATCACCAAAACTCCCCGATAGTTCGAATGGACTCAAGAATGCCAAACCACATTTGATCGACTCAAGTATTTATTGACGCAGGCACCAATCTTACAACCACCGGACTGGGACAATCCATTCCATGTTTTTGTCGACGCTTCAGATATTGCGATCGGCAGTATTCTAATGTAGCAAACACATAAGTGGTTTTGCCCTGTTTATTATGGCAGCAGAAGGCTTGCACCTGCAGAAAAGAACTATTCTACCACCGAAAGAGAATATCTAGGATTAATTTACTCCATCAAAAAGTTCAGACATTATCTACTAGGCCGGAAATTCACATTCCATGTGGATCATGCTGCCCTCGTCTATCTAGTACGACAGCAACATTTAGGCGGACGACTAGCACGATGGGTGCTACTCTTGCAGGAATTTGATTATGAAGTCATTCACCGACCCGGAAATGCACATGCCTTAGCAGATTTCTTATCTCGTCTAGATTCCGGTGAAGCTCCGATAGGCATAGATGACACGACTCCAGCGATCTATAGTTCTGAGCCACTGCCCGATAAGACTGCCAAATCACAAGCACCACCTACATATTATGATTAGATTCTAACTTTTCTCACTGAAGGATGCTTTCCATCCGAGACAGCCAAGGCAGTACGAAGGAAAATTGCAGTCTTTAGCCGCTGATTCCGGTTAGTTGCTGGAGAACTATATTATGTAGACCACACCGAAATCTTACTTCGATGTGTTCCTCCGCATGAAATTAACTCCGTGATCAAGATGGCTCACTCGACCCCTACTGGTGGTCACTTTGCCACAGATTTGACTCACCGGAAAATTCTGCAAGGAGGTCTCTGGTGGCCAACGATGTACAGAGATGTGGCCCAATTTGTCAAACACTGCGATAACTGTCAGAGGACGGGACAACCGCTACAAAGACACTTCTTTCCCTTGCAGCCAATCATGCCATTAGAACCATTTCAGAAATGGGGATTAGATTTTATCGGTCCAATCACACCGTCCAATCACACCTCCAGCAGTCTTGAGTAACAACAGATACATACTAACCTGTACAGACTACGCAACGAGATGGGTAGAAGCTTGGGCTTTACGATCTACTACAGCGGTTGCAGTTGCAAAATGTCTGCTAAATGATGTCTTCCCACGATTTGGCTTACCACTCGAATTGGTGACAGATCAACGTACTCACTTTGTAAATCAATTAATGAAGGTACTCACCCAATCCTTCCAGGTGACACACAAACTCAGCTCTCCGTATTACCCTCGTGCCAATGGTTTGGCTGAAAGTACAAACAAATCACTATTGAATATCCTCCGGAAACTGATTATGGAAGCACCGAAAAGATGGGATCAATTACTACCTGCAGTATTATGGGCATACCGAACTACATATAAGGTAACAACAGGCTTGACACCTTTCAAACTAGCTTATGGCTTAGAAGCAATAGCACCCATGGAAGTAGTCATCCCAAGTCTGTGTGTAGCAATCACTCAGAAGATGCTACCGGAAGATTCGCTGACAACACGAATGGACGCACTCAGAGAACTTGATGAGCACCGATGGCTCAGCTTTTTAACCATGCGCGAAGTACAACTAAGGCAAGCCAAGACACATGATCGATACTTGAAAACTCCAATCTTTTCGGTAGGTCAGCTCATACTCTTTTACAACGCAAAGTCGGATAGAGCAGCAGGAAAGTTCAAACTACGATGGTTCGACCCTTTTAAGATCTCAGAACAAATCGGTCCGGCAACTTTTCGGTTGACTATGTTGACCGAAAATCCACTCCCAAAAGTAATCAATGGGTCGAAGCTGCGGCCATATCATCATGCCACTAGCCCGCATTAAATTTTTCGGCGGTGGACCACGTTTTGTTTAATCGTTTTCTCTTTTCTTTCTCCCTTTTTATAAATAGCCGTGTTTTGCACAATCTTTATGTGTCCAGCCGCCCCCTTACCAGTCACTCGAGTACGCACGCCTGCATGAAAACAAGCATCATTCCCGCACTGCACAATGATACCCAACCCCTTTTCCCTCCCCACCATGTTGTTCCTACTTAACTCTGTCGATAGCGCCGAAAATGCTATTGTGTTGTATGTTAGTATTCTGAGCCCTCGTGCATTTTGCATCCGTGTTCATAGTCTGTCTCAGTAAACGCCATGGAAGCGATAGCCAACTATGCTGCCTTCCATGATGGTATCCCTACCGAGGTAGGTGAATACCTGCGTTGCAGGGGGTTGGCCAACTTCGCTGAGTTGCCTTGGCACTCAGTGGAAGCCCATCCCTTCTTCGCGCAACTCATCACCGCCATTGCTCAGTCCCCCGCCACCGAATGCCAATGGGTCTTCCTCTCGCTCCCTTCGCGAACAGTCATCACCTTCCAAGCCTTCGCTGAAGCCTACCGCCTCAACCCGCAAGGCCGTGAAAATGGCCCTAGTATCCCCCCCGCCCGCATGACCGAACTATTTCCCCGCTCTTCGTCCAACGAATACGCCATTCTCTGCCGCCCCGAACCCGAACGATCTGCTCTGCAATTCCTAGTCGCCATACTCAACCTGCAGGAGCGTACCTACAGCATCTCCTGACCCTTCTATTCCGCCTTAGATCTAGCTGCCCGAGAACCCGTGAACTTCGCCTCGTATTTTTTCCTTAGAATCCATAAAGAGTGTGTAGCTATAGTGAAGCAACTCCAAAAGGGAACCACCCCGTGCTCTCGCCTTCCCCATATCATATCATTCCTCTTCCCAG